>WFKH01011925.1:13300908-13315124 GCA_016163765.1 Magallana hongkongensis | reverse complement strand
AAAAAAAATAAACACAAAGTTACTATGTATACTATAGAAATGATAGGCATTTAAGATCAAAGTCAGCATACTTTAAAATGTTCTCTTTTCTAAACCACTTCAGCAAATTTCTTGAAATTTTAAACATGTCATTTTTTAATTAAGTCCTATCAAAATCACACTGTTAAATTTTATTCCATGGTATACCATATATCATATTTTTTTAAAGTTTGTCTGGTTTATATATGCACTGGTACTTAAATGTTTTGTTGAATTGTTTGTATCAATCTAATTGGTTGAATATTGTCATAGCTCAGTGGTGGTTATAAAACATCGGGCTTGTGAACCGTACTTCATGAGTTCTAATTTGCTGAGACTTTTGTTAATATTTAATGCATTAAATTTTTGAAACTATAATTTTTTATCAAGAGTTGCTTATTTTCCGCCTATATGATTTCTATACTTCTTATTTATCATGCTATTTATCATAATAAAAAAATTGTCTGCTTATAGAGAAACTATTTCAAGGTGTCGTGAGCAACCTTACAGGAAGTGAACATGAAAAAATTATCAAGGGCTCAAATTTGTCTGTTTGATGTATATAATGATATCTGAAAACCATTTAGACACAACTTTCCTCAGTAAGAAGATATACCACTTAGAAAAACTAATTCTTGCAATCCATGAGCGCTGTCATATTGTTAAAATCATTACCTCTCTGCTGGGTTATCTCTAAGCATCTAAGAGAGGGCAGCACCCATGCTGACGTCAGTGAGACACATTGCATTTTTACACACGCTTTGTAACAGAGATAAAATGTCACCATCAAAATGTGAATTGAAACTTGAAATTGATATGAAGAGTTGTCATTTTGAAACAGGGTTTATGGAGGAAGATTTTGGATCTCAGAATGATGCATTCCCACCAGCAGTTAATGTTACATGTAACTAGAATGGAATGTCCCTGGATCAGTGTTATTGTGACCTATTTTTTCTTGCACTCAGGAATTTCTTAATTTGTTGTTATGAGTTTAAACATTATGTGTGCTACATAAATGAGCACACAAGGTGCATTGCTGAGCATCCTGATTTTTAAAATGTTACTTAGTTCTGTTATTCTTCTGACAGCATAAACCGAATCGGCATATTACGTATCATCAAGATATAATCTAATTAAGATAAAAACAAATCAAAGAGAAAGATTTCTGGAGCATTTAAATAAAAAGTAACAGTAAGAAACCCCATAAATAAAATGAAATTACATTTTTCATTTATTTGAAATCTACAAACAGCATTTTATGAATGGAAACACTGACTGCCACATCTCCATACAAACATCTGGAATGCAATGGTCTCATATTTCACAAATTATCTATTCATTTTTTGCACAAATCATATATACTTATCTAACGTTCAGTTATAGAAATATACTGAATCCTTGTCCTCTCATGACAGTACAAAATTTTGCTTCACATCCAGGCATAGTTTTTCTTGGTAACTTTTATCAACTCTGTATAAACATTGACCCAGTTCTATCAACTATGTATAAACATTGACCCAGTCACCAGCATCAATGTGGCTTATCTACGTTAGAGAACAGATGCATGCTGGGGGGGATGAATTACCTCCATAAACCTTTCACTGAGAGTGTTAAATTGATAAAATCTCATGATAGAAATAAACAAAAAGGTTCCAGACCTCATTTCTAAGTTTCGAAAAGCTTTTAAAATTTATTAAGCAACAATTAATTTTTTCATGTTCACTTCCTTTAAACAAACCTAATCGTGGCAAGCAAAAGAAATATTTCAGATATTATTGAAAACAACCTATCAAAAGCGCCTTCAAAAGTTCTGTGTTTTCCACTTTTCATATTCATTACGTAGTGTTTCTCTTTAATTGGCCGTTTATTGCTTCGGAAAGGTCTGCAGTGTGTATAAAAATAGTGATCTGGTTCCTTTTCAACACTTGCTGATAACAATAAAATTGTAGTTTATCCAGATTTTTTATTGACTGCAAATGTTTGAATTCCAGACTTATGTACTGTATAAACTGCTTGTCGCTGAGGTTTTCCGAAGATGATCTTGTCCTTAAATCGCGTTTATGAAAACAGCAACTGCTCTTGCACATGCAGGCATAACATTTTTGTCCTTTTCATAAAGATAACAGCGAGAGAGATACGTTTTAAATATTTTCAAACACTCTGAACAAAATTTACGACATAATCACGGTACAGTCTTCTTTTATTAACAAATTTTTTTCGTCCACTATGTCTCTTCGTCTTGTCTATCCTACTATTCTTACATCTGGCTTTGTTTTGAACATTGAAAGGAAAACCTATCGAGTAGGTAGATGATGTACTATTTGCTTGTGCTAAGAATATTATACAAATCTGTCTTAAACGATCGTTTATATGTTCATATTCAAGACAGGTGTTATAAAAAGAACTTACAATATTCATAATGGTAATATAACATGCCTATCATTAAAAATAGGATGTTGCTAAATAGCTAGATGAAAAACAGGATGGAAAATGAAAAAAAACGCAAACAAACATTTCGATAACAAACTATGTACTTGATAACAGTTCAAAGCAATTCAGAAACAATGTTCCCATTGTTTACCCGTGCACATTTTTGAAAGATTAGACAATTTAAAGTTTCTTTTGTGCATGCGAAGCTCTTATATGCGTAGAAGCACAAAAGCGGACATTTTGTGACAAAACTTGTCACTTATAACAACTCTTTTAATACGAATTATAAAACCGCTTTGAATGATAAATCTGACTAGTTATTAAAAACTCGTCAGTAATTCAAAATACTGTTTAAAATTTCAAGCTAATTAATATTTCTCCAATTCTTTGGTTCATACACATGTCTAATTTCTGGATTAATTTAACAACTGGTGTGTCTCTTTCTTTGCGTATTTCGGACCACTAAGAAATCATGTTTGTTTTAATGAAATAGCTTTTGGATGATAGGTATCGACTCATGAACCATATCTAAGATCGTAATATTTTTAATGATCCTATTTGTTTGTTATTAGTTAAAGTCTATTGAAATTATGCTTCACCTGCTAACTGACCACATAAACATGTCAAAGCGTTAATTTTTTCAACAGTTGAAGTAATGTTTAACATTAAGTTTCAATCTACAACCAGAGCAACTAAAGCTATTTTTGTGAAAAGCTAGTCATTATTTTTCTAACCAATAATAAAAATAAAAATAAGAAATGATTCAACAACTTGTACTTCAATGTCTTCTCATACAATCAATCACGAGTGTGAAATCTGATTTGTGGTAACAAATGCGATAAATGGTTCCAAGAGAAGAGGAGTATGTATCGGTAGGCATTCAAATGTCAGAGAGTTCCAAAGCTATGTGTAGATAAGATTGATCAAGAGTTTGACAAAATGTTGAAAAGAGTAATACGCGTCTAAATGTTTTTTTGACATACGGTTAAAATATTCGGTTGGAAACTAATGATTAACAATTGATTATATTTTCTTTAAAATCCATGTATGTATCTTTTTGTTAAATGTAACTTTGATTACTTAGGATTTTTTATATTGAAAAAAAGTGCTCAAAATGCAAGTTTCTCATCTTTTAATATCGCCTCTTCAACCTATTTGGAAATAATTATATAACGTAAAGTAGATGCTAGTGAGAGGAAACAGGGAATGTTACATGTATAGATAAAGTTATATCAATTATGAAAAATTTACATCTTAATATTAAATTAAATACGAGATAACTATTCTGTATTAGGTAAATATTTTTTTTATTTTATAACGACAACTCTAAATGATGTTATTTACACATTACACAATTATTGTTCATGCATCTTATTTTAAATCTAAATTCTTACTTATGTAATACGTAACACGGTGTAAATAAAAGCTACAGAAGGAAGTAAGAACGTTTTCACAGGCATCAATTTAAAATGAAAATGTTTATTATCGACAATTTAATCTAACTATTACATGACAAATAAGCTTACCTACACTAAAAATCAGCACGTGCTTTGTGAAATGTCATACAATAACCACTCATTTTCCGAGATATGCTGAAACTAATACCTTTAAAGTCATAAAAGTAACTGTACGGTTCAACGCCAGTATAATACCTGTGTATGTACCATACATAAGTTCAATGAGATAAGTCAGCTGTTATTTACAATTCTATAGGACTAGTAAACTAGGTGATAAATCACCCACTTATATAGGATACATCACAGCTGTGATTACCAACTCAGCTGTGGTTTCTCCAGTTTACCTTTATCGCCTGTTGTCTCTGGTCATCTTGCGAGAAAATGCCCCAAGAATTTTGGTCTAATTTTGAAATCGAAAAGGCTAAGGCAATTGTGATTTTGAATAAAGTTTTAAATAAATACAGCGGCATATCTTTTATTGTTAAAAAGGGCATGGCAGCGTGCCAAGCTAGTTTCAATTAACACTAAATGCAGTCATTTGTAGATCCTATTAGAAAAAAATTTACTATCTTTCATCAGTGTCAATGGAAAAATTCCTTATCAGGCACAAGAATGACCCGTACAGAATTTTCGTCAAACTAAGTAGTATGTCCTTTTCACAGACTCTGTGATACATTTGTATTTATCTCACCTTTAATCTGAAGACGTACTGGCTGATAAGTAAGACGTCTATTGTTAAACAATTGAACGCTGCAGTTAGAGCGCCTTTCCAAGTTACCCCATTAGATAATTATCGATGATCTGCAGCCATGTATGATATGAACTTATCTATGTTCACAGATTTGTGAGATTCTAGGTCCTATGTGCTGATTGAATTTACACAATTTAACGAAACGAACGGGTGTAAAAGAGAAATACCAAATATCAAGTAATACACACAAGGTCTTACAAAAATGATTCTCGCCACATTCGAATCTTTTCGCAAAATTAAAAAAAAAAAATGGCAAATTTAGCGAAGCCAAGCTAGAGCATTTATTTAATTGCTTATATGTTTTTTGCAATGTCTACAGCGTTTCTTAAATTTTAATTTCTGGTCTTTACCATATTTAAGTATCATCAAGCACATATGTTTGACACAGGTATTAGAGATATCACTGATTACTAGTATTTTGACATTATCAAGTATCTATGTTGGTTTAATGGTTATATAATGCTTGCAAATTTTACTCTGTTTCAAAAAAAAGTTTAATGTCTGCAATCTACAATACTTGAATGTTTTTCGGCATCACTTAAAGGTTTTTAAGAGAGTATTTATTTTTTTCTACATAGAGACGTGAATAAGTATACGGTTATATTTTGCAGAGACCTAAGAAAATCTAGAGAACTACCAGGGTAATGACAAAGACACTTCAAAAATGAAACGAAAGCAGCTGGAAACCTCTTCGCCAAGCCAAAATATTACGTAAATCTGATTTCACCCCGTATGCATTTTTGGATTTTGTTTCTCATATCACAAAATAAAAACAAATCTATGTTTAGGCAACGTTAATTATCAAAGATCTGTTTGAACTAAACCTTAACATATCTATCACTTCGCGTGGTTTTTGTTTTTTTTTTTTGCATGCCTAGTAGGCTCACATAAGTAGCATTGCTCTTACCTACATGACGGTAGATACTGTATTTTGGTTAAGATGATATTGGATTTGTCAACCCAACCAGAGAATGACTTTGTTGTTGATTAACTGTTTCGTCCAATCAATTTACTCGTCAATACAGGTAGATCTAACATTGTATATCTGTTTCGGAAAAGTTAAATGAATTTTCATATTCAAATATTGGTTTTAAACGAAATATGAAAACCAATAAAAGTGAAATATATATTTGATTTGTGGAGTGAATGTAAGTGGTGAGATTCTATTTCCATACAAAGTTTTAGTTATAAACAACCAAATTTTAACACTTAAAGTCTGACTATATGTGTTACCTTCTGAGGTATTAAGTAGAAATGGTATAAAATGCATGAATGCATAGGAACAAACTTTGGATTTTAAAATATACACACAGCTATCTTAAAGTCCGCTTATTTGCCTGATGGAGATAAAAACAACGAATCCAAAACTTAGTTGACTGAAAAATGTGGTATTTCTAGTCGGCTTTAAAAGGGATTTAAGTCCATTCTTGTTTTGGTAGATCATGTTACATGTGGAAAAAGAAATCTTCATATTGTCTTCAAAAAGACCCCCCCCCCCCAAAAAAAAAAAAACCCTGATGTTTTAGTATATCTTACTACTGTCACTTTATTTAACATCAAACATATTTAGAGAAACAAAAATTGCAAACATTACTCTCTACGACATGACATTAAAATCAAATAACCAAAAATACTAAACTATACTAATAATAAATAATGTTTATACATAGCCTTAAAGATGCATGCATTTCACGCTTCGGAAGCATTTATTATAGTAATGGGAACAGTGAAAAAAGTTATATGCTATCAAAATAAGATGCACACAGTTGTTGTAGCATAAATAAGATATGTTAGTGTAAATTATAGGGAAAATGAATGCAAGCGTGGTAAAATAAGAATAATCTACACGATGTTGAAGACGTATTGAAATAAAGAATTAAGTAGATTTCCTTTGGGTATCCTAATGTGAAGTAACCATATTTTAACAGTTCCGTGCTATGACGAAAATTGGATGTGTTTATCAACGTTAACAGCAAAATTTAAACATAAGGGTATAATGTATATCGAAGTTATCAGTTTGTGCTGCAAAAATATTAAAATTGTTAGTCATGGGTTTTGACTTCTTGCATAAGTTGTAGAGTTTTACAATTTAAGATGGCAGAAGACACAAGGAGACCTTATAACATAACATTTGAATCATGGTGTGAACGTGTTAATCAAAACCATCATCATATTTTAATTCAAAATAATTTATAACTAAGTTATTATTATTTCCCATAAGTTACTTCTACATGTAACGGCGAGGAAGCATTGTAATACTTATGATTTTTTTGAAAAGGTGTTGGTTACTTGATTAGGAAGATGTACAGTAATTGCAAACTTATGTTGTTTTGAATGTTTACAGAAAGAGTAAGGTTGTTCATATTATTGTCACAGCTGCGCACTGATAACAAATGCAAATTAACAAAAAAGAAGAAAGGGTTTCCCAATTACTGATTACCCTTTGTTTAAGAGGTATCGATGGTCCTGGCCATTTTTAGGTTGTTTTGATATCCTTTAAAAGAGAAGCTCTTTATGAAAATATCGGGAAAACAAAAATTAAGAAGAAAACAATTTAAAGGCTAATATTTGAGATTATTTTTTACGTCATAACAGTTTATTTCGAATTAATCATCATTCACAATTTTTCGTTGACCTGATGGTTAATTTGTTGACCACCTAGCCTCATTAATAAGTAACATTTTATCATTTTCTTCTGTAACGTTATCATATATAAATTGTTAACAATTCTTGAAATAGAACATGAAAAATATATGTGCATATATGCCTTCATTTATCTAAAAAAAACAACAGGTGTATGTTATAAAATATACTTTCTACAAGTTTGCATAATAAAATTAAAATACTATAATTTCCTTGTCTTTCTAAAAAGAGGCGATTTACCTACTGCAATGCATTTTTAGAACACCGTGCGCGTCTTTTAATCCGTCTAATTGATGGTATCAGAAAGTGGTTTATAAGGAGGTGAGCCTTTGATAAGATTGTGGTTAATGGTCGCTCAGGTTTCAGCTGTCAATTACCTCCAAAGAAATATTGAACTGGTTTGTGAAACTATAAAACGAAAATGAGCAAGGTGAATCAATATCTGATTACAAGGACGTTAAATCCATTTTGAATATTAGCAAAACCATTGCCAAATGATTTTTTTTTATTATTTAAATATTTTGAAACTCAATTTAAGAAAGGTTATTTACAATGTACATGTTATTGTAAATAAAAGCATCCCACATTACATCATTTATCCACGTTTTTCATTTAAATCCTAAATCTTTAGGTGAACCACCGTCTTACCTAGGCCCGACTGTGAAAAAAGCAGGTCAGAAAGGTTTCTAAAAGCACGATTCTAAAAGGTATGCTGAGAACATTATTGACTACCAATTAACAAATACATTATATTACAAATAAGCACTCAACAAAAATACACACGTAATTCACGTGCATTGAAGTATCTATGCATCGATTGGTCAATTTGAACGCCAGGTTTATATTTACAAACCCGCCTCTTTAAATGTTATGAACATTTAACGTCAGTTTACGTTTGGACATCTTTGTACGTGTAAAAATTGTACTCCCACCATGATAAAGTGTCCAATATGTCGTACTGGAGTAGGGCAATCTAAAATAATAAGTATGTCTTAATTAAACAAAAATGTATTATTTTGTGTTATTTTTGCCCTTCTACACTTGCAAACGGTTTCGCCCAGTCTTAAATTCGCCCAGACACACTTGTGTATTAACGTACATTGTATCCCTCGTGATATTTGTACAGATTGTGCTCCCGTCATGTGGAGTTGTCCAATATGTCGGCAGTTCGTGAAAGAAACTGCCCGTTATTGGCTTTCATGTCTAACTCTGCTCTGCTAGTGTTGTTTATAGTACAGTATTATTTTTCCTCCATGTTATTTTTGCCCTTCTACACTTGCAAACGGTTTCGCCCCGTCTTAAATTCGCTCAAACACTCTCGTGTATCAGTGAGATAATTTGGGATATTGGAATCGCCCAGCGCATGCTGGCAACGAAGGCAAAAGGGACGAAAATAGAACGGGTGCGAATATTTGTCTGTATACAGAACATAACTACCCACTAGCAGAGAACAAATAATTGAAGGACTTTAGGCTGTGTTAGACAAGAATGGAGAAGGTCGCCTCTATCGCCATTTTACGGATGGACATCTTTGTTAATGGGAAAGTATCCAATATATCGTGCTCGTGAAGGACAGACTCAAAATAATAAGTATGGCTTAATTTTTAAAAAATGTGAAGTATCTTTTAACTGTCGTGATTGTTGTAAAGATTGTACTCCCGGCGTCTGAAAATGTCCAATATGTCTGCAGTTCTTGAAGGGAACTTACCGTACTTGGCTTTCATGGCTAACGCTGTGTGTAAAGTTAAAATAACACTTATCATATCTGTATCTTTGTGTGGTTTTTCTCATGGTTTAATATCATACACATACTACACAAATGTATTAGCCCAAACAAATTTTCAAGCATATGATTATTAGATACTTGCAAACATATCCATGCCCTTTAGTAAAATTTCTACCCAAATATCTGGTGAATTTTATCTAAATGTATTGCTATCTCCGAAACGTTGTTCGTAATTCATCTCAATGACTTTTTATACAGAATAAATGTTGCTGCCTAGGTTAATATTCAGCATCAAGAACTGGTACATATTAAATCCTTAACATAAAATATAATTTAAAAAATGCCAGGTATTATGAAAGGTAATTTCAATCAACATAAAATTTTCATGCTACATTACATTCAAGGAAGCCTCTGAAACACCGAAAGAACCCCAGGTGAGAGACCAAGCAAATGGACCCGTAACTTCAACTTCTGAACGATCCTCAACTCCAGATGTTTTTAGTCTTTCAGCTTTTCAGAGGATTCTAGAAATGGGATACCCATTTCATGTTAAGAAATGGGATACCCATTTCCTGTTAAGAAATGGGATACCCATTTCATGTTATAAACAAGCGTTTGGTCTTCTACAAAACACAAAAGGTCTGTAAAATTTCAGTTCATTACCTCCTCAAAGTTTTTAACACATATTATAGATACTTTAACGTTATGATCGATATTTTCGGAGTGTAAAGACATAACCTCCTTTGATATATAAGAGCACGACATATTGGACACTTTCTCATGCCGGTGTCCCAAATTATCATTTTGATACACAAGTGTGTCTCGGCGAATTTAAGACGGTGCGAAGCCACAATTACAAAATAACACATTTTTTCTTTAATTAAGCCATACTCATTATTTTGAGTCTTTCCTACACGAACCTGACATATTGGGCACTTTTGGGCGGGAGCAAAATCCGTACACGAACAAAGATGTCCACACGTAAACATGGCGATAGAGGCGTCCGTCTCCATGCAGATTTTACACAGCCTGAAGTCCTTCAGTTGTTTGTTCTCTGCTTGTGGGTGGAAATTGAACCGCTGAGGAGTTCTTTGTGGTAGAGTGTTTAATCATACTTATTAATATGATTAACAACAAATTCATAGCATAAACAATGATTAATGTAATTATTAGTCTACCTTGTTATGTTATGTATCAGTTGACGACAGTTTCATCTAAATGAATGAAAGGATGTCAACAACACTCAACGCAGTGTTTATATATCTTATTGAATCAACCACTCAGATATGTGTTCAGTTTGCTCTATGGATATCATTCGGTATGCGGATATACCCACCCCTCATTATAGACGGTTAAACATCTGGTATGCATTACATGTATTAGTATCGTTACTCAAGGTGTTGTAACATTGTTTCACCATTGCAGTATTTTAATTTTGAATTGAAATGTAAAGCGTTACAATTGAGTCGGGAAATGCTTATATATTTACACGTCCTTTCGGTCTCATAGTTATACTGGCTATATGGTCCTATCACATTATCAAATGTATACGCGTTAACGTAATGTGCTAATTGTAAAATAATAATTTTAAGACTAAGTTTTGTTTTAAATATAAAATTCAGCATTTCATTAGGTTGATATTTAAATGTTATTGAAGTTTAAAATATTCGCATAAGAACATATAAGGTTGTATCAATGACGTCTAAGGAAATGGTTCAAAATTCTTGTCGTAAAAAAAACCCAGAAAAAACCTTAAAATCATCTAAGATTGTGTAATTTCATTAGCATTTACTGAAATATTTTTGTGGTTTTAAAAAATCAAAGCTTCAATGATACGTATATTCATAGACAATCATCATCCTATCAGTTAGAAACGTTGTAGTCGAATATTTTTTCTTCGATGAAAACTTAAACTAATATATCGACTCAACAAAAACAGCAATAGATATTGATGCAAAATTATCATTATTTTCTGGTTTTTATATATTTTTAAAATTCTGATTTGAAAATAATAGGGACTAATTGTTAAGTTCTAAATTTTATTTTTTTATTTCTATCAGTTATTAAATATCATTTAAATGTAATGTAATATTCATATTTATACAAAAAAAAAAAAAAAACAAAGAAACTTAAGGTATATTGCAATCAAAATGTTAAGAAAAGCGTAATATTATACTATGCAATATATGACAATTTTCTAGTAATACAAGATGGGATAAGCAACTGAGACCAGGGGTAATTTCTTTAACCAATTTTCAATCGTGTCGGCGACACAATATTTTATTTGTTGTGAAAAAGATCTGGGACTTTTACGAGTGGCATGAATGTCATTTTTTACAGGTCTTTGTTATCTGATTTTAAATTATATCGCACGTAGTCTAGTGGTTAACCAAATCTAAAATTATTTTAATCTGCTTTGAAATACCGCAAATGAAACTATTATTGTTGAGGCGGGTAGGTCACCAAAGTAACTATGAGATCCGTTTTAATCTTTGACATGCGATGATCTTGGTCATAAACTAACATTTAGTAAAGAAAAAATTATATAATAACAGTCTTTATTTATTTATAACTAAGCACAAAGAAAAATACTTCTTTCCACCGATCTAACTGACTATAACCAGCGTTCAACGAATCTTGCTCCACAGTAAAGAATTTCTTAAGTTATTGATGCTCTTTTTGTCTTGTTTTAACTTCAGCCGTTTAAATTATATATTATATTTTTTGTTTAATCCATTTAATTCAGCTTAGTAACTACACGTATGTATAAGCGGGACGTATATCCATTTTGAAAGCTGTTGCTGTATTTGTTGACGGTGTGTTTCTGTTCTATTTTAACTTTTAATTTTTTCAGTGGACGGTGAGAAAGAAATGAAAACGAAAAAACATGACACACACATAATGTTAAAAAAAACTTTCTAAAAATGGTTTTTAATTTGAACTCATATCAATGCATTAACATAAAAGATATGGTGGAAAATAATTATATAAACAATGGCCAAACACAAAAGCAAAAGAACACACTATTATATTACATTTGATGCAAAAAGCATGGATACAGCATGTGCACAGTCACTAATTTACAAAGCACACTAATTTATTCAAACATGTAATAAACTTTATCCAAAAAAAGTTAATGAACAATATTTTTTAGAAATGAAAACGTAAAATTAATACGAAGCGAAGTCTGGGTAAATATTTTAGGCTTATTGATTCTCCGTAAACTGTATTTTTTATTACGTTTGAGACAGTTACTAAAAATTCAGGGATGGAAATACAAAGTTAGTAGAAAATTGGTGCAATTTATTTAGAAAAACAGGACGGCGCCAGTATTTTATTTTCATTTACATTGATTCTTATACAGTAGATGTAAAACTGTTGATTAAAATACTCACAATAATAAACATTCATGCATTTAAGCTTCTTCAAAATTAACATGTGGAAAAATAACTAACATAAAATTCACTCTAAAACATAAACATCAATTAAATATCTTATTTAAGAGCCATTCTCTGCTAGCATTTAAACATTTGTATAGGAGGTTCGGCACGCATAGTCACCGATTTTCCTCAAATTTTAATATGATGCATATTATCATATACCTATCATAAAAACACTAAAAGTTGGTTGCTAGGCAACTCCGTTACCATGGATACACATACCCATCATTCTTAGCACAAAATGGTCTTAATTTTTATTGAAAAACACACTTTTTCTGCTTAAATATTTATTTCAATTAGATTTGTTGTGATAAATCTTCATCAAACTCTCAAAGCATCACATCTTAACTATTAAATAATACATTTAGCAAATCAAAGTATTTATTTTTCTTTATTGTACCAAGGGCTTAAAAGTACTTGGTAAACGACTTTGTAAAAAACCTAGAAATGAGGCATTTTTGGTGATGCCCTGTAAATTCTTGCGGACAGGTTGATGCAAACCGACACCAATCCTGAAATGACTGGGTCTTCTGTTATCAGAAACAATCAAAACATGATGGGGAAGTTTCCTCAAAGTTGTTGTATCCATGGAAACAAAAGTGTATATTTTACAACTTTCAAACTTTTTAAAACCCTTACTATGATTCATAAATATGTGTAAATTATGTCCTTTTAAGAAGAAAATATGTGAAATTCTACATATCCAATGAATTGAGAGTGTTTGTAATATTGGTTTATAAATTATTGAATCTAGATAAGAAATATAGACAACCGTTACCATGGAAACATTAGAAACAATTTCGTTCAATTCTATGTATTATAGCCAGTTTATGTCTTTGTATCTTATTTCATTATGTAATGATTACCAAATTTTAATGAAAAATAGAAAAGCATATTTTATCAAACTTATGTTTTTAGCTCATCTGAACTAAAAGCTTTTTGTAGGGTGTCCGTCTCTGTCTGTCCGTCCATCCGTGAACTTTCCACATTTTTAGCTTTTTCTCCAGAACCACTGAGCCAATTCTAACCAAACTTTGCACAAATCATCCCAAGGTTTAGGGGGTTCAAATTTGTTACAATAAAGGGCAACACCCTCCTGGGGGGGGGGGAATATAAAGAATTAAACATCTGCTATGACCTTAACATTTGACCTTGAAATTGGTTCAAGGTCACTGCACACTTTTTACATAAAAAAGTTCTGTTTATGAAAAGTACGCGCCAGACAGAGCTAAGAGGAGGGTGTATATGCTTAGAATTTTTTTTAGAGTAATCTGATATGACCTTCACCTTGGACATCATTCAAGGTCACTGCACATGCACTCTGTGAGTGAAGTATGAGTCAGAGTAGACCAAAGAGAGAGAAGATACTCTGGAAAAGTGATCTTAGATGGACAGATGGTTGAATGGATGAATGTACAGACAAACTGATCACTTTAGGTCACATTCAGAGCAGGGTCCTTATTTATAATTATTAAAAATTTGCTGGCATTCTTTAAAAAAATTCTCAAAAATCATTTGGCCTAAAAAGCTGAAACTTGTGTGGAAGCATCCTCAGGTAGTGTAGACTCAAGTTTGTTCAAATCATGATTCCTAGGAGTAGTGTGGGCCCACAATTAGAGGGGATGAATTTTAACATAGAAATAAAAAGAAACAATTCAAAATGTTCTCGAAGAAAAAAAGTTTGATGTTTAACATGATAATATGTGCAGAAAATTTTAAAGATCTTTTTAAACAAGATATACTCTACTAAA
>WFKH01011925.1:13270546-13294504 GCA_016163765.1 Magallana hongkongensis | reverse complement strand
TCGTAAATTTTGCGGCCAAATAATGCCAATACCGTATCTTGTTCTTTGTTTTGTAATTCAAATCTACAGGTAAAAATTAAAGATTACTAGTATATTGCCAATTTTACTTTTCAATACAAGGCATGCTTTTTGGTTTCAACCACTTTGAATTATTCATCTAGTTATTGTAAACACGGCAATTATTCAAAATACTGTTTATAATTTCAAGATAATGAATGTTTCTCCTATTTCTTGGTTCACCCCCTATGGACCCCAGGGGCCTCAAAGTCAGTTCGCTGGCTATATTTCACCCATACCAAACCAACAACATAATCAACCTCAACAACATCACCAACCACAACACATGATATCATGGAAACTCTGAGAGTCATGTGAAGAAACATGGATCAAGTAAATTCCGCCAAGCTAAACAAACTGGACCTCAGTGAACACAGACTCAGTGAACTGGAAAGGAATGTCGGGATCGTAAACACAGATTTGAAAGACATGAAGGCCAAGGTCAACGGATTTGAAGAAAGTATGATATTTATCAACAACTCCTTAGAGAAATCGCTTAATACAATTAAAGCATTAAGTAAGCCACAATAAAGTGATTGTATGTGCAGGTATTGATATATTGGCCTTAACTTGTTTAAGATTGGTATAACATTAAAAATCATTTATGGTTTTTAAAAGTCTTCTGTAAAATTTACTTTAAAAATGTTTTAATGGTTTACATGATAAATTTTTTTCAGCATGAAAAATTTAAACAGTGGATTTTTACTATTTTACTGTCATGATTTACTTTTATCCAATCAATATATAAACTACATTTTACCATGTTCCTTCATAAGATGTTTTAAAATTGAATAATTGCCTCTAGAACATTTTTCAAATAATTTTTTTTTTTTTAAAGTAACATTTTGATAATTTTCAAACAAGAGTAAGTGAAATAATTACATTAATAAGAATTTTTTAAGTTAAGATTCTATATTTGGTGATTGTAGGATATCTTAAATAACTATTCTGATTTATAGTTATATAATGTATGTAATGGCTCTGCGCAAGTGTTATAAATATGCAACTAACCCCATTAGAAAACATTGCACTAAATGACTATTGAATTTATAGATAAGAAGAGTAAAGAGTAATTGGCGATGGATTGTTACAATATAATGTGAGCAGTGGGGTTCAGCAAATAATACATGTACTTTACTTATGAGGTACAGTAAATAGTTTTGATTTCTGTTTTACTAAGCTTGTACATTAAACGATGTAATAATCAAATACAATGATGGTGATTAGGAAACGAGGAGTTATCTCTCCTTTTAATAATGTAGAATTGACAGTTGAATAAATGTAAAATTCATTTTCTCGATGGGGTTGTATGATTCGCTTATACATTTGAAATGATAAAGATACACATTTTTAAGAAAATTATAAGAGTTTTAATGCTTGATTTCTTCATGCTGTTGTCAATATAACAGTTATATAACTATTTTAAAATAAAGTTTTTTTCTGAAAATAGGAACAGCCATCCTGGGTTTTTTTTTTACATTGAATGCTTGGTATTTGCCTATTTTGAATCTTCTTGGCAAGACGGAATCTATTTTATTAGGTCCAGCAAGAAAACTTTAAAATGTTACATATTTTAAAATTTTGTGTGATGGTCATGTTAATAAAGGTTCTGACAGTGTCAAATACTTAGGAATCTGTATTGACAAGTTTCTCTCATGTAAAAATATTGTTTTAAGCATTATTCAAAAAGTAAACGCTAGACTTAAATTTTTATACAGAAATACATCCTGTCTTAGTACACAGTCCAGAAAGATTGTATGTTCTGCCTTGATGCAATGTTATTTTGAATATGCTTGTTCTTCTTGGTATTGTGGAATAAACAAACAACTTAAGCATAGATCGTAAGTTACCCAGAGCAAAGTAGTAAGATTCATTTAAGCCTGGATCCCAGAGACAGTATCTTTGGTAGCATTCTAAATTATTTAAGTATGTTAAGAGTTGAAGATAGAGTTGCTCAATTAAGACTCAACCATGCTTTTAATATATACCATGGCAATGCACCAGCATATCTTAATGATCATTTTGTATTGAATAACAATATTACAAGAAGTGCAACCAATAAAAATTTTAATATACCTAAAATAAAAGGTAAAGAGTCTTCATGTATTTTCTACAATGCTATAAAAGACTGGAATGCATTGCCTTTGGAGGTCAAGGAAGTTAATTCTAAACAAAAATTTAAGAAAGCCGTAAAATCTTTCTTGTCTACTAATGCAAGAGATACTATATGACTGCTTGTCCAAATCCATTTTATCTTATTTATTGTTATTACTTCTAAGTTATATATGAATAACTAAGGAAACAGGTCATTTTTTCAAAGCATTGTGCTATATTCCTTTTCAGTATCCTGCCTAAATTCCATTGTGTAAATTTGTAGTGTACTTTTGTTGTTATTAACTGTTATATAAGGGCCTCATTGGAAATAAGCTTTCTAAAAAGGCTTTTATGTGCTATCCTTAGGTAATAATTATCATTTGTGTGTCATGTAATCTATATAATAACAATATTGGACAAATTGATTCTTATGAAGTTGCATAGTGCTGTGATAATGTCTGGGGTTTTTTTATTTGTTATATTTTATATTTGTAATCATGGCATTCTGTGATATATTTACCTGAATGAAATGAAATGAAAATCTTAAATTGTGAGATATTGTCCAGTCATACACTGTTAGACGTTGAAGCTGCATGAAGCAATCTGTTGTGTACCAGGACTTCTTAACGGCCGTTTCATTGGAGAATTCGGAATGTCCATACTAACAGAAACACACTTCCACACGGCAGAGTAACTCCTTATAGGACAGGTAACCAAAAAGGTATCATGATTTCATTATTTTCTGCTCCATCATTATTTCCTTTTATTCCTTGTTTTTTTCTTTTTGATACATTTTCCTGTTCTTTAAAGATTATAGGGCCAATTTTATTTCATGCTGTGAAGTATTCAGTATAATCCTCATCTCCAACAAAATTCAATCCTTTATTCCCGGTTGTGTTTATTTTTTTAGAGATACAACAAATTTCCCAAATTAATATATAATTTATTCTTATTTCTGTTTCCAATAGAAATGGTTTATAATTATCAAATAAGAAGAGTGGCAATCATTCTTACTTTATTATTATTAATTATTTTTATATTATACGTTAAATAATTTAAAGATATAACAGAATATAAAATAATATATTATTTTTATTATAAAATAGTAACCAGACATAGGTAATTTGAAAATCTAGATAGATTGCTTCACACATAACCATATTTATTATTAAATATATTTATAACGCTTTTTTTAATGATAAGTGAAACAGCAGTGCCTTACCCGAAAGCATAGGGTAAATTGTCAACAAGCACCCAACCACTAAGGCTGTGTTATAAATCTGCATAATTATGTATCTGCAAAGGGGTTATGTAAAATCTAAATTAAACGTATATTGCAATTTGGTACATGTATAAAAACTAGCAGTTGTTATAAATACTAGCATTTTTATATCAAAAGTTAAAATATATTGAAATGTTTTGAATCCAAAATTCAATAAATGATTATTGGGTAATAAGTACACCCCCATGTTCGGTCATTGTTGTTACGTTTAATCCCTGCTTAATTTCAATTTAAGTCATTTGTTATAGAATTTGGTTTATTTTCAATAGAAACTTAATTTCATGGTAGTTTTAAACGGCGTTGAAATTGAATAATTTGTTGTTTTCTAACACTTACTGCTCTGCAAATATCTGGAATTTTGATTTGTCTGCCCTTGATATAAAATAAGGTTTATAAATATGCATGGTAGGTGAAACTAATATTGTAATAAGTGGTATAAAATTAGAAAAGGGTACTGTAATTGAGTCTCTCTCTCTCTCTCTCTCTCTCTCTCTCTCTCTGTGTCGCAAATTTCCAAGGGTTTAAGTAGGCATTGATGTTTGTAAACCAGTTGCTGATGTCAACAATTTACTTGTTCAAAAAGAATCAACAAGCAAATTAGTCGGTAGCGCACATAACCGATTATCCGATAATATCGAGGCCCGGGATCGAGTCATGTAAACCATGATATATCAACAACATTTCTTTTCGTCATGATGAGTCTTTTATTTTGCTTCAAAAAGAGAATACGGTCACAATATATTGAGCTTGATATCTTTTTTCTAATTTTTCTTTCAGCTGCAACATTAGGTCTCCCTAAAATAATGTGTGACACTTTTTACAGTTGCAATCATTTTCCGAGACTTTTCTATCCAACAACATTGACAAATCTTTCCTATGGGTAGAATATATATTTCACCCTCTTGAAAAGTCGGCGATGTGGAACATGCGTTATAGCTCTGTTGCAGTAGACTGTTCAATCATATGGCCCCATTAATTTAAATTACGTATTATTAAAATGCTTTTTATCTTCTGTCATCTAAAAACATAAGGTACTGGTAAAATATTTTTTGTTAAGATTTAGATGTAAGCTGACATGAATTTGATTGATCTTACCTGTTTTCCATCTCCAGTACATCAATTTTAGAAAACGAAAAAATGTGTTTGTATAAAAATCCGTTCACTAATTTAAATACATTGCATCAAAGCAAAAAGAGTTGACACAGTACCAATAAAATGTCGAGTTTATAATAATTTCTTTCTTGACCAATCAGCCTTAGGTTTCTTAGTATGATTCTAGCAGTGCCACCGTAGAATCTAACATAATATTGTTCATGACATTGTATGAAAAGAAAAAAATATTTCCTGAAGAATATATGTAAAATTCATGATTGACTTCAAGAGGGTTTTTTCCCTGGTGCACTTGTTAAATTATTTGTAAACATAGCTCATATTTTAGGTGAGCCTTTGGACGATACCTAACTTAAACCATGATTCTCTGTAGATATTTATGACTCATAATTTTTCTTTTACTCTTATCGTACTTTTAAAAAATTAACGTATTATGTTAGAGTTTGACAGGTGAAACTTGCTATATAATTATATAACATCGATTAACAGATTTGAGCCACCGAAAAAAGGAATATCGTTATTATTCGTAGATATTACATATGGTTCCCACTTTACTGTACCATAAAAAACATTGAATACATGTATTATTATATCCAACTTTAACATTGATTTCTTGACGGAGGCTCTTTGAGCTTCCTCTATTGCTACCGGTCAGCTTGCATGTGACGTCGATAATGAACTTAGATTTGATTTGACGGACACCATCTAGCGGCAAAAATTCGCAATATTCATTAAGGATTCTTATTTCAATATTATTTTTCAAATAAATAAATGTTTCGATCGTCAAAAATTATTAATTTAACGGTAAATTAAGAATTTTCAAATTTTACAAAGCAATTTTTTTGCAAAGATAATAATTCTACCTTTGCAAGAAAATTCATATAAATTATGAGAAAATTGTCATTTCATGGTATTTGCGGAAAATTTCATCTACATATTTTTGGGGAATTCTAAGAAATATATTTGATTACTCTCTACAATCGAATCAGTTCTGCAAAAGAGAAAAACGACAACTTTGCGAAATTGAGATCATATTACCAAACATTAAGGGGTTTTTAAGCAGGGGCGGAGATGAAAAAAGTGTGCTGTTCAAGAGTTTGTATTGATTATTTTAGCATTAGTTTTAGTATATATTGTGAATCATTAATTATCATCGCAACTTTTAAAAAAAATTTTGTTTTGTAATATATTTGTTTTTGTGTATTCCATGTAAGAGCACGAACATGTAAGATTCACAATGTAGTATCAATCCTGCAATATTTGGTATTGAAGTCTTCATACTCCAAAACCTCTTAACCTTAAAATTTGAAGAAAAAAAAATCATATGTTTTTATTATTTTAATTCCCTTTGCAATGATGCCTCCGTCTATCAGATTACTTTCGATCACAATATAGCCGAGTATTAGGATTACTAGAACAGTTGTGTCATAAAGATTTCCAAGCTATTGTTTATGATAAACTCGTGTTCAAAAGGAGAAAATGTCTCTTGAAGTTTTTTCTTTAAATTGCTAATATTTTTTACCGGGTTTTCCGCAAAAAACCCCGACTATTAATCAAATGGTGAAAATGGCGTGCGATTCAGTACAATTAACTCTTCCTACATTTTTTAAGATAGGTGTTTTGGGTTTTTTTTGTTTTGCAGATCAATTGTACACGTATTAGAGATATTCATATTACTTGGATTTTGATTTTGATAAGTTTTTGCAAAAAAACCAGCAGTTGAACTAAGTTATTTTATTATATTTTTATAGCATTGATTATAGGGTACCCTTTATTTTCTGGATATCTTCTACTACAGTTTTCAAATTAGGAAGTTTTTGTTTTGCAGATCAATTGTATATATATCAGAGATATCAATATAACTTGAATATTGATTTTGGATTATTTATGAAAAAAAGATACTAGCCCGACAATTGGATTATGGGTACTATTTACACAAAAGAATAAAAAAAATGCATATTTATATTATTATATATTGTATACATATTTATTACTTTTCAGAAATATCTCTATTTTAGGTCAATGTATCGTTGTTTTGACGTGTATCTTTTTATATTCGAAGGTTCTTTTTACATAAGCATGCGATGCAAAACGTCTTAGAAAGTGCATGTGTATTATATCTCAATCTCATCTTCCAAAGATCAGAATGCATTAATTCCTAGTTGCAAAGTTCATCCCGGAGTCATCATAGATTTGACACCTCCAACATACCAGTACCAGTAAACATCTGTGTATGTTAAAAATTCTTCTATCTGAAACCTTTCTCCATTTAGTTGAGGCCAATAAAGTTGTAAAGGTAATGTATTGGCTCAAAGATACCTCTGGAGCATATAATCATAATTGAGCTTGAAATTACTATACAACTTATAATTATAGATAATGTAATGTAATAAAAACAAATATCAAAACCTGTAAGAAATTTCTTGAGATTGGAGAATTTTGTTTACTGTGTCAGTTTTTACATGTAGGAGTAACCAAACCATGCTGTCGTGCTCTGATTTTCTTGCTCCTAGAAAACAAAAATGAAAACATCCAAATTTTCAAAAATCTTCTTCTCGACTCCAACACATTGTGAGGGGGGGGGGGTTAAATGCTAGGTTATGATATCAATAACCCCCCTCCCTGTCACAATCTTGAAATTAATGGTCCATGGATAAGGAATTCAGACTTTATGTTAAAAAATCTTCTCTACTCTTATAGTCATTATGTTCATTAAACTCTTTCCCTAAACTGTGAAAATCATGACCCCTGACTCAGGGATTTAAGCCCTAAGGCAAAGCAAATATTTTCATACAGTGAAGTTGTATCAAATCTTAAAAATCCTCTCCTCTACTTCCACAGTAGTGGGAGACTGAATGCATGATTATGATGTTGATGAAGCCCTTTACCATAATTTTGAAATTTATGGTCCCTGGTTAAACGAGTCCGACTCTTGGGCGGCCCAAATATTGGTATACAGAGAACGCTATGAAACCTTACAACATTCACGGGTACAAACTTTCATTTATCTCATTTGCAACTGACAATTGAAAACCTGCTGGTCTTTATGTTTGGCCCCCCAGAGCTAGAGCATGGATAATTCCCCAGACTCTTGCTCAACCTTTTATTAATTGATGTTTGCAAACATCGAATAATAGAATGGGGTAACAGTCTGAGGGGTCTCGGATTGAGGTTTATCTCTGAAATGAAGCTTAAATTAACCTAGACACAATTTGAATTCAAAACTAATGAATTCTATTTTTCTTTTTTTATTATTTTTTTTTATAAGAAAGTTCGTTTTGGCATTTTTGATCACTATTTGAACTTTGGAAGTCAAGTTTCAAGCGAGATACAGTGATCAAATTTCACTGATATATAAACAAAGCTCGAGTCATGTTTTTGTTTCAAATAATGTACAGAAAACAAATTACTTAATCTTAAACATTTTGACTGGTGACAAACAAATTAAATTGCTTCAATTGCTTTAAACAAAAATAAGACTCAAGCTTTGTTTACAAAAAAATTTTTATTCTCTGTATCTCGCTTGTAACTCGAGTAGACCCGACGTGTAAAATTGGAGCTACTAAATAGATTGGTTTGAGAGTGAATAAAGGTCTTTGCTTAGAAATGAAAACTTAATACAAAATTGGAGATCGACGTTAATGATAATTTTATATGCTTAGTAGCGATGCTAAAAAGAAGTATCTTTTATTCAGATCCGATTTCTTAAATTATTCTCTTGAAGCAAAAACATTTTCATTTCTTTCCAAACTTTAAAGTATTTTTTTCAATGACATTCTTTTGCTATTCTTGCTATCAATTTCCGGGTTATTTTTTTTATTCGTTCCATTTATTCATTTAGCGTTGCTGATCAAATTATTTTTAATTTTTATTTGTTTAAATAAATAATCAAATACCTTTCATAAATTTTAATACAATCTAAATATCGAATTATACGTAAAAAGAATGAGCTTTAGACATACAGATAACCAACAACCCTATACAATCCATATGATCATAATTACACAGAATTTGAAATTTGCTACAGATATTCTTCCTTAACTTGATACGAAAGTCACATTGAATTACACGTGCAATTCTGCGTTTAATGTATTCTGGTCAATAGCAATCGGCCGTTAACGCCCCTGATCAATTTTCAAGCAAATCTCTGACAAAAGATTCACAATGGCAAAACTTTATGAAATTAAAACACTTCACAAAATATCTGGTTTCATAACTCGTAAAATTTGCGCTAATTTCAAAACAAAAAATGGTCTAACTATTGGAACAAATAACACTCTGCAGCGGCTGTAGACATAACTAAATATGTAGACTCTACTAATGGAGTTTCGTAACTGTTCCCACAATAGAGTCATACAACAAAGCAAATAGGCAAATGTGATGCTTAACTAATGTATTCATTTCCTCAAAATAATTTTTCTAACTTCCATTTTATTCTCAGTATGTTTTCTAAAGAATTTGAATTAGATTACACGTGCGCTAATGCCGTCTTTTATATACAATTGTATTTACTGATTTCTTAATCTTTCCAGATAATTGAAATGACATTAATGATATTTAATAGAACTATATCAATATTATTATTCATACCATCATGTACGAGGGCTGTTCGATATGCAATGTGTATTGTGGCAGAGCGCGATAACGCTTTGCATGATTTCGTAGTTGACCATACTCTTAAATAGCTGTATTGAGAATATTGAATAAATTATAGTTTATATATAAGTTTCAACAAAACTCGGTCATTCGGTAATACAGGTTTTTACTGAATGCGTGGAAGATTATAGGTTTGATAAGGTATCTTAATATAAGACAGTTCGTAGGTGAAAAAAAATTTCTGTCTGGCACATAGTACGTCAAAGATGCAGCAAAATCTGGCCGACCTGTGACTTGATCTAACAAGCAAGGCAAATGTCTCGAAAGTCAGGGACGCATTTCAGAGAGAATTCAGAGATTGAAATTATGTATTTCAAACCGCGTAGAATACCTTGAAGGGATGTTCTGTTCATTTCACTATTTGAGTCGAATGCTTTTGAGATATCGTACATTGCACATACGGGATAACCCTCATATTTCTTGATCTGATGGGAGTTTGAAGTTTGATCAAATTAGGTTTTTATTAAACTTGATAATTATCGGATGGATGAAAACTTTCAAAAATTTACTGTTTAGCTTGAAAATTCAGATGCTAAGTAAACACATATTTTAAACCGTTGTTTTATTTTAAAAATGGCTGAATTCATACAGCATTTTTTGGGAACCAATCATGGAGTTTAGATTTCGCTGGGGTTTTTTTTCATATATTAATATTTTCACTAACGAGTTTCTTTACTTGAAAATTGCAATGATAATAATTTAATCGATGCATTGTAAAATATATAAGATTTAACTATGTCAGGCAAAATTGCATGTACTGTTATCCCTTACGATTCGCTATTAAATTATAAACCCTGCATGACGTTATTTAACCTCGTGTACTTAAATTGATTCTTTTAGTAACCTTGCCGTTATCATTAAAACAAAGAGTGGTTATAAAACAATATTTGTTTGAGTTCATCTGATGGATGCTGAAGTGGCTTTAAATGAATGAAAATTGGTTAGGTAACCAGATCAATGCTTCGGTTATAAAACCTGACTCCTCACTTTCCTGCAATTATTGTTAAGAACTCCGTTGTGGACAACGCGTATTGATAAAGATGAGGGAATTATTACGGCTGGTAGCGATGCTCGAAATTCTCAAATATACTTGTAAGTTATATCTTTACTGTAAACTGTAACTATTGCAAATACTTTTCTAAAATTGTAAAAAAAAAAAAAAAAAAAAAAAAAAAAAAAAAAAAAAGTATGTATATATAACAAAAAAGGGGATTTTTAGTTGATTAAGAAGATACGTAGTGCTTTAAGGCTCGTTATCACGAGAGTTTTAAATAATGTTAGAATTAAAAGGATATTCCAATTAAGATATTTTACTTCGCATTTTTTTTTATTTCTTTTTTACATATTCGTATATATTTAATTATTAGCAAATAATTCAATTTAAAAAAATAACAAGGAAATATATAATTACTACAGAGATATTAGATATTTTATACTTATTTTAAACTAAAAAGATATTTGTTTAACAATTGTTTCATTTATTCTTTACCCATTCAAGTATGTTTAATCTCATGTCAAAAGTATAGAGTAACTAGAGCTTTTGAACCCTGCAAAAATTTTGATTAAGGTTCGTTTTAACCAAAACTAAAATATGCTTCATATAGGTTTCTCAAAAAACTGTTTCTTTATTGTTTTTTTTTATAAAATTTCTTTATCTATTCTTTATTCATTTGTTGTATCTCTTGCTGCAAAACAATGTCTAGCGTAAAAAATTTTTTAATACCACTAATTTGACTTTGTATTTTAGACCTGTTACCGTATTCATTTTAATTTTCAATAAAATATATTTAAATTTTTAAAATAATTAATGTCTAGAGTCTACGCTACATTATATTAATCGCTCCTACATCTGTACATAGGTGTGGTGGCCAATGAATACTCACTCCGTAGTCGGCTGTTCGACCCTTCCAGGCACCACCCCCGTGTCTTACCCCGCACATCCTCCCAGCCTGTCATTATTTCATTGGCATGGACAACTGGAAATGTAGCAGGCCTGGTAAATAAATTAATTTAAAATTTTCATCATTTAATAAATTTTGGAGTAACAATGTGGTGTTTCGGGGATAAACATGTAAATTTGAAGAAACATTCTGCGTGTCTTTTTTTCAGGATGAAATTGATGGAAAGTTCACTCTTTTAGGCTTGTTAGAACTGGTGAGTACTTTATACCCAATTTACATTAAAAGAAAAGCAATACTGATAATTAATCTTAAATGCAAGTCTAGAAAAACAGTATTGTTGATTGACCACTTCTCGCAGAAAACTAGTTCGCCCCGAACAAATTCTACCTCTGAAATTTTTCATATGATAGAATTAAATATATACACTGTAGTTCAGTTGGTATTGTAGAATCCATATTATCATTTTTCACAGAAATGGAAAGATGAACTGTTGACGTGGAACCCCGACCAATACAATGTGTCCTCCATCGTAGTGTCTGGACAGGATATCTGGACTCCGGATATCTACCTCGGCAACAAGTAAGTAATGCTTAAACGCTCAAATAAAAGTCTCATTTGAAGACGTTTTGTTTAATGTTTATATCAAAAGTATAGATATCAAATAGGTTAAATATGAGTGAAAAAAAAAACATACGGTGAATCTTTATGGTTTCAGAATTGGTTCTGATTTTCTCGCCTCTGGTGTACAGAAAGACTTGGCAAGAATTGACCACACTGGTCACGTGACTGTCGTCCATGCCGGGGAGCTCTCGGTCTTCTGCTCTATGGACCCCACCAACTTTCCTTTCGACACACAGAACTGCATGATAATATTCGCGCTCAAAGTCTACTCCGCTTCAGAAGTACGGCTGGAGTTTTCTGACAACCCTATCCGATCCGTATCTGGCGGTCCACTAACCCTAGACCATCCTATCTGGACCATCACCAGCTTCAACACGGTGGCCTATCAATATGTTCCGTTAGCCTTCATCAAGTTTTGTTTGTATAGGAAGCCTCTGTACTATTCGTTCACAATGCTTGGGCCCTCTGTCCTGCTCAACTGTTTGACTATCTTTGCGTTCCTTATTCCCCATGATCAGGGCGAGAAGTTGTCTTGTGGAATGACGGTCTTCCTGGCCTTTGTCGTCTTTCTGGTACAAGTTGGAGACGTGATCCCGACAAACTCCAATGCGGTTCCGATGTTAGGTAAGAAAATGAATGAATTTTCAATCCAAGAGTATGCTATGCATATTTAAGGAATAAGGAATCATTCTTTGAGTATTATGAGGTGATAATTTCGGTCGGGGCGTGGTCAAATCCAATAAAGCCAATACCGTTTCTCGGTTATGCTATAAGACGCGCCCATTTTTTGTCACTCATGTTTTATGAAGTTATTGGGTTTAAGGGTTCAAAATTGATTCGTAATGTTATCACAGACAAAGACAGTTGAAAATGTAAATATGATTGCATAATTTTTTAATTACCGGTATGTTTTAACTCTCCCTCGCTTTATATTCAGGCAAATATTATTTGTTTTCCATCGTTGGCAGTGCAGTCATGGTCGTCCACACGATTGTCCATTCTTTCATTATCGACAAAAAGACAAACACTAGTACTGGTGAGACTAGGGTTGAACCTTTCAGCTACAAGCTCGAAAAACATTGCGACACCGGACTGATTGGAGAAATTAAAACATCTAAAAACTGTTCCTGCAGAATGTTTATATTTGTTGGTGATCTTTTGAAACGATACGGACTGAAGATTTTTAATGTACTTTGCTTCTTGTGCTCTTTACTGATGGTTTCTATCGCATTTGCGGTGTTGGTGTCAACAAATAGTTCATGCACTTCATCATCATAACATTAAAAATCATTTTTTGCATGTTCATAATGTTTTGGATTTTTTTCTGTAGCCGACCCTGCCCACTGCCATTATCCGAAACAGCTAACATATATGCGGTATTTTCAGATAAAGTCAAATAAAACTATATTTGATCAATGCCATTGAGCATTTCTGTTATTTTGAATGCATTGGCCTAATGTAGGTGGTACTTTGCAATTGTATGACGATCAATGTTGAATATAGTACAATGGTTAAATACTCTTTTTATAATATTGACTTCTATACGAAATTCCGCTAAGGTCTGCTACCCTTAGATTGGACGGTATCGCATGGTTTTCTCGCAGACTAACTCTAAAGACCTCGAACACAGTCGTGTTATCGTTGATTATTCAAACAATACATACACTCTTTGTTAGTATTTCAGCTTTGTTTTCAAAAGAAAATCGATTGTTGTACACGGTGGTACTAACATTTTACCGGACCTAAACAGAGTTCAAAGCAATTTGCCCGCGTACAAATACAAAAACCAATTCACGACATTAAAATAAAATTCAACAAACCTTGTTAAAGCAGAATTTGCGATGTGGGGTATTTTTTTTTATTTTGTATAGTTTTCCAGATATTTATAAAAAGTGTTAATGTTCATGTTATTTATAAAATTAATTATAACTTAATTATTGCTTAATAACTATGCTTGTACTGATCTGTGATAGAATGGTACTTTTCAAAACGGTTTTAGTAATATATTTAAAAAAAAACATGGAAAGCCAAAGAATGGCGTAGTGCATTTTCATTTAGAAGTGTAAAGACAAACTCTTAATTGGGCTCTCCTATCTTAGTTATCACTGTTGACAGTAATATTCACATACTGGGTATTTCTCCTCTGTTTATGCTATTTCTTATGTAATCTGATCTGTTCATACAGATACTGAAAAAAAAACGAATCACAATATCCGCGTATGAACATAATTATTACATGTAATAATCATGCATTTCTTGAATCCAAACTGCTTTAAAATGCATTCATTTATTTAACCCTTTACAGACCTAGCTGACAACGTTTATTCAAATACTTAAAATAAATTGTATGAATTGTCTTTATCTTGTACATAAAAGGTTGACTATGCTTGAATCGTGATTGATCGAAATTTAGCTCTCTGTAAATTGAGAGCACGGACTACAGGAACTGACGTCAGACCTCCAATTTATTGATCCATATTTAGGAAAAACTGGCAGTTTCTTCTAAGCGACATACTTATCGACAATTACGGAATTTATGTAGTACTAGTTTTCCTCACTGTACATGAAAAATGGAAGACATACTCAGAGATATGATTATATAAACAATACAATGCTACCATTGATGGTTCATAGGGCTATGACGGTAGCGATCACAGAAAAAATAAAATTGCCCAAAATATCAACCTGTTGACACTATATTTTCTTAACTGCTTGCTGCCTCCATACCCGCATATAAAACAATTTCTTATATTTGTATTTGTTATAAAACAAACAAATATGATAACTGCCTTATTTTTAAATCAATGATATTGTTTAAAATCTACGGAAATGATGAATAAAGACAAAACATAAAACAAGTACCAGTAATTTTTCAAGAGAAAATATCTCAAATTTTCCCCTGATACGCATGTTTACATCAATGTAGAACCAGCACTGACAAAATGAATTATTATAATAAAGACACTGTATGTTTTAACAGATAAACAATTATAGTTCAAAGGTAGACACTAAACTAGTTACTGCAGTACAATCAAGATAACCATTAGTACATAGTGTTGTGACTTAGTTACTGTGGAATACTACATGTACTACATGTATACACATAGTACGTTTCCCAAATAAATACATGTACATACATGTAACAAGTAGTGGCTTACAACTAAGAGACTAGTGCTGTTGACTTAACAATGATATATGGTCATATCCACCTTAAAGTATTGATCTATCTCCAGACAATAAAAAGAATGTTTAATTTTTTTTTCTTATGTACACCTGTACTTAATATTGTACATGTATTTAAGTATATGATGTGGAATCAAATTAATAATTGGACATATGCATTTGATTATAACTGTGAAAATATGTAAATATAGCAAGTCTGAAGTTGAATTGGTGAACTAATGATAACCTCACAGTCTCTCAATATTACTGATCATCTACATGTTTATGTTATAAACATTTTCCATTTTAAAATTTGACCTTGTTCCAGACCACAATCACAAAACCATTTAAAAATCCAAATTTACACAATATATTAGCATGATTTATAGTCAAAAACACAATAAATGACCAATATTATGCCTCTATTAATATTTGACTGGTTCCCTTAACTCTCATTGCTGCCCCTGTCTTAAAACTGACTTTCCAAATTGAGGGGTTCTAAAGGTCCTTTATTATGTGAACTCGTTCTCATTTTACTGGTTTCGAAGGATTTCGTCACTAACCCTTTCTTGCAACTTAGTTTCAAAACTGTCAGGGGTTGTAGTGGTCATTCTCATATATCGACTTATTCCCATGTTACTGGTTCCCTTGATTCTCGTCATTGTCGGGTTCTAACAGCTGACTTTTGAGACTAAGGGGCTCCAATCGTTCCCCGGGGGGTAACAGCTGGTTCAGGTGATTTATCTTTGGAACCAGGCTCTGCATGCTGCCCTTCACCCTGTTCAGTATGGACAAGGTCTCCGAGATCCTCTGGAACTGGTCGGCATGCTTGTGGTATTTCTTCTGTTTCTCCTGCATCACCCCGAGTAATAACTGTATTGCACAATCAATCTACAAAAATGTAATTACATAATTAATCTACAAAAATGTAAATACACAATCAACCCACAAAAAATGTAATTACACAATCAATCTAGAAAAATGTCATTACACAATCAACCTAAATTGTGTAATGTAAAAGCTGCTTTACACAATCAATCTTCAAATTGGGTATTCTTGGAAAACAAAAAACAAGAATGCCAATGAGTTGTTGGGACAAAGGCTGTTATTGACTGTGACTACAACAGTAGAGACACTAAGCCTGTACCTCCTTGATTCGGACACAGAGAGCATTCTGGTCAAATGCCACCGACTCTGCCAGCTGTTTAAGGTGTTCCTGGTACCTCACACACAGATACAGCAACTGTTCGTGTCCCATCTTATCCAAGAGGTCAAGGTCACGAGAGCTGGTGGGAATGTTGAGTGAGCCGCGCATGATCGGATAGAACACAGGGATGGTGTTCAGCTTCGTTAGCTCTGGGTCAGGGTCTTTTTCTATCACATTTCCATCGGCAACCACAACAATGTCATGTTTATGAGTTCCCATCTCAGGCTGCTCCTTTTCCCTAGGAATTGTGGGCCGTGGTTTGGTGCTTGTTGTTGGAACATTGCGAGGGGAAAGCCTAGGACTTGGAGAATCTAAGAAAGAAATGTGATGAGTTTTTTGTTCAGTATGGAAATTTTATAGTTGAACTGTTCATATATATCTGGTCATCTAGCAATGAAGTTAAGCTGCAATGTAGCCCCTCCAAATTTTGGGGGTTTTGGTTTTATTTTTTTTTGGGGGGGGGGGTATAGAGAAGGGTCCTCTCATGAAAACGTCATAGAAAAATTTGGATAAGGCTACATTATTGCAGCTACTTTTGAGGTGATAAAATTAAAGATACTTATTATAACCTTTGATCCAATACAACTTTTAATAATATCTCAGCAACAGAAATACATCAGATAAGTTATTCTTAAATTAGTTTAACGCTAATTCATATCCACAGGCCTTAGAAAAAAATATTAGGCTAAATGTGATGCAAGGATATCCTAGGACAAATTATACATTAAGGTAAGGTTTGCGGTTACAGGGAGATAACTCACAGATTTTTATTGTGACGTAGCACCACCTACCCTTTATTTCAGCTATGACGTCAAACTTTATATGACGTCATAATTAGTGTAAGGTTGTTGTTATTTCCTGGGGTTTTGTAGTTTCAATGAAAAAGTAAAAGAACACAAGCATTTTATCAATTTCCACAAAAACAAAGTCCGCATCATATAGTTTTGAATAGTGTTTTAGAAACACCAGATTACATGTATACTAAGATACATTTTTTCTGAAATCGGTGGACTTGGAAACTTTAAGGTTTCAAATAAGATGTTTTCGTTTAAAAAATAGTAGTCCAAAATTATGACTTTTGTTATATTTTATTTTATTTTTTTAAATAGTTCATCAGAAATTTTAAAAAATAAATCATGATATAAATAGTGACATTATTTTCAAACATTTTAAGCATAAATAATCCCCATAATAGTCACATATAAAATGTATATATTTTCACGAAATTACTTAGTATACATTTCATCAACATGAAAATTTGAAATCTGGAACTTTGACCTTTTGTAGTTATAAAACGGGTCTGGCAAAATCATTTGAATTTCATGAGAAAAAAGACTTTAGTATAGTGAACAAAATGGTATGTAACTTTAGTACAATTTCTAAAAAATGCAAGCCGCAAACCTTACCTTAAGGCCTACATTGCCTATATATACATCATTCAATACAATTTATTAATACTGTCTATTACATGTATTTGTTTAATTTCAGCTGTGACGGTCAGACTGGTTTGAATACCGGCACCAGATAGCTCAGTAGGTAGAGCACCTGACTAGAGATTCAGGGGGCCCAGGATGGAATCCCGGTCTGGTCTGTCATTATTTCTCCCATTCCGTTGTACACAGCTATAGCAGTGAATCATTATTTGCAACTATATCAAATTTCATTAGGATTATACTTACTGGAGTCGATGGGTTTACTAATGGCGTAGGATGTGTAGGGGATGTCCTCATCCCTCTGTGATTTCAGGGTACTCCCAGGGGCCCCGGCAGGAGGATGCTGTGCACTTTGGTCAGCCCCCATGGTGCAAAAACAAGGAATAGAGTCCACAAAGACCCAATCTGAAAAGGCTGCATGCCAATGAAAACATAGGAGAGACTGCATAATTAGTTCATTATTGAAACGTTGTTATATCAAATATTGACAGAAGAAACGTTTAATTTTCATTGTACTGTGCACAGTCTACATAAAAAAAGGCATTAATCGACTAGGCCTAGTACACAGAGAAACATACATGTACATAAAGAAAAATACTCACGGTTCACAGAAGTTCAATCCATGGTTATCAAATGTATCATAATCATTTTTTTTATCTGTCCTTTAAAACAAAAAGTTTGTTCGATAATTGATAAAAATTGATTTGTTCTCGGGCTCTACGACTGAGATCTACTTTCACTTTTAAAGTAAAAATATGACGTCATCATGGTGATATATTATCAACATCCGGTGGCACTAGCAATGGCATGAGTACCCCTAACAGCGCAAAAAAGCGGCGAGCCCGAGTCCAGGGCGGGTGGGCGGCGCCCACGAATGTACGCTCAGACCGGGACAAGCCCAAAGTCCCTGCAGGACCTGCGTGGCTCGGGAAAAATGTTGATCAACCCGTAGAACGCAAATTTGTTTATGAGAAACCTGAAGAGGTAATATGATGAGTTTGTGTTTTTGAGTTTGAAGTTACTTCAACAGAAAAGTTTAATTCATTTGCGTTGTTTTATTCGTTGCTATCCTATAAAGAAAAATCTAAGGTGGATCAATTCAAAGAAAAACTACAGTTTTAATTATGTGAAAATAATATAGTTGACTTAATTTAAAATCAGGTCCAGTACAATCTCTTGATTTAGCTATATAGCTTGAAAAAGCTATATAGCTTTATTAAGCTATTCAAAATAGCTTGATAAAGCTATTTATATTCAGTTTTTGAAGAAAATAATTATTATAAGAAATAGACAGAAAATCGCAATTTACTTGCTTCTCATATTTGCAACATAGACCATTAAAAACTTAACCCTAATTAAAGATAGTTTTAGCATTGCAGCTTTTGAACACTTTTAAGCAAACAATATATTTCCATTGTTTGGGTAACTGTCCACTACTTTGTGTGCAATGAGGCGTGGATAAGTATGATTTCTTCTCATTGTGCTGAATTATTACCAATCAATTATCTTGTTTACCATAACTGACCTCCTTTATATTTCATTTAAGAACTAACTGTGTGGTCATGAATCAATTGCCCCAAAACTTTTAGAACTTTAAGCGCAAAGTCTCTTAAGGAGACACAAAGTCATGAGTAATCTTTATATGCATTGTTTACAGAACAGTTCAAAGTTGAAAACTATCACTGCACTAAAGTGCGATTTTTTATACATACTGAAAAAATTACACATTTAAGAAAAATGTATGACAAAATAGCTAAATAAAGCTACTCTGCATAGCTTAATAAAGCTATTTAGCTTATTCAAGCTATATAGCTAAATCTGGAGATTGTACTGGACCTGATAATGATAGCCTTACATGTATTAACTTATTAATAGTAATGTATAAATTTGTTTCATTACTTAGGATAACAGAGTGATTCCCCCAGAGAAAACTCTGACGTAAGTTACAATGTTCTTTATGTCAAGATAGGCAAGCTGATGTTTTGAAATACCAGTATCTGTCTGACAAATTAATGAAATTATACATGATGTATAAATCAGATCATATAGTTTGTGAATACAGTATTCTTTACTTATGTATGTCAAGATTAGATGTAGGTCTGTATATAACTCCCAGTCTGAAAAATTTTGGATGGACGACCCAGTCAGCAGCTACATGTTAAAAAGATGCAATTTATGGCACTCAGAATTTTGCGCTAGTTTTGGAATGATTAATCTTATTTTCACACAAATTCTTTGGAAATTAATAGTACCATTTAATTTTAAAATTATTTTCAGACCGGGAGCTACAGAACTGCAGCTAAAGCCAAGATTTCTGAACATTACTCTACTTACAGTTCAATTATGACTTTAAAAGTTCATTGGTACTAATATCTATTTAAATTTTCCAACTCCTAAATCATTTTGTGTGGGGTCCCATTAGAATATTTCTTTTTTTTAACTAATTATGACAGTACATTACTACATGGCAATTTCAACCCATTGTGAAAATATTTATGTCACCAAATTTGAGTGTATATCCCTGTAGCACAATGGATATAGCTGCAATCTACTGACCAGCTGGTCCCGAGTTCAAATACAGCAAGGACTTTTGTTTTTATGAATTCATTTGTTGCAATACATATTGAAAAGTTTCATTTTTTCCCAAAATTTAACATTTTTTTTATTATGTAATGTTAAAGTGTATGCATGCTAGAATTACATATCCTCAGGAGTAAAGATGTTTGGGTTTTTATGCAAAAACTTTTAATAAAATTAAGGTGTGGAGGACCCTTAAGAACCCTGTTCTTCGATGAATATGGTATTATAATACATCACGTACATGTCAGAGAGATAAAAAATCTATTATTTTTAACAATAGAGGAAATGAACTAAAGCAGTAACTGTAATGTGATGTAATGTGATGTATGTATAATTTGACCATATTAATAGTTAATACATGTATTTTAATATCAATGTAATTGATTGTAATTATAGAAAACCTGGAGTGTATGATATTAGCACAGAACCATCAGGAGTTTCCAGGTATGTCATTTATAACCTTGATCCTTAGTCAGTATATAAGTCTGACCAAGTTAGGCCACAGCTAGGCCTGTTCAGCAGAGAGGGTGCTTGTGACACTGCAGCTCTTCCAAAAAACCCTTTCTTTCAAACATAAAGTTAAGCAAACACTTGCAAGTTCCCACGCTGCTGAACATGTTTACAGTATATATGTATAACATATGATTGAATTATGATTATATCTGGTCAAAACCAGTCAACTATGAATGAAAAGTTATAAACTATGTCAGTTTGAATAGATCACAAAGTGTTTAAACAATTTATCTTTATTATTCAATTCAAGACCCATAAAGAGTACTGAAAAAATGGCTGAAAAAGTTTGTGTCATCGAATAATGACTATGATGTTTAATAATTATAATGGATATACATTTACTAGGCTGAAGCCAGTTTTATTCTCCTTAAAGTTAATTAAAACAATTTTTAAGTTTTCTAAAATATATCATCTGATATAACTTATAAATTACATAAAGAATTAAAATTGTTCGACCCTGGTTCCTTGCTGTAAGCTTATTTATCTGGACAAATAGAATTATTTAAGGAATAAGAATTTAAATCGACATCATCGACTTTGATTTTCGACAAAAAAAAAACATGGAAAAAAGAGTAAAGAACTAATGCTTTTTGTATCGCATTTTATAAGTTCTCTTATATTGCTTTTTCAAATACTTGCATTTCTTCCAATTAAGATAGAAAAGATTATACTTGTTTACCTCTGGCTCCTAAAAACCCTAATTAGGTAATGCAAGAGAAAATCATTATATTGTAAGGATATATACACGTATTATACCTAATTTTAGCTTAAATAACCTTTCACAAAATAGTTATTAGTAAAACGCTATAGACAAAATACTTTAGAGCCCTTTGATCCCCTAATTTAAGGGGCCAGCCCCTTTTTCTTGAAATCAAATGAAAGGTCATTTAAATCTGAACACATTTTGTCAACAAGTGTTTAGAAATTCGATACCGTTCTTGAGATATGTGGGAAAGAAGGTTTTAAGGGCCGATCCCTTATCTCCTTATAGGGGCCGTTAAACGAAATTTTGAAGGTTGCATATTGTTAAGAACATCATTTTGAACAACTTTTCTTCTGTACTGCATTTCAAAATATGTTTCCTTTCTGAGATATGGGTGATCAAATTTTGGACTTTCGGCCCCTAAAAACCCTTAATTACGTAACACACGATGAAATCATTACATTGCTTGGATACATAACTCTAAGATAAACATATTTGCTTCTATAACATTTCACAAAATATCTCTCAGTAAACGGCTTCAGATAAAAGACTTTAGAGCCCTTTGATCCCCAAATCTAAGGGGCCAGCCCCTTTTTCTTGATATCAAATGAAAGGACATTTAATTCTGAAAACATTTTGTCAACAAATGTTCAGAAATTCGTTACTGTTTTTGAGATATATGGGAAAGAAGGTTTTAGGGGCCGATCCCTAATCTCCTTATAGGGGCCGTTAAACGAAATTTTGATGGTTGCATATTGTTAAGAACATCATTTTGAACAACTTTTCTTCTGTACTGCATTTCAAAATATGTTTCCTTTCTGAGATATGGGTGATCCAAATTTTGGACTTTTGGCCCCTAAAAACCCCTAATTACATAACACATGATAAAATTATTACATTGCTTGGATACATAACTGTGAGATAAACATATTTGCTTCTATAACATTTCACAAAATATCCCTCAGTAAAGGGCTATAGATAAATGACTTTAGAGCCCTTTGGTTCCCTAATTTAAGGGGCCAGCCCCTTTTCCTTGATATCAAATAAAAGGTCACTTAATTCTAAACACATTTTGTTCAACAAGTGTTTAGAAATTTGTTACCGTTCTGGAGATATATGAGAAAGAAGGTTTTAGGGGCCGATCCCTTATCTCCTTTTAGGGGCCGTTTAAAGAAATTTTGAAGGTTGCATATTGTTTAGAACATCATTTTGAACAACTTTTCTTCTATACTGCATTTCAAAATATTTTTGCTTTCTGAGATATGGGTGATCGAAATTTTGGACTTTCGGCCCCTAAAAACCCTTAATTACGTAACACATGATAAAATCATTACATTGCTTGGATACATAACTGTGAGATAAACATATTTGCTTCTATAACCTTTCACAAAATATCTCTCAGTAAAGAAATACAGATAAAAGACTTTAGAGCCCTTTGGTCCCCTAATTTAAGGGGCCAGCCCCTTTTTCTTGATATCAAATGAAAGGTCTTGTAAATAAAAACTTTTTTTACATTACATGTTTTAACAAAATATTTTTCAGAAAAGAGATAAACAAAGAAAACCAGAAAAAATTACGACGTTTTTTTAATCTCAATTTTCGGGTCCAGGCGAGCTTCGACGCCTTTTAAACCAGACAACTATAAATGCCTTTAGACACATCTACAATCTTTGGTCTACCATCCCTGAAAATTTGAATTCAATATCTCTGTTCGTTTAGGAGGAGATAACAGCTAGGACAATCAGACCCTCTGAAAATCACTAAAACGTCAATATCTCACGAACGGAAATGACGTCATTAAAATAAAAAAATATATATCAAGCTTTCATCAATATATACAAGATCTGAAAATTTCACAAAAATCGGTTGAGTCGTTTTCAAGAAACCGCTTGTACAAAAAAGCGTAAGAAAAAAAAAAATAATAAAAGGGAAAAAGAAACAAAGCAATAACAATAAGGTCTTCCGTTGGAAACGGAAGACCTTAATTACTAAAACAGTCAATGATGAGATGTTACAGTATTGGAATATAAAATTACAAAATTGATTCATAATGTTATCACAGACAAAGACACTGGAAAATGTAAATATAATGATATTAATTAATGAACAAATTGATGTTCTCAAACCAACTATAATTTTCAGGCTGAGGTTTTTTCCTGTTTTCATTCAACCTGAAGAAGCAAACGCAATTTATGACACATTGTATCATGAGTTGCCATGGAGACAGAGGACAGATGTCAAAAAGACGGGGGAGTCGTTTTTACAGCCAAGACTTACAGCATGGTACGGAGAGCTTCCATATTCCTACTCAGGACTTACTCATGATGCTTGCCCACAGGTGAATTCCTACTCTACCTCTTACTCCAACTCCTGATTACTGTATTATAGCTTCCATATTCCTACTCAGGACTTACTCATGATGCATGCCTACAGGTGAGTTCTTACTCTACCTCTTACTTCAACTCCTGATTACTGTATTATAGCTTCCATATTCCTACTCAGGACTTACTCATGATGCTTGCCCACAGGTAAATCCTTCCTCTACCTCTCACTCCAACTCCTGATTACTGTATTATAGCTCTTCTATCCTTGTGTTGATGAGCAATGTTTGATTATATGATTAGTTCTTTTTAGCTTTG
>WFKH01011925.1:13234692-13249969 GCA_016163765.1 Magallana hongkongensis | reverse complement strand
CACAACCTTGAAATCCCTTTGCCGAAGGGTGCTTTGTGCCAAGTTTGGTTAAAATTTACCCAGTGGTTCTGGAGAAGATGTTGAAAATGTGAAAAGTTTACGGACAGACAGACAGACGGACGACAGACAAAATGTGATCAGAAAAGCTCACTTGAGCTTTCAGCTCAGATGAGCTAAAAACGATTAGATCCAGTCGCCCTTCATTTAAATCCTTAAGCTATACGAGTGCATCTTTCGCTAAACAGCTTGTGTATAAAGTCCTCGTCAAAAAGTTTGCATTTCATAATTTTTTACTTAAGGCTGTAGGAAAATGAACACAAAGAAACCACGCGTACATTCCGCCAAATGGTATATAGCCATGCTTGTTTTCCATAATATGGAAGAAAGGATTCAACACAAAAACGTAAATTCCACAATAATCAGTTCATCATTTGTACTGCAGACTGTTCTAAAACAAATAACTCCCAAGATATTCCTCTGTATCTCGCTTATAACTTGACTTCTAACATTGTCAATCATTAAAGTTGTACAAGTAAACTCTTATATATATAAAAAATAAAAAATAAAAATTTGATCTCAAATCATGTCCAGGTTCCTTAATTTGAGATATAAAAAAAAACTTACCAAACAAAATAAATATTTTTTAATAAATACCGCAATACATGAACATTATAATCTAGATCACAAAATATGAACATTATAAAAGTAAAAATAAAATAAAATAAATAAATGGCTCAAACAAAAGACATGAAAATTCAAAAATGATTTAGAACAAATATTTGGACGTGAGGTCATTCTATCTGGACGATATGATAACGTAACCAACCAAGTTCATATCCAGGTGAACGTTTTTACTTGCTGTTTATTTCATAAAAAGAAACGATAATTTTTTTACTTTACATTTTTTTTAAGCAAATATAATCTCCAGCTTTGTTTACATAACAGTGAATTCTTACCTCTGTATCTCGCTTATAACTTGACTTCTTACATTAAATTTAAATATATTTGAACATGTGTAGGAAAAAGACACGACATTTAATTTACAATGTTTGGGGGGATAAAAAAACAGATTACACTAAAACCTCATACCTCTTAACCCAAGAAGGTATCGAACCTTTCTGTTCAGTCTTCTGTTCGCTTAGGATAATTTTTGTTTCAGTGATGATAAATGTTTTTCCAATTGAAATCAAAAGATTAGATAAACAGAGCGCACACTAATTAATCATAGTTACCTTAGGGGGAAATTCCAAGATCCCTTTGAATGTGTGTTTTATCAATGGGGTCATTGAAACCGCTATCTACATGTGTTAGACGAGAGCAGCCAATCAGGAAGTACAAACAGCGGGGTATTTAAATCTTTTTACAATGATTTAATTGTTTCATGCGAACTCAAGTGTCTTCATATATATATTCTTATTATTTCTATCACCATTTATCATCACGGTTACAATAGTGATATTTTTAGATGGTTATCTAGATGGTAATTTCGAACATCCATGTACTTTATTAAATTCTCGCTTAATCACTGCATGACTAGGCCATGATTTTCAACCCGTACGCTTTACATAAAGTCACTTAAAAGATAACCTCAACCTCTCTCTCTCTCTCTCTCTCTCTCTCTCTCTCTCTCTCTAAAGTGGACAAACCCTATAAAATGAATTATTTAATAGGGAAAACGGTTTTTGGCACAATTCATACTGGCAAATTTTTGTTTTTAAATTATCATTTAAATGTATGAGAGATAGTATTGGTCGTTTTACTGACATGAATATTTCAACGTTATCAGCTTTAAATCTAAAATGCATCGGTTAAAATACAAGCAAAACATAAACATCTGCAAATTCTTTATACCAATTGTGCACAAATTAATAATGAGAAATGAGTTTTTCTTTCCTCTGTAACCTTAAATATACCGATTAGAATATGCTCACAAAAAATTGAAGAAACAAATTAAATACATACCAAACATTCGTTTAATCAAAGTAAATAATAGTATTCATTATCAATGCACTTTGTTTAGTTTCACATTGCCACTCTGCTCAGCCACAAACAAATCATTATTGGAACCCAGTAAGCACAGACCGTTTACAGTGTTAGTTAATGCAGATCGCAGTTAACAATTTTGACGTACATGCAAGATTTAGCCTGCCATCCACATTAACCGTCTGGATAAATCCATTTTTGTAATCCACCGACATTATCCGACATGAGGCTGAAACGGATTGTTGAAAAGAGAAGAAATCTCAGTGTATCAAAATTGGAACTTTCCGGCTTCATTTACAACTTCTATTGCCCGATATCAGGCATCGGAACAACCAAACGTGTATGTTGTTGTTCTTGCAAATATACTTGCTACAGTGAGCAAAGAATACAGTTTTATCATTTTGATCAAACTAACAAGTTTAATTTCTTTTGTGTACCTTCAGATTCATACTAACGGACAACCATTATTTGTTTTACATCATTGCTGATAATGGTTATATGATTGTTCAAGGAGATCCTAGGACGATATGCACTTGATGCAGTATGGCTTCCATCCCTCAACTGATTGTTTTCCACCTCATTTACAGTTCGTGCATTTGTGTCAGTGTAAAACAAATTTCTGCTCCTGGTTACATGTACAGCTATGTCACGTGGTCTCCTCATTGATGTCGTTTTGAAGTTTTGCAACACTTTGCCCTGAAACTGTTGAAACTTGCAACACCAAATAGTCAATGATAGCCAGTATCAATTGTTGCGATAATATGTGGTTTATGTGCTCATTATTTACTTAATTTAACTGAACTATTTGAAGAATATATATAACCTACCTACCTCGATCATAGAAAGATAAATTATTCCTTCTCATTCCCGCGAAAAAGATACTACATCGCGCATGTTCGTGGGTATTAACTTTTGTTGGGTTTTTTTTTTATTTAAAAAAAACTCACATCTTATGAGTTAATTTGATTTGTCAAACAAGTTTTTTCTTCATATGAATTTTAAAATTTTTTTACTTAATTCATGGAATTTCATAAACAATAAAAGCCCAAAAATTGATTTTAAAGTGATATTTATGAAATCACAGTAATAAGCAATAAAATCCTGATCCAATCTCCAAGATCTTTTTAAAGTCTGACAACATCCAAGTAAGAAACACATAGCCTATATAGTGACGATTAAAACGCATGGTAAATATATTGGATTAAAATTCCATTTCCGAGTCCCGTGGTTATTGTAAAACTGTTCTTGAAATATCAGCAATACCAAATGAATACGTTACTTTTCCAATTTAATCATCGTTGGTTCCCTTTCGCTAAACTATTGGTGGACCAATGAAGTCAAAAGTGTTCATTTAATTATGTCCAGTAAATTGTTCTGTTTTTGAAGAAGGAATACATCGTGTTGTGTATGAGTGATGCCTTATACACACGTCGAACAAACAGGAACATCGCATTTCTTGCAGAAATGCTCTCACTTTCTATTGACACCTCTGACTAAATGTGAATAAATCGAGCATCTTATTACAGGTGTGCCTAAGTTTGTACAAGATGAAGGGGACATCGTTATGGGTGTGTGTGGAATCCGAGAAATGTTGACCAACACACGGTACACACAGACGGGTGATGCAGAAGTCACAATGACGCTCAACCTTTAGAGATCCACATTCTCCACAGGGAACAGTAACTCCAGAAATATCAATTTAAATGGCTGGGTTGAATTAGTCAGCAATTGGAAGAAAAAAATCTTTAATAATCATATAACGGGTACGCCCCCCTTTGTTTTCAAAGATACACAAACACACAACAAAATAAATAAATAAAATATTGGGTTTTTATTTTAAAAACTGCAATACTTGAACAATATGATTTAGATTACAACGTTTTAATATAACGGCCAAAATTCTTAGTACATGGCAACATCACAAACTTTCATTGAAAAACAAAATGATTTCGGTGTGCATTATAATTTGGATTTAGATACCTGTGCACATACTAGTAGATGAAAAGACCACAACATTTAATTCACGATTCTTTCTTACCATATAAATCTGACTAGGCTAAAATTTCATACCTGTTAACCCAGGAAGATATCGGTCTTACTGTTCAGTCTTCTGCATGTTCTCAGTCGATTTTTTGCTTGGTGATAATAAAGGTTTTTCTCAAAAAAAGATAAGATAAATAAATCTCACACTGATTAATCATAGTTACCTTGTGGGGCAACTTTCGATATTCCAATGACTGTATCTCGTTTTCTCAAAGGATTATTAAAGCCGCTATTTACATATATTAGATAAATTAAGTCTATCAGGAAGCTAAAAAAGCTTTATTACAGTAATTAAATTGTTTTATACGAAGTCAAGTGTCTTTATATATGCTTATGCTCTAATTATTCCTATGATCATTTAACATGCATTGTAAAACCGGTTTTTATAGATTGTTATATATATGGTTATTTCTAACAAAAATGAACTTCATTTTTTAAATTTTCGCTGAATCACTACAGGCTGACTTTACATACAGTCACTAAAATATAACTTACTTCTCTCTTGAGAAAATGAATCGTTCCTCACAGTGTAACTTGTAAATACCCATTGTGCTGGCACAACATCTTACAATATTTTTTATCTTTAATTCACATAAACAATTTTTTTGGTTTAATCAAAGTAAGTATTGGTATTCATTATTCAATGTACTTGATTCGTTTCACATTGCCTTTCTGCTCAGCCACAAACAATTCATCAAAGGAATTTATGCACAGACCGTATGGTTCATTCAGATCGCAGTTAGTAATATGACGCAAGAATCTGCCATCCACATCCACGATGTGGATAAATCCACTACTGTAATCCACCGACAAGATCCGACTCTGGCTGTCAGTGGCGATTCCATGAGGCTGAAACGGATTGTTGACGAGGCCGGTGTATCGAAATCGGAACTTTCCGGCTTTATTGACGGCTACTATTGCCCGAGATCCAGCATCAGAAACGCAAACGTCCAAGTTGTTGTTCTCACATATGTATTTGCCACGGTGATCGGAAGAATACAGAGGTGTGCCTCTGTCATCATACTGATAGGTTTGCTTCTCTGTTCCTTCATTTCCATTGTAACGCACAACCTTCGATTGTTTTTCATCATTTCTGATCATGGTGACGAGAAGATCGTCGGAAGGCGTGCAGCAGATATGGTAAGGCTTCCATCCCTCAACCACGATAAGTTCCTGTGTCTGTTCATTCTTCACTCTGTTTACGGTTCTTGCATTCGGGTCAGTATAGACCAAATCTCCGCTCGTGGTAACAGCTATATCACGTGGTCTCCTCATCGATGTCGTTTTGACGTTTTGCAATTTTTTGCCTTTAAGGTCGAAAAGAACCACACTTTCGTCATTTCCACACGTCCAAAATCCTTCATTCTTAAAACTTGCAACTCCAAATAGTCTATAAAAACCAGTATCAATTGTTGCAATGATCTGTGGTTTATCAAGTAGTTCATGTTCATTTGTCAAAACATTTGCATAAGATGCATCAACATTCCATTTATTTAATTCTGGTGGAACTCTTCGAAGAAGGAATACCTCGTGATCTTCATGAATGCTTCCAGATGCACATTTAGAACAAACAGGAACGTTGCATTTCTTGCAGAAACGTTCGCACTTGTTGTTGCAAAATCTGGAGAAAATACGACTCGGGCATCTTACAAAAGTGTACCCCACTTTGTCGTATTTGTACAAGATGACAGGGACAGCGTTGTGGGTTTTTGTGGAGTCAGAGAAATGTTTACCAACACACGCTACACACAGACTGGTGATACAGAAGTCACAATGGCTCTCAACATTTGGAGATCCACATTCTCCACAGGAAACAAGGAACTCCAGGAGAGATGTCATGTTGATCCGATGCAGTGTTAATAAAACCTAGAAAATATGAAAGAAAATAATTATAGTGCATTTTCATATTGGAAGATAGGTTAATCATGAACAGGTCATTCCACTTCAAAAGACATCTAGGAATCGTTCTGCAGATAATTATATTCATTTTCCAAAATCAAAAACCTAGAAAAATTAAGGCATATTAAATAAAGATAAACGTTTGACATTGGATTTGTTTTTTCACTTTATTCAACCCAAGATTTGTTTTTTGATATATGTCAAAAAATCTGTGAGAACCCTTCTCTTGGGTAATTTACTAGCCTTTGTCTAAGAAATTGTGTTATTATTTGTGCATTAAAATATTTAATGTACATGTAGACACTCGAAATTTCAGCAAAATGTTTGAAAATTAATGATTTTTTTTTTCAATTTGACAGTTTAATTAGAATTAGATCAGTGAGCAGCTTCTTGGACAACACTGTCATAATCTGATCGTGTATAAAAATAGATGATTTCTACTTTGACCAAACCATGCATACCCGGTACACAGTATAAAGAGGGCGCTCTTATTCAGCGCACGTATGCATGCAATATGCCAAACATGCATGATTGTATTAAATATGTCATTACACCCTGTCGCAACTTGGTAAAACGTACTTAAACTGTGTCAATATTTCAATTGAATCTATCAAGCCATCCGATGAATTTCTTATTTATTAATTTCTTTTATTATTAGTTGATCAATCAATTAATGGTCCTTAGATCGATCGGGTTTTATACATTAAACGGTTGGTTCTAGTCTGTTAGCACTTGCCTTAATCGCTTCCCTTACTATTAAATCGCTTTTAGTGAAAAGGAATCTGATATATGGGCATTGTTGTCTTTGTTAACTACACATGTATGAATTGCATTTAACGTGTATATATATCCCGATAGTTGTTAAATCTGAAAAGAAATTCTTTAAAAAAAAAATCAACTGCACAATACAGCTTTTTGTTGAGCCTTTTTAAAATACCACATTATTGATTCTCAAAAGATATTTGAAAGCCGACAGGGGTTTAATTACACATTTGTATAAAATTCTAATCCATGCTTGCTTTGGTTTTCATCAAATGCGATATATAATTGTTATATTAAAAACTAATTATTATGTCGTAGGGACATAGGTTCTGAAAATCACTCTCTACACTAACTTCAGTAGCTTCCTGTCATTTTCAACAGCAGCACAATTTTGACCCATGATTAAAATAATATCCTTGACTCTCTGTGGGTTTTTTTTTTTGGGGGGGGGGTGTGTTTTCATTTCTACTTTGTTTGTTTTTAATCTTTTTTTATTCGTTTATTTATTTTTTTTCGGTGGGGGGGGGGGGGTGCTCATAAGATGAACTATACAAATTTGACGTTATTGTACCTATCTACAGTCACGAGGTAACTAATTGAACTATGTGTATCATTTAACTGAGTTACATGGGTATACTATATAATTTGTTAAATGATGTTTTAGTTCATCTACTTTTAGAATACGAGTTTATAAAAAAAAATCTCTAGAAGGCATGAAATATGAATGTTTCTCACCTACTTACAGTAGCTGAATTCCTGACGACGACGGAATAAACGATTAAAACCTTACTGCTCCCATATCATCAAAACATTCGAATTCTGAAGAATTGAGTATATATAGCGTTGTACAACAGATCTATACAAGATAAATAACTTCCGTGTCTAGACGGCTTTAGTAATTAAATGAATGCAGCCAGTGCTGTAAATATACAACAATACAACCTGCTATGAAACTAAAATAAAATTTTATACATTAAGCGGCAGTCGATAATCGTTTCTGTTTTGATATATCTGTCATGTTGTAAATTTTGAATTTACTGGGTGGGTGTAAATACAAAATTTACAACATGACAACTATCTGTGCTTTTTATTCCGTGCAATAATGATATGGAGTAAATATAGGAATTTATTTTGTGTTTAATTTTCAAACGCCTTTATCAAAGAAACATATTCTGTAAATGTATTTCTAAATAACTATTTAATGAATAAGGAATCATTATTTGGGTATTATATGGTGGTAAAATTGGTCGAGGCGTGATCGAATCCAAGAAAGCCCAACGGGCTTTATGATAGATTTGATCACGGCCCGACAAAATTATCACCTCATGATATTTAAAGAATTATTACTTATCAACAAAATTTATTTAATTTTTAGAATTGGACGATTAAATATTAAATTATTGATATTTTTAAGTTATTTAAATTTCGTATGATTATGCAAACCCCGATTGCACCACAACAGTATGTCTGTTGGAGTCCATCTTAAGGCTACCGTTGATACCTTTCTCAGGGCATGGCTGATTCACTTCCTTTCTTCTATCTCGTCAGATAAGGCAGCTGTTCTTGTACAGCTCTTCGTTGCTGATCTTGTTTGGCCAGTCGAATATCTTGAGAATCCCAAGGAGGCATCGTGCTTGGAAGGTGTCTAGTTTTTGAGCTATGGTATTTGTCACCTTCCAGGACTCATAACCCTATATGAGGACTCCAATTATGTTTGTTTTGAATGTCCTGATTTTGATTTCACCTGATTTTATGTGTCGGTTTCTGTATCAGTTCGACTTTTTACATGATAGAGTTGCTATTTTAACCCAAAGCAAAACCCCCTCAACTCGGAGGTCCGGTGGTTTTCTGTCAGGGTTTCCTTCCCTTGGTGACGGGTTCCGGTTATTTAAAGGCGCCGGAGACTTGCCTTTCGTCACTGTTACTCAGCTGCCGAAGCATACATGGGGTCACCGATTAACTTGCGTTTAAATTATGGAAATGCCAAATTTATACTGAGATTGAAGAGTATAATGTAGATTAGGCAATTGGCCGGCCGATTGTCATTCTACTTTGTTAGATGTGTTACCCATTACGTTAAGGCCCAAGAGCCCCTATTTTCATAATTTTTTTTCTAAATAATCAAGTAAATTTTGTTATACAAGTTTACGTTTCATATACAAAAATTACTTATATAGCTATAATTGACAATAAAATAAATTTTGAATAGGCTTAGTCAGAAAATATATTTTTCCGATTTCTTGATTTACACCAGTCATGATTTTAGTCGCATACATTATCCATTGCAAGACTTTTTACCCCTAGTTGGAAACTTGTCTATTTTGGCAGGTTGTAATGCGCAGCGCGCGCGTCAGTACGCAAAATATTAATGTTAACAATTTAAAACATTAAAATATAGAACGAGTTGACACCCGAGTCTTGAAGGTTTCGGGTATGGTTTCGGGTGACACAATTTCTGGAGGTAATCCCCCCCCCCCCCCTCCCCGGAAAATTGGATCAAGCTCAGCTGGTCACATCAGTTTATTTATTGGATCGGGTTCGGCATGTAAAAAACCTAAAATGGCTGCTGGTGGCATGGCGGTAAATTCAGGTAAAAATCTTTAAAATTTGAAATTTATGTTATATATACATAATACTACAATCTAAGACACTTTAATAATATTTCAGTTATTAAACATATTGTAAATCCATGCTATAAAGTCAAATATTGACTGACAAAGACTCTTGCCAAAGACTTACTAGTTAGAATTTCCTCAAATTTACCGGCTTTATAAATATTTAAACTGAATCTCAAAAATAATAAAGAAAGGAAGAATCAAGTATTCTAGGAATGCTAATTGTTGTAGAAATATAATATATACTCTTAGACATCAAAACAATTAAAATTTCTACAAATTCAAATTTGTTAGCCGATTTTGTAAATCAGAATTCACTTTCATTTTGTAAACTCATCTTTACCAAAATATATAAATGCTTAATTATTGCTTTAGACTTCTCTGCACATCCATATCTTTTATGCGAATTTTAACTGGCGAAGTCAGAGGTTAGGTTCTAATTATTGATATCTGGATTCCTTGAACTCTTGAGCCATGAGGTGTTGTACATGTTGTATTTCTGTGATTTTTTATCACAACATTGGTGGCACATTCTACTCCAAGCAAAATAATTTAGGTCAGCATCCAAGAAAAATGTCCACATGTAATATAATTACGTAAATTATGTCTTCAGGCAAGATACCAATCAATTTAGAGAATATGGTTTTAATATGGTTAAAATAACATCAGTTGCTGTAAATGTAACAAAAACATGATGATATATTTGTTAACTTTTTTTTCTGTCTGACAATATGTAAGCTAATGATATGTTAGCATGTTACTTATTTATATCAACATGCAAGTTGATTATATATATCAACATGCATGATGCATATATAATTTCAAAAAACAAGTAACACTGACCCATTGTCTATTCATTCATTCTGAACGATTTGGTTTTGTAGAGGCCCGCCTCTGGGGGCCATTTAAGGAATTGGAACAAACTGTTCAGGCCGCCATACACCGCAAGCTCCCGGATGCCATCCACGACTTGGAAATAGCGCTGAAGAAACACAAGCCAGACTTTATAGCCCTACTAAAGAACCCAGTAAGTGGATTTTAGAAGTCTCAAGCAGTGGTTTTTTTTTCAATAATTTTGGACTGGGGGTTGGGGCCCTTTCAATTGGGAAAAATAGTGACAAAACAAGAAAATTGGGAAAATTCATTTTTAGGTCACCTGAGTAAACTCAGGTGACCTATTGCTATCTGTTTTCGTTGTCTGTCGTGCGTTTACAATTTTACATTTTTAACTTCTTCTTAAAAACTACAAGGCCAATTGTTACCATTTTTGGTTTGAAGCATCTCTATGGTAAGAGGAATATATTTTGTGAAATTCATAGCTCTACCACCCCTGGGGTGCCACAGGTGGGGCCAAATATGCAAAAAAAAAAGCCAAATTTTCAAAAATCTTCTTCTCTACTCCCATGTATATATATATATATATATATATATATATATATATATATATATATATGGTAAAAACTAAATGCATGGTTATGATGTCTACGAAGCCCTCTACCAAAATTGTGAAATTCATGGCCCCTGGGCCAGGGGTTGAGGCTCTAGGGTGGGGCCAATATGGCCATATAGCGAAAATGTATAAAAACTTAGAAAATCTTCTTCTTTACTCCCATATATATTTGTCGAAAACTAAATGCATAGTTATGATGTCCATGAAGTCTTCTACCTAAATTGTGAAATTCATGGCCCCTTGGTCAGGGGTTTAGACCCAAGGGCGGGCCCAATATAACTCCTCCACCTAAATTGTGAAATTCATGGCCCCTGGGTCAGGGGTTCAGGACCTGGGGGGGGGGGCAATATAGCCATATAGTGTTAATGCATATAATGTTTAAAAATCTTCTTCTCTACTATCACACATCTGTAAGATAAACTGACTTCATAATTATGTTTACTAGGAAGTCCTCTACTAAAATTTTAAATTTCATGTCCCCTGGAGTATGGGTTTTGACTCTAGGGCGGGGCAAAATGGATGTATAGTGTTAATGCATATATTTTTAAAAATTATCTTCTCTTCTCCCACACACCTGTAAGGAAAACTGAATTCATGATTTTGTAGACCAGGAAGCCCTCTACCAAAATTTTAAATTTCATGTCCCAAGAGGTAGGGGTTCTAACTCTAGGGCGGGGCCAAAATAGTCATATAGTGTTAATGCATTTAATGTTTAAAAAATCATCTTCTTTACTTCAGCTGATACTGCATAAAAACTGACTGCATATAAAGAAAGAAAATAAAGCCGTCTATCAGAATTTTAAATTGCATGTCTCCCAATGTAGGGATTTGAATCTAGGGCGGGGCCAAAACACTTATATAGTGTATAGGGTAGGGGTTCTTAATGCAGGGTGTGGCCAAAATGGTAATTTAGTGTTAATATATATAATGTTTAAAAAATGTCTACTGACATAGAATAAAAACTGACTGCATATTTAGAAAAAAAAACATTGAGCTGTCATCTTTAGTAATATTTCATGTCATCTACATGTAAGGCAAGGGTTATAGTTGGGAGGGGGGGTATATATTTGTCTTATTATTTTATTCTGCTCAGGAATTTCAATGAAAGAAATGAGTAAATTCACAAATAAAGAAAAGAGTAAGAATGGAGCTGTCTATCAAAGTTAATAGATTGTGAAAGCATTTGGAAAGAGTTCAAAGGGGGGGGAACAGTTAATGGAATTATCTTCCCTTGCTTCTTCATAATGGAGTTATCTTTCTTTGCTTGTTCATATTTAGTAATTAATCATTGAATATCATGTAATTATAAAGAAGTTGTATGATCAAAAGAGTTATGCAAGTTTTTTATCATTTGAAATAAAAACAGTTATAGACTTGTTAATAGTAGAGTAATAATTGGCTAACTAAAATCACTGATACATGTAAAATGATTTTGGTATATAAATGCCAGATGGTGAATAATTTCAATGAAGGTTGAATATTCAAAAGCTGGAACAGGAGAAGTGAATAACTCATGATGGCTTTTAAAGCTGTTTTGGGTTTTTTTTTTTGTTTAAATGCCCACAGGGAGAGTTTCTGTCTGCCCCTTGGGATGGGGGATGGGAGGTTGTTTTAGATAAAACATGTATACTAGCCACCTTGTTTTAGTGTATCTATGAAAACATATACACATAAAACCTATCCTGAAAGTTAACAAATATGGGAAAATTATTTTCTATCAGAGCCTTGTACCTTTTCAATATCAGGTCATGCACTCTATTATGATCTTTAAGTTTTTTGCTAAAATAGGTTTCAAAGTCCTTTTTGAAAGATTTCAAATTTTATTATTATTCTGTTTAATCTTTCTTAAAAATTATGAACAACTCGTACCAATTTTTTTTTTTTAATTACAATTGGGAATTTTGGGTCCAAAAATGGGAAAATATTAGGAAACTTCCAATTGGGACTGGGGCCTAATTTTGGCCCCAAATCAGACCCCAGAGAACACTGTCTAGGATCATAATCCATAGAATCACCATCAAAATTTTTGTTTTATTTGAAAAATATTTTTATGAAATTTGTTTGAGATTTTTTGAATTTTGACAAGGAAAAATGTGTACAGTTTTATTTTGTCTTGTGTTACATGTTTGCATGTTGATGTGGTTACTAATTTCTCAAAATTTACTCAAAGTTACACAAAGTTTTTGATATTCCTAAGTGTTTTACCTAAACAATACATGTGCCTGACTTTAAATAGCCTTTGATTTTCATGAGTATGGTGCTGTTCTATTACACAACATACATACTTTTATTCCAGCCCCAGAATGCGATGTACAGGTCTGCCGTACAGAAAGCCACAAAGGAGGGTCTCCCCGTGATGGGGGACCAGAGTAAGCAGACCTTCTCTTCACAGTTCATCGAGGAGGCCTTGATACTCAGTGACCTGTTCCAGATGAGTGAAATCGCGGCAGTGGAACTCCTGATGGCAGGTGGGTCAATTGTATGGACTATCCGGGTCTTTTGTGTGGAATATCCTAGTCTTTTGTGGGGACTATCCAATACCTTAAGATGGATAGTCAGAATATACAGTAGATTATATGAAGAGTTTGTCATAGAATAGGAACACCTAGTGGTGGATAGTCATTTTACAAAATGAAATTTGAATACAGTGAGGCATTAGGCATTTGAAAGATTATTTTACAATTCATCTCTTTCTCTTTCTTACTGTTTATTACTACTGCCCATATTTGTGGAGGATATGCATGAAAATTTCCATGCCCTCAGTGTATCAACAAAATTGACTTGAAGTATAGCAATTTGAAATGTAATTACTTAATCAAATATCAGATGAAGGTATAATTAGGTAATATTATATTTTAGGTGAAAGACAACAGCCAGAATTTCCCGGACTGACCCGAGGCCTCGTGGCTGTACTTCTATACTATGATGGACAGAAAAGTCTCGTGAACTCCCTTAGAACCCTTCTCCAGTCAAGGGAGGGAAGAATGTGGACTATGGAACTGACCCCTGACCTTTCCAGCATGGTGAACCAGTACACAGATCAGCTGATACAGAAAGATCGCCTGATCAACACCATACTCGGTAAAATTCTCTTTGCATGGTGAAGAAATGGGGAAGGAAGTGATCAATGAATTTAATATAATTTTGAACTAATATTACACTTTGCAATGGTTAATAATACCTCAAGAAAGATTCATGTTAATTATAAAACATTTCGGCTCTTCTAAAGGATTTGTAATAGGGTATTTGATTGAGTGAAGTCTGTATATGATGTGAATGGTTGTGATGTTACAGATCAGTTGAATAACATGGACTTGACAAAGGAAATGGACAGACTGCAGAAAGATAGGGCCATTGGTCCACCTAAACACAAAAAGCAGGTAGCATCAGGTTTATTATTAGTCATTGTCAATCATTTTACTACTAAATGAATTTTTTGCCTTGAAAACAATACCGTGTACAGGGAAATATACGCCCCTGTTTTATTTTTGCCTCTTTCACCCGTCTTGTCAGCGGGCGAATTTAAGACTGGGCAAATTACAATGTCTCAAATTATCTCTTTTAAATACAACTGTTTCTGGGCGAATTCAAGATAGGGCGAAACTGTTTGGAAGTGTAGAAGGGCGAAAATTACACGGGTCGAAAATAACACTGTATACAGTATATGTACACAATTTGACTAAAACTTTTTTAGAACAGTCTATCTGAACATTATTTTTTGACAGGTGTCTGACCTATACAAAGAGATTCAGATCATCCTGGCCGACTGCCTGTTCTGTCTGGCAACCCAGCAGCCCCTGGGTAAAGCTGACACCCTGAGGCTGATACAGCACCTAAGGGCAGACAACTCAATGAGTGCTGACGGGAGCCTGGAGCCAGTGTCGCTGTGTCTACTGATGACACTGCTCTATTGTTTTGATGTCACCCTGTTGGACCAGGAGGATAGCAGAGGTCAGTCACTAATCACTGAAGTCTGTTATGTATGAAAGGGAACACAGCTTTTAGTTCCATGTAATTGAATTTGTTGCTACTGATATACAGTATCTGAAAATGTTTTGTTAATGTGTATATATAGTGTGGTTTCATCAATATTCAATGAAGACCAATATTTGAGGACTTTGTTGTTCAGTCAATTCACAAATATCCACAATATCTGATATCTTATTGTTCTGATATTATAATTTTCCACGAGTTAATGTATCCTTGAAACTGAATTTTAATGCATCCACGAAAACCGATGCCCACACTATTGATAAAACCACAGATTTCATTATTTAGGGTATATACAGTCAAACTTCATTATCTCGAACTAGATGGGACTGTTTAAAAACTTCGAGATATCCAAGTATTCGAGATATCGATAGTGATGGGCAATCGGACCAAAAACCATAATCGATGATCGGAAATAATCGGACACATATAATCGATTAATAATCGATTATAATCGATATTTTCATCCATATTGTTAAAAGTGCATGACTTACTGAGTATTTATTAATAAATACAGCAGTTTAAATCATTATTT
>WFKH01011925.1:13195768-13229692 GCA_016163765.1 Magallana hongkongensis | reverse complement strand
ACTTGTTCCTACATTTAGGAGTGAATGGGATTTGTGAGTGTGTTATATAATGAGACTTGTTCCTACATTTAGGAGTGAATGGGATTTGTGAGTGTGTTATATAATGAGACTTGTTCCAACATTTAGGAGTGAATGGGATTTGTGAGTGTGTTATATAATGAGACTTGTTCCTACATTTAGGAGTGAATGGGATTTGTGGGTGTGTTATATAATGAGACTTGTTCCTACATGTAGGAGTAAATGGGATTTGTGAGGAGGATGAGTTGGTCATTGATGAAGCCCTAGATGGTAATGTGTTCCACTTCCTGAAGACAGCAGTGGTAGCTGTCCCAGAATTCCATAAGGAGGTCAGTGGCATGACCATGCACTCATGTTCTCTCTCTCTCATGCTCTCTCTCTCTCTCTCTCCCTGACTGATTTTGAATTGAATTTCAAATATTTCAAATACAAAATGTTCAATGTTTTTGAATTTGATATTCTTTGATACATGTTTAATTCATTCTTGTGTTTGTTTTCCAGGAATATTTTCTGAAAAAAATCCATGGATTAGTGACAGATTTTATATTTCACATGCCACTCAGGGTAATGCTTCATTAGCCTTGTAAAGGTTATCACATTTACAATATTTATTATTGGAAATATTGACATGTTTATGTCTTTTGACCACATCAGCCAATCACTGGTGGTGTAAGGATTTTGTTCAAAGGATGTTTTCTTAAATTTATGAAATTTGAAGTTGTGGCAAGGTCTTATCAATGAAACAGTGATAAATTGCCTCCTGCCACTCCTATTGAAAGTGCATAGATAATACACGTATATCTTATTTCATTGTTAACTACTGTTAAAGAATTAAATGAGCTTTTCGGTCGATTAAAGAAAAAAATCTGGGACATCTGGGTGTTTTCTATAGGTGAAGGAGCTACGGACCCGCGGTGATGAAGCGGCCCGGATCGTGGCTGCAGTACAGAACAACCAGGAGCCGCCTACCTCAGCCAGTCATGGATTCCAGTACCTGATGAAACTGGTCAGCAGTTACTGCCCTCTGATGACATTTTATGTGTAGAATTGATGATCGAGTAGTGATTTAAAGTGTTTCTTTATGATTGGTGAATTACAGATTGGAGATTTGTACAGGACTGACCCCCTGGGACTACAGCTGTCAGTGGAGTACTGGTGTCCTCAGGACAACTACGGACCCCACGAGACGACCTACAATGTCCGACCCCCTCAAAGACAGGTACTTGAACATCTCACACATTTCAAATCCAAGGAGAGGAAATACACCCTCTGTTTATACATACATGTACATTTTCATTGTAATGGCAGAAAAAGTTAAGAAAAGATTGGATATGAATGCTGTTCTTGTGCATGCATATAAAAATACCAAACCCATATCATTTGCATGACTAAATAATTGATGTGAATGAAAAATGAGTTCCAAAGTAAAACTTAAGAAATTCATGTACATTCAAGAAAAAGCAATATGTAAATGTATATGTATAGATCTGTGTAATGTGGGAAAATATATTGGTGGTATTTTGCATTGACAGGTGTCGCTGTACAAGTTCATTCGTCTGGCCGGAGATCTCCTCCCTCCGTCCCTTTACGTTCCCTATATCGACATGCTGATTGGTCTGAGCAGTAACCCACAGTCCGCCCACTACTGCTTTGACCTCCTGAAGATCAACGGAATGGGGTCAGGTAGGTACTCTGATAATGGGCCAATTACGACACATGAAAGCCTCTCAAAGGATATTGTATACTCGGCTTACTGTGTTAATGAAAATGCCATGACATGACATTGCCTGTAGGTACTTATATTTGGAGAAAAAAGAACAGAGGTTGATGGTTTTTGTTCTGAATTACTAAAAAATACATGCAAGTTGGATTTTATTTAATGTTCAATATGTTATATTATTAAAGCAGTCTTTTTCTATTAACAAATGCATTGTGTTGGTCAGTGAAATGCTGGAGTGTCCACATCTCTGCTCTCTGTATTACAGGAGGTCCCGCAAGTGCCGTGTCCTGGTACCACATCTTCCTGTCCCTGAACCAGTACTATACCAGCCTGAGGCGCGAGGTCCCCAGCAGTCAGGACATGCACATATCTGTAGGTCCCCAGGGACCTCACCACCGAGGGATCACCCCCCAGGAGCTGGAGGGACTGGTCTCTGTTCTCAAACTCTGTCGAGTGGTCTCAGAGAATGTAAGCATTGTACATGTACTTGGTATATACATGTATGGTGTGATTTTGATGATTTAGAAGCTTTATTTCTTAATATAGATTACATGCATTTTTATATGTGTATGAAACAACTTTATTGGGTAGTGAAATCTAATTTTTTATTGAATGTAAATTAAATTTTTTCATGTATATTTAACATGTAACAACAGCAAGACAGCTGTGATTTGGATATACAGCCCATCTCAAGCAGCCATCATAAGCCATTATTTTCCAAAAATAAATGTGCATTGATGATGGGAGCGTTTATTTGATTGTAGAATGAGAACTGCCGCGTGGCGTTCTGTGAGAACCAGCAGTGGCAAGTGGTGGTGGTGCTGTTTGGGCTGGTGACCTGTAGCATACCGCTCTACCTCAAGGCGGAGATCTTCAGGCTGCTTGCTGCATTTGGCAAGACGCCAGACATAGCGGTCAGTCTGTGGCACACCCTGGAGTCCTCACAGGTTAGCAAGGATTGATGGTTGTATAAGCCTGTGATTCTGAAAAATGGGGGGAAGCTCAAAGAAGTTTTAGTTTGTTTTTTGATCATGGGTTATCATATATATGTTTGTTGGGGAAAAAATTCAGATTAAATTTTAGATGTACATGTATTTGATTAAATATTGATTTTAAAAATTCTTGTTCAAACTGATTGTAAGATTATTATCGTGATCAAGGATTAGACCATTTTTTATTTGTGTCTAAAGATTGTATGTTATACATGTATGTCAATGTAAAGAAATCTTTTGGAATATGATGAGTTGCTGTTATCTACCCTTTTTTTCAGATTCTATCTACTGTTGGTGGCAGTTCATCATCTCAAGGAGGAATACAGGTTAGTCTGTGTAATACTGGGGAAAGAATTATCCCAATAGGAATATTTTCTGCACACTAGTTATCCAATGAAAGGAAATATCAGTCATTAAAGTAATTGTTTATAAAATAAAATAGATGTTTATTGGGTGACAGAAATCCCTTGTTTTAAGGTAATGACCCATACCCCACTACATAAATAAAATACCTACAGAATTTTTTCAAATTTCTCAAACATGTATTTGGGGATATATCCTTATCAAATTTTACCCAGTTAACTGGTCCATCGGTATTATAATAGCTAGGGCCGTTGCTAAAAATAGAATCAATTACGGAAAATGGTGCATTTTTCATACATTAAGAATATTAGCCTTAGCCTGAAATTTGACTTTCAGAAAATCATTTTTGACTGATATCCTATGTAAAATGAACGAATTTATTTTTTAAAACAAATACTTAAATGTTACACATGCTTATTTATTAAAAAATAGATAAATTTGTTTACAAATGAGATAAAATTAAACAAATTTTCAAAGAGAATTTAATCTTTTATAATTTTATTTACCTACAGAATTCTCTGAAATAGTGATAATGTTTACCCCTTACGGCCCTTAATCAATAGAAAATAAAATTACCTGAAGGACCGGCCTTTTTAGTATCACAGTTGGCGTATTTTTGGTAAAATTCATTAAAATATATATTTTGAAAAAAGTTCCGTAAAAATAAAATTTTGCATAGTTTTATCATTTCATCTCTTTAAAAAGTATATTTAGCTTTTTGTTAAATAGAAAACATTATTTGAACAAACCGTTGATCAATCTGTATTATATAAATTGCAAAAGATGGGGTTTTTTGAATATCGGTAAGTATTATGGATCGAGATCGGTATTTAGAAATTGCAGTCACATACGCGGAAAACGCTAATTACCTGATATGCTTTCAAGACAAAACCAATGTTCAACTATTTTAACTGGTTTTAAAGACTGTTCTAAAAAATGAAGCAATTTTTCTTCAACGTATAATTTTAATTCTAAAAACAATTTTAGGGAAAATATATTTATGTTTGTTGCTAAGCGTATAGAGTAAAGATCGGGCACGGGCAAGACGTAATAACGTGTGAATTATGTCATACGTTGTTTTGTGACGTATGGACAATTACCTTAAGGTATCCGATCCATAATAGCCCCAGATTCAATGAATCTGGATGCATAACAGATATGTATGGGCTTCATACTTAGTATACTTGGACATAATTTTCATGTTTAAGTGTCAGTATGTAAGAGCAGAATGTGTCCTAATAAATGACCTTTTCCTTTTCTTGAAGAGTTGCTCCCCTTTGCTTTTAATTTATAAAAATTAATTCTAAAAAAAATATATACGGCAAAAAATTTATTTTCAATAGTTTTTGTATTCCTAATAATGAAATGCATCTTTCCACCAAAGCATTTATTGATATTCTTAATATTTAATTTTTTATTTTAAAAAATGTGCATGTCCCCATAGACATTAATGCAATCTTTATTAATTAATTACTGCTTAGTTAATAATATTTTTGAAAATTTCTCTCGGTAAATCTTTTTCTACTCTAAAATGCTTTAAATTAATATTAGAGTATTTAATACATGATGGATATTCAAGGTTAGAAAAATTAGGTCCTAATATGGATCGGATACCTTAATGATTAAATGATATTGATACCGTACCTGCTTACCTGCCCTTGATTCCCTGATTCCCCTGTAGGTGGAGCTAGAGGAGGTGGAAGCCCGGGGGGAGGAATTCCCTATGACCAGGGCCTTCCTGACCCTGATGGATTCCCTGACAGACATCCCTGTCCCCCCAGGACTGGGGGCAGGGCTCAGGGCCCCTGGGTTCCAACCATACCTAGAGTTTGTCAAGGGGTGTGTGTTTGAGAAGTTTTATGCCAGGAGTTACAAAAACCCATCAGAAAAGGTGAGAAGTTAACAGCAATCAGGGATGTGAATTTTTTTTTTCTGCAGATATGATGGTCAAAATTTGGATTATGTGGTAATGCAGATTCTGTGTGAGCTATTACAGATATAAATTTTGAATAAACTGTTGAAAGATGTGGATTATATGAATTGTATTTCGAGTACAGTATTGTTTCTTTGTGTGGTTTCTGTAACAGTACAACAATACCATGTTGTTGCTGTGTTTGGTATACAATAGAACCTAAGTTTTTCTTGAATATTTTTTCAGTGGCAGGTGGCGGCTGACTGTCTGCGTGTCCTGTGTAAGCTGTTGCGGGAGTACGAGGTGGTTGGGGAGGACTTCTTCGAGGATTATGTGGAGGTACAGATGGGGGGCGTGGTCCCCGCCCACAAGTCCCCAGGCTACATCATCATGCTCCACATGCTGAAAGACTCACACTTTCTGTCCACGGTATGAGCACATCAATTCCTGTCTAGCATTGAATAAGTGTAAAAGTCTTACATTTGAATGTAGCTATGTATGAAGAGTTTTAAAGAATTGTGTTGAAAAAAATGTCTTTTCATTATTCTATTGATGTCTTTTAAAGATTAACAAGAATTCCTGAAAAATTTTCTAGAGTTAGAATTACAAGTGTATTACAAAGAAACAATATATTTTGGGGGGATTTTAGTGTTGTTGAATTTTATTTTTTCAGGTGTTACGAATACTAGATGACTGTATTCAGCAACTGGAAACTTACAAGTCCATTCCAGGTAAAACTTTTTAATGGTCTTATAATGTAATCTAAACAACTTTCATAAGTATTATTACAGTAATACAGTACTGATCAGACCCAATCTAACAGAAAGCAGACCTCTACTAATTCCTGGGTTTACTTTCGGGGTCTGCTCAGGGTGTACTCCGGGTTTGCAAGAGCAGACTCAGAGTTAACCCAGAGTAAACACAGAGTAGACCCAGAGTGGACACAGAGAGTAAACCCCGATCGGAAGTAGACCCCTGAAAGCAGACGCTACATGTGTATTTGGAATATACTGTACAAGGAGCGGGACTTACAGGTGGTAAGATGGTAAGATAAAAGACGGGTCTGCTTCACACTTCAGTGCGTAAAGTGTACCCCAAAAGCAAGCCCCAAGTAAACCCAGACTAAACCCTGAGTGGACTCAAAGTAAACCCGAGTGGAAGCAAATTTTTAAAAAGCAGACCCTGAGTAAACCCTGAAAGTAAACCCGGGGTTTAGTTGGGGTCTGCTCTGGTGTTAAGTTGGGTCTGGTCGGTACTGTATAAAAGTCATGTACATAATGAGTATTTACATGTACATCATTGATTGCTGTCAGACTGGGGTTCTCTCTGACAAAGTTTCTGTTCTTCATTGATCTTGAGATCCATTGAAGATTCAGATCATTGTACATGAATGGAAAGCTAACAATTTTATGTTGTTAGAATATTATCCTAGTATTCAACCAGACTCATGAAGGTTTTGTGAAGGTTTTTTCTCTGTGTTTAAAGTAACAACAATTAATTTACAGTACAAGGGTCCCATGTAGGCAGCCATTCTTTACAGTAACGATCATTGATTTTCAGGGCAAGAATCCCTGGAGATGGCCGGTCTACTCTGCCTACAGCTGATAGAGACAAGTCTGGAGAAATCCGGGACATTCCTGGATGCCTGTCGGGAGACCGGTGCCTCAGCCATGGTGTCTGCCATGGATCGCCTGCTGCTGAGCATCAACCCACGCAGCGGGAAAGCAGACCACCTCGTTAACATCACAAAGTAAGTCAGAGAGGGTAGGGAACTACACTTGATATGGTACATATTCAGTATATACTGTTTAGCTCTTGTAAGTTTTCTTTAACTTAAACAAGCCAAAGTATTTTAAGAATTATACATGTATGTTAATTGAAAGCAGGTTAAGTTCATTTGCTTTGAATTATTAATCCATTTGTAATTCAGGTTTGTCCAGTTCGGCCAGCCTCTCCCTGAGCATGCTCAGTCGGCCATGAAGATCCTGTACCGAGTGTGTCACTCCACCCCCGTACAGGTCGCGCTCGTCAACCTGTTCACAGCCAATCAGGTAGGGCTAGGCAACAGATCACAAAGTGTAGAGAATTAACTATCATCTAATCATGTTTACTTATGTATTTTATGTCTTGTGAAATTATTTCTCTTTTGCTTAAGAAAAACAATTTACTTTTACTTGAATGCTGTAAAACACTTATTACTGTGGAATCATTAGATTTCGTGGTGGCTCAATTTTCATGGAAATCGTGGGTACCTCTCATCCACGAATTAACATCCTCCACGAATTAATACATAAGGATTATAAAGTAATTTTCCTTTTGTAGGTATGAGATAATAAACGAAATTACGTCACCACAAACCTGTAAAATTTAAGCAATAAACGAAAATTGGCCCCCACAAATTCTAATGATTTTACAGTATTTATATGTATCATAATCTCAAAAAACTGTGTACAAAAAAAGATAGTGCATTGTGCATGAATTACTGCTCCACTTTTCTGGTTGAGTTATATTGATTTCATTATGCTTGGCCTTTCTTTAATGTATTTGTTCCTGAAGCTCCTGGTTTTGTGGATTTTGTGGATTTATTAAATGTTTGATGTATTTTCTTTAGTTTATTTTCAACTATCTGGATTTTCTGTTCCAGACATCCCACCTGGAGCTCCTGCATGGCTTTGTTGACTGTCTGGAGGTGGAGGAGCCGGAACAGGCCGTGGAGAGGACCATTCTCCTTCCCGAGGACCAAGGTCAGGCTCAGGGGTAACATGACAGGTCAAACACAGATGTCACATGACAGGTCAAATATAGGGGTCACAGGACTGAGGTCAAACACAGAGGTCACATGACCAAGGTCAAACACAGGGGCAAATTTATCACCCACACAACATTACAAGGAAATTTTGATGCCTTTTTTTTTTTTTTTAATTCAATTGGAAATTCCGCCCTTTTGAACTCAGAGTTTTGACCATACATTGAATATAATTAATAATGAACAGTTTGTAAGAGCAACTTCTCTTACACTGCTGCATGGAATTTCATGGAACTTTGTAGGTATTTAGGAAACAATGTTTAGATGTGCATATTACCAGGAAATTTTGATTCCGTTATTTTTCTGAAATTTTGGCCCTTTTGAACTTTGTTTTCATACAATTCATTTTCTTATCATTTTTATGTGCCACTAGAGAGATGACTGGTTAATATAGGAGGCCAATTTAAGTAATTTTAACTGTACATTTTTTATAGAAATGAGTTTACAGTAGTCTATTTCTTTACATGAGCGAGAAGTATTTCAAGTTATATTTTTTTGTGAGCATGGAACCTGAACATACCATTCAACTATCGTACTTGACCAATGGCATTTTAAGATGGACAATATACACATAGCAAGAGTACAAGTATGAAAGTTTAACAGTGCTGTAGTTAATAATTTTTGATAACCTTGTTTTTGATATACTGTACATGTAGATGACTCAACTGAGATAGGCTTCATTAGGAATTCCACCAGACAGTTCTTACTCCAGGCCTTACTGAAATCTCTCGACCAGCCGGCACCAAACTTGGCACACCTGCTACTGGGATTTGACATCAGGAAGTCGGTCAGCAAAACTCTACTGCAGGACCCAGGTAAATTGTGTGAAACAATGGAATTAATATAATAAAAATGTATACACTTAGGCCACATAAAATTAATTCTCTGGTTCTCAGGCCAAATTTTCCAGAAATAGATGAGGGAGGCTTTTTTTTGTCTTTTTTATTGGTAAAAAAACAGATGAGGGAGGCTTTTTTTTCTCCGAGAAAGAAATTAACTACCGGAACCTAAAATTTAAAAAACAAGATTTTCTTTATTCAAGCTGCTGTAAAGGATATAGATCTATTAAATATTTAAACAGATAAACAAAAACCAATGTATATTTTGAAAAAACAGTCCAACTTTCAAAATACAATGATGATGTTTAATATTTAAGTCAAATTAAAAAACATCTGGTCTTTTATATGTGAACTGTTTGTTTTCATTTTTTTTCTGCTTCTTTGCTCTCAAGCTTTGAACATTCTTCCGTTTTAACGGGGGCTGTCGTTGTGAAACAACACAATCATGATACATTGGGTACTGTCGTTCTTCTTTATCTGTGTCTTGTGTCCCACAGTGATAGCATATTGGGGGAAATACACCAGAGCTGTACATAAAATAGGGGGTCTCAATTGGAGATGCATGGCCAAATTTGATCTCACATAAACTTTCTCCAACAGAGAACATATACGGGGTGCTTTCTCATGATTATCAGGTTTTAATTCCTGTAGTTCAGATCCACATGAAAACTGATAAAGTCCAATGATTTTGGTAAGCAAGGCACTTTCTTGGGCACCAAGTTTAGTAGCACTATATATGACTCTGGGTCTCTGGCAATCTATGCAGGTTACCGTTTGTTTCACTGTTTTGGCAGTCTGAGCAGATGGACTAAACAGAATTCCTTGACTGCTTGCAATTGATTGTGCTCGTTTTGTTGATAAAGAAGGACAATGTTCCTCTGTAGCATTGGTTCCAAAAACCCGACTGAACTCCTTGTAGTGTCATCCTTCTCCTAAAATAAATGACAATCATTTAAAAATAAATAAAAATACCAAACCACTTTACAAAACTTAAAATGGCATATATGATGTTTACTCTAAAATACCTGGAACTGGATCAGGTAAGCTGTGTAACTGGCTAAAGGTATCAATAGGCAATCTTGGGGCCAAACATATTCGACAGTCACTAGGACCACATTTCTTCACAATTAAGAAGTAAGTCCTGAATACACAGCAGTTATCAATAAACCCCACAGGTTTATAATGGTTATAATCATGGCGTCCAAATCGTTCTTGTTTTTGCTAACTGACACAGAAACGGAGGCACCCGGTAATTTTTCTGGGAAGGCCCAACTTCCTAAATCGAATTTCATCGATTTCACGCCCTTGTACAGGTCTGACAAAGAACATCCATCGGAAAAACCCTCAATAATAGTCCATGATAGAATTAAAAGGGTTCCATGGCGGATACAAATCGAAACAGCAGACATTTTGATTCGTTATAAGTCCAAAATTTCCATCGACCCCATTTTCACTAGTATCGTCTATATCATCGGGAGGTTTGGATCATGAAGTTTTTACTTACGAAAATAAGCAACTTGATGATTAAGACTACACCGAAAGCTGCGCACTAGAAGCGAAAGTAAAACTAGATGCAAACTGAAAGCGGAAACTTTCTTTTCCCAGATAGATCTCCGCATAATCAACTTTTTATTTTATTGAAAATGCAATAAAATTTGCAATGCGGCACCCTCAAAACAGATGCGCGTGGGCCTGAGAATTTCAATTTTATTTAGCCTTAGTATATTTTTTGTTGAAGATGATGTTTTGTATGCATGTGCAGTTTTTTAATTGAAAAACTCGAGAATACTTCATTTTTAAGGCGTCGAGCTAATGCTCGGCAGCCTTCTAGCGATCATCTGGATTGTCCAAATTCACATTCTGCACCGCCTTTTTAATGCGCATAAGAAATAAGTTCATTAAAAGTATTACAAGATTTTTGTTCCATTTATTCAACTAAATTGTGTACAAAAACACCAACTTTGCCTCCCTGGTTATTGACAACTCATTGCATAAGTATAAATTTGCTTAATTAAGAAATGGCGGATGAATACAATAAGTGTAAAAATTCACTAAATATTATTTTAGTTTATCGCTTACATTTAAATTGGAGACCGTGCCCGATGGAAAAAAAATTGATATGTAAATTTATTTGTTATCGGGCACGGTCTCCAAAATAAATGTAAGCGATAAACGTATCTAGATTTTGTTGCAGTAAATAAACACGATAATGCAGTTGGTTTGGTAGAGCATTTTAGATAGCACGTGGTGTGGATTTGTTTTGTAAACAAGCATACCATATCTTGTTTCAAACGGGAATTGAAATAAATAAAAGTATGTTTTATTATTATAATTAGGGACACACTGTTAATGTATTCAAATTATGAACCTGTGAACATTGTTCAAAGACTGTTTTTGCAGAAAGAAAATAATTTATTTTTGAACTTTGAAATTTCTTCGATTTTTGTAACCATGATGAGTTATTGTAATATAAACGCATCACTACCTATTTTATAAGGAAATATACTGATTTTTGTTTTTAAAGCAGCACAAAACATAATTAATTTACTTTTTTATTCTAATATTATTTGATATACGACTATTGGTACAGAAATTCAAATTATTGACCATATCTATATAAAAGAAAATGTCAGCTCGACGCCTTTGTGGCCGTTCCGGCCTTTGATTATATTAATTTTTTTAACACAGCATATTCTTTAATGATTCAAAATAGTAATGTAAATGAATGTACATGTATAAACATGTAACTGTTCGAAAATTGAATGCCAAAAGTAAAGCTATGCCAACAGAATGGAGTTTTGATTAGTTTTTAAAAGATTCGAAAAAAATTATTTTTGCATGCTTGTAATCAAATAATATTATCATACAACACCTGTATGCATTTATTTATAGACAGGTAATAGACTTACGATAGTTGTGTTGTAGGAATCCTGAGGCCAGGATCATGAAAGATCTTGGAATTAAGTCAAAATTTCAATCATTTACAAAATACTTATTAATCATAGATTTTCACTGGAAATGTGTAAGTAGCAACTATAAAGGGAAGCAATCTTATAATCCATTTTAAATTTATCTTCTACGATATGATAAAACTTGTATACTGCATACAAATTCTGACGTAAGTCTAAGACACTTCATGACCTTGAGGCCTGGGTTCCTCAAAGACCTGTCTACACGCTGTGCTGTCTCAATAATCCAGTAGTATGTAAGTTATGTCTTCATTGATTATTGTGTTGTAGGAATCCTGGGTTCTCCAAAGACCTGTCTGCATGCGGTGCTGTCCCTGCTAGAGCGGGGGGTGGGGACACACTCCGGACCGTCCTGTCTGAGGGACACCCCCCGCCTGGCCGAGCTCGCCTACAAGTTGATCTATCTCCTGGCGGCCAACAAAGAGACATCCACCCCCACACTGAGATACTTACGCACCACGCGCGACTTCCTGTATCGACAACTCCAACACCTGCCTTTTACTCAACAGTTTTACAGTACGTTTGATTTTGCACTTTTTAACTCTTTTGAATAGATTTGACCAACTGTGACTGCCCTAAGATGTGATGTCAGAAATAAAGGACATATTAACAGTATATTATTAATTCCATTTTCATTTTTTTACAAAATTTCACTGATCTTCTACACCACCTGTAATCCTAGTGCTTATAAATAGGTTTCCTAGATGGTTGGTGGCTTTTAAATCAATTGAGTTTGTTTTACAAGTTCTAAGCTTGAAGAATAAGAGCTGTTCCCAATCCACCGATTTATATTTGTTAGTATTTGGTAACAGCAGTAAAATCATGGTCGGTAATTAAGGACGGCGGACCCAATTCATTTCTACAATAGATTTTTTATTCAAATTTTTATATAATGTTAATCAGTTGATGGTGAGTGAAAATCAATAAAAAAGTTACATGATCATCGAGTTTCTTTTTTTACTAGGGGCGTTTCAAAAGTTGGGTACCAAAATCCGCAGATATAATAGAAAGTAATGGGAATTTTCTGGGGCGTGGTATAAAAATTGATATTTTAAAAATTCTGCAATAGATTTTTTACTCTAATCAAATTGTAATATTAAGAAGTCAACTAGCTTACCGATGAACAGAAAAAAAATGTAGGTCATCGACCTAAATTTTTTGAGGGGTTGTGTCAAAGTTCACTGCATGGTTCGTTTTTCTTCAAGAAATATCATTGAAAAAAGGACATAATTATTTATTGCTTGACGTTACATAACCGTTATATATATAAATATTGTTAGGTTAATGTATAAATTCAATATCTACCAGAATATAAGACTTTAAACTGCCTTTCGGCGTTGTAGGATTTATAAACATTGAAAATATAACGGACTTGTCGCAAACAGAGGAAATTTGGACTAAATTTTTTTCTTTCATTTTTCTCCACTTAAAATATTTTGGCATCACAAATTATGTTTAGCATAATTAAAATTTTATTATTTACTCTTATTCTGATGTACGAAATTACGACAGTCATATTCAAAGCATATGCGCGGTTTCTGCGCAGAGGTTCAAAATCTTGAATTGGGTCCGTCGTCCTTAAGAAGTTTATTTATTTTTCAGTACAACCAGTGATGTCCATATTATAACTAGTGTATTGTAATGCCAATTAAATCAGATTTAACTTGAATTAAGTTTATCTTTCGCAGAGCGGCCAGTGATGATTGCTCAGTCCTGGCTTATGAAGCTCATCGCCATTGAACTGCGACTGACAGCACTAAACCGTCAAAGGTCACACACCCAGCGACTAATGAGAGCTCTGCTAGACGACGGGTCAGAAGGTCACTCAGGTAAGGTCAAAGGTCAATCACCCAGCAACTAATGAGAATCCCACTAGATGATGAGTCAGAGGGTCACTCAGGTAAGGTCAAAGGTCACACTTCTAGCAACTAACAAGAACCCTTCTGGATGTTGGGTCAGAGGGTCACTAAGGTAAGGTCAGAGGTTGATGCTGTTAAAATGTCCAAAAGAACATATGAAACCAGTGGGAAAAAAACTTTGAAATTTTTGTACCAACATTAATTATGAGTAAAAACATATATATATACAGTGAATATAAGCCAGCTGTTTACATGCACATGTACAATGTATATTAAATGGAGTCAAGAGATGGCAAGAAAAGAAAAGGGTCTGATATAATGATACCTTCATAAACTCAATGTGAGCTAACAGTGAGGTGATTACATTTCCTGTTACAGTGTTCCAGCCAGCGGGAGGGGAGGATACAGACCTGACCTACGACAGATTCACCGACCAGAGCGCACAGATGTCCTACCTGTCACAGACCGCCCGGCCATTCAGAAGTAAGTACATAAATATACATACATGTAAGTAGCAACATGCAAGACATCTACATAAAATAGCAGTGGGTGTAACATAGAGGGCATTTTGAAGCATTGAGTTGTAGAAGTACATCAAAGTATAAAATGCTATGTTAAGAACAATATGTGCAGCCAGCATGGCATAACATTCACTTGTACATTTTCTCCATCTTCATGTATCCTGTTACAATTTGAAAGATTCTATTTATAAACTGTGTTTTTAGGTCGTCAGGTGCGCAGGAAATTGCTTGGACTTCTAGACGAGGTAGACTTCTCTCAGCGCTATCCTCCAACAATGCACCTGGAGTTTTTTGAACTGTCGCTGATAGAACAAGCCATTCAGAGCGTGGAGACAAAGACGGAACAAGACGTGCTGTATTGTGACGTCAAACGATTGCACAGGGTTCTGATGAATGAACTCAACAATGTTCAGGGTAACATCATGGTCACCCAGCGACCCCGAGTGTTAGAGGTAAGGGTCAAAGGTCAAAGGAGGAAGGTTGCTCATCACAACTTGAAAGAACTTTTTGTGTAGATGATGTGCATGATTTGGAAAAAAATCCTTTACTAATTAAAATTCAAGTAAAATGCAAGATATTAGTGCATTATTTTCAAAGCTGTTTTGATGATTTTAGGAGGTGGAGAACATTCTAGAACACGTGGTACGACGGAACAGAATCCGCCAGGAGCTGTACACTAAGCAGCAGGCATTAGAGGCGTGGCGACAGGTGACTGAGGTGTTACTGACCGCGTGCCCCGAGGACCTCCTCACGTCAGAGGACAGACAGACCGTGTTGTTCGAGCTCCTCCAGGAACTCCAGCAAAAGGTGCGACTCAATGTCTGAACTCTGTGTATGGTGATATATATCTCTGCGTACAGTGATATCTGTCTCTGTCTACAGTGGTGTCTGTACTTTGTGTACAGTGATATATGTCTGTGTACTGTGATGTCTGTCTCTGTGTACAGTGATATCTATCTGTGTTTTGTGATATCTGTGTCTGAGTTATTGTTCTTACTGTGTGTTCAGTGATATCTGAATATTGAAGATTCCTTATTTTACACAAGTACTTCATTCCGTGATTCAACCGTTTTGCATCAAATCGCAAGAATATAAAATCGCAAATGCCAAATTTTTATCATAGTTTCATTTAGTTAACATCTGTCCATAAAATAAAAGCGAGATTTTAAAATCTGTGAGATGTGCTTCTGGCAAATTTATGCAGATATTAATTCCTTGTATTTAATTAGGAATCTAAAGTAATTGTCAGTAATCTAAGTTCATCGATACCATAAATCTGGAAATTTTTACCATAGATAAATTTTTAGCAAATTTGCGTGTGCTCTGCATTTGCAAAATTTTTTTTCCTAAAAATTAATCAACAATAAAAAAATGTAAATGAAAATTTTGCCAAAGGATGGTCTCTACTCCTTACTATATTAACAGGTGTCCGTAAGTAGTAATGTAAAAAACCTGTTTATACAACCAGGTAACTACCCCTATAACCCGAGTGTGGAGAAGGGCTTCACTCACAATTGATATCTTTGATTGACTGGCAGCATTATGTCTATCTTAATTGTATACTGATGACACTGTATGCATGCGTGATTTATTAAAGATGTGTTTTATTTTTAATTGCTTCTTTTTGCTTCACAAGTTATTTAATAATTTTTTTATTTTTCTAGACGTATATTTCTATATTCATTAACCGATTAAAACAAAGTACATGGTAAGATTTTTTTTTGAAGCCAGGAATTTAAGTCAAAAGTCGGTAGTGTTATGAAAGTTATTGCTACCATCTCAAAATGGACGTCAATTTATTCCCAACAGTATTATCACCACCTTCGTTAGCCTTGTTGGTTAAAATCAAAATCCTACCATCAATCATGCCATCAATCATAGAGATCTGATCAAATTGATTTCCTAGTTGCAGTATTTCTAGAGGCAGCGGTAATGTACGATATCCGAACGTTAGCTAACATTGTGCATGTCAGTGTGTGTGACAGTTAATTTTTGAGTGCTTTTTGTTTTTAGCGCCGATGACAATTCACAAAAATTTAAGACGTAAAAATTAATCTATAGCTTTATGACTCGGATTCGCAAAAATTAATCAACGTAAAAATTTCCAGATTTACAGTATCTGTCTCTGTTTAGTGATATCTGTGCCTGTAAATACTCATAGTTCAGTGATATCTGTCTTTGAGTGTTGATATCAGTGTAAAATTTGAATAATTTATTGCAACTGTGGCATATGAAGATGTTTGTAAATATCCATTGAATTTATCTTATCTTAGGTGACTGAGGATGAAGCCCTGACAGAGTTAACTGCCCCTGTGGCAGGGATTATTCTGACCCTGATGACAAACCTGCGTCAGTGTTTCTGTCAGGAGCCGGTCACAGAGGACAACGACCCCTCCACCTTCCTCTCCATGCTTGATGCCACCCCAGGGCTGGGTCAAACTGCTGCCTGGGGTCAGGGGTCAGGGTCAAGGACACAGTTTGCCTCCTCACTGCAGCTGGTGCTCAGAGGGGTCATAGACCACATCTTGTTGTCTAGTGAGTCCATTCAGATTAAATGAATTAACTACCAATTTATAGAAAACCAAAAAGAATCTCTTATTGAAAAAAAATTGTAAGGGTATTATATTATACTTTTTAGGTGGAGGTCAGCAGAGAGTGAGGGCCAATCTGTATGGGGCCCTGTTGTATTACCTCCAGATTGCCCAGAAACCCAAGTCTCTGACTCACACAGACACAGGTAACACAGTCACAATGTAATTAAAAGAGAAAATGCCTGCAAACAAGCAGTAATACTGCAATGCTTATATACATGTATGTGTGAGATGTATGTAGAGTATTATATCTGAAATAATTTCAATATTTATAACCAGGAGCGCTTGGGGATGGTGTTGGGAAGAGGATTCTGGCCGACGCCCACTCAGAGTATGAACAACTCCGCCGCGAGAATGTGACAACCATCCTGTCATATGGCGACAACTTTATGGACATGGTGTGTCGCGACGCTTGTGATGGACATGATGTCGGCAGAGTAAGATGTCTTCTTATAGCTCTTTACTTACATGAAGTAGTAAGCGTGATCGTGTTTATGTCTTAAGCCATCAACATGTGAAATTAACTCATATTGGTGTATTGTACATGTCCATGAAGATTCTCTTTTTTTAACAGTGAATCACATCGTACAATGTGCTTTAATCAATCAGAGGTGCTGTATTGTAGATGCATGCTCTGTCGGTTTTGGACACCAATCATTTCAAGCAGTGGAGATTTTGTACATTCTGCTTTAATCACAAGATGTGCTGTATTGTAGATGCTTGCTCTGTCGGTGTTGGACACCATTCTGTCCATGGACAAGTTCCAGCAGTGGATGACCTTCATGTCGTCTAAAGGTTACCTCCAGCACCTGGTGGACAGCCTTCTCCATGACGACCAGCAGTTACAGACGCTGTTGTCCGCCACCCCCCAGCTCAGGGTCCTCTACATATACCTGTCCAAGCTGGTAGGCCTGCTTTATATCTCCTAAGTTCAAGCCGAAAATAATTAAGTTACGACACTTTGTTGATGCTGCTGCGTTATGTCAAATGTTGCCACATTGATTAACATTTTTCGATACTGTAAAGGGGAATAACTCATTTAGTTAAAAAGATGAAAATTGAGTTATTTCCCATTTCTTATATTGCAATAGTAATGAATCTTGTGTCAGATTAATTATATTTTTAAAGTTTTGGCCTCAGAAACATAACATTTTTATTGGTCTGTGAAACATTGTACATTGTATTGCATTTCTAATCAATCTGGATTAATTTCTCTGGTAAAAAAATAAAAATAGTGAAGTTTTAGCTTATTTTACAGTACTTAGTTGGTTTTCCTTCATTAAAGCCTGATTAGTCTTTAGTGATTGGTTATCCCACAAAGCCTGTTATCTTGGTGCTGTCTTTAACAGAGCCTGTTGATAAGTTTTGACTTGATGTTGTCTTTTACAGAGCCTGTTGACAAGGGTTGCTGAGTCAGCAGTGGGGGCGCACACCTTACTCCAGTGTGGAGTCATGCAGCGATTGGCTGGATGTGTCTTCTTTGACCTCCGACCCGACCTAGACAGGTGTGTTCATAGTGTTTTGCTGTTCATTCCCTGGCACTGTCTGCATTTAAATCAATTTGTGATCACTGAATGTTATCTCAAAGCTTTTATCTTGACAAATTGAAAACATGTTGCTATGTTATGTTTTATGAATATTTCAACTACTGAACAAACCAGTGATACACTGTATAATATGAGAACAAGTGGTGTAGTACTAGCAAGGTACTGTCCTGTTTAAGTACTGCAAGTTCCTCTGTCTGTCTATTTATCTGTTTGTCTGTCAGTCTATTTATATGACTGTCAGTCTGTTTATCTGTCTGTTTAATTTGTTTATTTATCTGTCTATGTCTATTTTTCTGTCTATCCTATCTGTTTATCTGTCTATCCTATCTGTCTGTCTGTCTGTAGGGTGTCGGATGAGGAGTGTGATGAGGATTTCCTGCCCAGCCCCATGTCCCGCTACAGACAGCTGCTGTTCGCCTCCCTCAAATTCTGTCTGGCCATCTTGACCTCCTTGGGTATCGAGAACCAGGACTGCGGCAACCAGGTCAGTAGACTCGGATGTCAGACAGCTGGCACAAAAACAGACTCAAGTCATATTTGCATTTTATAAATATCCTGATTTATTTTTCACTAAAATGCTTGAAAATTGGCATTTTTATATACATGTAAATGTTAACACATGATGGAAGATTTTATTTATTTTAAAAATAGCTTCAAAATTTTATATGAATTTTAAATGATGACTTTTGTAAGTCTCTTCTCAGTTTATGGTGTTGAGGGCTTGCAAGAATGCAAAAAAAAAAAAAATGTAGCAGGACTTGACATTGCACACCTAGAAGTTTTGTTAACCTGAAATAACAGGACTTTATATCGAATGCCCAGTTAAACCTTTGTGTAATTTCAGAACTTGGGCTCAGTCTTCAAGTGCATTCATTGAAAGCAGTACCTCATGAATTAATTAGTGTTGAGGAACTTTACTGTTACAAGTACTTTAATCGGTTATCTGTCACAAGTATCCCCTTATATTGGTTTTCTTGTTTTCATTGTGAGTGTAGGTTCTGCAGTTTATCTTATCTCATGGAGAAGTCTTTCACGGGATTCTGCGAGATCGTCAGCTCAGCCTGAGCTTGCCTGCCTTGCGAGAACTCGCCCTTACAACAGCGGTACTGGCTCGAGCTAATGCCAGGGGTAAGCTCATCTCAATCTGTATTCATTGCATCTCTTTCTGCCCTATATTTAAAAAAATAAATTCAACTGAATAAACAAAAAAACCAACATGATCAAAAAGCTTTGAAACAAAACTTATTAACTTAATCATGCTTTATATAAATTTATGTAATTTAAGGTATAAATATGCCTCTATAAAAGTTGCATGTACTATTTTTGACTTCCAATGAAGGTATCCCTGATGCAGAGTTTGATGACCTTGACCCTGCCGGTATTGAGTTGAAAGGTCAAAAAGTCAGAATTGAGAGACAAATGCTGGCCCTGATGCCCAAGTACTGCATGTGTGAGCGTATCAACAAACAGCTCAAGGTGCTCGAGTCGGACGAGTCCTCCCGGAAAAAGGACTTGAGTTCTGAGCTCGCTGTTGTATTTCTGGAAGTGTCTGCTAATGTCACTTCCTATTGTCGAGCTATTATTTCGACATCAGGTATGCAAAAATTGTGTGTAATGTATTGTTTAGTAAAAATTTACGGAAGACATTGAAATCTTGAATATACATGTATTAACCCTTCCTGTTTGTACATGTATATATCTTGATGACTATGTTAGTCTTTAATGCAGAATTATACATAGTTATATGTTCTGAAAATATAAAACCAATAGCAATCATGTTATAAGAAATGATTGTGAATTTTATTCAAAACAAGAGTTTCTAATGGTAGAACATTCCACTTCAGTGAAGATTCATAATTCAATCTAATAAATATTATTTCTCTGGGGAATGTTGCCATTTTACTTTTTTGGCTTAAAAGCTGACTTTTGCAGTGTTCTAAATTTAAGATAGATGCTGAACAATATATACATATACCCCATCTCCACTGTTGTCATAGTCGCTGACACATAAATAGGGATATATACAAGATCCTGTTTGGACTTTTTGCAGGCCCCACCTCTCAGGTGTGTCGCGTCCTGTTCAGACCGAGTCTGGAGGAAGCCCTAGCCAAAGACCTGGGCAGCAGAGATGGTAAATCACACTGATTTTTACATGTACATGTTCACACCCTCTAAAAAAATTCCGTACAGAATACTTAATATGTACTTTCTGTTCATCAATATTTATTAGATTTTCCAATACGTGTACTTGTATTTTATTTCATACAATATATAGTGCATATTCATGACTGTATTTTTTTGAGGAATTTTTTCTCTTAATATTTCTAGATGCGTCCTTTATGAGTAGCGGTACAATACAGGCCCCCAGCCTTGGGGTGGTGGTGTATCAGCTGAGACAATGTGCTAACCACTTCATGTCTGTGTACGAGACTCATAAACAACACCTCCGTAAACTACAGAGTCTGGCCGACCTGAGTACCGACGACCTCAAACAGGTACTGTAAAAAAAAAAAGAGGACTGACAACCTCACAAAGGTACTGTAAAAAAAAAAGTATTGACGACCTCAAACAGGTACTGTCAAAATGGTATTGTATAAAAAGTACTGTTGAGGTCGAACAGGTACCTAATGATAATCTTAAACAGGTACTATCAAAATATTACTGACGGTCAGAAACAGGTACTGTCAAATTGTACTGATTAATATTTTGACTTTGTTGAACAGGTACTGTCAAAATGATAATGTACATCTGAAAGATTGCACATTATCTTTTCTTGTAGTTTTCTGGAGTGGAGGAGAAAATATCTTCTCACCAGCGACAGAAACTTGCCAAGACTCGTCTGACAAAGATCGTTCGCTACAAGGAGGAGCAGCTCCAGTACTTTGCCTGTATCCTTCCTGTTCTAGATCGAAAATTTTATATATTGATCTTATGAAAGCAATATTTTCAAGCAGAATTACTGTCTTAAATGTTTATTATAAAATAACACTGTTGATGTTAATTAAATCATGTTCTAGATCTACATTAAAAAAATATTCACAAAGCAATTTTTAGCAGCACAAGTGTTGAACATTGATTTAATGAGTATTGTAGAGATTAAGTTGATAGACTATGCAAGTACACATTAATTTCATCTTACCGAGGCAGTATTTTGCAGCTAAAGTGTAAAACATCTAATTATTGTCTCTTGTGTAAATCTTGCATGTACATGTAGATGTATATTTCATTCCAATGTGGATTGTGGTTCCTGACTTATGTGCAGACATCCTGGAGAACTGTCTGTTCATGCTGTGGCGACACCTGGAGTATTACCTGATTCACTGTGTCCCCGTCACACAACAGTCCTCAGTGTACCAGAGTCAGGCCCGACGACAGACACAGCTCAGGAGGCTTCAAGGTCAGTCAAGAGCTCTAAAACAGTCACTGTAATCTTAATTAAAGTAAGAGTCTTGATGAGCCAGTTATGTGGTCGGCTAGAAGGTACAAGGTTTACCAACTCTGTCATATAGGATTTTAGACTTGCATTTATATAAAAGTTGAGCTGACAGAGTTACATGTAGGAAGTTACATTTACTCTAGTTTATTCAGATCGGTCATAATAAATTTTAAATAGGCTGTTTACACCCGCCCATTTATAGAACTGTCGATGGATTCTATGTACATGTAGATGACTGTCTTTAAGTTTTAAGTTTAATACACATAAAGATCCATTAACTTTCATTCTATATCCAAACAACAAAGTTATAATCTACAGATCTTTCTTTTTCTGTATACATAAGTGTACAATGTAGATTTGAAATGCATGTTCTATTGGTTAATCTTTCTATAGATTTGACGGGAGCATCTCGCTCCTCATTGGTTGATTCAGACAACACCTCCCTCCCTGACTTTGACAGACAGCTGATGATGGGCGTGACCAGTGATGAGATTGACATGTTGAAACAGACAGCAAACTCAGCCATCCACGACTCGCTGCTCAAAAAAATTCAGGAGATTGACCAGGTGAGTCTTGTAAAGACAGTGATCTTGATCTCTGTTATTCTTGATAGAAACCATGAGTCTAGAAGTACTTCGTATTTCATTTTTCTTAAGAATCATTGAATATCTTAGGCCCAATTTTCATAGATTGTCAGTTTTCTATGGGTTTCCTGTATTTTCGTGGCTTTACTTCTATATGTAATGAATGAAGACTGTTTTATAATTTGTTTGGAATATTAACTTTATGGTAAGGGGTTCTTACAAGATCCACAAAAATTGATTTCATTTCCTCTGATATCTAGTATAAAATGTAATTTAGGCTAACTTTTAATAAATGTTACCTGGTGTTGGGTCTTGATTTGCTCAAGTCCTGCATTTTAAATTTATTTTATATGTTAGTGGCTTGTTAGAGAGATACATATATATACTGTACATGTATGATTTCTTTTAGAGATATGTTACTTTTAGATGTTTGATTTCTGAGTTAACTTTACTGATGAATTACACACATTTGTTCTCCTAGGTTTATTGCAAGTCCAGGACACACTACAGTTTTGTGGAGGCCCTCATAAGGAGAGTGAGGCGGTTACTGAGGCTCCACACAGGGACCTGATGCTGTGATGAATTACATACACTATTACACTTGGGGTTCCCACTGGGGACTAGTGCTAGAAGATGTTGTGCAACTGAGGATATATTATAATGAATCACAAACAACACTGGAGCATTGTCATTATTTTAATGTAGATCACATGTCAGACATGTAAACTGATATTTAACTTTAGTTTGAAACATTCTGTTGTTCCAATTCAATCGAATTGTCAATGTTAAAATCTCAGCAGTCTAAAATAATTGTAAATAGAAAGTGTCTTATCATCAGGTGGAGATAGATTTCTGCAGATATTGTCAGTCTTGTATGTGTTCAGATTTCTGAGTGTTGTACATTTATGATCGTGCATGTCAAGCCAAGGATATTGGGTATTGATTCAGTAATATAACAGAAGGTGTAAGCTTGTAAGTTGTATGGGTTTTTTTCAAGTTTAATGAAAATGCTTCACAAGAATGTATCTTTTTTTAGGAAGTTTATTAAAGTGTCTTAAACATTTTCTTTAAAACTGAGATTAATGCAAATAGTAAGAGAAGGATGAAACAATGAAATATCAAGTGCATATCTGCACCAGTCATATCAGTGTATTTAAAATATCTGCACCCCTATACAATTTATTCAAAGGCCTGCAATTAAGTCCATTTTAGGCCCCTTTGTAGGATCTCAGCTGGTAGTGACCAAGTTTAAATCTTTGTTTTTTAATAAAGAAATAACTTTATTCTCATGAACAGTTTACAGTTATAATGTATAGGAACATATTTAAAATGCATGTCAGACTTTGACAACTTCAGGCAGACAATGCAGACCATGTTGATTTCGTACTATAGAAATGGATATATCAGTTTTATATACGACCACTGGTACACTGATTGAGGTGGGGAATGCCACTGGTCAACATTATATACCTGTAATACAACTCTAAAAAGAATAAAACGTCAAAAATTATAACCTTAGTCTAACAAAAATTTTAAAATTTCTCACACGTAATGAAATTGTAGTGCATGTATACATACATGTATCTCCCTCTCAGAATATCTGTTCGATTTCTACTGACAGAGAAATAAAGCAGAAGCTTGCTAAAATCAATAGAGAACTTCCCTTAATCTAACATGTAACAGAAATAATTTAACATCTTATTTGCATTGATTTTTTATTCATTTATTTGAGCATTACAACTGTTAGAATTATGTACAAAAACCACTTTTCGATAACACTAAAGCTGCTCCAAAATTGTAATAAATACAGAATGATAATCAGAGAACAAGTGGAATGTACAAGAGATCTTCTAAAAGCGTACGCACGTAAAGCCTAAAATAATAATCCTTACCGGTAATTTCTTGGGCCAAAATTTAAAAGAATAATATGATTTTATTATTATTAGCTTTTATCCTGTACAACATTTTTTTTTTTAAATAAAAAGGGGGAAAATAATCTTTTATAAAGTTTAAATAGAGAATTGATTTATTCCCCTTTTTTAAACATGATTAATGTCATGACATAGGTGTAGGATAAATGGTCTTTTTGAAAAAAACCAAACCTTATTTCTCTCAAGTTTGATTTTACCTTTTGCAACTAAAAATATGGCAATCTGTAGAAATACAAAATATTTAGGTCAGTGGATTTTTTTGGAATACTCCCAAAGAATGTCTTTATTACAGACAGGACATATCATAAAACATACAGCTACATGTGGTTTACACAAAACTTGAATTCTAACAGTAGTGTATAAATGTAAATAAAAAAAAAATTACCAGTGTGAAAAATCTTATCCTCACTTGTACCATAGGTTTTTTTTTTTATTATTTTAAAGGTGATAATAATCCGAGAATTAACTTGGAACAGCCTAATCAACCCTGTAAAGTATAAAACCAGATCACGGCTAATTAAAGAAAAGTAAACAAAAATAATGCACATCATCACAGACACACAGACAATAATGAGGTAACCAATTTAACAAAGCAACATAAAATGTCGATCAATGCCTCTATGACACTTCCATACAAATAAAAAACAAGAATATGAACCAACCACAGAGATATATATAAAACAAACACCTGCTTATGCATGTAGCAATTCTGGAATGCTGTAAGCTGAAATTATGCTGTATTTGGCAAATAAAGTAAAACATCAACTTCTGAACATGATGCAAGAGTAGATGTAACATTTGTAGTCATTAGATAATATTTCTTGCAACATTTAATAAGACTCTCTCACACACACACACACAGAGTTGAAGAAATTATTCAAAAAAATATAGGATTAAATGTAATGGAATACATGGTCACTTAACTTGAAGTTGCTGCAAACAATAAAATCGGTCAACTGTATCAAGTAAGCACCATTTGCAAACTGAGATAACAGCAAATACATACAGTCACTTACAGCAAATACATACAGTCACTTACAGCAAATACATAGTCACTTACAGTAGTTATATATTCTATAGAAAAAAAGGTGAGCAGAGGTACATGTATACAGTAGAATTTTTCAATACATAGTTCCCTCTATAGTGGCCAATAAATTACAAACATCTAATCTTATATAGTCTCTTCCTTACTGTCACATACATAATTTAATTATTATGGTCAAAGTCAAGTACCACGGTCATAGGCAAAAAATATGGTGCACTTAATCAGGGCCATACAGTGTATACAATACATGTACTACGTGTAGTATATACATTCTGTGGTTTAAAATAAAATAATCACCAGGTAAAATTTTGAAGTCATTGAAATTATTGTCAAGTGACAACAAAAATGCCTTAATATATGGGGGGTGGTAGGGTGGGGGAAGGTTAGAGAGAACAGTCTAAGAGTTATAAAGTACTGGCTAACAGTTAATAAAACTAAAATGCCTGTCTATTAAAAATTAAGAAAAACGGCCAATTTTCAAAAATAGAAATGATGTAAATTATCCATACAACATAGATATAATCAAGCAAAAGGACTCGGAGCAAAAATCCACCATTAAAGTGATATACAAGTGTTATTATTTGATAAGTACCCATGCACTCAAATGGTTAAACTAATTTAAAGAACATTAATCCATAAAACATTTTATAAAAACGAGCAAAGAGGAGAAAAAAAAAACTTTGAAATTAAGTTACGGTACATGGAATTCCTGAATATAAACGAGAAGAATCAAGATAAAATATTCTAGAATATTATAAACTAGAACTCTTCCTCTGTGTCGTCACTGAGTAGAGGTAGACTGGGGCCGTTTTGAGACAGGGAGACTGGGGAGTAGGATGCTGTGGGGCGTTTGTATGGAAGCGGGGTCAACTCTCCGTGTCGGTGAAATCTTCTCTGGCGACAGGCACCAATGGTAAAGATTCCACCAAAGATACCCCCAATAGATAGAATCACTAAATCTGAAAAAAAAAATCATTAGCATGGATGAGTACATTTATGTCAGTAAAAAGATCATATAATTCCTAAAAAGCAAAATCTTTATATACTTTTGAGGGATGTTATTTTGATATTGACTCTTAAGCATGACACAAAAAAAGGGAAAACTGACGATTATATGTCAGTGACAAAATATCTGTTATGGATCATGTTTTATTTATAAGATTCATCAGGTCCATCTTATACTGAATTACGGTTCTCCGAACCTCTACCTCAAACTATTTTTTTTTTTTTCATAAAAAATGTTATTTGTCCTTCAAACTTTATAAATAAAATGAAATAAAAAGAAATTTTGATGGTGTCCATGCATTTTACAAAGGTATTGCAAATATGCCCACAATGATATATTATATGGAATAAATATACAAGTTGAGATCAATTAACTCTTTAAAAAAAAGGTTGAACTGGTGCATCTGTGGCTCGAACCCCTTTTAACGATATAGTATACATCTCTGTGGAACCCCTAAGTCAAGCATTTCGTTGAACAACTGATCATAATATTAACACTAGAAAACTAATTAAATTTGTCTAATATAAAAGGCAGATTTATGTTAAGAATACAAAAAATCCGGATAATTAATTAGAGTTATCGAACAATTGGCTAAGGATTGGAGATCATTAATGGAAATATAACAAATTAAACAATACAATCATCTTCATTTACATTAACCACGGGCACTGGAAGTTATTGTAAATATATTGTATGTGCATGTATTTATACATGCACATACAATATATTTACAATGACTTCCAGTGCCCGTGACATTAACCAGACATTTCAAGCTGTCAATCAAGGGTAAATAGTAAGTATCTTTAATATAAACTTCTCAAACAATGATGTTACACATAACAAGAGGCCCATGGGCCACATCGCTCACCTGAACAACAGTTCCTTGTAACATTCAATTTGGTATCATATGCTACTTCTATTTTAAACTTTGAAACCCTTTCTGGGGCCCCAGTATTGGTCCAGGGTTTATGGTTGGCTTTAACAATTTAGAATCTACACTATTTGAGGATGCTTGCATTGTAATCTCACAAACTGTAGGATTGTAATTCTCGAGAAGAAAATTTTTAAACATTTTCCATATATATTTCTATGTTAAACTTTGAACCCCTTCTGGGGCCCCAGTATTAGATTGAGGGTCACGGCTTTTATAATTTAGAATCTACACTATTTGAGGATGCTTATGTAGTAATATGACAAAATAAAGCAGTGTAGTTCTCGAAAAAAAGATTTATAAACATTTTCCATATATACTTCTACGTGAAAATTTGAATCCGTCTTGGGTCCCAGTATTAGTCCAGGGGTTACTATTTTTAAAAATATTGAATCTACATTATCCAAGGTTGCATGCATATTAATCTCACAAATTGTAGCATTGCAGTTCTGAAGAAGAAGATTTTTAAACATTTTCCCTATTTACTTGTTACTTATGTTAAACTTTGAACCCCTCTTGGGGCCCCGGTATTAGATTTTACCAAATTAGAATCTACAATAGCCACGGATGCTTGCATAGTAATCTTACAAACTGTTGCACTGTAGTTCTTGAGAAGAAGATTCTCAAACATGTTCCCTATATATTTTTATGTTAACTTTAAACCCCTCTTGTTGCCCCAGTATTAGTCCGGGGGTCACGGCTTACACAAATAAGAATCTTGACAATTTGAGGATGCTTGCATAGTAATCCCACAAACTGTTGCATTGTAGTTCTTGAAAAGAAAATTTTAAACAATTTCCCTATATACTTCTATGTTAAAATTTGAAACCCTTCTGGGGCCCCAGTGTTGGTCCGGGGGTCACAGCTTATACAATTTAGAATTTTCACTATTTGAGGATCCTTGCATAATAATCTCACAAACTGTAACATTGTAGTTCTCGAGAAGATTTTTAAACATGTTTCCTATATATTTCTATGTTAAACTTTGAACCCCTCTTGTTGCCCCAGTATTAGTCCGGGGGTCACAATTTTAACAATTTAGAATCTACAATAGCCAAGGATGTATGCATAGTAATATCTCAAACTGTTGCATTGTAGTTCTTGAGAAGAAGATTTTTAAACATTTTCCTATACATGTTAAACTTTGAACTCCGCCTGGGGCCCCAGTTTTAGTCCGGGGGTCACGATTCTTACAATTTATAATCTTCATTATATGTACAAGCTTTTGGGTAAATATTGGCATTTCTGGTGCAGTGGTTCTTAAGAAGAAGATTTTTAAACATTTTTCCTATGTATTTCAATGTTACACTTTGAACTCCGCCTGGGGCCCCTGTTTTGGTCCGTGGGTCACGATTTTTGCAATTTATAATTTTCATTATATATACAAGCTTTTGTGTAAATATTGGCATTTCTGGTGCAATGGTTCTTGAGAAGAAGATTTTTTAAACATTTTTCCTATGTATTTCTATGTTAAACTTTGAACCCCGCCTGGGGCCCCAGTTTTGGTCCGGGGGTCACGGTTTTTGCAATTTATAATTTTCATTATATATACAAGCTTTTGTGTAAATATCGGCATTTCTGGTGCAGTGGGTCCTGAGAAGAAGATTTTAAAACATTTTTCCTATCTATTTCTATGTTAAACTTTAAACCCCGCCTGGGGCCCCAGTTTTGGTCCAGGGGTCACGATTTTTGCAATTTATTATTTTCACTATATATGCAAGCTTTTGTGTAAATATTGGCATTTCTGGTGCAGTGGTTCTTGAGAAGAAGATTTTTAAACATTTTTCCTATGTATTTCAATGTTACACTTTGAACTCCGCCTGGGGCCCCTGTTTTGGTCTGTGGGTCACGATTTTTGCAATTTATAATTTTCATTATATATACAAGCTTTTGTGTAAATATTGGCATTTCTGGTGCAGTGGTTCTTGAGAAGAAGATTTTTAAACATTTTGTTTACGTATTTCTATGTTAAACTTTGAACCCCGCCTGGGGCCCCAGTTTTGGTCCGGGGGTCACGATTTTTGCAATTTATAATCTTCACAATATATACAAGCTTTTATGTAAATATTGGCATTTCTGGTGCAGTGGGTCTTGAGAAGAAGATTTTTAAACATTTTTCCTATGTATTTCTATGTTAAACTTTGAACCCCGCCTGGGGCCCCAGTTTTGGTCCGGGGGTCACGATTTTTGCAATTTAAAATCTTCACTATATATACAAGCTTTTATGTAAATATTGGCATTTCTGGTGCAGTGGTTCTTAAGAAGAAGATTTTTAAAGACATGCACCCTATTTTCACTGTTTCGCAATTATCTCCCTTTTAAAAAGGGATTAGCCCTTTATTTTAGCAATTTATCATCCCCTTCCCATAAGGATGCCTTGTACTAAGTTTGGTTAAATTTGGCCCAGTGGTTTTAGAGAAGAAGTCAAAAATGTGAAAAGTTTACAGACGGACAGACGGACGGACAGACGGACGACGGACAACGGGTGATCAGAAAAGCTCACTTGAACCTTCGGTTCAGGTGAGCTAATAAAAACAATGCAGTAACCATTAAGCATTGGTGTCTAATTAATCAGAATATCATTGCAATAAGCTTATTGTTATTGTTAGTTGACCTTGATCATGCACAGCTTATGAAAATTTTGCAATTTTCTGGTACTTACAAACAACAAATGTGTTGTCTAATTCATATAATTTTCTCTCCTTTTTCGGCTTCAGCAAGCCCTGGACAATATCCATTGAGCCATTATTTGGTGAAGGCGCTATGCCTAGAATCTGGCAAATCAAAGGATAAACATCGACATTGTTAAAGGTCTCCACCGTGTGATTGACCCTGAATGCTGGACCCATGGCCATGAAGAACGGGTGCATGTCTGGGAGACTGTTGTTGTAACCATGGTCACCCTCTGTAACAGATATCACAGTACTAGTACTAATGAAAGTACACTATTCGTGTAAAGATTCAAATGACAATGCTGAAAGTACTACACATATAATACAACTCAATTGATAGAGCTGAAAGTACTACACATAATACAACTCAATTGATAGAGCTGAAAGTACTACATGTAGTCATGTACTATACACATATTATAATTTAAATCACAGTATTGAAAGTATTACATCAATGACATTTCTTAATTCTTGTATCCCTTCTTAAGTTACCCTCTATAGCTGAAATCAAAGCACTACCGGTAAATGTACACATCTACATATTTTAATTATTGAACATCAGAGGATCTCTGACCACTGAAAATAATAAGCAGCATATTCTAGCAGTACTGTATTATGTCAAAAATTTCCCCTCTGTCATTGAAATTCAAGGTATCGGAACCTTTATCGAGGGTCCCACATGTTTAGAGTAAAATCTTGACAGAGAATCAGCTCGGCTTGATTTCTGCCAAAATTAGTTCAAAAGTGAAATGTGGATCACAGAAAAAATTCAGTTCCATTTTTAGATAAAAAAAAAAAACGAGTAAGACAATTTTCATTTAAAAGAAACAAAAAACTAAAAATGAAATAATTGACAAGTAAATTTTAAAATAGAAAATGTCCATGCCACGATCTACTGAAAAATCAAGACATGAAAAAAGCCTGTTCAATAAATATTAATAAGTTCTTAAATGGAATACTGTATTGTTTTAATTCTACTCACTTCCTGTGTAGTTCTGATCATGTGATTCCACTATGGTATACCCCAAATCAGCTACAATCAATATGTCTAAAATTCTGCGATTTTTGCTGTAATGGTATTCTTGAGGAATTTCTGATTTCTTGTAGACTTCTAGATGTGCCACATTTTGTAATTTGCTGACAATTGTTTCTCCAGCTGTTTCTGTAAAGTCAGTATCTTCTTTACTAATAAAATTTATTCATTGAAATCATTTAGTAAACAAGGTTATTAACAAACAATGACTGTATCAAGGTTATCATGGTTATGAATTTAATTAAGGAGGCCGATTTGGGGTTTTTTGCAGAAAAACTACAATAGCAAAACTCTTTATTTTTTAACCATATGTCATTTACACCAACTCTAGTTTATTTGCGAAGTTTCAAGAAAATCGACCATCTGGTTCTTTTTAGGGGCCATCTCAAAATAGAGGTACATTTACTATAGGAATATATAGAAAACTGTCATTTTCCGCACTTCGAAGCAGATCGATTTAAAAAAAACTACAACAGCTAGCTTTTTTTCTCAAATTGTTATATATGATTAGTAATATCATTTTCTACCTGGTATGTAATTTATAAAAGTAATGATAATTCTTATACCTTTGGTATTTCATCACGTGTAAGATGATGTCCGCATATATATATTAAAACTGACACTATTCTATTCCATAATCATGATATAGATATACATGTGTATTGTCTGATCATATAATATCGATCCTGAATTTTGAACCCCAAACACTAGCTTAGCAAATCAATTTTTATTTTATCATAATAGGAGCTAGTAACTTAAACATGTTAATAAGTAATAATTTAAGTTAATAAGTGTAATATTCCAATTACTAAATAAGAAGCTGCATATTTGCAATTTGTCAGTCAAAACAAAACACTCAAGAGATGCAAATGATACAGGAATAGATACTTTAACTCCAAATAATATCAATCAGTATCATAAGGATGTAAAGTAAGGTAACTTGTACTTACTATTTTGAGGTATAATACTAACTATAGGGTTGTTCATTACAATCACTTTGTATAAGTCTTTCTGAATGTAATCTCCTAAGACAATTGTTTTGTCACTGGGTGTTGTTGTCATGCCATGGTCACTGGTTAAAATGACATTCACTGTTTCAAGGAGATTATTCTTCTCCAGACTGTCTAGGAGATAACCTGTACACGCTTCCAGCTTCTGTATAGTTTGTGTCATATTTTCACTCTCTGGGCCATACACATGTCCTTCTTCATCAGGGTGTTCGTAATATAACAATCCTAAGTCTATCGGGTCCTTGTCCAGAAACCATGATATAATAATGTCCACACGCTCCTTAAACTTCATGTTTGGGTCATAAGCCAAATACTTAGTCGGAAGGTACCCATGAACACTGGCCATTGATCCTGGCCAAAACAGAGACCCACTCCGCCGAGGTAACGAAGGAGTTGACTGTTTCTGGTTTGTAACCCAAATAGGTTCACCCCCATCGTCAAACCACTTAGACTTGATCACATCCTCAGGGTCAGTTAGAGAGAAAGTCTCATTAAACAGCGGGTCATACATCTCATTTGCGACAATGCCATGGCTCTCCTCATATAGCCCTGTCACCAGAGTGTAATGGTTGGGAAATGTCTTTGTTATGAATGCGTTCTGCAGTCCCTTTTTTGCATACACTCCTGCGTTTATTATGCGTTCAAAATTCACCTTATTTGAAATTTTATCTAGGTAATTCCAACGGAATCCATCATAAGACACGAGAAGAACTCGTTGTTTAAGATGATCGTTCCCGTGTGTTGCAATAACGAATACAAGAAAGAAGGCCAGTATTGACTTCTCAAGATTTCTAAAACGATTTCCTTTGTGTTTCAATTTCATGGCGTCTTAAAATGTGATGATAAACTCTATTTTTCTTCCGGGTTTCACTTAACATACAGTTTAACTGTTTTACCCTCTTAATATACTGAAAACAAACTGAAACTAAAGTTACACGACGTCCAAAAAATCACAGGAAACACTGATAGGGTCATAAAAGTGAAAAGGTAACACGTGACAGACCCACTATTTCCGTAAAATTCTTGATCTCTAGAGAGCAACCATTGAGACTGCAACATTTTTTTTAACGTATAGATTAAAAAATAAAACCTAAAAATCAACTAAAAAATAAAGCATTGATATTTATCAGAACGATTTTTTTTGTGTTTTTTTTTTTTAATTATTTTTAAATGCTTTAGCGATGTGTTTTAATTAAAGACCTAAGCAGAAAATTGTAGCAAAATGTGATTTTTACGGAATTTTTCTTCAGGGTCAACTTGGTTTAGAGCTTATAGCGTGAAAAGTAATCTGTCAACATATCGTTTATTTTACCAAATCTTTTTTCTTAGATGTCATTCTGTAGAACAAACACCATGAATTTAGGTTTGAGTCAATAAAATTGCAAAAAAAAATTAAAAAAAATGACCAAACACAAAACCTGCATCCCATTTTTTTGTATTCTATTTTGATACATCAGGCTCATAAAAAGTACTTACTTACAACAATTTGCGCAAAAATATTGATGTGATATGGGTTAAATTAAATGTTTATACTCTATTTTGTATATCCAGTTCTAATTTCCCAAAAATTGGTAATTATTTTTAGGAAAAATGGACGTCTGGCAAATGTCATCCTTGTCAATAATTTTCGCAAGGGGGTACACCTGTCTGAGAGGTGATAACAAAAAATCTAGTATGTAAACATATATATTTTCTTATGTATATGTATTGCTAGAATGTATATCTATTATTTAAAGCTAAGCTTTTAATGATTGAGCCCATTTAGTACCGAGTATAGGACTACCTTAAGCTTAATTGTTCTGTTCAGTTCAAGGCGCGGAGGGGGATGGGCGGGGGGGGGGGGGGGGGTATTAAAACTAAGTTATGAAAAAATTCTTCTTACAAAATACTTCCCTTTATGTACATGTATTAGGATGATGTTTCAAATTCACGATAAGTGTCTCGGTATTCAATAGGCTAATGGCATATAATTATATCTTACAGAGCTTTTCCTTAATTTATTTTACACAAAAACACAATATATTTTTCATACAAAGAATTAAGTTAATGAATGTTACTGACCAGTAGAAAACTTATATGTAACCCCACCATACTCTCTCTCTCTCTCTCTCTCTCTCTCTCTCTCTCTCTCTCTCTCTC
>WFKH01011925.1:13185397-13195758 GCA_016163765.1 Magallana hongkongensis | reverse complement strand
TCTCTCTCTCTCTCTCTCTCTCTCTCTCTCTCTCTCTCTCTCTCTCTGTAACCACCTGATACCTGATTAGCTGGATTATCAGATAAAATCTAGGTCACGTTGGATTCCTTTTATATGCATGCACAGGTAAGTCTATATAACCCAACAATATCATGATGTCGATATGCCACTGCAGAACTGTATACGTAAACAGATTATAATTATATGATCTCATCTTTTTCACTGACATAGGAAACCTTTTGTAGTTTCTGTGTAACACATGAGAGGAAGGTGAACGTTTTTCGGTGGTCCTTTAAGCTCACCTGTCCTTTCCACAGGTAAATGTACACTGTAAAATCATTAAGAGGGCTCGATGGTCGTTGCCATTTTAAGGCTGTATAGGTCTCTTTTAAAAAGGAGAGCTCTATATAAGAATATAGGAAAATGTCCAGAAAATATAAAACGTAAAACATATGGACTTCTTATTTATTAAATAATAGTTTATAGGTTAAACATTATATCCAAAAATTTAAGGAAGATCTGATGGTTAATTTGTTGACCACCCAGCCTCCTTAAGTTATGCAATCATGAATATTTAAATAAGATGGATGGATAAGGCGTGTAAAATGCCCATGTAAGGACGAATAAGCTGCTGAAATTAAAATATATACATGTTACAACAAATCTGATGACATATTTTAAAAATCATTCAAAACAAAGTATATTTAACATAACATCGATTTGTAACCCATAAATATGTTCAATACTTGAAATATGTTGATTTAAACTGGCGTATGCGTATCAAAACCTCCTATATAGTGTCCTTTTTTAGAATTCCAGTGCCTTTTCTTTGATAGAGTGGGTCTGTACTCCATATTTTTGTCAGAGTCTAGACTAGACAACATTGAGATGGTGACCATCTCAAAGGGCCCCGCTTAAATAATGGACAATACTAGGGTGAAAAGCATGTCAGAGAATTTTGCTTTGACCTTGACCTATAACTGAAAAATTTTCTAGCTGGCATAGAACTTTTAATTCAATCTCATTACCCCTTACATACAGTCATTTTTGTTCAACCTTAGCAAGATTAAGCAAATGGGAAAAAAACTACGGTCTAAAACTGATTATAAAGAGATCTGCTTTGACCATCACATTGACTTGGTTCAAAGTCACTGCGCACCATTAACCCAAAATCTCTGATTATGTGAAGTCCATGTACATGTATGAACCAAATAGGGCTAAGTGGAAAGTATATATGCTCTTGAAAAGGATTTTTGTGTGATCCGATATGTATACCTTGACACTTGACCTACAAACATCATTCAAGGTTACTGCATGCCCTTTGATCAAAGGTACCCTGTGTGTTTGATATATGAGCCAGATTGGATCAAAGGGAATGAAGATATGCTCCGGACAAGGATTTTTTCATATTCTATAATTCTGCTATGACCTTAACCTTGGACCTAGAAACATGGTTCAAGGTCACTGCACACCATTATCTAAGGCACTCTGTGGGTGAAATATGAGCCAGATTGGGCCAAGGGGAGAGAAGATATGCTTCGAACAAAAGATCTCAGACGGACAGACGGACGGATGGACGGAAGGACGGACGGACGGACGTACAGGCTGGTCATTATAGGACGCCCGCAGAGCGGGTCCCTAATAAGGTCTCATGGAAAAAATAACCGATTTCAATCAATAAAAACGTGGAGAGATGACCAACTATACGTTAAAAATATCATTTTGTATCCAAACAATTGAACGTTTTAGAAAAATATTTACATTTTCTACTGTCTTTGTCTGTGATAACATTACGAATCAATTTTGAAGCCTAAAACCCAATGATTTCATAAAAGATGAGCGGAAAAAAATAGGCGTGTCTTTTAGCATAACCGAAAAACGGTATTGGCTGCGCCGCGTAGTAATACACATAGTAAGTGCTACATGAAAAAATAGTGGCTTTAAAATGTTGTTTTAAAGTGTAGAAATTGGAAACAATATAAAAATAAGTAATAAGGAATCATTCTTTGAATATTATGAGGTGATAATTTCGGTCGGAGCGGGGTCAAATCTATCATAAAGCCCTCCGTAAATTCGTGGCCAAAATCGCAAATAGCATTCAAACAGTGCACATTGTTGTGACTGAAATGGCTCAGTGGTTAGAGTACCAGCCATTAGGTAATCTTATATAATTAGGCTTTTTAGGTTGTGGGTTGTGGGTTCGATACTACCAAAACTTAAGGCAATATTTTTTTTTTCTTATCGTTTGCTAAGATATTCAGAAATGAATTATGATAGTTAGAAATTGTGTTTTTGCAAACTTGTATTATAACATTATCATATAGATTTAATGGGAAATATCAAATTTTGAAATTGTATTTTACGACTAAACCGAATGGACATTTACACTATCTTATCCCCCACCCCTCCATCTTCTCTGCAAATTTTAACTTACCGCGACAGGTGTATTACATGTTCATGTATCATGTGCCTAATATACTATCTCGTTTGCATGCAAGTCACATATTAGTTTAAAATATATATTTTACCCCGATTTTGCAAATTTCAAAACGCTCCGCCTACCGAACTTTTGTGAACATGGTGAATGCATATGATCTCTACAGAAATACATCACGCTTTTTTTAACGAACTGAAGATACAGTAAATATTACTCATCTGACGGCTATATAATTATATAGTGTATTATTTTCTCTACCCCATGACTTCACACGTCAATTTATAACGCAATATATGAATTCTTTTTTTTCCCTTATATATTGAAATGAGCAATGTTTAATCTAAAAAAAAAAATACAGTGGAGCCTCAGTTATCCGGACGCTTTCGTTCCCAAGTCAAATCGTCCGGATGGGTGAGGCGTCCGGACGTGTCTATTTATAATGGGTGTTTAAGTATTCACACCGTACAACCGCTTTGAATCATTTCATTCATGTGCCGTGTGATACATTCAAAATTGTTTGTTTACCTGGACAGCAGACTTCACTGAGGAAAGAAATGTTCTGTATTATCAATTTTAAACAAATATTAATATTATGATATTTTGTTAAAAGGAGAGTTATATAGTTGCTCACTTATCATCAATCTTGTTTTTTAACAGACATTGTCACATGAAGAATTTTGAACCATTTTTTATGCAATTTTCGGGGGGGGGATGCAAACATTGAGGTTTGGACACTTAACAAACTAAAACGGCGTGTGCTATCGAAATAATAAAATATCAGAAAAATAGCCTATTAACTAACCTTAAATTTGATTTTTGCAAAAAATTCTATAATTCATTCCTGTAGCTGGTATTTCAATATTAACAACACACCCTCGGAGAAAAATGATACGTTCAACGTCCGTTGTCCTTGCTACAATGATCCATCCAAAAGTTGTATGATGATACATTCAAAAGATGTAATGACTAAACGTTTATTTGAATAGTTCTGTTTTAAAGAGATAAATATTCATATTTGGTATAATATAATATATAAACAATATAATATATAATATTATATATAAAGAGTGAATTATTTGATTATATATACATCTACCAAGTATGATTCCCTCTATTTCTTACGGATACTTATAGTTAATTCATAGCTTTATAGATGCAGCCAGACTGAAATCTACACGTCCCGTTTATCGATTGGTCGAAATCTACAGCGGCTGAAACTGACAGAACTGAAATAGACACGCCCTATTTATCGATTGGTCGAAACCTACATCGACCTAAGAAAAATCACTGACTGCACGAAATAATTATGATGATGTCAGACTCAAAGTCTTACAGGGACGATTTGGCTGTTACTTTTAGCTAACGTACTTATCTGCATTAACAGTAATTTAGTTAATTATACTTACTTTTTATGATGAAATTATTAATTAGTTAAAAGAAAGAAGTAAACAAAAAACAATAAAATGCTTTTTTATGATTCATGCGGGTTATGAAGGTAGCGATCATTGCAGAAAAATTTACATAACCCGCTAACGCAGGTTATGTATTTTTTTCTGGAATCCGTCACCTTCATATCCAGCATGAATCTCCAAAGAAAGCATTTTGTTGTTTTATTGTTTAAATGAAAGAAATAATGAAAAATAAACAGTACATATGTCCAATAAGCGAAATATTTGCAGTTTGGGGGATAAAAATTAATATCTAAATCATTCATATTAGTAAGTAACAACTAAAGCCCCTGCGGAATTTGAACTTGGGGTGTACGGATCAGAAGCCCGAAACTTTAATAAAACGAAATATCGTTTCGATCAAGGGTCAGCCATTTTGTGATGATGTGTTATTCCACCTTAATTCAAGATCCAATTTTTTAAAGTAAATATCAAAAGCTTGTGGCAAATTGGACAATTGTTTTATGTTGATTTGAATAATGCAGATAAAAAGTCAATGTCTGGAAAAACTAGTACCTTCTCATGTACATGTACATATTTACTAAAGATTCATAATTATTCAATCTGAATAAAATCAGATCCTCAATCCCTCCTTGTTTTCCTATTGTCGCTACACGTGTAGCGACAATAGAAAAACAAGGAGCAGATCGAGGATCTGATTTTAATCAGATTGTATAATTATTGGAGATCTAAACATTTGCGCGGGAAAGGTATTTGAGCTAGGAAGTCATACAACATTTGTATTTGTACAAGAAAAGCAAGTTTAAGTTTAAAAAGTCATGTCAAATGCTATAATTTTTTTTTATTAAAAGTATTCTATTGTACAACATTCCTTACGAAAGGGTAGGTACTGAAATTAAAAATCAAACACATTAGTGTCCTCTTTTAAACTTTATCTACAGCTAGATAAAATAAACAGCCAAAAGAACCCTGTTTCTGGGCCCCTCGATGACAGTCAACTAAGATGATATGGAACATCTGTCGATATTAAAGTGGATTGATTTACATTATAATTAAAATACTTTCACCGGTTTAAAATTTGCATTTTACTATGTTTAACCAAAAAATACGTTTAAAATTTGTTTGGAAAGGTGAAAATATTAAAATTCCTAGAGGGATTCGAACTCATGACAAACAAATCTCTAACCCACTGCGCTACGCTGTTTGGTGACAAGACTGTGAAAGAAACTATTCATAAAATTTTACTTAATTTAATTGTTTATTTCGATAAATAGTACGTCACAACATGGAAGTGTCCCATACCAATTTAATCCATTGTTGTGCTATTTACTTAGAAGCTTGCATTAATACTCGCCTTCTAAAAGAAGATGGGTGAATAAGGCGTGTAAACTGCCTATATGAGGATAGATAAGATACTATAAAATTAAAATATCAACAAATATCATTAGTTCTTTCTAAATCATTGAAAACAATGTATATTTACCATAACATCGATTTATAACCCTTCAATATCTTAAATATTTGGAATAGATTGATTTAAACTGGCGTATGCGTGTCAAAAGCTCCAAATAGTGTCATTTTTATAACTTCAATGCCTTTTCTTTTATAGAGTGGGTCTGAGCTGCATGTTTTTGCCATAGTCTATATAAGGTTTACAGGAAATCAAACCGATTTCAATCAGCGAAAGCGTGGAGAGATGACCCACTATACTTTAAAAATATCATTTTGTATCGCAACAATTGAACGTTTTAAAAAATTAATACAAGTCCGTAAATTCGTGGTTAAAGTCGTATATAGCATTCAATGGAGTTTGTTGTGACTGAAATGGCTCAGTGGTTAGTGCACCAGACATTAGTTACCATTATAAGAGCTAGGGTTTTTAGGTTGTAGGTTCGATACCACCAAAATTTATAAATTTTTTTCCTTATCGTTTGTTAAAATGTTCAAAACTGAATATAGTTAGAAATTGTGCTTTTGTGAATTTATATTATAACATTATCAAGTACATTTAGTTGGAAAAAAATAATTTTGAAATTGTATTTTACGATTAACTGAACCAAATGGGCATTTGCGCTATCTTGTTCCCCCATCTTCTTTAAAAACCAGATTTTTCTTTGTTTCTGCCGTCCACGCTTTCCAGTAGCCATACCTTTTTACTTTCTCAATTCATCTCGCGAGGTCAGGATTCATGAGGATTTTAACAAAGAACGTTTATTAACAGGCAATAAAAGGAATAAATAATTATTAAAAAACCTTTCATCAGTTTTTATCTAAATATAATATTGTTGTCTATTTATTTTTTCAAATACTTCTTATTCCAATTTAAAATGTATCATTTTAAGCGATAACTCACTGTCATTTTGGCTAATTTTAACTGAACAAACACAGCACATGAGTGTATCATTACTGGTATAAAAACATATTTTGAACATATCATCCAACGGACGTTGAACGTATCATTTTTCTTCGAGGGTGTGTTGCTAAAATTAAAATAGCAGCTACAGGAATGAATTATAGAAACTTTTGCAAATATCAAATTATAGCTTAGATAATAGGGAAAAATTTTGATATTTTATTATTTCGATAGCACACGCCGTTTTAGTTTGTTAAGTGTCCAAACCTCAAAGTTTGCATTTTCCCCAAAAAATTGCATCAGAAAATGGCTCAAAATTCTTCATCTTAAAATGCTTTTTAAAAAACAAGATTGATGATAAAAGAGCTATTATATAACTCTCCTTTTAACTAAATATTATGAGATTAATATTTGTTTAATTTGATAATACAGACATTTCTTTCCTCAGTGAACGTCTGTTGTTCAGGTAAACAAACAATTTTGAATGTATTACACGGCACTTGAATAAAATGATTCAAAGCGGCTGTACAGTGTGGTATTGTTTTCTTTGCCTTTCATACTAAGTAGCAACAATTAAATTAGAGTTGTATTTTGAAACCCTGCTTTGTGTCGTTATTTAATGAGGAAATATTAACCAATTGAACTATTATAATAATAGCGAAATCTTGCTAAATATATTGTGTCCAAGTGTGAAATGTACCTATACGTTATGTTTTTTAACAATCTATTTCTAGACACGTCAATTGTCCCCCAATGCACTTTCCCTCAGCAGACATGACTTCCTTTTTGTTTTCAACCTATACTTCCGGTTTTGACTTACATGCAATTTAGCAATTAAGGCATTTATGAGACACTCCCTTCGGTTAATATAACTTTTTTGAATATAAATACCAAAAAGCTATGTAAAACTTTCCTGATTTATTGAGCACATTCTTCCTTTTTAATAGAGGGCTGTTTTAGAAAGTAACCAGCACTGTCGTTAACATTTGAAAGTGATTTGGGAAGTCAGAGTGTTTATGGTCTAGCAGGTGAAAAAGGTGTGACAGGCTTAACCTTTTATTGTATTAAACGGAGCGTCATTAAAATTAACCGTCTGGTTAAATAAGGCAAAGCTTATAATTAAGCGGTGTTTTGTGGTAAAAGCAGACCGTCCGGATTCCGGAAATATGAGACAAAATCTCTCTCTCTCTCTCTCTCTCTCTCTCTCTCTCTCTCTCTCTCATAGTAATATACACGTTATTTTTTAAAGAAATAATAAATGTCCCGAAAGGTATCACTGGGAACCAGGGAGGTGGTCTTTCCATCGGAAGACCTGCAACAGCTACGAGACTGCAATCATTTACTGAACAATCCAGAGGCACTTCGAAAGGAAATTCAAGAAAAGGGGTAAGTTAATGAAATATTCAAAGATACGAAAGTTCATGCATGCTAGAATTATAAAAAGGGGTTGATTTACAGAACTGTCAAGGTTTACTAAAAAAATATCAACGCATTTAAAGTTCATAAAACGATATATCTATTATTACAAAATATTCATGTAACGTTATTTTATTATGATATAAAAGACTACATTAATATGCATTTCTCGCACCGCAAATTAAAGTTTTATAGAGAGCTTAAAACTAAGGTTTAAGATAGCTGAAATCACATTGAAGATAAGTATGTAAAGGGTTATTACCACAGTGACGCCAAATTTCAATATCGCAAAGGCATAGTTACTCTTTTAATGAAAATCAAATTCTACTCATCTGTAAATAACACTGTGCCGGATAATTATGCCAGTGCCAAGGTGGCATTTTTGCACCCACATAAGCTGCATGTATCGAAAAATTTAGGTCTGCTATATATATGATAGATCATTGCTTGAAGAATTTTAACCACTTTTGTTATTTTGTTATTAATGTATCTTACCTGACAGGTGAGATATTTTCCTTTAAAAAATAAATTCCTACAGGAAAATAATTTTTCCCATAATTCATTTGTCAATCCTAAATTGATAAACACTACCTATCCAGAGAAATAGGGTACTCTATACTCAATATTTAACAGGCGATATATTTTTTTTTTAAGTTATAAAAATCAAAATCCAAGTTCTCTAATATATGAACAATTTTCATCAACAAGATAACAACTTCCTGTCTTAAAAACTGTAGGAAAAGTTATTCGTACTGTCCTTTACAAAAATTTAGATTATCGGGAATCAAAATTTTTACATGACATTGTCATGTACAAATTTTGATTACCGATAATCTAAATTTTTGTAAAGGACAGTACAATAGGGGTCAACCCGGTTAAAAATCCTTTCGTTATCACAAGATAATGATATATTGTATTGAATTATAGTTCTCATCACAACGAGTTACATTGCAGTGCATTGCAGAAAAATTACACAACCCGCGTTAGCGGGTTATGTAATTTTTTCTGCAATGATCGTTACCTTCATAACCCGCATGATTATCAAAAAAGGCAAGTAGCGCAGTGGACAATGCACTCGCTTATCACCGCGGCGACCCGAGTTCGATCCCCGTGATCGACAGTGGTTGTATGTGACAGGGTATGGTGGTCGCCCGCTTGGACACGTGGGTTTTCTCCGGGTACTCCGGCTTCCTCCCACAGCAATGACCCCCTCGCGCTTACATCCGTGCCAACGAGAGATATTAATATAAGTTGTAGAACTTGTTTATCAATCGTTGTAAAATAAATAAAGTTCAGGTTCAGATCAAAAAAGGCATTTATTTGTTCATATTGACATTTACATATTTTTGTATATAAAGTGTGTGGAAATCTACTGCAGATATAGCAACGTAACACGGACAGGGTACTCAAAGGTTAAAATGATGAGTTTCATAATATGCTAACGCGCGTTACTCTATTTGTATGCACACACTGCTGCAGTTATAATACCTTTCAAAAAGTAATGCAATTGTTATTATTTCTTTAAATCAATTGTTTAATACAGTGGCGTCGGAAGCTAATTAAAAGTGTGTGTGGGGGGGGGGGGGGGGGGGGGGGGGGCGGGGCTAGGCTTATCAAAAATCTTGACGAGTAAATATAAAATAAAATAAAAAGGTCTTTGGTTATTGTTAGGTATAACTTTACAAAAATTGCCCTCCCCCTCATCCCCCCGGTTCCGACGCCTTTGAATAATATGTGGGAATAATTACATATTTATCAATGATCTTTCTATTTCAGATACCTATTCATCCGGGGATTTCATGACAGACAGGAGGTACTGCATGCCCGTCTGTCAACCTTGGAATATGTAAATAAGGAGGCTGAATTTAAGTTAGTGGCCCCGCCCACTGAGGGCGTGTTGGACGAAAGGTGTGGCCGAGGATGCATACCGTTCATGGAGGTATGGAAGCGGTTTTAGTTCAGTCAAACATGCAGAATCATGTTGCACCTTTTATTACTATAGATAAAATTCATCGTGTTTGTCATAAAATCCCCGGATGAATAGGTATCTGAAATAGAAAGATCATTTAAGCATTGAATGCTTATTTTTGGATGTCGTCGTTCCTACAACACACCAAGCGGTGTAGACAAATTGAATACCGCGCGTTGTTCGATTTTGAAATATCACAATATCCCCCCCCTACCCCCCCCAGTTGCGACCTTTTCACTTTGACTTTGACTTGTATTGTAACAGGGCAAGAACAGCATCACACACAGTCCTGAAGTTCTACGAGTTCTGGAGGGACAGCGACGTATCTCTTTCATTCTCTCTCCTGCATGAATATTTTACAATACGAAATTAGAATATTCCTCAGAAAAAAGAAATTATTTAATCTTTATGATTTTTCTTTCGTATTTTAGCCAGAATTTTTTTCGAGAGATTTTTGGACAGTGAGGTTAAGACGTTTGATTTTAAATGGTTAAGGTGAGGTGGGTTTTTAATTAAGTGTGATAAATGCATGTATTATACATTACGGTACTCTTATTTTGAAATAAAAAAATTAATGTTTAACGAAAAGTTACTAGTAGTACACTATATAAAACTTAACAGTGCTATTTTAAAATCAAAGTTGATGAAGCTAGCCATTATTCAGAAAACCCTTGCTACCGTATTCATTTTAAAAGACACAAAATAAAACCCCCACAAAAACAACCAATAATCTCTCTCTCTCTCTCTCTCTCTCTCTCTCTCTCTCTCTCTCTCTCT
>WFKH01011925.1:13168316-13178843 GCA_016163765.1 Magallana hongkongensis | reverse complement strand
TGAAAAGACTGACATTGTTTACAATGCATTTGTTGCTAGGAATTTCCCATATAACTGTATTTTAGGACTAGATATTCTAAAGGATTGTGCATGTTACATTGATGTTGCAAATGATTCTTTGTATATAAACGGTGAGTGTGTCTCATTCAGTCCTGATGCAAATCTAGTGAGCGAGAGTTTGGAAGGTGTATGTCAGGGTGAAAGTTTGAACGGGATTGAGATTAGTGAGTGTGTGAAGTCTGGTGAGAACGATGTTACAGTTAACGATCTCTATGTGACAGAAAATTTAGACAATACGGAGCGTGAGTCAATTATTAAGGTGTTAGAAAAGTTCCGAAAAGTATTTGCATTTAATGACAACGAATTAGGTAGGACTAATTTAGTTGAACATTCGATAGATACGGGGGACAGCAAACCCATCCACTTGCGGCCGTACAGAATTCCCCACAGCCAGCGAAAATTACTGGAGTCTCAGATAGAAACAATGTGTGCTAACGGAATTGTGCGACCGTCCAAGAGCCCGTATTCAGCTCCAATCGTCCTAGTCCCGAAGAAAGACGGCAAGGTCCGCATGTGCATCGACTTTCGTAAACTAAATGAGGTCACCAAAAAGGATGCGTACCCTCTTCCAAGGATAGACGATATGCTGGATGCACTTAATAATTCTAAATACTTCAGTGTCTTAGATTTATGTCAAGGATATCAACAAGTTCCAATCAAGGAGAGCGACAAAGAAAAGACTGCGTTTTCCTTTTTTGGAGGGCATTACGAATATAATTATATGCCATTCGGACTGTGTAACAGTGCTCCTTCTTTCAAGAGACTTATGGACTCTGTGCTCTCAGGATTACTGTGGAACACGTGTCTTGTGTACATAGACGATGTAATCGTTTTCTCTGAAACCATCAGTGACCACGTCAAAAGGCTCGAGGAAGTGCTGAAGAGATTCGAGGATTCGGGGTTAAAGCTAAAAGCCCAGAAATGCTCATTCGGGAAAACCGAAGTTACCTTTCTTGGACATCTCAGCAACGGGAATATCGCCGGACACGGACAAGGTAAAGTCAATTCACAACTTTCCGGAGCCTTCAAACGTTAGTGAACTCAGAAGCTTCCTTGGACTTATTTCTTACTACCGGAAGTTTGTAAAAGACTTTGCTAGTAAGGCTGCGCCCTTACACAAACTTTTAAGGAAAGGAGTTGAATTTATATGGGATAGTAACTGTGAGAGTGCATTCAAAACATTCAAAGAGGCCTTGACCAGCTATCCTATATTAAGATACCCAGATTTCTCGCTTCCATTTGTTCTGTACACTGATGCATGCGACACCGGTATTGGTGCAGTGTTAGCGCAAGATGGACCCGATGGCGAGCGGACAATAGCGTACGCAAGTAAGAGTTTAAAACCAAATGAGCAGAATTATGCAGTGATCGAAAAGGAGGCGCTTGCTATTGTGTGGGGTGTAAAATACTTCAGACACTATCTATTTGGCCGAAAATTCACTGTGATTACTGACCATAATCCATTACGGTGGCTTATGGACATTAAGAATCCAGCTGGTCGTCTTGCACGTTGGTCATTAACTCTTCAAGAGTATGATATAACCATTAAACACTGTCCAGGAAAAGTTCATCAAAACGCAGACACCTTATCTCGAATTCCTGCAGAATCTTTAGTGGCGGCCACCTGTGCTAAAGCTGAAACAGATATCATTCCAAAGAGGTAGTATCAGGACATTCGCGACCAGTCAGAAAAACGACCCTTCTCTTGCAGCTATCATCAACTACTTAGAGCTAGGGGAATTACCTGAACTGTCTTCAAGAGCTCGTGAAACAGTTATATTATCTGGTGATTATGAACTCGGACGTGATGGTCTGCTGTACCATCTTTGGCAGCCCGGATCCCACAGACGACGCCAAGCAATTAGACCCCAAATTGCTGTGCCAAGGAGCCTCATTGATGAAGTGATGTACGCTTGTCATGACGACCTAACAGCAGGTCACCTCTCATTCCAGAAAACCTATGATAAAGTTGAAGAAAGGTTCTATTGGAAAGAAATGTACTCGGACATAGAATTCTGGTGTAAATCATGTGTAGATTGTGCGACCAAGAAGTCACCAAAGAACAGACCAAAGTTTCCACTGAACCCGCTACCAACCGTTAATGGACCATTCGACAGAGTAGCTGTAGATGTCCTTGGACCATTTCCACCGACTTACAAGTCAAATAAGTATATTATTGTTTTTAGTGACTACCTCACCCGGTGGCCCGAGGTCTTTGCAGTAAACAATGCAGACGCAGAAACTACTGCGCGACTTTTTGTGGAGGAAATAGTGTGTCGGCACGGGGCACCTCGTGAGCTACTATCAGATAATGATAAAAACTTTAGATCAAATCTGATGAAGGAAATCTGCAAGTTGACAAACACCAAGAAAACATTTACTACTGCTTACCACCCAGAAACCAACGGCTTAGTTGAACGCTTTAACGGCACCCTCACAACGATGTTGTCAATGTATGTGTCAGGACATCAACGTGACTGGGACACGTTCATACCATACATTCTATTTGCATATAGGACCGCCATTCACGAGTCTACAAAGGAATCGCCATTCTACCTTATGCACATACGAGATGCTGTTTTACCTATTGAGGCTGCACTTTGCCCCCCGACATTCTCCTATGCCGTAGCAGACGACTATAAGGAAGAAGCCAAAGTCCGTCTTCAAGAGGCCTATACATTAGTGAAAGAAAACTTACAAAAGAGCCAACGAAAGCAGAAAGAGCTTATGACTGTGCATCTAAAGAAAAACATTACACCGAAGGAGACAAAGTCTGGCTATACACTCCTGTAACCAACCCAGGACTGTTCGCAAAACTAACACACCACTGGCACGGACCATACAAAGTTCTAGCGAGATAGTCCGATGTGACTTACAAACTAAAAGACCCAGATCACAAATCAAAGACTTTAACGTCACATGTAAACAGAATGAAAAGTTACGTCAATCCGAACGACCGCCCAGACGATCATGATTATGAACCTGATCCAACGCTGACGCAGGGAGAAACCGGTGAAGATCAAGAAATGGTAAAAATTCTGGACCTAATGAGACAAAGAAATGACTCCAGGCGACTAGAGAAATTTTATTTGGTTCAGTTTAAAACCGGCAAAACCCAGTGGGTCAACGAAAAAGAAATTAAAAATTTTCAAATTATAGAAGACTTTATTAAATCTAAGAAATAAACATATGTATGTATAGCAGGAGAAAACTGACTTTTAAAAAAAAAATGGAAAAAAAAGTAAAGATATATAAAAACAAAACAAAAAGAAAAAAATTTGTAAAGTGTACATAAATAACATTGTTTTATTGATTGTACTATGTATGTATGTGTAATGCAATTATTTTATTTCGTCTTTAATTAAGTCTGTAGGTTAATTATCATAGTGTGTCGGGACGCCACACTTAGGAGGGGAGGTGTGTTACAGGGCCATCCCCTGGAATTAATTATCAAGAATAAATGTTGAGTGAAAGATGTGGTATGAAAGATTTGATAAGGGTGCAGGTGCGCGACGCAGGCCTGGTAGCCCTGCTTCCCAAGAGTATCATTTCAGCTAGTTAGGAAAGTGAGAGAGAGTGAACATGAGTCTATTATTTCTAAGTTAATATCTGTAGTTGTCATTTGTTTATTGTGCATGATAGAGTTCTGAGAGATGAAAGTGAGTAGTTGATTGAGTTATGGGAGAGTCTGAAGAGTGAGAGATAATTGGTATGGCCATACCCAGCGAACACGTGGGAGACAGAGAGAGAATGAGTTTGGATGTGATAGAGTGAGGACGCATTTGATATTACCTGTGTTTCATATATATATTGTGTAATTCGTGTTCGTTGTAAATATGTAAATAAACTTGTAAATATAAACAATAGTTATCAATCAGTGCCGGTGACAGGGAGGACCCCCGTCACATAGTGATTGTACTAGACCTGTTCATTATTAAGATTGGAGACGTTTTCACTGCAAGAGAACATTACAACTTTTTGGTACAGACCTGTACATCTGCAGGGGAAAATTAATTGATAAGACTGGTAGACATTAAACGTCATTTCAACACACTAACACGTGCATTATGCATGTAGTTGGGACTTAATAATCTAACTTCCTTTTTATTGCTGAAAATATTGATGCCCAAATATTTTATTGATATTGATATTCAAATGTATGTCTCTCATACTTGCTGCAAACTTGTAATAAAATAGGAGGGATGACCACAAGAAGGCTTCAACCCAAGACCCTTCTGTTTAAAAACCAACACCCTACCGATTGAGCTAAAGGATTAACCCACTAAGCTACATGTATTACTAATAAGAGCGTGGTACTACTGAGCCTATTATACACACTATCACACTCCTCACCCTTCATTTGAGATTGCTATCCCATAGAAATCTCGCACAAGACTTAATGATCTTCAATCCACTCCACATGGGTATTAAATTTTGTTGAGTGCCAATGTAATAGAGTAAGAGATATGACCACAAGTAGGCTCAAACTCAGGATCCTTCAGTTAATAAACTAATGCTCTACCAACTTACAACTAAAGGGTTAAACCACTAGTTAGTTATAGTAGGAGATGGCAGTACTGAACCATTTATACATGCGTACTATCTGTATCACACTCTTAACTCCCTGAAAGACTTTTCTGAAACAAAAGCATTAAATTGACATTGATATTTTGTACAGGTCCTGGACTGTCTTTTTAGTTTCCTTGTCAGAAAAACAGACTATTACACTGGAGGAACTCCAGGGCTGGCAGAAAAGGTGAGGAAATCCCCTATATATATTAGATATCTCTTGCACAGAAATCCCTAACACATTTATATCAAAATTTAAAACCAAAATCATATTGTATATCATACTTGGCTTAATTTATGTATGCTGTTTTAGAGCTGCATGTAATTTTTAAAATGCTTGGAACGATGGACATGTTATAGATGCATTTAGATGATTTGAACTGGTAAATTATATCCACAATCTGAATCTTTGTAGTTTTGCAAGTTAGCCTTTCATTCACTGGTTAATTAGATTTTCTCCTAGGAAAAGACACATTTGATATTGTTTTAAACTCGAGTAATACAAGATGTTTAAAAAAATTCTTTTTGAATCTCATTTCTATATTTGGTTTACAGATGTTGATGGAACATTTCAAAAAGTATGAAAAAATAGCAGAAAAGCAGAAAGACGAAATTAAGAAAGAAAGAGAAGAGCAAGAAAGAAAAAGAAAGGAAAAAATAGCTAAGCGGAAAGCAGAGGAGCAAGCGGAAATGGAAAGACTAAAAAAAGAAGAGGAGGAGCCAAAGATTAAGGAAATTACTGACGAAGAGGCTGAACAGATACAGAAAGAGCTGGAAAAGGTATTGAGGGTTCACTGATACCGACTGGCAAAGGACATTTATAACAACTTCAAAAGAAAACAAAATAAAGCTACCCTTTTGGTGTGTAATTAACACATTCTGTATATATGAATTTTTATGTGGTTACTAAATTTTGCAAAATTTTACAAAATTGAAAAGGGTCTACTTTGGAATAAAAATACTTTTAAAAGTTATAATATGTTAACTAACTACTGAGTACCATTATGTACCACAAAAGCAAACAAAAAATTCATATCATACTTTATGATTGATTTGATGAAATTAAGGATTAGAATTTCATAAAAGTAAAAAACCTACATTTCATTAGGCCACATAAGATTGATGTTTAGATTCTCATCCCCACCCGACCCTCTGAAAATGGCCCGCCTCGATGCATTTTTTTTTATTTAAAAAAAAATTGTGTGGAAAAAAAATTTCAGGAAAAAAATCAGGCTCGGTATACAAAAAATTCAAAACATTTTATTGGCTGCCTAAACATGTGGATTACCATTTGATTCCAGTCATATTTGTTATCATAAGGATACAAATGTATTCATGCATTAACAGTTAAGTCGAAATAAAATGGAATTGAAAGATTACAAGTGTACTCATATTAGCATTAACAATTTAAAAGATTAGAGCAGTTGTTATTTCTAGAACATGAACGGTGAAAAAGGTGTTTTTAAAAAAATAATAAATAAAATCCGCCCACCCGCCCCATATATTTTGCAAATCAGGATGAGAATCTATTTTTATATTCTTTGAAGCTTTCTTAGCTTTATACATTGATTATTTATATACTTTGTGTGTATTGTCATTATTTTACTTTGTGAAGAAAAAAGAAACTCCTGCTGAACCTGAACCAGAGGAAGACAAGAAGGATGAAAAGACAAATGAAAATGGAGACAAAGATAAAGTTTGTGTACAGTTATATAAATTAAGACTTAATTGTAAATTATCATGAATGTAAATCAAAACAGCCAGTATATTGGGGTTTCTTAATTGTGATTCTGTCTTAAGTTTTTGTTGCTTTGTCGAAAGATTTTGCAATAGAAATCTATTTGATTTTAATGATATTAAATTAGTGTCAATATTGGGATGCCCCATTATGTATTGGAGATTTGGAGGATTTTGTGATGTTTGTTTATATTTAATTTTAGTCATGAGGGAAGGTTACTGAATTTCTAAGAAGTTATTACTGGCTTCATACCATTTATTTCTTTTAGGCTGATGACGAGGATGATGCTGACAAGGGAAAGCTGGATCCGAATGTAGGAAACGGAGGGGACATGCCAAACTATCGCTGGTCCCAAACCCTGGAGGAAATTGAGGTTAGTACTTACATATATTTGTTATTTATGCCTAATGATTGCTGGTCCCAAACTCTGGAAGGAATTGAGGTCAGTATTCTCATATATCAGGTAATCTAGGAGACATGCCTAACTACTGCTAATCCCATACCCTGGAGGAAATTGAGGTCAGTACACACATATATTAGTTAAATTAGTTTATATGCCTAACAAATGTTGGTCCCAAATTCTGGAGGAAATCAGTGCATAAAAGGGAGTGAGCATTGCCGATAACATTAACAAGAAACGGGATTAAATTTCCCTGTAAATATTTCTTTGAATTTACATGTATATGTTAAACTTGTTAGGCTAAATGATTAAATTATATTTCAGATACATGTGCATCAGTATTTTGGGTTTGGAAAAGGATTTTTGTGATCCTTCCCAGTATTAAAGCTCTTGCTTGAACTAGTATTCCCTGTTTTATTTATGAAAATTGAATTGAATTTTCTTTGTTTTATTGTTTAATTCATTATTGATATACATGTATACATGCATGCTCTACATACGAACAATTTATTAAACAAGGCAAGCTACTTAAAAACAAGTTGTTGGAACAAGAATATCAAGAACCACGATTAAAATCATCTTTACATAAGGTCTATGGTCGATACAATGACCTTGTCAGCAAGTACAATGTTTCTTTAGGACACATGCTGACTGACGTTTTTCATACTTGTTGGACCATTATTTACTGACTACGGTTTCTTCCGTTTTTCATGATCTTGACAATAAGCACACGTCGGGTGCGACCGGTCGGCAGGGGATGCTTACTCCTCCTAGGCACCTGATCCCACCTCTATCTTTTTAGAGGTCCGTGTTGCTCTGCTTTGAATTCGTATTTTGCTTTATGGATTTTTGAGATGGTTGACAGTTTGTTATTGTCATTTTTCATACATGTATGGTAATGAATATCCTCTATTTCAAGGCAGAATACACTAACTTCTGTACATATATATCAATGTACATTCATGTAATATATAACTAGAACTCTAATTAAATCCTTTCCTTTTCTGTGATCAGTGCCAGTGCTGGTTCGACAAGAAGTTTCCCCTTAAATCAAAAGATGTTGTGGTTGAAATCGGTAGAAAGGTATGTTATGCACATATGCATGTTTTCCTCCTGTGACATGAGCTTTCATTGCAAAAGTTTGAAATTTAACTCATTTTATACAAAGCTTCTGAATCAATAATTTTTTGCAAAATATGCTTCTATTTGGTTAATGTCATGTTTATGCCCTCCTTCGAAGAAGGGAGGGCATATTGCTTTGCTGCTGTCTGTCTGTCTGTTGGTCGGTCGGTCCACCAACAGTTTCCGTTCATTTTCTTCACAGAGGATGCACATATTGAAATGAAGTTTGGTATACAGATAAATCATAATAATATCTAGGTCAAGTTCGAGTATGATCAAGCAATTTTTGATAGAGTTATGCCCCTTGGACTTAGAAAAATTCCAATTATTTGCAGTTTCCGTTCATTTTCTTCGCAGAGGATGCACATATTGAAATGAAATTTGGTATACTGGTTTATCATAATAATATCTAGGTCAAGTTCGATTTTGGGTATGATCGAGCAATTTTCAAGAGAGTTATGCCCCTTGGACTTAGAAAAATTCCAATTATTTGCAATTTCCGTTCATTTTCTTCGCAGAAGTTATACTTACTGAAATGAAATTTTTTATACAGATTAATCTTAATAATATTTAGATCAAGTTTAATTCTGGGTATGATTGAGCAATTTTTGACAGAGTTATGCGCCTTGCACTTTAAAAAATTCCAATTAATTGCAGTTTCAGTTCATTATTTTCTTTGCAGGTGTTTCCAAAGGAGGGGGCATAAGTGTTTTACAAACATCTCTTGTTGTAATCTGGACATGCTAAAAACCTCTTTTTAATGTACAGAGTATTGTATTCTATGGAATCAATTATTAAAATGATGATTTGTATTTCATCAGCACTTAAAAGTTGGTCTGAAAGGCCAACCCCCAATAATGGACGGAGAGACATTTAATGAGATCAAAGTCGAGGAATCAACATGGACAATAGACAATGGGAAATATATTACTCTGAACATAGAAAAGGTAAAATTGTAAAGCTTTTATAGATTGAGAAATTAATATGATGAATTCCTCAGTTAAACAGAGCCTCGGTTTCATGTATTTTTACAGTTTAAATGACCAATGTCTTAAACAATGACTAGTTTATGTGATTTTATCATTTTTGCTTCAACACCGATTTTCATTCATTTGATTGTTAAGTGATTCCATTAAATAAAATAAATACTGAAATGAAAAATACAAGAATAGTTCGTAAGGTTAGTTTCATTGAATTTGAATTATATGAATGTACATGTCCTTGAAGCTGAAATGACCCAACCTCAAAAATTGGTGCCCTCTAATATAATTTAAACCATAATACATTTTCTTATTAAACAAAATGTACTATGTTCTCATTTTCAAAACTGCAATTAAGATGGTTAACAACGGACAATCAAAATAAGTGATGAATTTGAGCAAGAATAGCAGATCTATTGCAAAGGGAAATAAGTCTTCTTGATTCAGAGTGAAAGTTTTTTTTTTAACAGGTGAACAGAATGGAGTGGTGGAACAAACTGATTTTAACTGACCCTGAAATTAACACCAAGAAGGTCAACCCCGAACCCTCAAAGGTACCGCAATACTTAAGGAGGCTGGATGGTCAACAATGAACCATCAGATTTGTCTAAAACTTTAAGATATGATTTGATTAGCTATAGACTATTAGTTATTAAAGAAAAAATCTATAAATTTTACCCTTTAAATTTGGGTATTTTCCTATTATTTTTATTTAGAGCTTTAAATTTACACTAAAGGAGATCAATACAGTTTAAAAATGGCAACAACCATCATGTCCTCTTAACACTTAAACAGGGATTGATTGACTGTAAGATTGATACACTAAATAAATATAAGGGTAGTGATTCTGGTTCTGTTTAAAAATACCTTATTTTGCTGAAAATATACATTGTATCTATGGATAATTGCTAGATTAGAAGGTCATTTTGTAAGAGTTTGTATTTCATCATTCAGTAAATATGATCCCAGACTATTGAACAAAGATTCAGTAGATTTGAGACATTTGTTCTGATGCTAGAAAAAGGGTGTATCTTTTTTGTAACTAAGGAACAGAATAAAAAGATTTTTTGACTTTACATGAATATGGATCACAAAAAGGTTAAAAATGTTCTTACAAAGGCTTTTATATATCTTCAACTAAATGTACTTGTTTTCATCTCCTGCATTAGTCCAGCCGGACTTGTTTTCAAGGAAGGGGTTTATTTTGTGGGGAATGTGATAAGTCCAGGGATTATAAAGATGTACACTGATTTATATCTCAGTTGTCGGACTTGGAGGGAGATACCCGCGGACTTGTGGAGAAGATGATGTACGACCAGAGACAGAGAGAGATGGGACTGCCCACCTCAGAGGATCAGAAAAAGAAGGAGATCCTTGACAAGTGAGTAATGAAATCCATATTGTTGTATGTTAAAATGGACTGGGAAAGAGGGAGAGCATTGTATTATGGACTGGGGAAGAAATGTTTTATTTATGTTGTTATGGACTAGGGAAATAGTGTTAGGATCCTCCTGACCCCCTCTGTTATAAGGGATTTAGAAAAGTAGTCTATTCTTCATAATGGACTTGGGGAGGGATGTTGTATGTTATAATGGACTGGGTAAGAGGAGAGGGTTCTGTGTTATAATGGACTGGGTAAGAGGGAAGTGTGGTGTGTT
>WFKH01011925.1:13137986-13150108 GCA_016163765.1 Magallana hongkongensis | reverse complement strand
AAAAAAAAAAAAAAAACACAAAAAAAAATTTAAAAGGGGAAAATACCGAAATCATTAACCTAATTTCCTACACACACTAATAGGCCCAAATTACTCATCAATTGTAAACTGCCAGTAATATTTCAGCTTCCTTGAGATGGCATGATTGACCCACTGAGCAATTAACTGACCAAATTTTCTGAATTTTAACTGCATGCTATATTTGTGACTGTTTAATATATGCTAAAAAATTTTTGGATTGGTTGGTTGCAGGTATGAGTCTACTGGGACAGACTTCCATTATGAATGTCACAAGAACACAGAACTAGAAAAGACAGAACAGAAATGGAAAGACACCACCAAGAAATTGGAGAGAAACGAGACAGTCTGATGAAATCTCTGGCTGAAATCTGTATGTGAGGATAACAAGCTTGTATAGGAAATCAATGAAAGTGTCTATTAAGACACAAAATATCAGACTGCTAGTTAGGACATTTGCAGTGTGGAATGAAGATAATTAGAAAAGAGAATCTATTGTGAAATCATTGTGAAATCTATGAACTGGCCAGTGTGGATTTGTTGTCATTGAAAGGATCTGCATCAAGAAATTGAACAGATGAAACTTTATGAAAAATATCTTTAATTTACATATCTAAAGGATTTTCATTAAAATAGGATTTGAAAAAGGAATTTCTTTTTGTTTGTTGTATGGAAAAGGAATCACGTTATATTAGGTACTGCCATGCACAAAAGCTATGTTGTTAAGAACCATATGAATGTTTTGACATGTACTGCCAATCTAGATCTTTTTATAGATTCTGATTTATTTATGCATGCAGTTCTGTGTAGGTAATGTGTTGTGCATGACCAGTCTTTGTTAATGAAATATGATTTATATACTGGACTTAACGGTTCAACAGCAGTTTTTTTTTCATTCTCCCTCTGAATTGTGTTTGTTTTTCTTTTAATTTTACAATTATGTACTATTTATTTATGTATTTGATTGTATTCCACTTTTGTTGCACATATTTAAGGAATAAGGAATCATTCTTTGAGTATTATGAGGTAATAATTTCGGTCGGGGTGTGGTCAAATCCAATAAAGCCCAAAGAGCTTTATGATAGATTTGACCACGCTCTGACCGAAATTATCACCTCATAATATTCAAAGAATGATTCCTTATTACTTATATATATATATATATTATTTCCAATTTGTACACTTTAAAACAACATTATTTTAAAACCACTATTTTTTCATGTAGCACATGCTATGTATTACTGCGTGGCGCAGCGAATACTGTTTCTTGGTTATGCTATAAGACACACCCATTTTGTGTCACTCATGATTTATGAAGTTATTGGGTTTTAAGGTTCAAAATTGATTCATAATGTTATATCACAGACAAAGACAGTTGAAAATGTAAATATATAGGATTCTAGCTTGTTCGGAAAGTAAATTATATGTGTTATTATACATGTAGGTTAGTATTAAGTTATATTTATTTTCACATGCACCTGTTTCTAGTCCTGTAGCAACCACATTTAATGTTTTTAATCATAATATTATGTGTATGATGTGTCAGTAATTTATGTGAAATATATGAATTAATGTTCAGGTAATGTTATCTCTAATGATTGTTTATTCATCTGTATTCTTATCTATCTATCTATCCATATTATGTCTTGTCATTCTGTCCACTGTCTATCAGAAAACTATCCATCTTTATACATGTATTTATTTGTATAGTATTAAAAAAAATATTATAATTGTCACATTAAATTTCATGAGTTGTAGCAGGTTAGATTATATATATCTGGATAACTAAATTGCTAGTACATGTATATTACAATCATCACATGAAGAGATGAGTTCCATTAATTGAATGATGTATACAGTGTAAATTAAATTATTTAAACAGACTCAGGTTATCAAAAAAACCCCACAAACTTAAACAGCTATTTCAATTTAAGTAAAATTAGACTTTAAATCCACTACTCTATGATATGACATGCATATACAAAATCTTGTAAACTGTATCAGAAAGGTCTTAGTGAATTTACAGATTTTATTTCAATCAGAATAACATTAATTTCTTATTATTATGTACAGTAAATGCAAGTGGTTTATGATACAAGTATCTGTCAGTATAGACTTGATGACTGTTGGATTTATTGTTTTTTAAGTGTGCATCATGCTTGCATAACATTGTTCTTAACACTTATCTGATGGAAAATTTTCAGGAAGAATCAGCAATCATGGCTGTTTGAGATGTATGAATCTGTTCCAAGTCAATTTGTATAGTTTTGTTTTATAAGGGTAAGCTGTGCTTTGTTGTTGTTATTTTTCCCTTCTATGTTGCTGTATAGGTACTAGCTCATTTTGGTTTATTTAATTAAACTATAATATTGTTACATGTACCACTTTTCTGCTCAAACCATAGGTTTTTATTTGTTATTTGTTTCTACTGTCTGTTTGACTGACAGTGTGAATGTGATCTGGGTGTTGTTGTTTGTTTTTTTGGATTTAAATGATAACATGCTTGTTTCAGAAGTTTTATTTTATTTCATAGTTTATTTTCTACACTTTTTGCTTTTGGTTAATAGTTTTTCCTTTCTTTTTTTTTTTTTTTTTTTTTTAAATATGATTGATTATTGACATTCAAAGAATTAGACCTTTTGGTTGTGAATGAAAGTTTACATCAGTTTTTCATGGCTACAGACTAAAAACAATATAGACCTTATTTTTTTTTAGCTCTTTCAACATGAAGATTCCATTTCAAGCATTTAAAAAACTGAGTTTCTTTCTCATTTCTTTTCTTGTTTTAAGTTTATTTCATGATTTTTTTTATTAATCTCATGCAAAATTAATATATTTTGGAAGTCCAGAACTGCTGTGATATCAACATGTAATAACCAGGGGCTAATTGTAACTTTAAGGATTTTATATGGTGTTGTGTATACACACTGTTAGATTTAGTTACCTGATAGTATTGATGCACTGATGAGAAAGAAAATGTTGTGTATTTTTTTATCGTGAATTAAAAGAAAAAACACAGTTTAGTTGTTTCATTCTTTTATTTAGGAGTGGTGTTTGAAAACTATAGACTGAAACATTTTATAAATTCTCATTTCAAATTGACGTTTTTTGACGAAAATTGGAAGAAAAGTCAATAAACCCCAACAAGAAATAATTGATAAATAAAATAAATTGAATTTTATGTTGATATACAATCTATTAATGCGTTAGTAGTCGGGATATCCGGCTCAAACTTGTATTTTAACTTGACCACGTACAAATTTAGTACCTGTCCAATAGTCCTAAATGAAAAAAAAAATATATGCCATTTTATAAATTATATTATGACAATTCTTTGGTGTTACTGGGGTAAAATTGTCATAATGTACAGGATCTTGAAATCGCTGTTTTACCGAAGGAATCTGGACTGCGCACCGCTATGGGGAGTGGCGTCCTACCCGCTCTGGGGTGTAAATTCTTTACCCAAGCTCTGAATATAGAACAACGCAGACAAGACTTCGGTTTACCACTCATTTATTAAATATTATTAACCTTTTATTTTTATAATTTATAAAACATTCCAATTTTATCCATTTAACAAATCAATATAATACATAATAATGATAAAATATTGAAATCCTCTGAACAACTAATAATATTATCTTACCTGAATATAGAACAACGCAGACAAGACTTCGGTTTACCACTAATCCAAAAGTCCTATCTCCGCCGTCCATATGCCCTAACCTACGTCACCTCAACCTCCGTACCCTTATATGTTCATCTCACAACGCGTTCACTTACTCCGACGTGACGTGGTCAGTTTATATCGTATTTTATATTTAACACTTAGCCACTAACTCGGTTCCGTGTTTCTTATCATATATCATCAATACAATTCCCCTAATGATGTAAACATAACCCCTAGTTCATCTCTTAAGAATTCTCTATATCTACTGACCAGCGGAAAATAATCTTATGAATGAATCTGTACACGTGTTTCTAATCATTGCCGCGGTATATTTAGACTATATTTACCCACATGTACTTTAAGCAAATTTAATGTAAAATATTATTATGATAATTATATTGTGACAAAAGAAGATACCGTTTCAGTCATATTTTTATCTCCATTTTAGGCTACATGTACATGTATGTGCCGACGATGACATTTATCAAAATATGAAAACAAAATGTGTTGTTTAGTTCTATCACAAAAAATACATTGGAAAATGTAATGTAAATGTGACCGTAAATTTATATTTTCCAAGGACTTTGTAATATAGAACTACATTAATCATTCATATTTCGTTTAAAAACTTTGATAAACAGTTCTTCTGTTATAACCGTCTGTAAATGAACGTAAATGAAACTCTCTATAATTATGACCACCAAATAGATACATGTGATCCTCATTCGTTTGGAAGTCATCTGGTTTGTTTCCGAATCACTTCATGCAAAAAAGAAGGCAAAATTATCGGATCTTGGATGTCATTTTTGACCATTGACCTGTTTTCATACTCTAGATTTAATTATGTGACGTTCATTTTCGAATTGACCAGCTGTTTACTATAGCTGTATATGTTGTTCTTGGTAGAAGATGATGATAAAATTATAGGATCCTTAATTGATGTTTAACATCCCCTTGTTTATCATCCCTATCATGTTATAATCGTTTCATGTAAAACACACTTAATTACTTTGACCAGATTAGCTTTGCATGCTAGTTGCCTTGTAAACCTAATTTCTTATGACGATTTTCTGTCTACCACGGCTTTAGACCAATTCAAAAAGATGGCCGTCAAATCACATCATAGGATCTAAATTAATTACTAGCATTCTAGCTGTCTGTTAAAATTTTAGTGTTTTCTCTTTTTTTGCTTGTCAAGATATAGCTATATATGTTCCTTACAGTTTTCAAAAACGGTCAGTTTTATATCAGTGATTATTTTAGATTTAAAAGAAATTAGGCTATAAACTTGTGCTTGAGAACCTGACCTTACCCATACATTACATGTATAATAAACAACGTTTTTAAGGAATAAGGAATCATTCTTTGAGTAAATTATGAGGTGATAATTACGGTCGGGGCGTGGTCAAATCCAATAAAGCCCGAAGGGCTTTATGATAGATTTGACACCACGCTCCGACCGAAATTATCACCTCAATGACATAATATTATATATTAAAAAAATGATTCCTTATTTGTATTTATTGGACTGTAAATACAAAATCGATTCGTCGGTTGTGTGTTATCACAAAAACACTGAAAATTAATGTAAATACATAATTCTACTACAGTGATTGTCGAGATGAAAGAGATGCCGCGGACATTATTTAGTAAAAAATCAGACGAGAAATACCTATTTTTTCTCGCACTGAACAGGAAAGTATAACTTCAAACCGTAAACAAGAGGCCCGTGGGCCAGCCACATCGCTCACCTTATCAACAGTTCCTTGTATCATTTTATTGCAGTTTTTAAATATTTTCCCCATATATTTTTAAGTTAAACTTTGAACTCCCTTGGGGCCCAGTAATAGTATGGGGTCACAATTAAACAATTTAGAATCTACTTTTTCTTAGAATTTTTGCATAGAAATCTCACAATTGTAGCATTGTAGTTCTTGAGAAGAAGATTTTTAGACATGTTTCCAATATATTTCTATGTTAAACTTTGAAACCCTCTTGGGGCCCCAGTATTAGTTCAGGAGTCAAGATTTTAACAATTTAAAATCTACCTTATTTAACGATGCTTGCCTAGGAATCTCACAAATTGTAGCATTGTAGTTCTTATAAAGAAGATTTTTAAACATTTTCCTTATATTTTTCTATGTTAAACTCTGAAACCCTCTTGGGGCCCCAGCATTAGTTCGGGGGTCACGATTTTAAGAATTTAGAATCGACATTATTTGAGGATGTTTGCATAGTAATCTCACAAATTGTAGCATTTTAGTTTTAGAGAAGAAGATTTTTAAAACATTTTCCCTATATATTTCTAGTATGTTACACTTGAAACCCCTCTTGGGGCCCTAGTATTAGTTCGGGGGTCACGATTTTAACAACTTAAAATTATTTGAGGAAGTTTCCTTAGAAATCTTACAAATTGTACCACTGTATTCTTGAGAAGAAGATTTTTACACATTTTCCCTTTATATTTCTATGTTAAATTTTGAACTCCTATTGGGGCCAAGTATAAGCCCGTGGGTCACGATTTTAACAAGTTAGAATCTTCACTATATATACAAGCTTTGGTGTAAATATTGGCATTTCTGGTGCAGTGGTTCTTGAAAAGTTGATCAAAAAAAATACACACCCTATTTTCACTGTTTCGCAATTATCTCCCTCTTAAAAAGGGTTTTGCTTTTAATTTTAACAATTTAGAATCCCCTTCCAATAAGTTTAGTTAAATTTGGCCCAAGGGTGTCAGAGAAGAAGCATAAAATGTGAAGTTTACAGACGGACAGACGGATAATAATCGGACAACGGACAACAGGTGATCAGAAAAGCTCACCTGAACCGAAGGCTCAGGTGAGCTAAAACGATGTCAAAACGACGTGTATAATGCCTCAAATGTTTATTTTGAAGAGCTTAATGCGGCTGTTTAATGGACCTTAAGGACAACCACATCTGAACTGCCAGTTCTCTATAATCAAGTGAAATAAATAAAGAATGATATTTTTAATCGTATTAAATTACCGTTATTTAAATAAATATAATAGTTCAAGGATATTTTATAAATAATTAAGAGAAGTGTATTTAATTTCTAACAAAATAATGAATAAGGCTTCATTCATTTCTTCCAACTTTTGGGCCCTATTAATGGGCATACACAGGTAATTATTAAATATTAACATACATTCATGTATAGAAATATTAAGAGAAACATTTACAAAAGACAGTATAAATGACAATTAGATTTGATCATGTGGGAGAAAAATCAATAAAAATAGAGAAAGCGAAAAAAAAGAGCAATTTTATAAATATAAAGCGTGCAATCTTACTCTTTCATAGCATGGTTTCAAATAAATAAACACGTACATATGTATGTGTTTATCAATGTATTAAATTGAGTTCTTTCTCAATTTAATATTTGTGACGTTTTGGTTGTGTGTACACAGTTAATAAAATTTTCAATGAAAAAGTAATCACGTATTACATTTAGGCCCTAACTATGTCTTTAATAATACGAACACTAGTACTAACCATAAAAATCTTGTTTCCGGTTTTAACATTACCTAGTTTGGGATGACATCCGGCATTGATTTTTTCATGGCCACCTTTATACCTGTGAGAACAATCAAACTTGTGTGTCTGTTCTGTCTTCTAAATTTCAAGGACATAGAGGAAAAATAGTGTCGTTTACATATATATATACCAAAGGCAATTTATAATGATTTTAAATCTTTTATGAAAGTAAGTAAATTAGGAAATAAATCCACTTTCGTTTTGGAGAGAAAGATTTTGTTGTTTGTTTAATGAAGCTCGGTGGTCAACAAATTAACCATCAGATCTACCTAAACTTTTTGGATATGATGTGTTTACATAAAAATTATTATTAACCAAAGAAAAAAATCGGTAAACTTTAACTTTTAAATTTGGTTACTGTCCTATATTTTTATATTATAGAGTTCTTCTTCAAAAGAAGATCAATTTAGTCCACAAATAGCCACGACCATCGAGCTTACTTAAACGTATTATATTTTGGAAATGTATTTTAAAGTTTCATACTCAGATTTGTCATGTTATATTACTGACATAATCTTTTAACACTCTATTAACCAAAATTAAATCTCCAATCATCGTGTCTCTACACCTTAAAATAGTTTTTTCTTAAATCATTCAACGAGTATTTCGGTATGACTAAAACAGGTTGAACACAGACTCCCGTTTGGTCACACTCCCTGTATACTATTTTACCTACCAAGTGTGACTCATTTTTCGTTCATCTCGGATTAAGATTTCCTATCGGATTTTTATCAAATCCTGTCGGAATTAAAATTTCTATAGGAAGTTCCTGTATTCAGATAGGAAATTTCAAATTTTCTGTAGGAATATTGTTTTCCTATGGAAAAAATTATTTTCCTGTAGGAATTTAGTTTTAAAAGGTAAATATCTCACCTGACAGGTGAGATATAATGATAAAGGTGATTGTAAACTTTTAAAGCAATGGTCTATCATATGGCATATTTGAATTTTTCGTTATATGCAGCTTATTAGACGGGTGCCAAAATGCCACCTTGGCACTGGCATAATTATCCGACACAGTGTTTTTTTTCCCTAAATTTTGATAATGAAATTTAATTGTTTACTATGTAATACAAATACTGTTTATAAATTTTCCATGGATGTACAATAAAATTTGCATTTCAGTTAAAAGTCTCTTCTAATTTATTACAGATTGTTGAAAAATTTATTTTTAATGAATATGCTTAAAACCTTTTTAAAGTACTGCACAAATTCATTTTATCAAATTTTTCCATTGAAGACAAAATAGTCTTAACAATAGACTACTGTGAGAAGGAGAACCCGAAATAGTCAACAGGAAATGAAAATACTTTGTTTAAAAATCATGAACAATTTCAACAACTGCGAAATTCAATGAAAAAATTTTTTGACGCCGATGAAAAAAGAGCAAGTGTGAGATAACACAATTAAGTATGGCATTCTCATCCCCATCAAATGATCAACGGAACTTCGAATGCGTAACAGTAGCTAGTGTGGATTTTATAAAATTGCCTCTTAAAGACATTTTAGAGAGCCTTATTCAGCCTGTGGACCTTTACAAAGGAATAAAATCATGTCCAGCTCTTTTGTCTGGGAAGTACAAACTGCGCCAAGACCAACTTAAGCTTTGCGTCCCTCAACCAAAAGCAATACCTGACTACAGCAAATTTGATGTAACTTTACTATACACACTAATTAGAAATTTATGTCCTTCACTAAAGCCAACAAAAGGATGGGGAAAAGATCCAGATGATGCTGACATACAGATTGGAGATGATATTGAGCGTCTCCGGTTATTTAGAAACAACTACCATGCACATGCCGATTCTGCAGCAATTTCTGACGCTGACTTCAAAGATATTTGGAAGAATTTAAATTCTGTAGTCAACAGGATTCAGAAGTACACGTATAAAAAGGGACACAATGTGGATTATGAACAAGAATTAAGAAAGATAGAAAGCTCTAAAATCGCAAAAGACCATTTAGAAAGCTGCAAGCTCCTTTTAGAAGCATTGATGAATATACAAAAACAAACAGAAGAAAAGGGTTAGAAAGCATTAACCACACTGTAATAGTGTTGCTATCAAATAAATGTAATATTAATCATTAAACAATTTTGAAGCTACAAAATTGAGAAAAAAGTTTTATTTACAGATGAACCGGAAATCTTCCTAAAAGGTGAAGATCGGGTAATTTGTGGAGGTACAGCACGACTTGAAGCAAACTCAAGAAACGTCGAATTTTCCTGTTGGCAGTTTACATGGCAAAAACGTACAGGAAATAGCATAGAATGCATTGATACAAATCAGGAGAAATACAAAGGTAGCACCAACACCATTCTTCTTATACAAAATGTAAGTAAGGAGGATGAAGGGGAATACCAGGCTGTCCTGTCACGGGAAGCGAATGGAATTGAGTACAAGATATCCAGTAATACTGCTTATCTTCGTGCTCTAGGAGGTAAAAGTATAGTTTCTTATAACGAATTAAATTTACATGGCAGAACGAATAACCGCACATGTTACATGTTCTTGTTATTTTATTATTTTGATACAGAGCGGCCTATTTTGAACGATTTAAGAGTAACAACAGGAGACAAAGGAATCACTATCCATTACAGTTACAAAGTTTTAGAGCAGTCACCAGAAGTAAAATACATACACTGGTGTAAAAATGGAGAACCACTGGATAGGAAAAGTGAAAAATATATTGGAGGAAGTCTAAATGAGAATTGTTTTACAATAACATCACCTACTCACGACGATAGAGGGAAATACTCATGCACAATTACTAATGCTGTGGGTTCAGTATCAAAAGCAGTAGTTTTTGGTAATTTTCATTACTTATTATCATGATGAATTTTTATTATTATTTTGCACAAATCGCATTCCCCAACTTGTCAACTAGTATTAATATATGCTACTATTATATTTGAATGTTTACTAACTAGAAATTTTACCAAGAAGAGACAATGCTATTTTCAGAATGATAAAACACTGTTGTTTTAGCATACAGATGATTTTAACTTCATGGATCAAGGAATAAGGCATCTTTCTTTTAGTATTATAATTAATACGGTCGGGATGATCAAATCTAATAAAGCCCGAAGGTCTTAATGATAGATTTGATCACGCCAAACCATATATGATCACTTTATAATATTCAAAGAATGATTCCTTATTAAATATATAAAATGATTACCAATTGTTCAATCAAATATCAAATTATTGATATTTTTACGCTTTAATTTATCATTTCGCTAAATAAATCGGACTCAGCTTGCGCCCCACAATACGTCATTTGTAATGTATTTGACTATATATTATATTTGGTTCGTAGTGAGATTTTAAAATGACAAAGAAACTGGGAGATATAGATATATATATATATATATATATATATATATATATATATATATATATAAAGCACTAAATGAAATCAACAACACTAGGCATCTTTAAAGTGTCGGATCTCTTGTATAGATACTTAGCCAGTAAAATGAATAATATATAAAGCACTGAAAATGGCTAACGACACGGACAATTGAAATTGTCAAATTTTCGGGACAACCAGTCCCTTCTTCAGGACATAAGAGAAACAAAAAGAATTACATAGATAAAAACAATGAAAACAAAATCTAGCACTACAACTATGTGGCCTATCGCTCTGGAGTAATCAATCGACTGTCAACTTCACGCCTGACCGAGTTAATTAGGCTAATTAAAATTGATGTCCGAATTAATAATGGAAAATTCAAACACCCGATGTTAAGTCGTACGGCGCTTTGGTTAAGATCCGAAGTATTTAATTAATTATGTAATGAATCGGAGTTAGGTGTAAAGGAGAAGATAAATAAATTAAAAATAAAGAAATATTACTAATAATTAATAATAAATGAAAACTGGTGTAATAAGTAATAACTGATAGGTCGCAGTTGACAGATATGGTGAGATTACTATATAGGTATCAGGTGATGTTGGGCTATGACACGTTCATTTTAATGAAGTCAATTTGCTTGTTCATGCCATCAAGTCTGAATGATTTAAGTCTGTGCACCCAGAACTTTTCTTTGCTTTTCCTCTCCGCGTCTGTCCACTGAGAATTATGGTCAATAACCTAACGCGGACAGTTTCAAAAGCCCCATTACGGGTCGTATCTACAAAATATTGGGCAACACGTCTTGCCGAACAGACAACTGCATCTATCTCATCAATTGCAAGGTTTGCTCTAAGCAATACATTGGGGAAACAGGTGACCTCCGCAGAAGAATCAACAACCACCGCTCGACCATAAAGACCAAGAAAATCAAGGAGCCCGTAGGGAAACATTTTAACGCGGAGTGGTCACAAATGGGAAGACATGACAGTAGTGGTTACTGACCATAATCCACAGTTGACAGACGCGGAGAGGAAAAGCAAAGAAAAGTTCTGGATCCACAGACTTAAATCATTCAGACCTGATGGCATGAACATTTATTATTAATTATTAGTAATATTTCTTTATTTTTAATTTAATTATCTTCTCCTTTACACCTAACTCCGATTTTAATTAATTAATTAATTAATAATTATTTAAATTCTTCGGATCTAAACCAAAGCGCCGTACAACTTAACATCGGGTGTTTGAATTTTCCATTATTAATTCGGACATCAATTTTAATTAGCCTAATTAACTCGATCAGGCGTGAAGTTGACAGTCGATTGATTACTCCAGAGCGATCGGCCACATTGGCAAAACCTTATCAACATTGATCATCAAAACTGTATAAAATGTAGTTATTATTTTTTTTAGTTTCTTTAGTAGTGTTAGTTGTAGTGCTAGATTTTGTTTTCTTTGTTTTTATCTATGTAATTCTTTTTGTTTCTCTTATGTCCTGAAGAAGGGACTGGTTGTCCCGAAA
>WFKH01011925.1:13106787-13137433 GCA_016163765.1 Magallana hongkongensis | reverse complement strand
TATATATATATATATATATATAATATTTTTTGTCATAGAACTTTATCTTTAGAAAGTGCAAAACGAAAGCATCATGTCCATATGTTTTCATAGGCTTTCATTTCTGATCCAAGACTTTTATTAAATGAATATCTGAGACTTAAACTTGACCAGCTTGAGACTTTGATTGCATGTGGCGTGAGGATTTGTCATTACCCTAATGTGGTTTTTTACCAAGGTTGTTTAATCAAAATAGTACTCATTCAGTGCTTCCACTTGTTATATAATTTGAACAGTTCTAGTTTTATTTGCATCAAACAAGACACAAATATTTAAGGAGGATAGGTGGTCAACAGATTATATTTAACCTTTTAATTTGGAGCTTTTTACCATATCTTTGTATAGAACTCTTCTTCTAAAAGAGATCAATAAGGTATAAAAATGGCTACGACCATTCAGACCGCTTAATCAATAGTGCAATTTTTAGGTTTTGAGATTTCTAATTTTTGCTACGTACAGGAGAGCAAAACAATCAGGTATATTAAATACACAGAAAATTGTTATTAAAAGTATAATAAATCATACGATGAATGCTTTTTGAATTTCAAGTCTTGTCGATACTTCGATTTTTACTTTAACTTGCTTTGCCAAAATTGGCTAACGGAATCTTTTACAAAAAATGATTCAAGCCCGGATACAGGACTTTTACTCAGTATGTGGAGAAGGTTGGGGTCAAGGTTTGATTTTAAGAACTTAAATTAGTCGTCCCGAAAATTTTACAATTTTCATTGTTCGTGTTGTTGGCCGTTTATAGTATAAATATTATGTATAATGCTATTTTGCTGTTTATTTTGATAGGTATTCCAAACATCACGACAGGTAAAGAAACAGTAATAAGAAACAAGTCAGTAAAATTAGTTGGAGACGTGTTTGTGTATGACGGTTCACCTGATATTTCGGAAGTCTTTTGGACAAAAAATGGAGAGAAGATAGATACTCAAGAGAGTGGTAGAAGGCTATCAACAGTAACGATAGACGATCCTTCACTGATCATCAGAGATGTAAGCCATATCGATGCTGGCGAATACAAACTCACCGCCAGGAACGCAGTTGGGACAGCTTCAAGTGACATCATCACTATTGGTATCCCATTTTATAAAACAAATTAGCTCATTTGCTTTTTATGATCAATTTTTTTTGACTTTGTTGTGTCATTGGTGTTAGTGTCGGCGATAAAATTTCAGTTTTATCTTAAGTTTAATTAATGAGGCAAATTTATTGAAACTTTAAGAGGCGTGGTCAAATTTTATTTTTTTATTTTTATTGTTTACAATGTTTATGTAATGCATTTCTAATGGTCAACCAAAATTTGAGTATAAGTTGTAGAGTTATAAGCAAGGTGCTGAGCTCACCATTCGTTGTTATGTAAACACGATTAGTGCAATGTTTTGTTTACATTGGTTCAATATACCGGTAAAAGTTCTTTATCTATATGCTAATTCGTTTTGAACATAAATAAACAGTTCCTAGTGTTTGATTTATAATTTTAGGTCTTAAGCTTTAATTTTCTTGTCAACGTTCATAATGTTACCAATAACATGATACGAGCTTTACTTACATAACTAAGAATTGTGCGCTAGCTCTGTATCTCGCTTATAACTCGACGACTGACAATCAAATTTTGGTTGCTTATTAGAAATGCCTAATTGAGGCAATGTACACATAAATTTTGATTAAAATTGTGACCACGCCCCTTTAAAAAGCCAACCTATGGCCGGGTAAAACGCATTCCTGTTATTTCAATGAATTATAAAAATGAGGAAAATGATGTTTTCATTTATCCCAAGAACGAAAGAGACAGTTTTTCATTTATCAACACGTTTACACAAGCTTCCTTATTAACAAAGTTTAAACTAAGACTCGATCTAAAATTACCCATTTTATAAATATCACAGTTTTGTTTTAAATCAAAAGCCAAGTTCTTCTTAATGCAATTATTATTCGTCATTTTTTTGCGGACTGCCTTATATTCATTGATGTCATCAATGGATGTAACTGTATCTATGCACAGTACCGATCAGACCCAATGTAACACCAGAACAGACCCCAACTAAACCCCGGTTTACTTTCGGGGTTTACTCGGGGCTTACTCCCGGTCTGCTTTTAAAAAATTTGCGTCCATTCGGGATTTTACTTTAGGTTAGCTAAGGGTTTACTTTGGGTTTACTCGGGGTTTGCTTTTGGGGTCCACTTTAAGCACTGAAGTGTGAATCAGACCCGTTTTTATCTTACCATCTTACTGCCTGTAATTCCTGCCCCTTGTATATTCCAAATACACATGTAGCGTCTGCTTTCAGAGGTCTACTTCTGATCGGCGTTTACTCTCTGTGTCTACTCTGGGTTTACTTTGGGCTACTCGGGGTTAACTCTGAGTCTGCTCTAGTACACTCGGAGTACACTCGGAGTAAACCCCGAAAGTAAACCCATGGTTTAGTTGGGTTTACTTTCTGTTAGGTTTGGTCTGGTCGGTTCTGTACATATCATCTAAGGAAAAAAAAAGCAAACTTGTCTATGTATCATTTTTTTTGGAGCATGTTTGTATTTCATTTAATAGAATATGTATATAGAACACGATAGCTAAGTATTCCTTACTTGTCGACTTGACCTGTGCCTTGGTGTAACATATTGGGGAATTGACGACAACTAGGGGACCCTTCAATTTAAAAGCCAATGCTCTACCGACTAACCTAAAGGGATTACCCAATAGCTTGTCATTGTGGAGCATGTCTGTACAAAACATCTTATAAACACTTTTACATTCTTTCCCCTTTTCTCATGAGAATTCCATCCCCTAAGGAGTTGCTTTTTGTCAGATGAACAATTTATAATGTGCATTGCATCATTTTTGAGGCGTGTTTCACAAATGAGAGATTAAGCAAACCTATGTATGCACGATATGCATGTCTGATTTTCTATACATTTCGCTAAGTATTACAAAATAATAATTAATCAATCAACATTTATTACAAGGTACCCCTAATGTACGTTTGGAAAGACTTGAAGATGAAGGAAGTGGAAGCCAGTGCTTTAGAGCGGTGATTAAAGCCACCCCATCACCTTGCAGTGTTCAGTGGAGTATGAAAGAAAACGACGAAGATGAATTTAAGCCAATAGATGCCGATGCTGAAGAATTCAGAGGGACAACAAATTATCTTCCTCATCCGAAGTTAGTAGTGAAATACAGAAATCTTCTGGAAAACAACAGTTTTCAAATAGAAGTGTCAAACTTTGTTGGAAATACTATTGAAAAGATTCCAGGTTAGAGACTTATTTTTATTGAACATTCAATCACAACTAGTATTGTTCTAAAAAAATTAATATATGAAATATTTAGGAATGTCAAATTGTCAGAGGCATAAGTCAATCGATAGTCGAGTACTTGTTTTTTTTTAAACAGTGTGACCTTTTCGAATAAAATAATTCTAATGTCACATACAGCATATCCAGCGTATCTTTGCATGCAACTCAAACTTTAAAAAAATAGCGTTTCTTCCTTTTCATTTCTAGAAGTTGTACCGTAGTTGTATATAATGTAGTTCACTCTGACAATATTTTTTTTTCCTTTTTTTAAATTCAAATAATTTAGCCCCTCCCAGTGTTAACGTTTAAATGCCAAAGTTTATGATTTTAAACCTATATTTAAAATAAGATGTAATTCAACATTTTTTCAAAAGATATACATTTTTAGAAGCAAGTTTTAAAACTATTGATCCTAGAAAATATTTAAAAAATTATGTTACAACTTATTTTATTAGTTGTTTCCATTTATCATTCAGGAAATATTAAAAACTCGAATAAAAAGCAAGTCAAGTCAACATTTTGGACCTCTCCCACTAAAAACGAGTACAAAAAAAAAAAAAATTAAAATCCAAATTCATAAAATGCGTATTATATAATTCAGGCAATCTGGGGTTTTTTTACAACTATTTATATTATATTATTATTATAACTTGCTGTGTGGGAGGTAATTAAATGTTGTAAAGAAATAAGGAAAAGCCAGATCATTTAGATAAAATGCTTCTCAAAACAAAAATTACATTTACAACAGATTATAATAATTGTTAAGGTATGGTTTGCGACTACAACTTTCTTTCTAGATTTTCTTTGTGACGTAACACAAGTCTTACAACAGTTAATGAAATTTAAGCCTCATTGTTACTGAAATATATGTGCTTCATATTAAGTATAAACATAATTATTAGAAACGGTCACCATTCGCGATGAAAACACGAGGAAGTCCCAATGTTCCGCCATATACACACATTCAAATCCTTTTTTGACACACATTCAAATCCTTTTTTGGTAAGTACGAGTTCAAACGCGAGGAAGTCCGACAAAGTCCTAGTATATGCGCACGATTTTATCCTCTATTTGCTAAGGCATTGTACGTTATTGAAGAGGGTGTAAGAAACACGTCTCTGTTGTTTGCTAACTATTTATCAAGTGTAGTGATAGTATCATATGAGATTGGACATAGCTTTACCCGTGACATGGTCAGCCAGAGAGAGAGAGAGAGAGAGAGAGAGAGAGAGAGAGAGAGAGAGAGAGAGAGTTAATAGCTTGAATGTAAACACATAAATAAAGAGTTCTTAGATGCTAGTTCTGCTTGAATATTAGAGGTGTGAGTCATATGGTTTGAATGTTAATGTTCTGCATACATACCCTCTCCATTCCGATGTAAGGGACAAGTTACTGGAATGCAAAACACAGAGAGCAGCAAATACGAGTATCTGTTCTATATTTAGAAGAGGGGTGGTGGATGAAAACAAAATGACATCCAGCTAGTTTATTTTCTGTAGATTGACTATGAAGAATTAGTTTCAGTAGATTTTTGGTCATAAGCGCAATGCATATCATATTCATATGCAAAGTGTTAAAAACACAAAGCATGCACGAGTTATCACTCCTGTACTGGAATTAAAAGCATTCATTACAATATGGTGATAAATGCGGAACCCAGTGCATCTGGCGCTATGGCGCCCCACAGCTGACTGTCGTTTGAACACGCCATTTTATGCCCCCAACTAAGAGTTTGTGTCACAAACGAAGAAGGAAATCAAGTTTTAGCTCAGGCCCTAACCCTAACGTACAAGTCTTTGAAACCTTGAATTTGAACATGTATATTAAGCCTGATATATAAGTTCTAATAGATTCAGAGGCTTTACATTCTGCTGACATAAAAGCTATGAAATCAATTATATGATCTAGATGAGCTGGCAAAGTCAGAGGTAACCCAAACATTTATCTGATAAGATTGAAACTTTTAAAAGCTGTCTTATATGTTTGCCAGGTGTTAAACAGTCCATTGCTTTCTTTCCGATATTTTATCTGCCAAATTCTTTGGGGTAATTGTGTGATCAGCATTAAAGGAACCAAAGCCCGAACAGGCAGCCACTGGCAACGAAAAATAAAACCTGCATTTGCATTTAAAGTGAAGGGTCTAAACCACAAATGCTCTTACAAACACCATGACCTTGGGGATTTAGATGTTTGCTGATTGACAATCTGCACTACGTTTGATTGTCAATGAGAAATAATATCCTGTAATAAGCCAATAAGGGGCCACTAAATAGAATGGCGATTACTACGAGAGACAACTCTGAAAATGTAATGTCATGTAGTCTGCTAAATTCCAACCATTAATGTGGCCATCTACCATAAGCCCATTTTTTATGGAAAAATATACCAAAATTCCACCTGAACTATCTGTAAATAGCTAGAGGTTTCATCGGAGACCCAAAGCCTATTGGGAAAGAGAGTCGTGCCATTAAAATGATTAGGAAATTAAGAAAAGATAGCCACATCTCTAAATCTAATTTTATTATAGTAGTAGTAACCCATATCTTGTGTTTACTTAAGTCATTACGAAGTTGCTTAGGATGGAATATTCTTTATGATTTTGAATACTAGAAGATAATGCTTCTGAACCCTTTTTTGTGGCACCAATAAGTCCCCTTATGAAGGCCCTACCATGTGCAACAACCTGACATGCAACGTTTAATAATCCTATGATAGACTGCAAGTCCTGTAAAGTAATCTGTACTTGCGAGTAAATTGTTTTGAATTCTAATAGTAGCGCAGTTTATTTGTCTCAAGGTAAACGCAACTGCATAGACACTGTGTCAAATTCTAATCCTAAATATGACAGACATGTTGTTGGCAAACAGTTTTGTCATTAACTCAAACAAGATGAAAAATATGTTACGTATCTTTACAACAAAATAACCTGGCTTCCCTGCAAATAAATGCATCCAAGCAATGTATTACACTATGTTTTCCTGATGTCTTGCATATCAGCCAACATAAAATGGAATAAATTTGTAAAAGAGGTCACAGGAAAGTTTAAAACCAAAACGGCAAACATCTGTAAAAGTAGTATTTGTCACAGCACTTAATACCTAAAAGTCAAAGTCACATGGATAAATAGGTAGCAAACGAAATGCACTCTTAAAGTCAGTTTGAATTAGCAATGCTCCCTGTCCTGATAGTTAAATCATCAGTACGGCATCGACTCTACCACTGTATTTGACTGAACAAATGTATGGGTCATAGAAATAATTAACTGAATTAAAGCCTTGGTTAGATGGTAAATTAAGCGAACGAAAGGGGCAATGCCTAATTGTGAAACACAAAGGTTGGGAAATGGAATAGATTCGAAAGGACCAGCCATCCTACCCAGGATGACTTCCTTTGCTAAGCTTTACTCGACCACTTGAGGGGCCTCGGTAGTGGATAAGATTTTGTGCCTCATGATAAATTCTTGGACCAGCATAATGAAGTGGAAAACCAAATTTAAACCATTGAACAGTTGGAGTTTGTCACCCTTGAATGGATAAAAATCTAATTCGATGTATAGCTGATTGTAAAGGTAACGGTATTGGCAAGGTTATACAATAGAATGTCATTCCTACTTTGATTAGATAGGCAATTGATTTGAGGATTGAGTCCCACACAGTTGGTGCATCTGTCTAAACTTGCAGGGTGTGAATGTGCAAGAAGCTCTATTAAGTGCAAAGCAGTTGCCAATTGACGTAGTGTCCTAGTGAAATAAGCATTACCTACAATTCGAGTCCACCCCCATGATGATGTATCTAGGATATCGCCCTTCTTTCAACCGGAATTGCTCGTCCTACTTAGTCCTACTCAGCTATTGTCTACTGGCAGCTTTTATGATGTTGTGCATGTGTTTGAACATTTCCTGGACTTAATTAAAAAAGAGACATGTAAATTATGATTGCTACGGTCCAATGGTTGATATTTTGTGGAATTTAAACCTTTAAACGACGGAAAACTAACGTTTATTGTTGATAGGGATGTACATATCTAAAATTTAAAGGGGGCAGTTGGTTCGGTTCAACCTATTTCTATCAAAACAAACGGTCGTAGTAGGGGCAAATTCCCCTCATCACTTTGTGTGGCACTGATCTGGGATTTGAAAGAGACGTCTGTCAACATTTAATTACTGTCTCGACGAATCTCTTTGATTCAAATTCTCTTTGATATCAAATCTATATCTCATAAACACGTGACTGCGAACAAGCATGCACTATTTGTCGCTCCTGTACTGGAATTAAAAGTATTTATCAATATATATATAAAATGCAATTAAGTTTACTGTAGTCGTGAGAAGCAAAACCTTTCAGACGTAAACCAAAAATGCGTACTGCATTTCATCTAAAGCAATATCTTTAACTCAGTGTCTAAAAATATATGATTTCCGAACAATAATCATAACATTTTCTTATAATAGTGATAAGGACATTCAATGATGCAATGATGTCGTCATACGAGTAGGGTCCCACCAAAGCTATATATTTGATACACATAATTAGAATAGAAACTTCAATTTTTTATAATTAAATTACGCTTTTATATCAATGGTCAAATGTCATTACCAGTACTATTATAGGGCTGTATTGTTTACCTAAACTTCTAAAAGATTTGATTCTGAAATAATTTTTTTATTTCAGACACAAAATACCAGGCGGAACTCGTCTGTAATTTCATTTCATCTCCAGGACCTCAAAGGGTGTTATTAGACTGTTGTTTACATTTCCTCATTCATAACTTGAAAAATCCTAATGAAACTTGGACAAAGGATAAAATCGTGACACACGTTAAAAGGATGATAAGCAAACTTGTGGAAAACAACGAAAAAGACCGTTTAGAATATTTCTGTCAAAATCTTTATCAAGACGAAAGTCTTTCTAACACTTTATTGAATTGTGGAGAAGATTTCTATGCATTGATATTTTCCATGGAGGAAAAATATAATGCGCAGGATATCATTCTGTCCGAGGGATCATTTTGTGTGACCTTTTGTTTTGAAAATAATTTGCATTTAGAAAACTTTCTGAAGAAACTTGAAAGTAAGGACGAGCAACTGATCAAAGACTTATCAAAACTAACTCTAAACAAAACTCTTTTAAAAATCTTCAGCATTAATCCACATCAAATCTGGTGGACGGCTTGGACAGTTAAAGTACATAAAGGTGTGTATGGTTTATTTCAGAAATTAAGTTTATTCACATGTGATTCATACTTGTAATTTATATAACTATATGTATTTTTACCATAGGAACTGATTTTTTGGAGAAAATTTTCACATATCCAATAAAAGGCTGTTCTGGAGAATGCTCCGCAACAGAACCAGATGGTAAATATTGATTTTCATAAACTAACATTTTTGATAACTCTTGTTGCATATTTTACATAATTTTCAATCGCTTCCGTTATATCACCTTGATGTATTTATGGTTTGGATTTTAATTTGTGATTGATTCAGCGATAAATTGACGTTTAGGTATACGCGGGTAGGTTACAAGAAAGTATATGGACAACTAAGCGTCTTATTTTGACAATATAAAAAATCATAAGATAAAATTACTGTTTTGAATCAGACCAAAAACTTTTAATTTTCCCATTTAATAAATAGATGTCACTGCAATAAAATTGGGTAGTACATTATTGCCATCTCAGTGCATTACAGGGATGGGGTAATTGAAAAAAGTATTTGTAATTGAGCGTAATTAATTACATTTTTCAAAGTAATTGTAAATAATTTGTTATTGAGTCTGCATTCAATTACAAGTAATTGAATGTATTTAAATACATTTCAAAATAATCATGTATTTTCAATTACTTTTCAAATACATTTCAATTACTTTTTTTTTCAAGTTTAAAATTTAAAAAAGTGTCTTATAATGATGTTTAGTTTATATACCTGTCTGGCATGGGGTTTTGTTTATGCAATAATTAGTCTCATAGTGTTTAATTAGTTTAAACAGCATGACACACTGCCCAGGGCAATAGGTAAAGGTCTAAATTTGTTCAGGTGTGAACCCCTCTCATACCAAAAAAACTTCCCTATTTTAGAATCTAGGGAGTCTGAATTATTCACATTCTTGTGAATTATAGACATTATTATTTTATATACTGATAGGCTGTACTGCCAAACAGTTGTACTAATACTGAATAAACCTATTTACGCAAATAAAATTCAGTATTGAAAAAATCTTGTTCAGAACCAAACATGAACTCAATAAATGATACTGGATGAATTAATGTCAATGAAATTTTTTTTCTAGAAATTTCAAAGCAAAATCAATAAATGATGATTCAACTGAAAGCTAACCTTTATCAACAAATACCGTACATAAAGCTTTGCGTATATCTCGGTGCTGTTTATACATGTATTTGTTCTCAAGATTAAAAAAAAATGAAACTAAAGTAATTGAAATGTATTTAATTACATTTGTCAAAGTAATTGAGAGTAATTAATTACATTTGAAAAAATCCATGTAATTGTAATTGCAAGTAATTGATAAAATTATCAATGTATTGGAAAGTATTTAATTACATTTCAAAGTAATTGACCCCAACCCTGGTGCATTATCCAAGCTAACTTTAAATAACTTACAAATATTTCTTAATATAAAATGCGATAGAACAACACTACCCGGCAAAACAATACTGATATCAAGTACAGGACAACATCCAAGAACTACTGCTCATATCCTATATTCTCCTCGATTAAATAGTTATTCGTTCAGTTCTCTTAAAACATTCACAACTTTTATACAGCTTGCATGGAAAAGGGCATGTTGCATCAAACCAACACATAACACCTGATTCTAGCAACACTTCTCAAGTTAAGCATTGGTCAAACTGTTGTTACATGTTAAATGTTAACTTCAAAATATATAGGGCAATGTTGTTCCAGTCGGATGCTTATATCGTTAGGCTGTTTAAAATTAATTCTACGTTTAACGTCACATGAAAATTTAAAACCTATGAGGGAGGAAAAAAATAAACAAACAAAAATTTCAAACAAATGTGTATTTATTGAAAGTCACCCATTCAGTTACCAATACATCAACACTGTCATACAATACATATGGTAGGATTCAGTCCATGTTAATTTTTGTATTTTCCAAGCAAATACTTTTGTATAATTTGGGTTTATGTCATTCCTGTGAGTACATCATGTATACTGGACGAGAAGTGGAGTGACTTGCAAGCACCTCAAGTGGTACATCCAATGGATTTTCATCCCCACAAACGTAGCAAACCAAAGGAAAACTTTCCCTTTTGTGAAAAGAGAAATGTGACATGTGACTCACAGGTTATCTACAATCAAAATAATAACATTCTTTCATACATTTTGATTTTCATAATGACACTTTTTAAAATTTAACATATCAGATCTAGAGCTGTGTTGTAAGATTCACTGTACCTACTTCTAAGAATTCAAGACAGGGTTCTTGAAATAACTGCCACCCTGCAAGTGTATTCCACTTCTTCTTTCCATTCTTCCACTTAAGCTGGGCCACCTGATAGTTTCTTGCTATTATATATTTTTATGAATGTATTGTTATTCCTTACAATGTTTTTAAAAATGTAGATACATTTCAAATGTACGGGATTTGCAGGCATTATCATGCGAGAACTCTAATCAGTAAATTATGCTGACTTAATGCATAGCGTTAGGGGTCAATCATATTTCTTCTTTGTCTTTCACTTCAAGGTATTACATCCATAACTATCATATTTAAAATCAAATATTGTTAGTTTGAGCACTAAAATCTAAGTATGATTTTTAAGGGTTCATTCACCTTTGAACTTGACCAAAAATTGAATAGTAAAAATTATCACATTTTGAAGTTAACATTGAAGTCTTGGGGGAAAGGTATAATTTTTTAAAGTCTTTGGAATATATCTTTTCAGTACAGTGTTTGTAAGAAGTTGCTTAAGCTTTCTCCTTCTGAAAAATGCAAAAAAAAAATAAAAATTTCATTTTGATTTTTTGCTTATTAAGAAGGGTAGTCATTTCAATTGTTAATGAAGTACTTTAATAAATATCTACAACAAACCTTGTTTTAGGGCGAAAGTTGGTTCAGCATGGTTCAGGCTCTGTTACTTGACAACCGATATTATACAATCTTAAAATAAGAATTTAACTGTCAACTTCGATCTTGTGATGATCCATTATTGTTTGTTTTTAAATGGTTTTTAGCCCACCTGAGCTGAAAGCTCAAGTGAGCTTTTCTGATCACATTTTGTCTGTCGTCCATCTGTCCGTCTGTCCGTCTGTCTGTCTGTCCATAAACTTTTCATATTTTTCGACATCTTCTCAAGAACTACTGGGCCAATTTCAACCAAACTTCACCAAATCACCCTTAGGCAAAGGAGATTCAAAGTCGTGAAAATTAAGGACCATGCCCTTTTTCAAGGGGAGTTAATTAGGAATTATTGAAAATTTTTGAGAAATTTTCAAAAATCTTCTTCTCAAGAACTAATCAGCAAGGAAAACTGAAACTTGTTTGGAAGCATCCTCAGGTAGTGTAGATTCGAAGTTGTGAAAATCATGACCCTGGGGGGTAGGGTAGGGCACAATGGGGGGTTGAATTTTTACATAGGAATATATAGAGTAAATGTTTAAAAATCTTCTTCTCAGAAACTAAACAGCCAGGAAAGCTTAAACGTGTGTGGAAGCATCCTCAGGTAGTGTAGATTCAAAGTTGTGAATATCATGACCCCCGGGGGGTAGGATGGGGCCACAATGGGGGGGGGGGGGGGAGGTTTTTACTAGGGATAAATGGAAGAAATGTTTAAAAATCTTCTTCTCAGAAACTAATCAGCCAGGAATCTGAAACTTGTGTGGAATTATCCTTAGGTAGTGTAGATTCAAAGTTGTGAAAAGCATGACCACCGGGGGTAGAGTGGGGCCATACTGGGGGGTTGAATTTTACATAGGTATATAGAGAGTAAATCTTTAAAAATCTTTTTCTTTGAAATTAATCAGCCAGGAAAGCTGAAACTTGTGTGGAAGCATCCTCAAGTAGTGTAGATTAAAAGTTTTGAAAATCATGACCCCCAGGGTAGGGTGGGGCCACAATGGGGGGTTGAATTTCTACATAGGAATATATAGAGTAAATGTTTAAAAATCTTTTTCTTTGAAATTAATCAGCCAGGAAAGCTGAAACTTGTGTGAAAACATCCTCAGGTAGTGTAGATTCAAAGTTGTGAAAATCATGAACCCCGGGGGTAGGGTGGGGCCAAAATGGGGGTTCGAATTTTTACATAGGAATATATAGATTTAAATCTTTTAAAATCTTCTTCTCAGAAATTAATAAGTATGGAAAGCTGAAACTTGTGTGGAATTATCCTCAGGTAATGTAGATTCAAAGTTGTAAAAATCATGACCCCGGGGGGTAGGATGAGACCACAATGGGTGGTCAAACTTTTACATAGGAATATATTTAGTAAATCTTTAAAAATCTTCTTCTCAAGAACCATTTGGCCAGAAATGCTGAAACTTGTGTGGAATCCTCTCAGGTAGTGTAGATTCAAAGTTGTGAAAATCATGACCCCGGGGGTAGGGTGGGGGATTGAATTTTACATAGGAATATATAGAGTAAATCTTTAAAAATCTTCTTCTCAGAAACTAATTAGTATGGAAAGCTGAAACTTGTGTTGAAGCATCCTCTGGTAGTGTAGATTCAAAGTTGTGAAAATCATGACCCCCGGGGGTAGGGTGGAGCCACAATTGGGGGTTGAATTTCTACATAGGAATATTAAGAGTAAATCTCTAAAAATCTTCTTCTCAGAAACTAATCAGCCACGTGATTCTTTAAAATTGTTTGGTCTTTGGCCCCTTGATGATTCTTGGGCATCACAAGGGGTTTAGAGTTTGCTGTAGGTTTATATTCAATACATAAACAATTGTTTAGGATCTTTTTGAGAACTGCAATGCTCAACATGTGTTAAGACTATAAAATCATCCTCTTAGAAAAGGGACTAATGATAATAAAAATAAGAATATCCAGGGGGAAAAATGGATTTTTATTTATACAGGATCTACATGTATTATACTACATTGTCCAAATAGTTCGTATTATGACTCCATTAAGCTGATTCCATCATACCTATTATTCCTCATGTGAGCGATGTGGTCCATGGGCCTCTTGTATTCTTTTATAGTGGCGTAGACTCTCATTTTCTTCGTATATGAAAAATGAATACTTCGATGCTGTTTTTTAAGCATGTTTTTCTCTCATACAGAATGTAGAATTAAGTCACTAAATGAAAACCCAAACCGGAACGACTTTTTCAAATCCGGATTTGTTTGTTTTTTGAAAACGACAATTTCGCCGAAACCTACGCGCGCGGGTTACGTTAAACGTAAAACTAGTTTTAAACAGCCTTAACAACGACAGAGGAAATCTTGGTTGAGAAATAAAAGCATATTTACATACCTTTTAGCGAATATTTTTATTAAGTTGACATATGATCCAGTATTCTCTTGTTCAATTCTCAACAAATAACTCCAAAATACTTTATTAGAGTTTAAAGAATTTTATATTTTGAATCTGTTTACAATGTTTTCCGATCGAATTTACATGACATTCCACTCTTAGTCATGACGGTATCAATGTGTAAATATACGTACAGTATAATTCATGAAAAAAAATTGTCTCTTTTATTTTGAATTTGATTTTAGTCTACGTTTTAATATTTGCATATGTATTAAATAAGTAAGATTTTTTTGCAGAATTACACTGTTCATGAATCTTCGATTTCATATGCTTCCTTAACACCCCTGCGTATTTCTCATTTTTCTGCAACGTGGTTATATTTTGATGATTGGCTCCAATTTCCAGTGTATCTTAGTGAACGTTTAGTGAAACAGCGTCCTTGGTGCTTAATGAGTTGATTGTAGCTGCAGTAATGTAACCCTTTCCGATATTTTTTATCTGACGTTTTCTTGAGATGGCTACAGTTTCCGAAAGTGTGCATTTTTTTTTATTAGCAGACTTTGGTCTGAAAAGATCGTTTTCATGTTAGATTTCCTTTAGATAAAATGATTTTTTCAAAAATTTCGGTTGAACAAAAAAACCGAATAACCGTATATAAAACAAATCCAGATAAAACACATTAGCATGATTACCTGTCGTGTTCATCAGCAGCCATGACAGTTCTCGTGTGATTCTAAGCGATTTACGCTTGAAGTTTAGATAGGTTTGATGATATAAATATTGATGTGAATAATCTGTCTTACCTCGTTCTTTAACTACAACGCCATTGAAAAAAAGAGTATAATGTAAACTTTTATATTTACTGCGTTGTTTATGTTTAAAAGGGGGATTTTTCTATATCTGATTCAAGATTTGCTCCTGATTTCTTCAAGAAAAAACCAATCAAGGTCAGTAACCATGGCGGACAAATTCAACTCGCGTTGTTGACATACACGAAAAATAACCGATATATATTTTGGGAATGATTTATGCCATACACAATTAAAATGAGTTCAGGTACGACGTGCAAATATTATTGTCTTTTATGTATGATTTGAGCCTAAATCGTTGCGGCGGGAGTGAGTCAGTCACGCAATTGCACCATTACGGAGACCCAATGGAGTTGTGGCCCTCTTCCCCCTTTCTGAAAAAAAGAGAGAGGGCTACATATTTATTGCAGCTAAGCTAATTATAATGGCGGACAGTCAGTTTAGCAACGCATTTTTTGGGGTCAGGATTAATTACAATGTTTTTCTTGGTGATGTTCTATTTCAACATCTTGCAATATTTATCTAAAGAACAACTTGCCCCTTTATAGAACTTGTGCAACAAATGTTAAGGTATCGTAGAAAAAGATTACAATGCATGTATACGTGTTCTCGTTTGATGGTAAAGAATCAATCTTATAAAAAACAATGCTATATAGGAAGAATATTCTTCAGGAGATCAAGTATGTTGTTAGATCGTCAGTGAGGAAGTGGTTAATGGCATCACAGCTGTTAGTAAAATCCTTTGTAAGACCTAGTCCTTCGTCTTAGAACAAAGCTTGCTCTGTCATTACGCAAAGGAATTCTAGAGCAAGTGTATCGACGAGGGCTTAGATTTGACACCCGAAAAAGCAATTAGTTTTGAAGAACACAGGAAATATCAAAAGCACAGTAGAAAACTAAGAATGGGGAAGACAATTCAATCCATGCTGTGTCTCCAAACAAAACAACTCTCTTTCTGTTATGCACACTGAAACTCATAAAAATTCAGCAGAGAAACTATTAAAAAAATAAAAAAAAAACATGCAAGAATTATGGTGAAGTACATGAACCGAAACAATCTCCTGCATATGGACAAATGTGCAGCATATGTAACAGTAAGCATCACTTTGGCTCAGTGTGTATGTCATCAACTACTTACAAGGAAAAACAGCCTGACTCGAAAGCCGAAGTCATATGAACTTAAACGTTAGACACTACATGCAGAAGACAAAAGCAACTCTGAAAGAGAATCTGAACTATTTATATACAGGTAACTCTCGAAATCTAGAAGTCCGCGGAATCAGGGATAAACTTCCAAGAGATCAAAAATTAAAGTTTACAAGAGTTCAGAATTTTTCGGGTTGACTGACGGGTTATAAAATCAGTGTGATCGGATATTACGATAAGTTGTTCCAATGTTGTTCCAGTCGGATGTTTATATCGTAAACAACGACAGAGGAAAGCTTGGTCGAGAAATAAAAGCACAATTACATTCAAGGGACAGCAAAATAAAAAGGTACTGCGATAATACTACCTTTTACGGTAAAATTCCTACAGGCGGCTTTGTTAAGTTCTCTTGGAAAAATTCTCTTCTCAAAACCATTTGGTCAGAAAGGCTTAAATTTGTGTTGATGCATCCTTAGGTAGTGTAGATTTAAGTTTGTTCAAATCATGGTCCCCGGGGGTACGGTGGGGGCCATAATGAGGGAGTGTCAAATTTATACATAGGAAGATATGGAGGAAAATCTTCAAAAATCTTCTGGAAAAGCATATAGTAAAAAAAGCTTAAACTTGTGGGAAAGCACAGGCTGTGCAGACTAACTATGATTCCCTGGAGAAAAGTGGAATCACAAAAGGGGGATTTTTAAATAGAAAGAGAGACAAATTCTCTCACAAATACTAAAACAACAAAAGGGGTTGGTATTTACCATAAAATATGTGGATAAAAATTTACAGATTTTTTTACTTTTTGTTCGATATCTACTGTACTTATTTGTCAAGATATTTTGAATTTGATACTGTGATGCTGATTTGATCAGAGTTATGATTTTCGTTTCTCATGTGTCCCCTGGGCCTCTTGTTTTTATAAAACATCCACATATAAAACATATAAAACATCGACAGTTGTTTCTTCAATAAAAATGGAAGTCGTAAAAATGCTTACCTTGTCATTGGAAATCTAAAAAACTATTTTGTTAAAAACCATTCTGATTGCACACACAAGTACTCTGAAGTTGACATTAAAAAGATGCTTGAATTTCTGATAGACAACATCTATGTAGTTTTTGGAAATCAAGTCTTCCAACAATCTGTTGGAATTCCCATGGGTACCAATTGTGCCCCATTGTTAGCAGACCTATTTTTGTATTCTTATGAAGCAGAATTTATTCAAAAACTTGTACGTGAAAAAAATAAATCACTCGCTGTGGCCTTCAACTCAACATTTAGGTATATCGACGACGTATTATCAATTAACAATTGTTATTTCCATACTTACGTCGACTCGATATATCCCAGTGAACTTGAAAGAAAAGATACCACAGAGTCAGCGTCATCTGTTTCATATTTGGATATTTTACTGGAAATGGACATTGATGGTAACCTAACAACAAAACTTTATGATAAACGCGATGACTTCAATTTTTCTATAGTCAACTTTCCCTACTTATGTAGCAATATACCTTCATCACCTGCATATGGTGTTTTTGTCTCTCAGTTAATTCGATACGCAAGGGCATGCTCTTCGTATGAACAGTTTCTAAGACGAGGCAAGCTACTGACAAACAAGTTGATAAAACAGGACTATCAACAGTCTCGTTTAAAGTCATCCTTTTGTAAGTTCTATGGTCGATACGACGACCTTGTCAGCAAATACAATCTTCCACTGAGTCGCATGCTGACTGACGTTTTTCATACTAATTGTTAGACCATAATTAATTACCTAATTGTCTACGGACTTTTGCGGTTTTTATTTTCCCGATTACGACAAAGAGCACACGGCGGGTGTGACCGGTCAGCAGAGGATGCTCACTCCTCCATGGCACCTGATCCTACCTCTATCTTGGAGGTCCGTGTTGCTCTGCTTTGAATTTGTATTTCGTTTTATGGATTTTTGAGATGGTTAACGGTTTGTTATTGTCATTTTTTCATCCACTAAGTATGAAAAAAAAATCAAGTCTACAATTTTATTGTACAAATCAGCATTTAAACATCTGCATTAATCTCAAAGAGTACTGATGAAAGAAGTGAAATTTTAAAACATAAATTTAATCAGAAGATACAAATTAATCGTGTAAAGCAGCCTTCAGTTTGAATACAGTTCAAAACCTTGCATCTTGAGTAGTTTTCAACTTGATAAATTTTCATCGTGTTGAGGCAATCAGAGATAAGGAAAAAACCCAAAACAAACTGTGGAAAAGTGACCTCGGGTATGCATTTTACGACTTGAGGTTCAAGGATTAAAAACATTCCCGATTTAATATTAACGTTGTTCAAAAATGAACTTTAGGCCAATTTTTGTCTGGGGCCAAAAGTATTTGCTACACCGACTTTAAAGAATTTTTATTTTATGTTGAATAAAATCGAATAATGAATTTCCTTTCATTTGAAGATGATAAGGAATGTCACAAAAGTTTTATGACGTCGGACAAGTACAAACAATTAGGTAAAGATGTAGAAAAATCTTAAATAAGAGGGGACAATTGATGAGTCAAACTCAAGGTCATTCTACTACTTATTTATTTTTAAATTCAATAAGGCATTATTAAAGCTGTTCGACGATTTTTTTAATTGTATATCAATTCAATGGTTCTACTTTATGCTTCCTATAGTAACTATTAATTAGTTACTCTAAAAAGATATTTTACTAATTGATTAAGACAAGAAAAAAATATACAAACTTTGATCATTCTTGAGGTTTCACATATTAGTTTACAAGTTGTTAAAACTCGTACTTAATTCCACATGAAAACCTTCTACTACCAAACTATGGAATTCAAAATCCACTGATTTTCCCGAAAATCCACTGACATTGGCTTACATCTACTGTACATTGACTGTCTCTCACTGTACCTTTTAGTGACTTCCACTGTATCCCACTGTTCCCTGTTGTACATATCTAATAAAGAGCACCTACTGCAAGCCACCGTACAGTCTTACTAACCTCCACTGTACCCCACTGTACGTCATTGTATAGGGCACAGATCAGCACTGTAACCCACTGAACCCCATTGTACCATTTCCCAAAAAAGTGGGAGAAGAGGTTGGTGTGTATTTCCATCATAATTAAATTTTCAATATGAAAAATATTAGCTCATAAAAAAAGATGGAGAGGGAGGGGGCAGAGTGCTCCTGATGTTATGTTTCTGAAATATCTTAATTTCTGAGTCTATTTTCTTCTTGTTTTCGAAATTAAAAGTAAAATTACATAGACATTTCTAATGAAAGAGAAAGAGAGAGAGAAAAAGAGAGAGAATTTATCGTCTTGTTTGCTATGACACTGTATTTTGATTTGAGTAAATAAAATTAAGACCAACTTCTTTTTATCCTTTGTCGGGTCTGTACTTCACTAATTATGGAGAGAAAATATACGAATTTGCCTATATATTGATATTTAACATGGAAATCAGTCAAATCAAATTGTGATGCAGTTATTCTACTGTAAGAAAGTATATCTGAGAGAGAGAGAGAGAGAGAGAGAGAGAGAGAGAGAGAGAGAGAGAGAGAGAGAGAAAGAGAGAGAGAGTGCAATTTAACGAATTAAAAACAATGTCACAAGGTCATGACAATTAGCCGTGCAAGAGAAGATATATGTATATAATAAAATGAGAAAGATTAAAAGGCCATTCAGTTTAACATCACATACTTATTTTGATTTCAGCGATTGGTTAAAGAGAAAAAAAGAGAGGGGGTTGAATTTATAAAATATTAAATATCCGACATTGATTTTGTTAAAAATAAAAATTTATCTAAAATGATAATTTTAAAGGTCTTCTTTTTCATAATTGTTAATATTATATATTTTATTTTGATTAAATATTCTAAATATCAAAGATACTCCTATGAAGATATTACGTTATATCCTGAGCAAGGTGTCAGTCTGACAATTTACAATGTTGGTAACTGTGATATTCACACTTTTTGATCTACTAAAAGTATGTATACTACAATGTATATATACAGATAATATCTCGCTGATCTTCATGTGGAGTAATACTTCATAGACATTATGATTTCTTAAGTCTTCAATCTTCCATCTCTATCTTGAATAATCAATTTATTAAGAAATATTTTTTTAATGTTGAATAAAAATGCCAAAAGATATATTTTTATATAATAGAATTGAATTTATTGTACAAAACTAAATATAGTGACTTATACATTTATTTTTAAATCGATAAAAATAATTTTTCCTTTTAAATATTATAATGTTACATTGTGTATGCTAATATGACTCCGATTTTCAATCCATGCGTGGTTCTAAGAAGGAATTTAAATCTCTTCAATTTTCAAAGTACAAATATCGAAAATAGGTGTTAAACATATCCCAGGAGAACAGAGATATTCTTTGGGCCCCCTCCCCTGAAAAAAGTTTCTGAATCCGAGCATGTTACATTGGATTTAAAAGAAAAAAGTCCATTCTCTTTCTTGTAAGCAAAAGGAGAGAAAAAAACAAATCCACGCATATTTTTTTGTCTCCAATATGCATTTTTTAAAGAGGTAATTTTTTGAACATTTATACATTATAACTAATAACAAAATAAGTACAGTGGAAAACTGTACAGTACAGTGTTTGTCAGAACTCTGTACAGTAGTGTACAGTGAGGAAAAGTGCTTGACAGTACCGCATACTTCGGCTTACAGTGGGGTACATTTGTACAATGCTGGTCACTTGGTAGGTGCTGTCCAGTGGAGTACAGTGGAATACAGTAGCTCTGTACAGTAGGGTACAGTTGAATACAGTAGGCTACAGTAGCTCTGTACAGTAGATGTACAGTGGATTTACAATAGGGTACAGTGATTAAACAGTAGAGTCAGACAATATCAGTCAATTTTCGGCACTATCAGCAATAACTGTCTAAAAATAGCTACAATGGGATAGGCGCACTGAGAAAAGAACTGAAATTTGAAGTTATTCAATGTTTGTAGTAAGACATATGCATTTATAGAAAGTGCATCTTAATAAATATTAAAATTATTTTAGTTCTTGAAGACATCCGGTTTCACTGAGAGGCCGCGTATCATTTATATATGCCTCGCTGCATTGTTTACATTTACCAGCGCCTGCATGGCTTTGAAGCGGAAGGGAAACTAAATATGTATGTGCTGGCTGAACAATTTGTTCTATTCATCTCTTTTTAATAGGATTTTTATTACTTTTGAACACCGTGATATACAAAAGTTTCATATGATAATAAACCATTTAAAATTCGTGTAAAAATTTAGTATTTGGTAAATCATGGGTTTGTGCGTCACTTTCAGACATGGGGTAATCTTAATCGAGTAATCGTAATCGATTGTAATGCTTACTCTTTTCAAGTAATCGACAGTAATCTGTAATTGAAGAGATTTGCGATTACTTGTAATCGAGATATAATACAAGGGTTGTCCAAAAAGTTCGTGGACAATCGCGTTTTTGTCATTTTTAACGGGTTTATATACACATATTGTATATCTAAATCTTTGTCATAAAATTTCAAATCAAACTAAAGTGTTTTGAATGTTTTCCATAGAAATAAATTAGAATTTAAATGTATCAAAGGGTCGAGCAAAGTACGCACGGCCCAGCGTAAAAATTGTCCAAACTTTGTAATTGAGTTTCTAGATATGAATATTTACAGTTTTCATAAAACATTTCAAAACTTCATAAGCTTCTATTATGATGTAGAATGTATGGTATACGTCATTTTCATAAGTCGTTTGAAGCTATTTTCAAACTAGCAGAGGACTTTTAAAAGATTTTATGGTAAGAACATGTCTTTAAAAACGCCTGAAAAAGCGACATCATCTGACCGCACGGAACAGCGCGCCACAATAAAATTGTGTCGACTAAGGTAAAACACCGATAGAAACAAAACAAACGATGGAGGAAACAGGAAAACCATCGAAATAGTTCGAGTTAACTTATCCACAAGTGGCACAAGCGATATTTTAATGCAGTATGCGATTGTACCCTTTGACCAAACGGTGAATGCGGCAAGTCACTCTCAGGTAAACCCAGGACTTCGACGTTATAGAAACGTCGTTATAAGTCAAAGTCAGACTGGGCCGTGCGGCCTGTATAGGTAATGTATATATAATGATAACTCCAATACAAAAATGTACATTGCTCTGAATTATATACATATCTATTATTATACTCTTTATTAAAATATTATAATACTTTCTTGATAATGGCGCCGTTATTTTGAATAAAATTACACAGAATTTTTGGACAACCCTCGTACATTACAGCTAAAGATTTTAGTGTAATTATATTACTTTTTCAATTCCTTTCGATTTATCTTCGCATGAAAGTCTTATGATGCACATATTGTATGAAACTACACTCTACAAGTGCTGTTTATAATATAATGATCAGAATGAAATAGTTTATATTCATTTTTTATGATTTTTTACTTTCACTATTTGTTAATAGTACATAATCAGATAATCAGTTGCTCAGTACATGTTTCTCTCTGCCTTGCAGATTTTTTAAAATTATTTTACCTAAAGTGTCTTAGGAAAATTAATAGAACTACCTAATAATTGACAATTATTGAGAGAGAAAGAGAAAGGGGGTATGTTAGATGCTAGAGAAAGAGACAGAAAGGTGTGTAAGTGTCACTGTTTGTTTGGTCAGTGAAGGGATCCACAATGCAGCTAATGAGGTGTTACCACCATAATGTTAAGATAACAATTAATCTAGCCCCAATTCGGATGTATTAAATAAGAACTATTACTAGCTCTAAAAACAATTTATTCAAATCATGAAGCAATGTTCCTTCAAAGTCTTTTGCATAGTGCCAATGATATTTTAATCATGAAATTGTTATTTTCAAAAAATCAATAACAACAGAATAATTATGCTTACTAAAGGTGCAAGGTCAAGGTTTAAACCATACTCGTAAACTTTAAACCAACAAAAAACTTCTTTTACACATTTCAAAAGACTAATCTCCCTACTACGCATATAATTTGACATTTTAATTTATAAAAGCAGTAGAAATTATAAAATGTTATCTTAATAAAATTGAAATATGAAGTTTCAAATTTTCATATCATTCATAATGCAAATATTCCTTTAAAAATAAATCCAAATCAACTTGAAGAGTTTATACATATGTTCAGAAGATGTATCATTTACATTTTAATAAAAAAAAATAAAGTAATCGACTATTAATCAATTCATGTTACAAAGTAATCTATTACAGTCGATTATAGGACAAAATGAGTGTAATTGATTAATTAACTATTACACAAAATTCCACCATGTAATCGATTACTAAACGACTACATTTTAAAGTAGTCGTGCCCAATCCTGGTCACTATGTTTATGTCTCTATAAAGGGCCTAATTATCAACAAAAAAGCCTAGCTTAAGAGTATATCAACACAAAGAGAGTACATATATTACTATGCTATCAATCCTCTCCAGAACCAATTTTATGACAATTTAATTTCTCTTCACACTGAATTAACACTTATGAAACTTCTAATAAGCAAATGAATTTAGAATTTTACATGAATTACGTAATTACATTGAATAAACTTTAACGTTTAACATGTGCTCACAATTTCAACAGACGACGATCTTTAATATCAAACGATGAAAGGTAGTTGGCCAGAGTACAAGCTGTAAATTGTTTGGATGCTTGCTCAAAAAGTGCAGATGATGTATGGTTGTTCAAATTAATATCCAAGGGGTTTGGTCAGACCACAATTAGGAGGGGGGGGGGTCAATTTCTTACAAATTTACACATTTTTAGTCTACAATACATATAAAGAGAAAAAAGTATTTTTTAATTTTTTTCTCTCTCAAAAAAGCAATCAGCTAGAAAAGCTGTTAAATATAGTGAAAAAGTGTAGATTCAAGTATCTAAAAATAATGATCATAGCGGGTTTTGTGGGACCACAGTGGTAGGGAGGGGTCAATGTTTTACATAAGAATGTAAAGTGAAAACTCTTAAAGGACTTTTGACTAAAAAAGCTGTAACTTTAGTAAAAGCAATCTCAGATAGTGTTGATTCAAGTTTGTTGAGGGTAGTATGGGACCACATTCGGGGGATGTCAATTTTTACAAAGGAAAAATCTTTAAATTATTTTCAGAAACTTAAATGTAATGATATATAGTATTACTTTTATGCAAGGATCTTAATATAATGTTCATTCTTAATTGTTTATACTGTGACCCCTAGATAAATTTTAAGAATCACAAGGGATTCAATGTTTGATGTATGTTTATATGCTTAATAAGATTTTTTTGGGAGAACTGCAATGCACAGTATGTGATATGAATATTAAATCATCCTGTTACAAAAAGGGCATAAGAACAGTCGGAGAAAAAATTTGAAAATCTTTTTATACAGGATGAATTATATTACATTGTCCAGATATTTTGTATTTGACTCCATAAAGCTGAATCTATTATGACTATTGTTGACAGGTGAGCGATGTAGTCTATTTGCCTCTTGTTTATTTATTGTGTTAAAGCGGACAACATTATTATGACAATTTATACTAGCTCATCTGGCAAGTCCAAAAACATTTATAGTTAAGTCAGTTGAATTGAATACTTACTGCTGAGATTTATCATTATGAAGTCAGATATCCTATACTTAACTTTGCTTACTTCTCCAAATGTTATTTCGATTTGCCACACAAATTATGTTTACTGCTAGCTGTTGAAAAAATACGTAATTATGCCAAATATTCTGAAACTTTGATTACAATGAAGGGGACAATCAGAAAATACATATTGAGGAAAAGGGAAAACCTCATTTTGGGACTGAGAATACATTTAAATATTTCGTTCTCGAGAATTTGGAAATGAGTATCTTATTCTTTTTCAACAAATGTGAAATTTACTGGATTTTGCCGCTCTCCGAAATAAGTTTTATTGCCAATTAGTGCATATGTGCAAACTAAACCCCAGACTTTTGATATCGGTAGAATATTTTAAATGTTTGCAAACCTGTTCAGTTAAGATACCAAATAATGTCTCTTTGGCTACTAATATAAGTACTCTATATTAAGAAGAAATGAAAGTCAATGTATGTCCAAAACATCACGAGAAAAGAATACAATGGCGATCATTTAAGTTTAAGCTGACAAGAATTCATAAAAGCATTTGGTCGCCATATTAGTTTCGATCGCTCCTCTACTGCCGCTGGGGTACATGTATATATACCGGTTGAGAAAGTTACGATCGGTTGCTTTCCGATCGAGGCATTCAGGTTGCACGGATTCTAAATGCATGAACTACACATTGTAGTAAAGTGTTTGTAATGAAGAATAAAGGAAACAACAAGCAATAAAATATACAAAATATATTTATTCTGTGAAAATATTTTCAAGGTATCTGTATCATTTTGCACCGATAGTGCTGCGTTATTTCGCATGCACATCAAACACATTTGTCGTTCATACACTAACAGAGTTCATAACGTCTGCATCTTTTGGAAAACCCCGGCTGCACTACATCCAACACAGTTATTAAATGATAGTTAATCCAAGAAAGTAACATCGTTTCCATCGGTTTTTACAAAAACGCTCCATTTCTAAAATCAATGCGATCATTGACATTGCTCGTTCTGCCATATATGTAGTATATATACGATGTTATAACAAACACAGGAAACGGTCTACAGTTATCGAGGATTTTTAAAGTATTGTCAGTCTGTGCCTGGATTTCAGTCTTGTTTCGTCGTTCATTAGATATTCCTCACCAGTGCAGTGGTTGTCATACTATTTTTGTTCCAAACGCGTTTCTACACGTCTTTTCGACCACGGTAACGAGTTTGGGTGTATGGAATACCTGAATGCGATGAAGCATGAATAGTGCTCTCGGCCTTATAAAGAGTGTGTGTAGCGATGAGCAGAACAATAGAAATCGAAATCTATTATGGCGGTAGTCGGAGATAAAAGGGAAATAATGCGTATATATGAATTCATGTCAGCTTAAAAAAAAGAATAACAAGTGTTTTACTCTTGTACTGGTACAAATCAGCACAAAAATCGGTATACATCTGGGGGAGTTCTTATTAAAGAGAAATTTTGAAACTTAAATTTCTTGAGTAGATATATATAGATTATTAAATGGCAATTTTTATATCATATGCTTATAGAAAATATGAAAGAATCAATAAAAAACATCATGTGATGAATAATTATTGTTAACAAATTGCTCCGTGTCTATATATTCCATCTCTAATAAACTTCCCTGGATTTTTGCGCCAGCTGTTTGTATACCAAGTTAACGTCGACGTAACTATTTGACGTCATACTCGGAGATCGGAGTTGAACGACGCATACCGAACTCTACGTCATAATAGCCGATGATTAACGGAAAGGGGTGTGATATAACATCCGAAGATTGCCGGAGAGGGGTGTGATATAAATCTTATATCACACCCCTAGGGTTTATATCACACGGGTAGGCTAATTTTCTGTTTATATCGCACAGGGCGGAAAAGGGTATATTTTCTATAAGTATACGATATATATAAATCGCATCCTCCGGTTCAAAGACAGTTCAAACTCTGCAGCTTGAATAAGTTTTCATTTTTTAAAATTATCAACGTGTTGATGCCATCAGAGTTTAGAAAAAAACCCCAAACAAACTGTTAAAGGGACTTGGAGACGATTTAAGCACAAAATTTTCAATTTCTTTTTTTCATTTTTAATGTCTAAAATAGTCAATATTGTTGTTTTTAATGCTTTGTCAAAATTTGAAAGTCAAATATCGAGTTTCAAACGAGTTACAGGAGTTAAAGTTTTTATTTTGTAAAAAAAAGCCTAAGTTCTGTTATTGTTTCCATATGTGTTGTATTGGTATACGCGGGTATGTTAAGGCTGCCCTATTGATTTCACAGCGATATGTAGAAAGTCACTTGTTTGTACGTCAAAAGATATGACGTCATAATTAACTATGACGTCACGTTCTGCATTTCTTTCGATCGTTCTCAGGGAATGTATGATAACGTTATAAGAGAATTTTATTGAACATTATAAAGCCGCTTGATTCCTTTATATAGACGCTGTTATAATTACTAGTGATACTAGATTCAATATTATCAATATTGAGTATAAAAGAATCAGCAGTTTTAAAGCTTAGTACTAGGTAAATAATTATTTATTAGCTAATGGTTTGGAGACTCCCCATGCTACATGTACGTGAAAACTAATAAATGGAGATATGTATATGCATTTAAAAAACAGCTTGGTATTAAAAAATCAAGACAATCTTAGTATATTTTACGTGAAATTGGGAGAGAAAATATGTACTAATGTTAATCATGCTGGAGGAACCTACCAATTGACCCAATTTTGTGTAAATTGAGCTTAAAAAGTAAAAATGTGCACAATGTTGATGATCTTGCGAACTTTTTTGACAATATTTCAAATAAACGAAATATTTATAAAAACCCCCAACAAGAACTAAAAAATATATCACTTATCAAAGGAATTTTCATAAAAATATTTTTGGTTTAATGTCATCAATTACTTGCACCGATGCAATTTATATTAATCATTTTCAATATTGTAAATTTTCAATATTGTAAATTTAAATATTTTTAATACTCATGTCCTACTTTGGGGCGACAGCGCAATCAGTGTCAGCGAAAATAAACATTTATTTTCTCTAGTTTATCGTTATATCAAAGATACAAAAAGATTTAGTTGATATTTGTACACCGTTGAAAATTTATATATAACTGTCATATAATCTGTTGACCTTACATGTTGTGCATACATTATTTTTACTGTATTATACACTTGTATTGGGAGAGGGCGGTCTAAGTTTTTGAACTTGTGTCCAATCCCTGTTGTAATTTTGTACAATTCAAATATGTTAAAATCAGATCATTTGCGCGCGTCACTTGCTTACGAAGAACATATAACGTCACAAAAATGCATGAAATATAGTGTTGGATATCGCTGTTTAATTATGTAATAGAAATTTAAAGATATTCGCCAGGTAAAATTATTTTTTCCGATAAATTTAGCCTTACACATCCTTTACATAGCTGCGTAAGTTTCAATCCAATGTTGCTTCCAGTTGTTGATTAAATTATTTATGAAGACATCAGATTATCTCGTTTGCCACAATTTTTTTTTCTTTTTTGTGTCAAAGAAAAATGGTTATTTCTTTACTTCACATGATTTATAAACAAATATTAGACTCGAGCTTTGTTTACATAACACCATGTTTCCTCTGTATCTCGCTTGTATCATTCAAAATACACAAGTAAAACATTATTTACATTAAATTTAAATTGTCAAATTGTGTCTAGGTCCCTTTGAAAAATGACCCCAAATATACATTTTAACAATTTTTGGTCTCAACAGATAAAAATATATCTAATATATTCAATATGCAACGTAGAAAAATAATTTTGGGTTAATTTTTAACCGGGGCCAACAGTTATCGTTACTCTGGCTTCGACTTACTAATAAAACAGATTTTTTAAATTTAATATTTAACAAATCAAATAATTATATCTGTCTTTATTAAAGATCCTGAGGACGACTTTGATATACTGCAACAGGAACTTCGCCAAATGAATTTAAGGAGGGAAAAAAACAAATATTTAAAAGAAAAATTGACAACAGTGAGATCCTGGAGTGAAATGCAAGGTCATTCTACCGACGATGAAAAAAGTCGATTGCGAGGTATTTTGTAAATTTTATAAGGCATTCATATTTTCATTGAGTATCAAATTCAACCGCTCTACCTAATTTTTCTTGAAAGAGCATATTTGTTAACAACCAAACACCTGCTTATATTTACACAAAAAGGACACATATATAATGATGCCTTCGATTTAATCCAGAAGTAATATTATGAAGTTTTACGTTCTCCTAGGCTGAATCATCACTTCGGATAAGTAAATATTGAATAAGTATGTAATTAAATTTTACATGCGTATTTACAAGGACATATAAAAAAATCAAGAGAACCCCTTTTCCCAATAAATTTAAAATGCTCAAAGAATATCAAAAATGGCATGTCTATGTTGGTTTATTATGTGAGTTTTCAGACTAAATTATCTTCTCTCGTGCAGCTTTGACTTTAGAAATACTCGGTTTTGCAGCACGTTTTCTTCTGGTAAATAATTCCTCTCCTGAAGATTAATTCTAACGAACTAAAGTCAAAATTGATTGTAATCATTAGTTCGGATGATGGAACAGAAAATAACTGAACATTGTGAAATACATTTCTCTGTACTTGTAAATGTCACTACAATAATCCGTAAATTACCTACTTACATTATGATTTTTTTTTCTACTATTACCCGGTTTTTGTTATAATGATTAAGCATCTACAAATTGCGGAATCATCCCAAGTCACATAAGTTCATGTGGAAACGATGCCATTACTGCATTATTTTTTATAAAAAAAGAACACTGAGTATAAAATCAACTAAGTCTACTATTTTATTGTACAAATAAGTATAAAATTCAACATAAATCTCGGAGAGTACTGAAGAAAGAAGAGAAATTTAGAAAGTTGAATTTAATCAGAAGATTAACAACAAATTAATCGCGTAACTTAACTTCCAGTTCGAAGACAGTTCATAACCCTGCATCTGGAGTAATTTCAACTTGATAATTTTGCAATGTGTAGAGGCCATCAAAGATAAGAAAAACTCAAAACAAACTGTTAAAAATTACCTCGGGTATAAATTTACGACGTGTGATTTCAACGGATAAAAACATCTCTCATTTAATATTCAACATTGAAAAATGAACTTTGAGCAAATTTTTAACAGGCCCAACAGTATTTAATAAACCGGTTTCAAAAGTCTAGTATAAAAAATCATATGATATTGGACAAATTGAATGATTATTTTTCATCTCATTGAAGACCTCGACGAATACTGTGGTTTCATTAATATTCAAGGGTATCAATTTTCGTGGATAAAGTGAAAATCCCAGTTTCAAGGATACGTAAATTCATGGCCAATGACCCTATCAATACAAAATGATAATAGAAATTGCACTTCAATGAACATTTAATTTCGTGGATCAAGTTAACAACGAAATCCACGAAAATTGGTATTCAACGAATATTGATGAAACCACAGTATCCTGACACATTTAAACTGAAACTACACCAACGAAAGTTAGTTGAAGGTGTAGAAAAGTCAAAAACAAAAGGAGGAAAATTGATACGTCAGACACAAGGTAATTCTACCGGCGATGCAATGCAAAATGATGCAAAATAATTTTCTAACACAGGATGAATCTCTGCCATTCAGTCAATTGAAAGGTGACTTAAAGGTACTAAAAAGTGACTGAATATCATATTTGTGCCATTCAGTCACCTTTCCAGACCATTCAGTTATCATTCAGTTGACTGTATGGCAGAGCTTCATCCTATGTAACAAACTAAAATTTGAATTACGAAAAATACCCCTCAATTATTTTTAAAAAAATGACTACATTGTTTGTCTGATTACAGAAATGTTTCCAAATGCAAGAATAGGAATTTTAATTTGTTTGATTAATTTTCCTTTGGTTAGTTTTAACTGATTTTGAAAAACACTCGTTTTAATACTGAGCGCATGAAGCTACGTCGTCTTAATCACAGGGCGAAAAACCATCTCAAAGCAAGTCCTTAAAGGTGGCTTAATTGATGGCTTAAAGGAGCGAAAAGGATATATGGTCTTCTAGCCACCTTTAGGTCATCTTTAAGCTAGAGCTTATAGGTCCCTAATATCCAAACTTCTTTAAGCCACCTTTAAGCCACCTTAAAACCATCTTTAATCATCTTTAAATGGCATTCCTTTAAGTGTATATATGTAATAGAAATTTAAAAAACAATCGTCAGGTTAAATTATTTTTTCAATGGTTAAAATAA
>WFKH01011925.1:13081970-13098944 GCA_016163765.1 Magallana hongkongensis | reverse complement strand
AAGAATGAAGGACATTGCGAAAACGGTCTCAGAGGTATTGAGTATTTTGTTAAATTTTTAAAGACAATAGTAATGCGTGTATTTTCTTCTTAGTGAAATATATTGATATTTTAATTAATACGAGGGTTGTTAGAAAAGTTCGCGGACAAGTTTGATTGTGAGCGGACTATTCGCATAATACCTGCGAACTTTTTCAGATTTAAACTTGAAGTATTTTCTAAGAAATATGTAAAAATTTGGTTTTGTTAAATGCACCGTAAAGAATAAACATATTAATTATTATGATAAGATATGCTTCACGGAGCATGTCAGTGTTTAATTTTTTTATATATTGTATGCATTTTTCCTTATTAAAAAATTCACCGTTTAAGCGCATAAAAATGCGCGATATTTTTTAAGACGTAACAATAACTTAAGAATGTCAGTTTGTGAAAGTTTCAATTAAATGGAAGAATTTTTTAACGTTTTATCGCCGAATATGGACGACCAACGCTTTAAAAATTGGGTCTTAAACGTTAACGTCAATGGACGCCTTGGAGCACCATCCCGTCATTAAATTTTGTGCAAGCAGGAAAATCTCCGATGGAGACCAACATGTTCTTAGATGCTACTGGAGATAGCCCACATGTGTCTATTTTTATAGAACAAAGGCTTACATTGGAATCAGAGGTTTAAAGATGGAAGAACTGATATTTTGAGCACCGCATCCCCATACATCCCGGATCTTGCACCTAGGATTTTATTACTTTCCTTATCTAAAGTTGAAACTGCGTGAATAGAGATTTTTGGACCTAAATGATCTACGATATGCCACAAAGGACATTATACAAAAATAATGGTATGAAGGTGCATTTTATAAATGATTACAATGACATGAAAAGTGTGTGGAACTGAAATGTGTTAACTTTGAAAAAGAATGACAGGGTTGCCTTCCAGTTGTTTGACGTCACCTGACGTCGTGGAAATATAAAGTGGTGCTCTGTAAATCTAATTCATGCAAAGTAGAAATCGCTGTTTATTTAAAAATAAATAAATATTAAAACCATATGATTTTTGCATACTTATTTTCAGTTGATTGTCATTTAATAAAACAAACGTCATCCTACAAAGTACACAGTAATTTTTCCGTAAACTACTTTGTCCGCGAACTTTTCTAACAACCCTCGTATATATAAAATTGTTTATTTTTGCATTTTAAATATATACATTGTATCCGTGCCAATGGGTCCTGTTTGTTGGTGTGTAATTTCCCATTTTCCAATTTAATGATTTCACAATATGCATTATCTACGTAGATTTTTTACGGTTTATTTTTTTTCTTTATTTTTTTTTATTCAGTTCAAAATGACGAGGCTGTAACTTTGAAAGCAATATATTTTTTTCAATTTCCTCCCTGCTTATACTTACTGTCATTAATGCAAAATTAGCTTAAATTTGGATCGATATGACAGTAAAGTATGGCCCTTGCTTGTATATATATAATCTTTCTATCTTAGCCCAACAAATTTAAAAACTAATCATCTGAGGCAGGTATCGCAGTTTATACTGACATTAGCTAGTACACGCATTACAGATGTTTGAACCACCTCTAAATCTATCGCGGGAAATTTAGCGCGAGATCACTTTGACGTCTTAAGTTAAAATTTATAATCATTTGTTTACGTATCTATAATTTCTTGGGTCTCACCAAAGCTTGTGCAATACTCAACACGTGTCTTCAAACCTCAAGACACCGTAAATTACATGTGAACGAGTTAAATGTCAGCCATTTTTTGGCACAGCACTACAGGAGCTATACTCTTTTAAAAAGCATTATGGGATGCTGTTAAAACAATCTTGATGAATCTGTAGGCTTAGCTCGATCTTTTTCCCGCGCACTTGTTCTTAGAGCTCGCTTCACTCGCTATTAATAATAATAATAATCATCTGAGTTATTATGTTATTATATACAAAAAATGTACTAGTATTATAAATTCCGTGCCATGCAGTACAAAAATTTTAATTCTGAAATTTTGCATGTGTAAATAAATGAACATTTATTATCCTTTATATAGCGAATTTCTGGTGAAAAATACTACTGAATTTATTTCTTAAATTCTACCACTCATCAGAATACAATTTACATACTATACATTATATAATCATTCTATAAATTACAATCGGTGAGTGGACAGATACAAGAAGAACAACAAAATATTACAACGGTAAACTTAATTTCACAGCTTCCAACATTATTTTAAATGATCTGGCAAAATATTGTACCAGTTATCGGCTAAAATTTAACGTTTTCTTTTCGTATTTTCTTATTTCTTGATATTTTTTAAATAAAACTTGACATACCTTATATGGTTAACTCCTTGTTTATGCACCTGTTAGGTTAAATCATTATTTAGAACCCAAAACATCTTGTTTGTGTGCTTTTTAGCACGCCCCGAATTCGCCGAGATTTTACAATTTACTGTACCAGTTACCGGCTTCGCGATAATGACAAAGTAAAATCCCTGTACATTTTGATTTGATACTCTGCAAAATGTAATTTGAATTATGTCCCTTTTGGGGTCAGACTAAAGGTCGTAGGGGTGATGATACATAAACAAAACTCATAAAATTATTTGTTTGTTATCATACGGTAATACACAAAATTTCAGACTATTCAATGCATAATATTGTGGCGTTCAACTGCGCCATGAATCTCCCATAATTTAGTGAATTCCTTTTGTTTCTACAGGTTATATGTATGTCAAATCAAAGAAGGGATATGATAATGTATCACAAAGGGGTTATGTTCTATTTTTAACTTATTACGTCACTTCCCCCACTGCTGAAAATGCAAAGATGTAAATTAGCGGTAAACAATGATCGTTTAAGCTCATATTTAAAACATATTCAAGAAATTTTTCAAGCAAACTTACTTTTCTTTAATATTCAAAACAGAAGACTGAATTTTAAAAAATCTCGGATAGTCGCGTGCTATAAACCAGAACTTTCACTTTAGCCGATAACTGGTCTTAGCCGATAACTGGTAAAGTACCAGTACGGTCTGACAGCTACAGTCATTTCATGCATATCTTTTACAAGTTTATGCTATGCTATGGTATGCGATGTTAATGATATGCTATGAGATTTCAATGGAATGCGATGAGATTTGTATGCTATGCTATGAGCAATTGAAATAAAGGGCGTTATGATATGGTATGCTATGCTATGCTATGGTATGCTATGAAAATTTAACAAAAACGCCTCCATACACAGAAGAGTTCCAAACATTTCAAAGTAAAATGATAATTAGCCACAGTTTACAATTAATCTACAATGTGAACATTAATTCTTTTAAATTAAAGCATTTAAAACCGAATTAAAAGCATGTTGTATGCTATGCTATGGTAAGCTATGGTATGATATGATGAATGAGAATCTATGAGATTGTATGCTATGGTTTGAGATTTCAATGCTATGGTATGAGATTCCAATGATATGCTTTGAGATTTCCATGCTATGCTATGGTATGGTGAATGTTGTAAAAGATATGCTTGAACTGACTGTAAAGCATGAAGGTTACCATGGATAAATAAATAAATAATAGACGTACATAAAATTGATCATTGCATATATAAGACAATATGTATTATTTATAATATAAGTTACATAATATTAGCTATTTAACATGATCTAAGACTTGTTAGCACAATCATACATATTCATAAAGTATACGTAATATATACTAACTACACTGTAAGTGGTGTTTAAGAGGCGATTTAAGTTTAAACAGAAGTGTTTTAAAAACTGAAAATAAGCGAATGAATGAAAAACATTTGCTTTAAAATGTTAAACACTCGCTATATAATCTGATGTTCAACAGCAAAGTGTTTAATTGCGTCAATATAAATCATGCAGTGTTCAAATGAGATAAATCTGCAATTAATGAATGCTAAATTTCGTAACAAAAGCATTTATCATGTAAGTGTTCAATTGTTGTTATCATTTACTTTAAAATTTCTTCAATATGTGTTGTCAAAGTTTAAAAATCACTTGTACATATTCAATCCTTTCATTTAAGTTCAGCATAAATTGATACCCATTTGATTTAAATAAGTTTTAAAATTTTCCAGACTTTTTGCAATTTTACAATGAAAATGCTATTTTCACCCTAAATTTTTTTCAGTATTTGTTTTCAAAGTTTTTAAATCAATTGTGCATACCTTTTGTTATATATCCTTTGTTTCGATACTCATTTTTCACTCCGCAGTTTTTTTGAGTATTGGGTCGAAAAATGGATCGGCTCCAGCTCTTCATAACACTTAATTTTATACTGTTAAAAAACGCACACTTCCTCTCTCTTCCCAATATTCGTAAAGAAAAACGAAAACAGTGTAGTACGTTGTACCATATCTATTTTAAAAAATCACAGTAATATACGAAGTAATATACATAAATATTATAAATAAAGTCTATTATCATTCCAGGATTGAATGATTGAAGTTTGAAAAAACTCCAAATTGGTTTAAAATGTTTTGTACCTCATTATCTAAAACTAATAAGGACAATTGTTTTGCTCTTTTGCAAGCGTCTTTTAGTTGCTTTGCTCTCGAGTAATAATAATCGGCCATTTTAGCGCCTGATCAACTATGCGAGACATAACACTATCTTCTTGTACACTTTATCCACCCATTGTCAACGTGACTGCACAGCCTGCACGTAAACTATGACGTGTTTCACCCTCATCTATTCCCAAAGTTTGAAGATAAAATTTTATACGCCCATATATGGCGGAATATGTAACAGGTGTATCTTAAACTTTCACCCTCTGTCACCAGACGAAAAAGAAATCCCGTTGATAAATTAATTCCTAATTTTGAGGACAATGCAAAGTATTGTTCCAAGGCAGATATAGGACAAACTAAGGTATCTCTACATCTTCTAAAAATAAACAAATTACGCTTTCCCTCCCCACATATCAAAGTTTCACTATATGTACGACTGAAAACAAAGCCATATTTATCTGGTAACTCCTTCACTTCATGTACCAAAATATTAGAAATATCTGACGCCCTATCACCAGCAAAAAACTATAGTTTAAAGATTGCTTGATCACGGATTAGAGTATATCGCTCTCCTAAAGAACAATGGAAAGCCAAGCACTTTAATTGGTCTTCAGTAAGCGAACCAACAAACCTAACTTTTCCTATGAACATAGGTTTTATTTGCTTTAGCAAGATTCTCGCTTTTGCTTGTTTCTCTTTCACAGCTGTGACATAATCTTTAACCAAATGAGATAAAACAGGATTCCCAAGATTTGGGATTTCGTTTCAAGTGTCCACTTTACCATATTTACTTAAAATATGTCCTAGCTGAGTAACCGTAACTACTAAAGTGTTAGAAGATTGTACAGTTTTACAGCCACATAGATGACATTGGTTCTGACCAATTAAATAGCAATCATTTTTTTGGAGTTTTGTTTTCACAGAATGGTCACACTAAAAATCTGTTGGAAATACCTCACTAATTAACGGTGAGTGGGGAAGTGCATAAAGAAATCCAACGAATTTCTGTTCTAAGCTATTTCTCTTCCTCTCTTCCTTGTGGACTGTTTTGATTGCTGTTGTTGATGAAGTGTTTTAAGTCTTTCTTCGGTTGCACCAAGGTCAATATCCCTTTCCTTCTGAAACAAATCAAAAACGGTGTGCATATAAATCCTTCTTTAAAGTACTACAGTCAGTTCAAGCATATCTTTTACAACATTCACCATACCATAGCATAGCATGGAAATCTCAAAGCATATCATTGGAATCTCATACCATAGCATTGAAATCTCAAACCATAGCATACAATCTCATAGATTCTCATTCATCATATCATACCATAGCTTACCATAGCATAGCATACAACATGCTTTTAATTCGGTTTTAAATGCTTTAATTTAAAAGAATTAATATTCACATTGTAGATTAATTGTAAACTGTGGCTAATTATCATTTTACTTTGAAATGTTTGGAACTCTTCTGTGTATGGAGGCGTTTTTGTTAAATTTTCATAGCATACCATAGCATAGCATAGCATACCATATCATAACGCCCTTTATTTCAATTGCTCATAGCATAGCATACAAATCTCATCGCATTCCATTGAAATCTCATAGCATATCATTAAAATCGCATACCATAGCATAGCATAAACTTGTAAAAGATATGCATGAAATGACTGTACTTTATTACCAGTTAAAATATCTAACCGATGTTTTTCAATATATACTAGCGGAAAATAGAAACTGTGCATTATTTAATATATGAAAAAACATTTAAAAATTACAATGAACAAATTTTATTTTTTGTAATAATGTTAACACATGTATTCGTAACAACATCTCATAACACATTAATGTCAACGTCGAATAGCGTCAATTTCAGCACACTCGAAAGTCACTGTTATTTGGAATTGAATTAACAAATTAATAACGCGTGTTTTGCGTTCAAGCATGCTTGACAGCGACGCCTCATTGATGCCACTAAAGTGTTTAGAAAAGCTTGAGGGATGTTGTTCCAGATGTTGGTCAAAGCCTGCCTAAATCAGTCAATGTCACCGATCGAGCACGTCTGGGATGAAATGGAAAGACGTTTTTGCCGTTTACCAAATCAGGTAAACGGCAAAAACGTCTTTCCATTTCATCCCAGACGTGCTCGATCGGCGACATATCGGTGGAAACAGCTGGCCAAGGCAAGAAATTGACATTCTGTTGAACAAACAAGTCCCTGACTACACGGGCAACGTGTGGCCTTGAGTTGTCTTGCTGCAGAGTGATCTGATTTTGATGTCTCTGTATGAAGGGTATCACATGACGCTGAATAATTTCATCTCGATAGCGTACGCCGGTAAGATTTCCATTGACAATTTGTAAAGGGGTCCTTCCACGTGCTGATATTCCACCCCACACCATAACACTACCTCCACCAAATTGTCGACGTTGCACAACACAAGCGTCCTGGTAACGCTCCCCAACGCGACGATACACCCTACAACGGCCGTCACTGCTATCCAAATTAAATCTGGATTCATCAATGGACAGGATATTGGCCTAGTCGTGTATTCTGAATCGCAGATGTCGTGTGCACCACGCTAGTCTGGCGATACGATGACGTTGAAGCAGTACTGGGCGCACTGCTGGACGTCTTGGTCTGATGTTTTGCTCGCGCAGACGATTACGCACAGTTATTGGACTAATTAGTCGAAGCCCTGGAATGCTACGGGCAGTCAAACTTGCTGTCTGGAAACGATTTCTCAGATGCACAAGTCTAATGTGATTGTCCTGTTGACGTGACGTCACACGAGATCGCCCAGAGCGCGGTCGATCCTGGGTGTTGCTAGATTGTTGAAAACGTCTCCATAATGACTGGATGGTGTTCTGATGAACTCCAAAGTGTCTTGCTACAGTAGTTTGTGCCATTCCAGCTTGCAGCATCCCAACAGCACGATGACGTTGGTTTTCGTTGAGTCGTGGCATGACATAGGGGTAAATTTTGTTGAAACTAAAGTGATTTCCTTAACAAAAAAAGTTTAAACAAATCCTTTACAGTTCTTATTCCAAACAGTATTGGCCCGTAAAACTCGTGCGTACAAATTCTTCATAAAACAACAGGTGCTCACTAACCATGAAAAAGTCCGTGCACCCGGACGGTTACCATCCGATATTGTCAAAAACAATACCATTATCGATTGTTTAAATTTTATAAATACAAACAATAGATATAGAAAAATTATACTAAATTTTATAATGCACAGTTTCTTTTTTCCGCTAGTATATATTCCTAGTGACCAAATAGCCCTAAGCAATGCCTCTGTTTCTCTAATATTTCTTTTTCATCCGCCCCCATAAGATCCCGGAATGCCGATGCCAATTATGCCCTAGTAATTTCTTCCATGTTATCCGTTTCCTTCCTATTCTTCTCATTTTCCTAACTATGGGTATTATATTTTTCCCTTTCAAGATATGTAGCCATTTTAAAACGACATGCGGGGTCTGAAATTATATTACCAAATTAAATTTCCATCCATATGATATAGATAACAAATTTTCCCCAACAAACACCGTGTCTAATTAAAATATGTTAAGTGAGGACCATTCATAAAATAATTACAGTAAAAAATAAGTATTACTACAGGTCATAAACAGTGCGCTCGACCCTTTCTCTTAGCCGAGGTTATTAAACCCGTATACTGCCGCTCAGTAAACCAACCACCTCAAAGAAATGGTCAGCAAATTACAATAATCTACTTGCTCCAGCCATTCAGCCCTATTTGAATTAATCTGTACCGAATTTTCCCCGCCGACTTCAGAGTCACCTTGTACGCACTTCAAACATTTAAACGACATCATGTTTTGGCACTATTAAACTCAATTTAAAGCCACCAAGGCTATATTAAACCAAATAAACAATTGCCACCCCGACCCCTTGCCACTAAGGCTTTTATAACCACCAAGCTATTATAGCCACCAAGGCTTACATTTTTATTTTATGAGCCACCGAGGCTTTCAATAACCACCAAGGCTCGGAACCACCAATTGCAAGGTACCACATTATTAAAAAATAAATCTATTTACCTCTCCTTTATTTCGTCTTTGATGACCTCGATAAAATGCTTCACTGGCCGAGATCTGGCATGAAAAGAAACCCGCAGCTTCACTAAATCACGCGACGTCACTGAGGATTAGAATGGATCACACGTCTTCTAAGATAACACAAGCTAACATCCCTCTCACTGGGGATAAATACACACCTGAACAGGGAAAAGTGAAAAGGAGTTTAAACAATTAACTTTTTATTATGCTAACAGACTTTTTTAAAATGCATGAAAAACTATATATACATATTTGTCAACAAAATTTACATAGAAGTACTTAAATTAGGTGATTTTAATTTTGGTGAATTTTCAAATTTTCAAATTTCAAAAGGCCAAAATTATATCCCCGCCCAGAAAACAGCTATGCGGTATAATTCAGGAAAGAAAAAAATCCATATAGTTTACTTAATAAAGTTTGGTATTTATAACCGCACTTTCTAAAGAAAGTCTGGGTATATTGTTTTAATCCTGTTTTGTCCTTCCGTCCGTCTGTCCGTCCGTCCGTCCGTCTGTCACGTTTTTCTTTCTCATACTGCTCTTACATTTTACGAATTAGACTTACCATCTCTTTGATTATGATTTGGAGTGTTATGCTGATTTGTAATTAGGTTTTAGAAATTTTATTTTAATCAGAGGGTCCAACTTGTAGCTAAAAATGCCTTTCTTTTTTACAAAAACCTGCCTCCACAAACTCCTCCTAAATTTTACAAAGTATCAAAATCATCTTTTGGAATATGATTTTGTATGAAAATGAATTTTATTTTCATCCCGGGGGTCAATTAAATGCTAGGAAATGGCGGGTTTTTTTTTTTTTTTGCAAAAAACCTGGTTCCTATTATTACATTTTATGCATTAGTCAAATCCGCTCTTGGAATATGATTGGAGATATCCCGTTGATGTGTAATAACGTATTGGAAATTTCATTTTAACTCTGGGGGTCAAAAGGTTGGAAAACGACGTTTTTTACACCACAAAAGTGCTTCCCAAAACTCTTCATACAATTTTCACAGAAACCAATAAGAATCTTAGTAGCCAAATCATTGTAACAAACAGTTAAACTGTTCAATAACAAAAATTACATATTCTTTCATCGAGAGGTTCCCTCTTATACCGTCCCGTTTCAATTCTAACTGGAAGTATTCCAGATCTAAATTGTGCAAGAATAGTTCTTTGAGATTTTTAAATGTTCAAAAAGTTAAAAAAAATCTTCAAAAGCCCTTATATTTTTTTCTACAGATTTAGCACAAACAGAAATAAAACGGATTGAACTTTACTTGGAAATTTCATTCGGATTCATAAAGACATTAAAGGTAAAGAATGACGAATGTGAATGTATGTATTGTAAAATTGTACATGATATTGGTAATGTATATTCAATCACATGCAAATGCAAATTAAAACTGTAAAATGTTTTGCACTGCACCATATTAAAGGCATATCCTCAACATTTTGAAATATATTTCGTTTTATAGGTTCACATTTTGTAAAGACACATTATTGGTCTCAGATGTACATGTACATATAGTTACATTTAGTACTAAAATATCTTTAAATTATGTGAATATAGATAAAAAGTTATTCAATATTATGTTATTGTAACAATTGTTTTATTAAATTTGAAATCTAATGTAATTTTAATTGATAAAAAATATTCTAAAATCAGTATTTATGTTCAGTTATATGATATACAATGTGTATACTCGGTGTTGTTGCTATGATGTATGTATATATTTTGGAATAGCATCTTTTTAATTATTGATGAGTTTATATCAAATACAGGAGTAAATATTTTTTATACTTTAGTAAATCTTCATTTCCGAGAACTAATGTATGTCATCAACGTTAATTGGTTAAAGCCGATTATTTATTAAATTGATTTTATTTTAATGTATTTAGAAATGAGAACAATTGTATAAAGTTATAATATTGATAATTTATATTAAGTTATAAATATACAAATATTCAAATATTCAAATATATCTTTTATTTAAACATAACATGAAAATTTAATGAAGATTATTTGGTAACTTTGCCAGAAAACTACTTTAAAATCAAAGCACTCGCACATTTTATGTGAAGACTACGGACTTACGCCTACCCATTAACAGGCGTAGATTTAAACCCAAATTTAGTTCCGACTAAGTTTCCGCCTTTTGTGAAACGCAACCTAGTCTGGCGACCGTTTCACTAACAATTCGTAGATCGTAAACGTACGAGTACACTTACGAATTCCGGACGTGCACGTATACGAGCGTTTCACTAAACCTATCGTAAACGTAGCACTTACGATTTGCGAGTTACGTCCAACTTTGCGGAACCCTTCAGTCAACGGAGATAGTTTTGGTCACCAGCAGAAGGTAAACATACATGTAGTTGATAGTCACAGACGACAATGGAAGGCGATACCTTCAGGAAGGCAAATTGATCTGTAGCAGACATAACAATGCTGGTGGACTTGGTAACGGACCCTGAGCGATGGAGAATCATTAAAGGGAAGTTTTATCCATCGCTCACTGTCCAGACGAATACGAAAGTCTGGAATGACATAACGGATATATGTATGTATAATATATAAGGCCTGTACTCGCAACTCTTAGTGAATTTGCGATCAAAATTATTTAATGTATCAAAACAAATGTAACTAAAGGATTCGAAGAGTTTGAGAAATATTATCGGTGCAAAAAGTTAATCAAAAGGAATTAATGTGTCTCTTTTTGAAAATAAACACTTGTCTGTTATTTTAATAAAACCTAAAAATTGTGGAAACATAGGCATCAAATTTGACCATCTTTGTCTCTGCATTTTTTAAACATGTTTGCCAATTAGATTTCCGGCAGCTTAAGGACGGCGGACCCAATTCATTTCTACAATAGATTTTTTATTCAAATTTCTATATATTGTTAATTAGTTAATGGTGAGTGAAAATCAATAAAAAAAATTACTTGATCATCGACTTCCTTTTTTTACTAGGGGCGTTTCAAAATTTGGGTACGAAAATCCGCAGATATAATAGAAAGTAATGGGAATATTCTGGGGCGTGGTATAAAAACTGATATTTTAAAAATTCTGCAATAGATTTTTTACCCTTATTAAATTTTTTTTATTAAAAATTCAATTAGCTTACCGATGAACAGAAAAAAAATGTAGGTCATCGACCTAAATTTTTTGAGGGGTTGTGTCAAAGTTTGCTGCATGGTTCATTTTTCTTCAGAAATATCATTGAAAAAAAGGACATAATTATTTATTGCCTAGCGTTACATTAACTGCTATATTAATAAATAGTGGTAGGTTAATGTATAAATTCAATATCTACCAGAATATAAAATCATAAACTGCCTTTCGGGGTTGTAGAATTTATTAACCGTTGAAATATAACGGACTTGTCGCAAACAGAGGAAATTCGGACTAATTTTTTTCCTAAACTTTTCTCCACTTAACATATATTGGCATCACAAATTATGTTAAGTATAATGATTTTTTTAAAATTTTCTCTCATTCTGATGTTCGTAATTACAACAGTTCATCTTCATAGCATATGCGCGGTATCTGCGCAGAGGTGTGAAATCTTGAATTAGGTCCGTCGTCCTTAAATTACTTTGATGTTTTTAAAGGTTGGGGAGAAATTCAATATTTGTCTGGGTTTATTATTTATCGCATGTAAATTCACTGAAAGTGTATCTGGATTAGCTGCAGAACTGTAGCTATATCTGGATATTCAAAATGTGTTGTTCTTTTTAGTTCATATTGTATGACAATACACTTCTAGATAATTATTAATTAAGTTTTCTTCAAGCAACTTTAAATGAAGAAAAAAATAATGCAAAACAAAATTTGACGTTCGTGACGTCGTGACGTTTTCGACGAGCTAACGTCAAAGTAGTGTTAACATGTCTTACTAAAATTGTCATAAAATGCTTAGAACACACAAGATCTTGGATATCTTTGTATATTTGTATTCAGAAAGAGTTGTCTAATTGGTATTGACAAAAAAGTGAGTTTGTGAAATTTTGACCTTAAGGGCCCTTTTCGCGTGACGGCAGTCAAATATGAAAATCTACCTGCAAGTACCTAGAAAAAACTTTTTAAGATTTTGAAATGCTAAAGATTCTGTATACATGTATAGGTGACAGTACGTGTGCTACCAAGAAAACAAAAGTACCGTTAAACAGAAACTCGTCAGAAAACAGTAAGTAATTAAACTAGATTATTGATAGGTACTTGCTACCCTTCTCTATGCATGGCACATATGACAATGTCCAAATTTTCTTTTCTTACAATGCATTTCAGTTTCACTCCAACAAAGAATAGTTCAAATTGAGGAGGAAAAGTTGGAAGTCATGAGAGGGCACTTGGATGTGAAGAAGCGCAAGCTAAAGCTCCTGGAGCAGTATGTTCTGTTGAGGATGGAGTCAAGGGCAGACAGTACACCATCAGTGTCAGCAGTTATAAGAGGACTTTTTACATCCTGATTTTAATTATATTTAAACCATAAATGTATGCCACATTTTAAATTTTAAGTATATATTAGGTGGATGTTTATACAACATTTACAATGTGGTCTTATTTAAGCATTGAATGCATATTTTTGGATATTGTTGATTCTATATAACACACCAGGCTATGCTGACAAATTGAATACCACGCTGTATTCAATTTGTCTGCACAGCCTTGTGTGTTATAGAACCGACGAAACTTTGCCGGTAAAATTCTTTTTCAAAAGTATATATCAATTTGGCTATGTAAGTTTGATTAGGTCAGATTCGACATGTGCTATAGAAAATGGAGCGGCACTGATTTCTAAAAATCTTCTCAAGAACTAGATTTTAAATTAAATTTTAATTATACTTATGATAGAAAGATTTGTCAGTTGACATCAGGATATGATATATCAAAGTTGGTTTCCATAATCTACATTTCGCATTCATTTTGTTTTCATGTATTCTCAAACCTATAATATATGGATTTTTTGCAAGTTTAACTCTCCTTGGCTGAAGCCAACGTGAGCCAATTAATATGAATTTTGCTGATCACATTTTGTCTGGCGTTTGTATGTCTGTCTGTCTGCAAAATTTTTTACTTTCTTTTCTATAAGCACTTGGTCAATTTCAATCAAATTTGGCACATGTTCATAATTAGTTAGAACACAAACACTATGTAACAATTTAACTTTGTATTACCAATAGGTATTAATTGAAATCAAATATGCAATTTATACAGACATATCAATGTTAATGAATTGTATATACATGTACTCCTGTATTGAAATGTAAATATTGAGTGAGTCACACTGATTATTTAGTCATATTTTAAATACTTGTGCATAAAACTTTTTTTCATGTGTTTCAAAGTTGAGATGTTTTGTTAAAAAAAACATGTACAACATCACTTCATATTCACATGTATTGATTATATATTCATTTGTTGTTATGTTTGACAAGTTAAGATATTTATTATTAAGAATGTTTTTTTAAAATTTACTCAAAATACAGTCATTATGTAGATAAAATACACTTTTTTATAAAATTGACACTAGCCAATAGTCTGATTTCATACAAATTTGCATGATTATGTGCAATTCAGTATACATGCTTTCTGTTAAATATAAAGAATGATATATAATTGTAGGCATATCCATATTTATTTTCATTTACTGGAACATGTATTATTGTCAATATGTGTGAAAAGAAATGTATTTAAACATGTACATATTTGTCAAAAGTCCATGTTACATGTATGTAAATGTATATGTGTTAAATTTAATAGATTAATTTAATTGATAATTATCACAAATGAAAATTACATATTTGTTAAATTTTCATGTATTGAACAAGTGTCTGTGTTTATTATTTAATTATAGTAGTTTAATTCATTGATATCACAAATAAAAGTATCTTGTCTTTTTTCTGGCAAGTGGACTGTAAATAAAATAATAAGTTATATAGCAAATCTCTGGGTGAGCCTCTGTCGGACAGTCTGGCCAGCAGTGTCAGCATTTGCTCCAGGCTCAGGGACCCCCCGTTCTGGATTGATATTGAGCTCCATGTCATTTACTGGCAGCTTGATGTCCATACACAGGTTGTGCAGTTTGAACACAGCTGTGATGATTTGAACACTTTTGGCAGGACTGAATAAAAGCATCCCACCAGATTTATGTATGCACCTGAATATAAACATATATTATTGTTAAAATAAACTTTTTAGGGAAAAAAATAGGTAACCTCACTAATAACCATTTGATAATCGTAAAGTACATGCACACTGTAGAATAAGAAAAAAAAATAATTTATTGATATTTTTAAATCCCTTATGTCATCATTGTTCATGAATAATCATTACCTAAATCTGGATTTGCAAACACCAAGAGCTCGTTCAGCAACAACTCTTGATTTGCTGTGGGTGGAGTTATAATTTTCCTCTGCCGGGATGTTCGGGTTGGATTTTAGGGTCATCATGTAACGTTTTAAGGCATATGCTGAGTCCCCAAGAAGCCAGCCGTCAACTCTATGGAAATATGGAAACATAGGATCTCTCATGACTTGCGATGGTATATGATTTTTATCCAACGAGTTGTGTGTTTTCTATCCCTGAGCCTTAATCATGGATACATGACATACATGTATACATGCAAATTGATAAAATATATCTCTAAATATTTATTTAATTTTGTTCACATTAATTCTATACCTTGTTTCCATGTGGGATTTCAGTGCGGAGTTTGAAAACATAAACGCATCGTGAGTGGACCCAGGGCACTTGCAAACGATGTTGGTAAACATTGAGATTAAAAATATTGCCGATTTTAATAACAGATTCAGTGTTTAAAATATTCATTTTAAAATGTAATATTGTAATTCAGTTGGACGAAAGAAAGAAGGAGAAGGATTACCTTAAAGCTGAACACCGCTTGTAAATAGGCACCGTCACACAGGTACCTGGTATATAAACCCTTCGATTTCGTTACACCCGATTGCACACCTGAAACTCGTGGCCGACATGTAGTATTCCTTTCGTCGTCTTTGGATTTTATGCATTTATTCCTTAAATTATGTGCATATTCTGTGTGTAAATAATGAATTGACCAATTTATTTGATGTTAGTATTCTCTTATCTTGAAAAAAGTGCGTAAAATTTGATAATTTCATCGCGACCGAGTAACACGGCGAGGCAAGATGTACGTCCACACAGGTGAGACCTCTACAGCGAAGTACTTTGAACTGTTTAGAGGTCTGCCCCTTATATAAGGGTTGTAGGGACAGCAGTGATGAAAAAGAAATATGGCGGACAGTGCCTATTTACGAGCGGTGTTCAGCTTTAAAGAAGCATCAGCAACCAACTGTACGTTAATAGCGTGGAAGCCCTTCCGACAGACGTACTCTGGTTCGTTGTCTTTGGGTGCTATGATAGAAATCAAAGTCCCATCAACGGCGCCGAGTACGTTGGGAAACCCCGCAATTTGATAAAATTCGTGTTTTGTACGAATTGCATCATTGCCTATAACAGTAAACATGCAGATTTTGGCATTATAGTCATGAAAATATTAAAGAATGCCACATTCATTTAGATGATCATGTATGTATATCAAAGAATGTGCTAAAATTAAATGAGTATACATGTAATTATATTTAAAATATTCAAAATCAATGATATCTATAGTTGTATATGTACTGAAAATTTTGACTTGTACACACCAGTTGGAAAATGGATGTTGTGGAGTCTATTGCAAATACTTTTGGTCACGTTATCAATTGCTCTAGAAACACTAGCCCTGGAAATCCCGTGTAAATCGCAGCACTCTGAGAAAAAAGATGCCTTCGACAAGTATCTTATTGTCACTAGAACCTGAAAAAAAGCGTTCCATAAATAATTGAACTGTATACACGCGCGCTTGTGTGTGTGTGTGTGTGTGTGTGTGTGTGTGTGTGTGTGTGAGAGCTATTTGATTTTTTCGGAGGAGAGTGTTAGTCAGGCCCTGTGACATTTTAACTTCTATCAGTGTCCACTGTTTGGCCGTTTAGTAAATAATATGCATTATAATTCTATAGAATTGTCCTCATACATATTAAGCAATTATAAAGTTCATGAATAATTTAATACATGTATACAAATGCCGTAACGGGTAGCGTAAAAACACGCATGCGCATGATCTTAAAACAATGTTCCCGGTTTTGGAGTAGAAAATCGTCATACATTCATATATCTGTGTCAAATGATGTCCGCTCTCCCTTTTCTTGTTTGAAATTCTTAGAACTGATAAATCAAAATTTTCAATTAATGTTTTGTTTACTTGACAGACTGGGAAAGAAAGTCATAATGAGTGTTCAAACAACAAATTGCATAATTGTTTAGCATTACCGAGAATTC
>WFKH01011925.1:13035882-13047516 GCA_016163765.1 Magallana hongkongensis | reverse complement strand
TTTTACACCTACATTAATTAAGAAAATGTAGTATGTGCGAAAAAAAAGAATGATTAATAGATAAACTGTAATTTTGTGCTAATACATTTAAAAATAATACAATATTTTTCAACTTTATTTAAAAAATCACAAATCTACAAATTATTCAAATGCTCTTAATAAACTTTTATTTTCATTTTAAAATTATTTTATCAAATTGCTTTATTTTATATCAAAAATTGTTAAACAAAGTGATAAAGAATATTCTAAACAAAAATTATGATATCATATGTGTTTGCTACTCTTTATTATTTTTTTGTTTATTTAATTTTTAAATTTAAAAAGGCTTGTATAATTTTTGTGTGCATGTACAGATCCTGATATACATTAAACATGTACATTGAACATGCTTCATCCCAAATTCTAAAACATGTATTAAATATACTATAATAACCCAATTTTTTCCCAGGTATTCTTATAAATTAATAATCTTTAAATTGATAATTTTAATTTTAATGTACATATAAATAACATAAAGTTTCTGTAATATAAGAATGTGCATCATCCCTGGTATTCCCTTCTTTTTTTATGACACTATTGACTGAAAAAATGTGCATAATGAATTGGTAAAATACACTTCCTATTTAATTAAGAGTTACTAAATTTATTTAATAAACCTGACTCTTACTGAATTCATAAAGTTATGTTACAATGAAATGTTAAATTACAAATTGTACTGTAAAATATAACATGTCTTACTCCTTACACATTTTTTATTTCAGAATATGTATCTTCATAACTTCAAATACCAGTACTTATAGCATCATGCTAATGATGCTATGTGGTGGATCTTCAGGGCATCTTTGGAAATGCAAGATTTAACAGATTACGATCATCATGATGTTTGATTTGATAAGAGTTAAAGGTATTTAAAATAGTCTATTCATCTACTCTATAATATTCAGTATAGATATTGGATATACATACAATATACATGTGTATTGCTATTTTAACCCCTGCTCTGAAAGAGAGAGAGGGAGTATACTAGCTGTTTTACTCTTGTGTGTCTGTCTGTCCATAACACATTTTTGTCACATTTATCTTAGCTATAACTGGTAATTACCAAAAAAAATCTTATCTTAGCTATCATTACTAAAAAAAGAAGTATATATGCATGCATATTAAAACTCAACTTGGATGAAAGAAAATTCAAAAATCAATAGTTATATACATGTACATGTAGTCTTTAAATAATCTTATTAGTTTTTCAATTATTTTGCTACAGATGCCTGGTAAAAAGTCCTACAAGTGCTTCCTTTGTCCTCGCATAACAAAAAGGACTGACAGATTTGCCATATCCAAATGTCACAGACTTGTGGTCAACAGAATTTCAGGACGAACACCAAGTGATGGGGATTTTCTCTGCAACAAGTGTCGTCATGTGTGCAGATCGTATGTGAAGGGATCTGAGAAAGCAAAGAAAAAAGTGCAGGCATGTAATTCTTCTTCATGTACTCCTCAGCCATCCACATCTGAAACACCTGTTAGTCCACCTTCAGTGCAGCTGCCATTCCCTAGCTCAGCTAGAGGACACTCCTCCTGTTGCATCTGCAAGAGGCCTGGACCAAAACTCATTGTTGTTCCTGTGGATATTAGGCACCATATATTTATATCCAAGGAAATCATCATTCCAGCTGGTGCCAGGTGTTGTCCGAACCATCTCCATGGAAATATTGGGGATCTTAAACCCACAACTGACACAACAACAGTAAACAGATCAACAATCACCCAACTTATCAAGTTTTTAAGGTCTGAAATTCAGAGGCAAGAGAAAACAAGACTTGATTTTAACAGCGAAAAAACTCTCAGTGATGCCGAGTACGTTGATCTCATGGGAATTTCCAAGGACTCTTTCAAAGATCTGCTGCAATTTGTGGAGGGAAAAGTTAGGCCTACTCCAACAAGATCTGTACGGACTAGCTTAGCTATTTTCCTGATGAAATTAAGGGGAGGTGAATCAAACAGAGTACTTTCAACACTTTTCAATGTATCAAAGTCCAGTATTAGAAGATGCATTAGTTCTGTACGCTCAGCTCTTTCCGAAAGATTTGTCCATGAAAACCTGGGTTTCCAGCACATCTCACGTGCAGAGATTATACAGCACCATACAAGACAGATAGCTCAAACTCTGTTCGAAACCAGCCCAGGCAATCAAGCAATTCTGGTTATGGATGGTACCTACATCTACATAAACAAGAGCGGAAACTTCCAATTCCAAAGGCAATCATATAGTGTGCACAAGGGACGTCCTTTGGTAAAGCCATTGATAATTGTTTCAACGACTGGCTACTACTTATCAGTTATGGGCCCCTACCTTGCAAGGAACAATGACGCAAGTATTCTTAAACATGTCATGAAGTCCAACATAGAGGACATTTGCAACTGGGTGGAGAAGGATGATATTTTCGTGGTTGATCGGGGGTTTCGAGACTCACTGGATTTTTTGGAAGAGCTTGGGATCCAAGCCCACATGCCTTCTTTTATGTCCAAAGGAGAGAAACAGATGACAACAGAGAGTGCAAATACAAGTCGTCTTGTTACAAAGGTGAGAGAGAAAGACTCAGTGGTGTGAGAGAGAGAGAGAGAGAGAGAGAGAGAGAGAGAGAGAGAGGTGTAAAGTACATGTACCAAGATCTTCATGTGAAATGATATATCACATTTTGAAATATGTGCATTGCTTAAAAATGAATTCTTTACTTTTAATAGATTAGGTGGGTTGTGGAATCTGCGAACTCCCGAATCAAGCAATGGAAATACCTTCGGCATGTATTACCAACAAGTCAGATTCCATACATAGGGGATTTCATAAGGATTGTCTGTGCTATTTGCAATAGGTAAGAATAAAAAAATGTTGTTTATATATACTTATAACACTCTATACTATTTGATTTTTTTTTCTATTTAAACACTTCTGTTTTTGTTGGTCACAGATATATGAAACCCATTTCTAACGGAAATGCTGTTGAGGATGAGTCTCTTGGATGTAAAATGCTTTTTCTATCCAAGCAAGTCAACTCCTTACAACAACATGTGGAGGAACATCACCTCGATCGGCGCTCTGTGTGTTGGGAACCAGTAGATGATCTAAAAGGTATGAACATGTATAAATAACTATGTGTACCCTAGTTCACACAGAATTGTGCTTGTCCTGTTGCACATTTTTGAATTGAATTTATTGAATAAATCAAAAGGATTAGACACAAGTTCTAAACAAATTAGGAAGTCTTCTAATGTTTTAAAAGATTAGCAGTTTATATGGATTTTCTGTAAGACCCTACCCTGATAGTTATGGTATTTTATTGCTTACCTGGTAATATTTTTTTTTTCATACACATTTCGTGAAAAATAAAAATATATAAATTATCAAATAATCACAATGTATTGTATTGAGAGTTCATGATAACTTTTTTAATCCAAATCAAATGCTAATCTCTGATTTTATGTACAGTGGATTAGCTTAGCATATTTTTTTTCTCTGCATGTATTTATTTAACCTTAATTATTTTAATATATTTTTATTAGGCTTTCCGTATCTTGATGAAGAGCAGCTTCGAAATCTCACTTGCGGGACATACCAGCTTCGACTCTCACCCAGTTATGCACAGGAACACTTGGAAGGTAACTGCCAGATACATGTCCACAAAGAGGAGCCAGGTCTTATCAGAGTTCGGTTACAGAGTAGACATGTATCATCACGATCGTACCAGCTATGGATAAAGTATGATGAAGCAAGTGTCACAGCATGGTACTGTAAATGCAGAGCTGGGGCAAGAGTTGTTGGGATGTGTTCCCACATTGCAGCCATTTTGTGGTTTTTGGGAAATGCGAGGCACAGGGACACAAGTGGATTTGGAGTTCGGAACTGGGGAGACTTTGTTGACGATGCAAACAACATTCCAACTTCAGTTGATGAAAGTGAGTCCTCTGAGGGAGAACTTAGCGGGACAGAAGAATGACATTTAAATAGTGTAAATCGAACATTTGCCACAGTGAAGTGTGAACATTGTTAGATTAAATGTTAATTCATATGTCAGCAGCTGCTCAGCTTCATATCTTAAAAACTATGCAATAATAAAAATAATGTTTGAAAGATTTTCTCTGCAGATCAATAGAATTTTTAAAATAATTTATTTATATAACATTTCATTATTTATTTTAATTGTAGTTATTAATGCACTATGCACACAATCTCCAACACATTATAAAGATTTAAACCATTTGTTGACATGGAAACTATTCTTTTTCTTACAAATTAAGATATATATGTGTAAATATATTTTAAAGATAATGCTCTGTTTGAAATATTTAATATTTACCTTGATATTGTTATTAAAAAACTTCTCTTATCGATCTTGCTTTTCCAGGAGGTGGAGATTTTGTAATGTTTGGTTGCCATAGAAACACCTTTATACATGCACACAAATGTGTTATATGTTTTTCTCATAATGTTATTGTTGAATAAGTTACTAAGTTGTTGCAGTATTAAAATATTAATCAGTTTTATATTGAATTACAAGTGTTGTGTCAATCATTCTGTCAATGTTATATTTTGCACAAAGTTGACCAATCTGACACCTAAAATCTTAGCCCACTGTACGGACCCCTAGCGACCCAAAACTCATTATACTTTCTTGATTATGAAAGAAGACTTCCTTAACAACATTTATGGAAAATTTTATCAAAATCTGAGAATGGGCCATTTTTGGGTGTTCGTGGCTCAAGTCCTTTCTTCGCGCTGTTGAAGTTCTCGGCGCTCTCGGTGTTTCGGGAGTCCTTACTGTATCCATTTTCACTTTCTTTTGCAATAAATTCAAACATCACATATGCAATTTGTTAGTTAATAATTTACTATTTCCTCCGGGAATGCTTTCACTCTGCATTTACAGCATGGGCATTTGTAAAAACAAATATCAACTTTATTTACTCGCTTGAGGCAATTGAAATTTTTTTTCGGTTGAACATTAAGTAGCAACTTGGACACTCCTTATGAGCAAATAGGTCCATCTGTCCCACAATCACACGATGTCCATTTTCATCAAATCAACCACATTTACAAATCTTTGTCTTTGCACAGAATCTCCTGGATTTAATTCCATGATCACAAAGTTTTAATATCCAACAGAATAGTTCACAAAAATTCGATCAGAAATAAAATCCGTAGAAATTACAAGAATCCCACCGCTGCCACCAGTTGTAGCGCCGTCGAGCGGTTACGGCATAATTAATTGATATAACTATATTAAATCCTTCCTTTACTTATAATTCCTGAGTGAAAAATCCAAGTTCTGTTTTAACAATTTATTTACATTATTTCCAAATCCAATAACGTCACAAAATAAATCCAAGAAGAAGCACTGACTATATCTACGACAACAATAATCACTCTAACAACAACCATCCTATGACACTCGTACCCTTACTTATATACACATTAGGTTGCTCGTTAAGAGCAGCCGTCTAAATGAGGTCATATTATGCAATGCATCGGTTGCTCTTCAGGAGCAACGGGTGTACAAATAAACATGTGAAATAAAATGATAATATATGAAAATAATTAAACTGAATATAATTTATGGCGTTACAGATACACCATCGGTGACTCTACATACAGCTGCATCAACTCACAGCGGGGAGGCTCAAACTGACATTACTTCGAAGTGCATTCAGATATGTGGTAAATTTCCAGGAAAATCTTGTGCTAACATTCTGTTAGCCGATGTACATCTTCAAGACCGTCCTGACAATCGTGTGCGTGCATACATCATGCTAGATGATCAAAGTAACCGTTCTTTAGCCAGTTCACAACTCTTCGATTCATTCGGAATTGAAGGACAGGATATGGAATACATCCTTACCTCATGTGCAGGAAAGGAACGAGCTGCTGGGAGGAGAGCCTACGGCGTAGTAGTGGAATCAATGGATCAGAATGTCCGACTTCAACTTCCTGCTGTCACTGAATGCAGCCATCTTCCTAACAATCTCAAGGAAATTTCAACGCAGGAGGTAGCTCAGAACTATGCTTAACTACTTGACATCGCCCAGTACATTCCACCCCTGGATGATAGCGCGCAAATTATGCTATTAATTGGAAGAGATGTTATTCAAGATCACCATGTTCTGGACCAACGTATTGGACCAGCTAATACCCCCTATGCACAAAAACTTCAATTAGGATGGGCCATCATAGGTGAAATCTGTTTAGGTAGTTCTCACTTGCAAGAAGAGTTCAACGTCACAAAAACAAACATTCTTGATAGTGGACGTGGTACCGTACTCAACCCTTGTCAAAATCAATTTCGTTTATGTGATAAACAGGACATTCTACAGTCTGAAAGTAACTCTATTTATGAACCACACATGGACAACTTGTTCAGGAGAACAGAAGATGATGAAAAACCTGGCTTGTCTGCAAATGACAGAGCATTCTTAGAGACTATGAGTTCCCAGTTCAAAAGAGACAAACATGGCTTTTGGACCGCACCACTGTCGTTTAAGCCAAATCGTCAAAAGCTGCAGAACAACTATGAATCAGCATTGAAAAAAGCTAAGAGTTTATACAGAAGCTTGGAAAAGAATCCCTTGAAGAAAGAGCAATTTCTTGCATTCATGGAGAAGATGTTTCAAAGAGACCATGCTGAAAGAGCGCCAGAGAGGATAGAAGGAGAAGAAGGCTGGTTTTTACAGATCTTTGGTGTCTACCACCCAAGAAAAAAAGATCAAGTACGTGTAGTATTCGACTCAGCTGTGAAGCATAATGGCATCTCCTTGAACGATGTATTATGTTCAGGTCCAGACCTAACAAACAGCCTCCTAGGTGTGTTACTTCGCTTCAGACAGGAACCAACAGCCATTGTTGCTGACATAGAGCAGATGTTTTATTGCTTTAAATTCAACGAGGAACATCGCAATTATTTTCTGGCATGAAGGAAACGATTTTCACAAACCTCTTGTTGAATAACGCTTGTGTGTACATGTTTTCGGTAACACAGCTCTCCGGCGATAGCTACATATGGCCTTAGACTTGCGGTAAATCACAGTTGTCTTGGTTCTGATGTCAGCGACTTTATGTGTAAAGACTTCTATGTCGACAATGGACTTAAATCACTACCAACGGTTCAACAAACCATAGACCTGCTTTAAAGAACACGGAAAGCACTGAAAGTTGAAGGAAACTTGAGACTTCACAAATTAGCTTCAAACCGAGAAGAAGTCATGCAAGCATTCAAACCTGAGGACCTGTCAAAAGATTTAGAGGACCTGGGGTTTGGCAATGAAATTCTACCAGTCAAACATACTCTTGGCGTTTCTTGGAATTTGGAGTCCGATGCCTTTTTATTCCGCATCTCAACTGAAGAACAGCAATTTACAAGACGAGGAGTGCTTTCAACAATCAACTCCATATTTGATCCCTTAGGATTCTTAGCACCAGTCATCATTGATGGGAAGTTACTCATGCGCCAGTTAGTAGGATGTACCAGTGATTGGTATGAACCCCTACCTTTAAAGTACTCAGCAACATGGAAATGTTGGGTCAACTCTGAAAGATCTACATGGCTTAAATATCCGTCGTACTTACCTTTCAGTGTCATGAACAAGTGCACACAACAAATGCGTACACATCTTCTCAGACGCATCCGAACGAGCAGTAGCCGATGTTCGATACCTTGTATACCAGAGCGAAAATGGAAACATGGAAATGGGTTTCATCTTAGGCAAGTCAAAGGTTGCACCAAAGCATGGTTACACCATCCCCAGGTTGGAACTTTGTGGGGCAGTACTTGCTGTGGAAATAGCAGAATCCATTGCTACTAACCTAGATATGCACATTCTAGGATTTCACTTTCTACACTGACAGCAAAGTGGTTCTGGGTTACATTCAAAATGACACTAGAAGATTTTACATGTATGTAGCCAATCGAGTTGAGAGGATCAGAGGCTCCAGCCAACCTCAACAGTGGAGTTATGTGTCGACAAATCATAATCCAGCAGATCAGGCAACACGCTCTATAGCAGTTTGTAAAATACAGGACAATCCTTGGTTAGTAAGATCAGCCTTTCTTCTAGACGAACATGTTTCTACACAGGAAACGCATGAGTTACAGAACCCAGATGAGGACAAAGAAGTTAGAGCTGAGGTAGTTGTCTAAAAAACCAGCGTGATTGATCCACCTCATGACCAGCTTGGAACTCATCGGTTCATTAGATTCTCGAGCTGGAGAAAACTAGTTGAAATTATTGCCCACCTACAACACATAGCTCAATCGTTTAATGGCGTGGACTGTTCAGGATGGCATGTATGTTCCAAGTGGAAGACAGTACATGCTTTTGAAGCAGCACAGAAACATCTACTTGTTGAAGTTCAACAAGAAGCCTATCAGAAGAAAATTCAGTGTCTCCAAGCAGGGAAGTGTCTACCAAAGTCCAGCTCAATATCCAAATTATCACCCTTTATTGGTACTGATGTTCTCTTGCGTGTGGGAGGCAGACTTGAACATTCAATTTTGACAGAAGCAGAAAAACATCCTATTCTTGTTCCTGGACGTCACCACATTGCCATACTTATCGTCCGTCATTATCACGAGCAGATAAAACACCAGGGTCGACACATCACAGAAGGGTCCATTCGTTCTGCAGGGTTCTGGATCACGGGAGCAAAGTCATTAGTGTCCACTGTAATCTACAAATGCGTTAAATATCGGAAACTAAGAGGAAACCTTGGTAGTCAAAAGATGACTGACCTTCTTCGGTCAGACAGACTTGAACCCGGACCGCCATTCACCAATGTTGGGGTGGATTGTTTTGGCCCATGACAAGTCGTAACTAGAAAGACACGTGGAGGTCAAGCATGCAGCAAAAGATGGGCAGTGATGGTCACGTGCCTAACTATTCGTGCAGTTCACAAAGAGATAGTGGAAGAGCTGGGTTCTTAAGTTTTTATCAACGCCTTAAAAAGATTTATGGCAATCAGGGGTCCGGTCAAACTTTTCCGATCAAACCGAGGGACAAACTTTGTCAGGTCAACAGACAACCTTGGCATCAATGCTATCAATGTGGAGGACAGCAGTGTGAAAAAAAAATGTGTACTCCCAAGGATGTATTTGGCTGTTTTACCCACCGCATACGTCCCACATGGATGGTGTCTTGGAGGGGTAATTGGAATTTCAAGAAGGATCTCGGATTCTCTTCTGACAGATGTTCCTGGGACCGGTCTCACTCATGAACTTCTATCAACCTTTCTCGCTGAGGTGTCCGCCATCATGAACGCAAGACCACTAGTTCCTCTCACCACAGATGCAGAAAACCCTGTGTCGTTGTCGCCATCGTTGCTGCTCACTCAGAAGCCTCAGCAAATTACTTCTGTTACAGAAACTTCCGATAGTAAAGACCTTTTCCAAAAGGAGTGGAGACGAGTACAAGCCCTGGCTTACATGTTTTGGCACCGCTGGAAAGCAGAGTATTTACAGACACTTCAACAGAGGAAGAAATGGCATGAACCGAAAAGAAACTTATGCGAAGGTGATGTTGTGTTAGTCAAAGACAAGCAGACAGCAAGAAATGATTGGCCATTAGGAATTATTCGTAAGACTTTCCCATCTTCAGACGGTTTAATTCGCAAGTGTGAAGTGCGCGTAGTAAGAGATAGACAAGCTTCCTTATAAACCCGTCCAACTGCTCAACTTGTTCTATCGCTACCATGTTAATATGTATGCATAAGTAATATAAATATGTAGTGATGACGTTGTCATCAAGCGGGGAGTGTTCTGTCCATTGTTAGAGTTAGAGTTATCTTTCTTTAATTATTGATTTTTCATTTTTAGAACTCTCTTGTGATTTCTGGTAAAATTGTTATACGAAGCCCGCCATTTGTTTATGCGGTTGAACACCGCGCTCTGTATTTTTGGTCAAGTTTAGCCTACTACAGAGTAAGTAATGATTTAAAACGTGTTTATTATTTTGTAAAAAGATGATTTCGACATGGTTGTACCTTTTACAGTAGCCATAATCAGTTAATCAAACTTAATATTGATAATTTTACAAGTTATCTTAAATGTTTTGTGATGGCTTTGAGCTAATTTTTGTGGTTAACTATATTTCTAAGTGTAATGCTGCAAAATTTTATTTCTATGGAAGCCAAAGAATTGCATGTTAACTTATTATGCAATTACATATGTAATTCCCGGTAAACAATTGGTAACTTTTAATTCAAAATCAATGCAAACTCTCTCTCTCTCTCTCTCTCTCTCTCTCTCTCTCTCTCTCTCTCTCTCTCTCTCTCTCTCTCTCTTAGTGTCTACTAGAATATAAACTCCTACATGTTTAGAAAACACTAATATTCATTTACATGTATTTTGTGTATGTTTTGAACAGAGCCGCATATTTCTGTTCATTGGCAACTGTCTTTGATATCTTCCACTTCACAGTAAAAAGAGAAATGAAAAGTAGATTTTAGAAATTTTTGAGATTTATTATGAGAATTAATCATCAGTTAAAATCCAATTCAAGGGTCCAATAAGCCGTTTAGAACATATTTAAAAACATATTAAAATTATTTCTTTGGCAAACGTATAAGCTATTGAAGCTTTATTTTGCTTTTCACGGAAAATAATAAAGGTTTAACCAGGAACTGGATAAAAAAAAAAAAGACGTGCTCTATCGTAACATGGCTGCTTATACATGTACATTCTACATTCTGACTGATTTACTGGTTTTTAATAATGTGCAAATATTTTTTTTAGATACACAAAATCAATGTCTAAACACCATGTCCTGCGCTTGAACTTTATTTACTGTAATTTATATATCTATTTTTCAAACATTAGCAGTCGGGGCGGACTCCGAAAACGGGAGTAGCGGTGTTCCCGACGGCTAAAGGATAACATGCCCTGAAGGCTTTCACACATACCAAAAATAATACCAGCCCTCACCTGAAATTTACAACCCGGTGAAACTCGAGCTTTCAGTTATTGGCATGATTATTTAAGTATCAATAGATTATTAATAAAAACATAGTATTTCTAAATTTACGATAACAGTGTGTCTTATGAGTCGGCGCTGTTGATTACAAAAATTTATTTATATCAAACTATAAACACGTGATTTAAATAATTGATTTAAAAAAATAATATTGAAATTAAATAACAGAAAAGGCTTTTAGGAATAGTAACAAGAGGCCCATGGGCCACATCGCTCACCTGAGGAACAATAGGTCTGATGAAATCAGCTTAATATAGTCATAATACCAACTATCTGGACTGTAACAACCGTTAATGATACAACGCCGCTTAATGATATAAATAGAATTAAGCGTTGCAATTGCAACGCTTAATGCAATAAATTCTTGCATCAACAGTTGACATGTTCAACTGTTAATGATAAATCGCCGCTTAATGATAGAATTGTATCATTAAGCGGCACAAATGCTTAGCAGCCTTAACGCTTAATGAAACAAGCAAATATCGGCACCCTCAACCGCTAATGATACAACATTATATCATTAAGCGTTGCAGTCGCAACCGTTAATGATACAAAATTGTAAAAATGAATGTAATTAAATCTTTTTATTTTCTTCAATTTGCTCAATAATCCTAATTTTAA
>WFKH01011925.1:13005884-13031110 GCA_016163765.1 Magallana hongkongensis | reverse complement strand
CTTTGAACGCTGTTCGAAATCGCAAAACAAAAGTGAACTGTATTTTTATTATTGTTTGCATGTAATGATGATCATGCACGGTTATACACTGTACATGCAATAGACATATATTATTGGGAATAGGTGTTAGAGAGAAGAAATACTTTAACACAATTATTTTGAATAATTGTTTACATGTAATTGTAACAGATAAATATATTTTTTTTCGGCGTTCACACTGGCTTTAGTATTAATGACCATTGCAACAAGTATTCCAGAAAATAGTACACTACTGCGGGTCAAAATCATTTGTGTATTCACGGTTTCTAAAGTAGATATTTTATTTGATTCCTCATTAACCTTAAATGATAGTCATCTTGAAGAAAAACACGTGTATAGCGAATTCACTAGACTTATCATTACGAATATTCGTTATACGAATATAACGAAGTAAATCCACTGGTCCTGATACTTTGCTATAACCGAGTTTTTCTGGTGTATTATTATGTAGGTATTATCGGCATGTATATTTTCATTTTGAAATCACCTGTATTTTTTTTAAGGACGATGTCATTTAATGACACAATAAACAAATATTTTCCCTCTCATAACACCTTTGTATTCATACCTACTGATCCTGTTTATTCTTTTCATTAGATATGTCGTTTTGTTTCCCAACTATGGATCAAAATTGGTAAATGTATTTAAGGTCTATAAAATAACTATATAAGATTTAATAGGAAGTTTTGAAATCTTGTTTGAAAAATGTAATACACACACGTTTAACTTGTCTAGCTTTCAGTGCGCTCGATATTTTGTTCAATTATATTTGTAGGTTGCACTGTGACTAAGCGTTCAATTGCGTAATTGTTTTGGTTAAATGACATAAAGCGTTCAGCGTACATGTATATGCTAACCGCTTAAAAAGCGAGAGATTTATATTTCCGGTGATGCATAAACTGTAAACCAACGTTTATTCGCGTGCGAGATATTTTCTTGAGGTCATGAGAGCTTCGTAATTGCGAATATTTCAAGCCACGAACGATTCCTTGTCGTGTGATCGTTACATGTATAACAACAGAGGTAAGGAAAAGGCTTGGACGCGAACATTAGTCGTCGCGGAACAGTTTATCGGTAAATAAAGTCCCCGCGTCCATGATCACGTAGAGTCGCAAAGCCGGAAACGAGACGCGAAGCGAAGCAAAGTTACTTGTATTACCACCACTCTCTGAAGCTAATAACGTGGTTCACAATAAATATTATTACTTGCGTGTTTAAAGTGTTTATTTGGAATAATTTGTATTCAATAAATATAATAGTTTTGTTTTTTGTTTTTTTTGGGTGGAAAAAAAAAAAAAATTTTGATAGAGGATCATGATGTAAAGAATCAGAATGCGTCACCTTGCATGGCAAAGATCATTACATCAAACTCCATGCTACGCATTACTTCTGATCTGATGATCTGCACCTGGTAACTCCAAGTAATCCGGCCCTTTTGAACAAGTACCGAAAATTAAAAAATAAATAATAAGTTTGATTTTGGTCATTAAAAAGGTGTTTGGTATAAAAAAAGAAAATGCCTCTTTGATATACATGACTATATTACGGCGGCATTGAAGGGCCAGATAAAAAAAAAATTATTTGTTCGGATCGGCCAGATGAATTAGTACGGCGGCGTGGATGGCCAAATAAAAACGTAAATAATCTTATTTGTTCGGACGAATAACGATTTGTTTAGAAGAATTAAGATTTGTTCGACGAATTAGGATTTGTTCGGACGAACAAATTATTTGCTAATATATATGAGAAGTAATTTTTACATTGGGAAAGATGTAGGTGAAGGGGGGGGGGGGGGGGGAGTCTCTGATCAAGCAACTTCTTTTCTTCAAATAATAAATGCTACTCGTAAATGTTATAGTGAATGACATTTCTACAATATCTGGCATATTTTGCTGCCATGCTCAATTCTCAAAATCTATCATAATTTTGCAATTTTTTTTATCGAAAGTAATATCATTATTACAGAGCTTGACGTGCAGAAACATTACAGATACATGTAGTAAATTAAGATATTTTGTCTATAAATATCAAAAATCGGTGGTTATACATAGTCACCGATTTTCCTAATGTTCTTATTTTAATACCTTAGTATTGGTTTAATTATATAAAGATGCAAGACAACCTTGAACTGTTGCCATGGAGACCGGTTGTCATGGTCAGAGGCTCAAGATTGAAAATGACCGTTTTAAGGTTTTTTTGGAGACAGCATTAATGATTTGGATGATTAAACATGTTCTCAACTTTCATGTAATATCAGTTGAAGCTGCATTTTAGCAAAATAAATGGCCGTTGCAATGACGTTTTGAACAATTAAATATTTCTGCATTATTTTTTTTTTACTTTATACATATTTCCTTAGCAAGGTCAATTTAACGATGCTCAATGATGCTTAAATATATTTGATAAATAAGTAAACATGTTTCCCACAAATGGCAACAAAGAATGGTTAGTAACATGTTTTAATTTTTATATGACGTGCATATTTTAATTACAGCTATTCATCTATGAGTTTGGTTCAAAAATCACTTCTTTGGTATTAAAAAAATAGGAAAATATATTTTCAAAATAATGGAAACATTCTTTAGAAGTTGATTTGCCCACCAATATTTTTCTATAATTTGAAAAATGATCAATAGTTAATTCAAAATTTTATATTTCATAACTTTGATAAGCTGAAATTACTTTCTATATTGCTTTAAAGTTGATAAGATTTGCCATTTCTGTATCTTTGGTCTCCGGTACCATGGCAACGGTAGTCCTTAGCAAAACAAATTTATTTTATCTAGCTACTGAATACATCAATATGTATCATTGTATGTAATATAAAGATAAATAGTGACTATGCGTGCCGGAACTCCTATATACAATTTTGATTTTTACATAGAATTGATCTTTACAACTAAAAGTAGGATTATTGAGCAAATTGAAGAAAATGAAAAGATTTAATTCCATTCATTTTTACAAGTTTGTATCATTAGCGGTTGCGACTGCAACGCTTAATGATATAAAGTTTGTATCATTAGCGGTTGAGGGTGTCGATATTTGCTTGTTTCATTAAGCGTTAAGGCTGCTGTGCATTTATGCCGCTTAATGATACAATTCTATCATTAAGCGGCGATTTATCATTAACAGTTGAACATGTCAACTGTTGATGCAAGAATTTATTGCATTAAGCGTTGCAATTGCAACGCTTAATGCTATTTATATCATTAAGCGGCGTTGTATCATTAACGGTTGTTACACTGGACAATGTAGTATAATACATGTAGATCCTGTATAAATGAATATCCATTTTCCCCCTGGATATTCTTATTCATATTATCATTAGTCCCTTTTCGAACAGGATGATTTTATAGTCATAACACATGTTGAGCATTGCAGTTCTCAAAAACATCCTAAACAATTGTTTATGTATGGGATATAAACCTACATCAAACTCTGAACCCCTTGTGAGGCCCAAGAATCATCAAGGGGCCAAAGTCTAAACAATTTTAAAGAATCACCTGGCTGATTAGTTTCTGAGAAGAAGATTTTTAAAAGATTTACTCTATATATTGCTATGTAAAAATTCGACCCCCAATTGTAGCCTCACCCTACCCCTGGGGATCACGATTTTTACAGCTTTGTATCTACACTACCTGAGGATGCTTCCACACAAGTTTCAGCTTTCCATACTAATTAGTTTCTGAGAAGATTTTCAAAGATTTACTCTATATATTCCTATGTAAAAATTCGACCCCCTATTGTGGCCCCATCCTACTCCCAGGGGCCATGATTTTCACAACTTTGAATCTACACTACCTGAGGATGTTTCCACACAAGTTTCAGTTTTCCTGGCTGATTAGTTTCTGAGAAGAAAATTTTTAAATATTTACTCTATATATTCCTATGTAAAAATTTGACCCCCCCATTGTGGCCCCACCCTACCTTCTGGGGTCATGATTTTCACAATTTTGAATCTACACTACCTGAGGATACTTCCACACAAGTTTCAGCTTTCCTGGCCACATGGTTTTTGAGAAGAAGATTTTTGAAAATTTCTCAAAATTTTTCAATAATTCCGAATTAACTCCCCTTAAGAAAGGGCTTGGTCCTTAATTTTCACAACTTTGAATCTCCTTTGCCTAAGGGTGCTTTGTGCCAAGTTTGGTTGAAATTGTCCCAGTAGTTCTTGAGAAGATGTCGAAAATGTGAAAAGTTTACGGACAGACGGACAGACAGACAGACGGACGACCGACAAAATGTGATCAGAAAAGCTCACTTGAGCTTTCAGCTCAGGTGAGCTAAAAAACCGTACAGGGGATATCAGGGGCATGTACAGGGAAATACAGTGGCTTACAGTGGGCGAAAGGGGGTGACAGGGGCTTACAATGGCACACAGGGGATGTGTAAAGTGGCTGACAGGGGATTACATGGTGTATAGGGGCTGTGTACAGGAGCTGACAGGGGGTGCACAGGGGATTACAGGGAAAGCACAGGGGGTACGAGGGAAAGACAGGGGGGTTTCATACGGACAGGGATTTTTAGAGCCAGTAGTGTTGTGACGTACTTCCTATCGAAATATGCAATAAAATCATTTATAATTTTAAATATTTTTTTCTTTCCCAAATCAGTTATCTACATGTAACAGCGTAGTGCAATGGGTTAGAGCGTTAGCTATGGAACTGTAAGTCATGACTTCGAATCCTGCTGCGGCTTTTAAAACCTTAACCTTTCTGAAAACTTAATTTTTTGTCAAATTTTGTAAAATTCTAAACCGATGGAAGTATTTCGTTTATAATGTACTTTTGTCCACATTAAGGTGTCCCATACTACCTTTTAAAGAACAGCATTAATGCACTTATCCCCATAACAATAATGGTTCAGAACAGAACTATGTAAACTGTTTAAAAGACATTATTTTTATTTACTCGTGTCTGCAAAACTATCAAAATTGATATAGATTTTATATAAATCCCTTATGTTTTTGTTCATTAGTTTATTACATTCATTACAACACTTGGTATTTCCTATTCAGCATTTTAAATGTTAAAAAAACCCAAAAACGTGGCCTCAGTTCGGTGTGCAAACATAGAATTGTGAGCAAAGCTCTTTATCTTGCTTATAACTCGAAGCTTGACACTCAACATGGTTAGTAAATAGAAAATTGTAAACAAATAAAATAGAAGGAAAATGCACTAAAACAAAGAAAATGCACTATTCATTTTTAAAAATGATTCATATATATATATATATATTTTCATCAGTGAAATTAATATATGTTTAGACCGAATATACTCGAATAAATGCTGACCATCTTAACAAAACACATTGCATTAATCAATTAGTAGGCAAAGATCATACAAAAATACATGTACAAGTACACTGGGTTTACTTTGGGTTTACTCTGAGTCCATTCTAGTAAACCCGGAGTAAACCCAGAAAGTAAACCCAGGGTTTATTTGGGGTTTACTTTCTGTTAGGTTTGGTCTGATCGGTACTGTAAAATGAATTGTATTTTATACTACGTAATTATGGCATCATATTTTTACTCATTTTGCGAAGGAAAACAGTCAGCTGTCTGATTTACCGAAGTATATGATTCATTTTATAATTAAAAAAATATAAAATACAGGCGATAGTTCCCCAAGTTACAAAGCATAGTTAATGAAAATGAAACGAAAATAAAAAATAAGCTAAAACCGCCGTTAAAAGTGAAAATGTCAACGCATTGAATTTTTTAACCACAATTTACTTCACAAAATCGGCATCAATGTATTTTGCATGTTTCAAAGATTCCCTTTGCACGCGAACTGCTGCACAAAGAACAAATTAATCTTTGTCTGATTGACCCATTTATCATACGTCCAACACGGCTGCTTCAAACGCAGCAGGATAAAACGTACGCTCAACTAGGACCTGGGGTCACCCGAAAATATTTACATTTTCCAGTGTTTTTGCCAGTGATAACACTACGTATCGATTTTGTAATATATAACCCATAACTTCAAATGACGTATAATTGGGGCGCCGGCAGGGTTTGCTTATTTATGCTTAAATATTAAATCGTACAATGGCTTAAAATTATATAAATATAAGTAATAAGGAATCATTCTTTGAATATTATGAGGTGATAATTTCGGTCGGGGCGTGATCAAATCTATCATAAAGCCCTTCGGGCTTTATTGGATTTGATCACGCTCCGACCGAAATTATCACCTCATAATACTCAAAGAATGATTCCTTATTCCTTTAATAGTTCTCCAAAATAAGTGTATTAATGAGCCCTCATGGAACTCTTTTACAAGTGAAGATAAGAATGTAAATATACTTTCTTTTTTCTATATCCATAAGGAGACCAGAGTTCACCTTACGTCCTAAGTCAATGTCGTAATCATTTTATTAATCAATACGGAAAGAAAAGTCACCTAACAGCTGCCTAGTGTCATTTTACAATATGGAGATTCATCAGAAGTGATCAACTGTAGGGGGATCAGGGGTCACCTCATCATAAATGAGGAGACCATCATTGTTAATTTCATTCGAAGACCAGGTCATTTTACAAGATTGAGATTTACTAGAAGTCAATCATTGTATGGAGATCAGGGGTTAAATTAAGTGGAATGTCTGTATGAGACCAGATGTCACCTTATGTCCTAAATAATGACAAAAAATAATTTTGCTAATAAATAGAGCAGGGGTCACTTTAAGTGAAATGTTCATAATGAGCCCACAGGTCATCTTAGGTCCTAGGAATTTTATTATTCTATAGAGAAACCAGAGGTCACCTTAATACATTTTTAAGGATGGAGATTCACCAGAAGTCATCCACTGTAGAGAGACCAGGGATCATTATTTGTAGGCTATCAATAGAGGTCACCTTAGTCCTTTATCAGTGTAGTTATAATTTTGTTAATCTATAGGAAGACCATGGATCACCTTATGTCATTTTTGAATATGGATATTCACTTAAAGTCAGCCACTGTAGAAGACTACCTTAACCTAAAGTGGAACTTTCATAAGGAGACCCAAGGTCACCATAGGTCCCAAATCAATGAACTTATAATCTTGTTAATCTATATAGGTAAACCATAGGTCACCTTAAGTGGATTATCTAAAAGAAGAGCAGAGGTCTTACCCTTATGCATTTTTGAAGATGGAGTTTAGATCACCAGAAGTTAACCACTGAAGGGAGACCAGCGGTCACCTTACCTCGAACAGCAATAAGGAGACCTGAGGTTACCTTAGGTCCTAAACCAACAAAATAATTTCGTTAATCTAAAGTGAACTATTTATAATGACACCAGAGGTCATTTTAGGTCAATTAATGCGGTTTTGAAGATGAATATTAACCAGAAGTCAATCACTGTAAGGAGACTAATGATCACCTAACATTCATAAGGAGACTAGAGGTCACCTTTGGCATGAAATCAATAAAGTAATAATTTTATCTATAGGAAAACCAGAGGTCAACTTATGTTAAGATTTTACAAGGTTGAGAGCTTCACCAGAATTCAACCGCTGTATGAAGACCAGGGGTCACCTTAATTGGAATAACCATTAGGAGACCATAGGTAAGCTTACGTCCTAAATCAATAAGATAATACATTTGTTAATCTATATGGAGACCAGAGTTCACCTTAGATGGAGATTTACTAGAAGTCAGCCACTGTAGGGAGACCAGGGGTCACCTTAAATGGAATATCCATTAAAAGACCAGCGGTCACCCCACGTCCTAAATAAATGTAGTTCCAATTTTGTTAATTAATACGAAATAAGAGGTCACCTAAATTCATTTTACAATATGGAAATAAACCAGAAGCCATCCACCTTAGGGAGACCAGGGGTCACCTTAAGTGAAATATAAATAAGGAGACCAGAGGTCACCTAAGGTCCTAAATCAATGGTGTAATAATTTTGTTAATCTATATAAACCAGGGGTCACTATAAGTAAAATAAGATAAGATAAGTTTAAGATAAAATTCACTAGGTTCAGCAACTGTAAGAAGACCAGGGGTCACCTTTAGAGAAACATCAGTAGGGACAGCAGAGGTAAAATCAGCTCCTTGAGTATTGAAGCAATAATTTTGTTATAATTTGTATGGAAACCAGATCTAGACGTCTTATGTCATTTTACAAGATGGACATTCATTTTACAAGAATGGACATTTACCAGAGGTCAGCCACAGAAGGGAAACCAAAGGTCACCTTGAATGGAATATCAATAAAGAGACAAGAGGTCACCTCAGGTCCTCAATCAATAAAGAATTATTTTCGTTAATCAAGCAGGAGACTAAGGGTCAACTAATGCCATTTTGAAGAGGAGATTCTCCAGAAGTCAGCCACTGTAGAGAGACCAGGGTTTATATTAGGTAAAATATTTAAAAAGCGACCAGACGTCAACCTGGGTCCTAAGACAATGTAGTATTACTAGTAATTTTCTTAAATGATACGAAGTCCAGATGTCACCTTATATCCATAAGGAGACCAGAGGCCACTTCACGTCCGTAATCAATGAAATAATTATTTTGTTTATCTAAAGGGAGACCAGAGGTCACCTTATGTCATTTTACAAGATAGATATTCAGCCATGGTAGGGAGACCAGGGGTCACCTTAAGTAAGATTATGTACAAGGAGACCAGAGGTCACCTTTGGTCCTAAATCACTGAAAAACTAGTAATTATTTTAATATAAAAGAGGTCACCTTATGTCATTTTACATGATGGATATTCCCTAGAAGCCATCCACTATAGGAAAACCAAAGGCCACCTTTGGTAATCGATCTATGTCGTTATAATTTTGTTAACAATAAACGGAGACCGGAGGTCACCTAATGTCATTTTACAAGATGGATATTCAAAATGGCATCTACTATAGGGAAACCAGGGGTCGCCTGAAGTTGAATATCCATTAGGAGAAGAAAGGTCACCTTAGGTCCTAAATCAATATAGTAATTTGTTAATCAATACGAAGAGCAGATGTCACCTTCTTTTACAAGATGGGTATTTATCCGAACTCATCCACTGCAGAGAAAACAGGGGTCACCTTAAGTGGAATATCTATGAGGAGCCCAGATGTCACCGTATGTCCTACATTAATGTAGTAATAATTTCTTTTTATCAATAGGAGACCAGAGGTCCCCTAATGTCATTTTACAAGATGCATATTCACCAGATGTCATCCACTTAACGGGGACCAGGGGTCACCTTAAGTGGTGTTTCCATAAGGAGATGAGAGGACACCTCAGGTCCTGAATCAATGTAGTAATTTGTTAAATAATACGAACACCAGATATCATCTTCTTTTACAAGATGGACATTTACTATAAGTCATCCACTGTAGAGAGACCAAGGGGTCATTTTAAGTGGAATATCTATAAGGAGATTCAAGGTCACCTTAGGTTCTAAACAAATGTAGTTATAATTTTTTAAATCACTACAATGATCAGTGGTTAAGTTATGTCATTATACAAGATGGAGATTCCCTAGAAGTCATCCACTGTAAAACCAAAGGTCACCTTTGGTAATCGATCTACGTCGTTATAATTTTGTTAATTAATAACGGAGACCAGAGGTCACCTTTTGTCATTTTACAAGATGGAGATTCAAAAAAGTCATCTACTATAGGGGGACTAGGGGACACCTTAAGTGGAATATCCAAAAGGATACCAGAGGTCACCTAATGCGCATCCTTTGTAGGTAAACCAGAGGTCGCCTTAGGTCTTAGATCTATGTCGTAATAATTTTGTTTATCAATACGGAGACCAGAGGTCACCTAATGTCATTTTACAAGATGGATATTAACCAGAGTAAACCACTGTATAGAGACCAGGGGTCAAATTAAGTGAAATATCCATAAGGAGATGAGAGATCACCTTTGGTCCTAAATTGTTGTAGAGTAATTTGTTAATCAATACGAAGACCGGATGTCACCTTCTTTTACAAGATGGAGAATCACCGTAAGTCATCCACTGTAGAGAGACCAAGGTCACCTTAGTGGAATGTCTATTAGGAGACCAGAGGTCACCTTAACTTCTAAATCAATGTAATATTTTGTATATCAATACGGATACCAGAGGTTATCTTTTGTCATTTTTCAAGACGAGGAGCATGCACCATATTTTTATTGTTTATTAGGAAGAACATAATTATTAAGAGGAACAGATGTCACATAAAAATGTTAATTAATACGAAGACCAGAGTTCACCTTATATTGTACATCATTGGGGAGACCAGAGGTTGCATAAATTATAAGGAGACAAAAGGTTAAAAATGTGGTGTGTGAAGAATTATAACCCAAATCAAGTGAAAACAAATAGCTCAGACTGGTTTTTTTTTGACAAGCGAAAAAGGTACACATTTGTTTCCTAATTTTTTGTCGTCAAAGGGGGGAGGGGTGACAATTTGCTCGTCTTCATCTATTTATAAGATGCAATTCACAATGGGTCCGTGTTTTCTATGTTTATTTTTTGCAATTTGATTGATTTTTGAATTTGATAAGTGAAAATTTAGGGAAGGGGGGGGTGGATCGGGGGAAGGGGGGGGGGATAGTAGAGGGAAGTGGTGAACTCCAACCCTCACAACCTGTAGACAGGACAACACCTACTCCGTAATAACAATAAATAGATCAGATGTTAGCTAGAGTGTTAAGTTGATAAGGTTGCCTTTGTGGTATGATGTATTATTAGGGAGACCAGAGGACATCTATTGTAATTTATTACCAAATCATTATACCATTATCTTAAAGTATCAGTAAAAAGTCTAATGGGGGGAGGGGGCAAGACTGCTTTAAAAAAAAACAGTCAATGTTGGATTCTTTCTCCTCTATAGTATCTTTCCAATCATTAGACGGTAATTCTTTAGAAAAATACATTTTCTGTTTGTTGTATTACATTTATAAAGGCTAGGCAGTGGTACGAGTTATTCTACTTTCATTTTGGGGTTGCAATGCACTACATTTTGTAGCGAAGTGCACAGATTTGGTAGTTGTGAATGAGCAGGTGACCTGGGGTCCTAGTTGAGCGTACGTTTTATCCTTCTGCGCTTCATACACAGATCGTTTTCTATATATTCAATACCGAACCCGAGCGTAAAAACTGATTGAACATTCGCCTTGTTATTACTTTTGTAAAAACTAAAATTTGGAATAACATTAGCACTTAATTTTTGCAATTTATATTCTCCCTTCCATAAGGATGATTTATGCTAAATTACGTTGAATTTGAATAAGTAGTCCTTGAGAAGATTTTTTAAAATGCCCCCCCCCCCTTTTTTTTTAATTTTGAGATTTTCTCCGTTATGAACAAAAACTGGCCTTTCATTTCTGTAATTTATTTTTACCTTTCCACAGGAATGTTTTGTGCCAATTTTAGTTGAAATTGGCTGAGTTGTTTTAAAGAAGTTCAAAATGTGAAAAGTTTACAAACGTACGGACAGACGGACGGACGGAGAGACGGACGACGGACACAATGTGATCAGAAAACCTCACTTGAGTTTTCAGCTCAGGTGAGCTAAACAAAAAATGTAGATCCCTATTCTGATTTTATCGATATTTTGTCTTTTTCATCAAATTGTGTATCTTGCAAATTATTGATATTGTAGTTTTTCATATAAGATTAATGCTAAAAACATCTTTCTTCTAATGAAAGTCATTATAAGCCCTTGGTTGTATCTCTTACACTAATTTTCTCAGGTATTTTGTTATCTATTAGCTTTAAATTTATTTACTAGTGCTTTACACCGGTAAAAACAGTTAAAAGAAATAGAAAATGTGGAGAAAAAGGAAAAATGGTCGGACCTTTATAAATTGTTCTAGATTAATATACATACGAAGAAAGTTTTTTTTTTTGTAAAGTAGTTGTCCAAAATCATAAGTGGTTAGTATAATCATAGATATATTCTAATTTGTTCTTTTAATGTTTAGAAACAAATCCAGAAGTATATATTTTTTTTTAACTGGAATGATTTGTATTGAAGTATCTTCTCTGATAGCCAGGAAAATGTGTATGAAATGTATATATGTCTTAAGGATACGCTTACATTGACACATAAAATATGTAGGAAAATTCCATTTAGTATTTTCTCATTTTATCTTACAATATTTAAAACAATTAAAATCAAAACTTCGAAATTGGAAATTTTGATTTTAATAATTTTTTTTATAATATTGTGATATTAAAATGTAGAGAGACTAATATTATCATTGATTTTCAATTTTATTTAAAGTTTAAAATTATTGAATAAAATTTGCACTCAAATATCAATATGATTTGTTGTATAATGCTTATCTATGTTATTTGTCTGCGACTAGATTTTCAATAACCAAACAGAAAGTACCCAGTCTTATTACTGACCCAAACTACACGTACTAAACATCAATTACCTTTTTAAATGGTTTGAAAATAGATCAATGTTCTTAAAATCAATATTATTACTATCCCTCTCTTTCTCTCTCTTTCATCAGTTGTATCACGTTTAAAAATAATATGTGTGTTCTAATAAGTTTTAGACAAGTCTGGATATTATGATGCAGTCGTTGATTTGCACATACGATGACAAATTTTACTCTTGTGATATTCATATTATAAACATCACAAGAGTAAAATTTGTATTTGTAATTAACATGGTTAACGCCCTTTAGGCATTTTAATTAATATTCGTTTTCACATCTACTAAACATTATAGAATGTGTAGAGATAAAACATCTGACCTAGTAACAAGCTGTAGCTCAAATTATTTTCATTGATATCATCAACAAACTCTCCAGCGTACGTTTTGATGAAGTTGACTAAAAAGTCCTTAATCATGGTTATCCAATCTACTGTACTTTTCATCTGCATTAAAAAGGATACAAAAGAAATAAAAAAAAATAGTTTTTACATTCAGGCAAAATAAAATCTTAAGATACAATTTTTAATATAAGTCTTACTATTTACATAATCATCGCTTATTGAACCGGTTTAGCTGACTATTACTTTTAAATAGCACGATCCTAAAGTATGTAAATCAAAAATAATTTTTTAATAATATTGCGTATTTATGTTTGACCTTTCGCTTCATTGTGCAAATACAACTGTTGGCTCTAGTTGGCCTCAAGAAAACTGCAATATTTATTGCAAAATTCTGAAAGTATTGGATGAAAACTACATGTCCTATACGCAGCATAAATTAATTTAAGGTATATCGTTTTATATGCAATACATTTATTGAAAAGTAATAATTGCTAAGTTGGACGTAATGTGCATGAATGATAAATTCCCTTCTTCTCTTTATCACTTAACTCGAACACTGTCGACGAGAAAATCGTAAATAAAAGTCCCATTAAAAATATTTACTTAGATACATGTACCTGTTGATAAAAGATAAATGTCAAGTTTGACTTACAATTAATCTTAATGAAGCAACTTAGCAAGATCCAAATCAATTCACCAATCCATATTGAAACTGTCTGGAAAACAATGTAAGTAAAGAATCACTGACATACAGACAGAAAGACAGCGGTAAAGACAATAGTCCACTTTGGTTTAACGGTAGGAAACAAAATACAAAAAAAAAATGAAAACAAAACACTAGATATGACAAATTAAAGTATCGTTTTCTCTGTGCAAGTACAACTAAGTTAAATTTTGAATCTTAATCACCGAAGTGAAACAACTCAAGGGAGCTGATTTATGTAGGTTAGAGTATTTAACTTTTTCTTTCCCAAAATTTTTACCTAGCAGTGGGTTAGAACGTTTACTACGAATTTGTAAGTCATTACTTCGAATCCCGCTGGGGTTTTTTGGTGTTTTTTTTTTATATAATGTTTGCCTTTCCAATAATTATTAAAACATATTTTTGGGTCAAATATTGTAATATTTGAGAAAAATTAAAACGGTGAACGTATTTTGAATTTAATGTACTTTTAGCCACAATAATATCGACAGGTGTCTCACCTTAAGAAAGACTAATTGATTGGTTGATATTTCATTCATAAAAGAATAATTTTGCGGAATGAATAGCTGTCACCCACTTATTAATATTGGCCATATTTAAGCAAAATTACCCCCCCCCCCCTCCCCGTAGACAAAACTCTATTTTTATCATTTGTTTAATGAGACCGAATGAAAAATGTTATATATCATGCATGTGTCATTACTTCTGTGGTATTAATAGTTTTAAAATGATTTTTTTTTCAATTCTCTAATAGCTGATGAGCTTAGTAATGAATCATAAATCTGTGAATATTTCAGGAATAGAGTTACTTTTTAACATATTATCTAAATACATTTTGTGTTTTCACTGAATCTTACATTTTGTCAAAGAACGAATCTCTGCTGCTGATTCAGGAATCAGCAATCAGGAATTTTACACCTGTTCCTTTCACATTAATTTAATTTTTTATCTGAACAAGAATAATAATTGATATATCCAACATTTTTCTTTTGTGTATCAATGAATCAAATCGTTTTTTAGATATTCCTCTTCTTCCCTTTTTACACGATTCATTTAATAAAGCTTCTAAAAATAAAACTAGAAAATTCTAGTAAAGTTACTGTCTAAACTTCTTGAATTGCTTTAAAAAAATTCTAATATTTATGCACAATATTCATAATCTTATGGTTTTATATTTATGATTATTAAAAAAGATATCGTTGTAAATACTATAATGTATTTTACGTCTCCGTTAAAGCGACAGTACAGCTGAAAACACATGTGTGAATAACTTCAGATTTACCCATTGCGTTGTTAGGAAATACGAAATAACGTTGATTGTGACAGTTGAAGTACATAAAAATCTCTTTTACATACCTAATTCATGTAATTATTAGCTTCCGGAAATTTAAGGGTCGTACAAACCGGAATAATCTTATATCGTTTATTTGTACCACGTGGATTTTGATTGACAGTAATTGACACGTGCTGAAAACTACAATATCTTCGCCCGACTAAGGTCATCATGGTATACGAGGTAAAAGGGACTCTCTAAACGGAACATATCATCACTTTCTCGATAATTTATTAATGGTTTACCAATTTCAATTCATTTTAAAATTAACAGACATAAATTAATGTCAAACTATCCCTCAAGGGGCCTCACTTACAAAATTGAATTTAGGTTGTAGCAACTCCTATGATAAACACGCAAAATACATGCTTACAAAATAATAACTGTGGTTATTTTAAAAACTTTGAACAATTATTACTTTATTTTCTTTGCCAATTCAGTCAAGTAAGCAGGCCTATCCGTCTCTTACTTGCCATGCTGGTTTGTTTATAGTAAATACGCATGCGTAATGGTATAGAAAGTGGAACCCCGTTACACGTGGCGATGTATATATGTATAGGTAATACCTAATTATTAATTTTAATGAAATAATTAGATTTATTTCACGGAGAAATTTGTAATTTTCTGAAAGTTTAAACATTTATGAGTAGTACAAAAATACCGAACCCGATCGGAAAATTTTTTCAAGTCGGTTTTTTAATAAGATGCGCCGTACTGTCTCTTTAACAATTCTTGAAATGAATGACTCCGGTCAAATTTGCTTTATATCTTCTAAAATTACCATTTTAAAATACATTTATTATTTTAAAAAAGTGTTTTCTACTAATTTAACTTTGTTTCTCAATTATATATTAACTGTTTTTTACTGAGAAATGTCTCTAAACACAATGTTTAATATTTTCTTTAAAATGGGTGTTTTTGGTCATTATAAGATTTAATTAATTTTCTTGAAAATAAAAGATTTGTTTAAAAATTAAGAAAAAATATTTAAACTTTAAAGCAGAACTGTTTTGAAGTTTTGTTTACAATAATATATTTTTTTATTTTAAAAAATCTTGGCTAGAGATTATACGTAGATCTAATACCCCTGATTTGATTTGAACATATTTTATTGTATTTCAAAGAATACAAAAGGTTTAGACACAAGTTCTGACAACTTTCAAGGTCTTCATCATTAAAACAAAAATAAATTGTTAAAAGACTTATAACTGTTTGACAGAATAGATGTATGATAAGAATTCCAAAAAAATATAAGAAACCTAAAGGTGCAAGCAAATACTCATTTGAACGTACTAGTTTCTTGTATGAATGACTGAACAATTGAAATAGCTGATTGTTAATATCAGTAGACAAAGACTCATCATCACACAAAAAAATGTGTATTAATAGCATGGAAGTGGTCTGGTTGTAGAGGTATTTCTTTAAAAAAATGGTCTCTAGCATTTGTATAATTTTTACACGTAAAGAAAAAATTGTGTGCATCCTTAGGTAATCCACAAAGACAATGTCGGCTTTCTGTATTATTAATTTATTATAAATCGTAATTAAGAATACAGTGATGTCTAAGCTTAGTATGTATAATATTTATCTTGCGTTTACCACGTGTAAAAGAGGATGGATCTTTTGCAATGTTGTAAGATTTAAATGACTTTTTAAATTCGTGGGCACAGATTTTTCTTTTTTAACATCTAAACTCAACGAATTTTAAAGTCGAATTGTGTCTGGTACACAAAATTCATAATTAACTCTATTCTGCACTGAGTAATCAACGGTTAGACCACTGTTTCAAAATATATAAATCGTGATTGATATTGTGTTCAATACATGAAACATCTTGCGATGCATATCGGCTACAAAAGTCTACAAAAAATAACATTATTTGAAACATCATTAACATGTATCAGAAAAAGCAAGTTTCCTAAAACTGAACCCTGCGACACACCCGATTTTATATAAGCAGTAGATGATAAAGCATCTTTGTACATACCTCTTTGTGTCCTGTTACATAAATAACATTTGAACCAATTTAAAATGTTGCAAGTTATACAAATGCATATTATTCAAGTTTGAATAGGAGACATTTATGCCAGACTCTATAAAAAGTCTTCGATGAATCACACAAAAACATACAGCAAGACTTTCCCTCATTAAAACTTTTCGCAAAATTCAAAAAGGTTTCTATTAACTGGTACACAGTAGACTTATAAAGAGATGCGCTTTGAGGAGGGGAAACACTTTTCAGAATCTGACATCCATAAGACGTTATCAAAGGCACGTCGATTGAGCAATTTGAAGTATGAAAACGATTAAGAAGTTATCTAAAGAATAATACTCACCGTATCTGATGTTGTTTATTGTATAATTATAGTTCTGTAGATGTTATTCTACTTAAAATAAGCATAGCCTCAAAGGTGTTTACATTGGTTATTGGAGATGTGTGTTAATTGCATTTACTACAATGTGCACTGACCGCTTAAGTCTACCGCAATGATTTTATTATAAATGTAGAATTATAATGAAAAAGAGATTGATATCTTTGATTCATTAAAAAACGTAAAATTAATATTTAAAAAATATCCAAAAATATATTAAATAGTTTACTCAAACTTTGATACATTTACATGTCAGGGGAATATTTAAACAAGCAACATATGTACAACTACTTAGTACAATTTCTCTTGATAGGATCGACCAAAAGTACTATCGGTAGAATGACTGATTGTATGTAGACGAAATACATTTTGAACATAAAATATGGATGTTATCTAAATGACGACTGGAAATTTCTTAATATATATATATGTGGTATGTCATGTGAAATCTTTATTTTCCATCTTGTAGTTGGAAAGACGACCAAAGTTCCTCATACACATATACCTATACTTACAATCACTAAGTATTCTTCCTTTATGTCTTGAAACAATTGATTGTAGTTCACATTTTCATGACAAGACAAATATTTACGCGATCCATTGACAAGACCTAGCTGTCGGCGTAAACACATCCGCATTCTAGACCTAGACAACTTTTAGATGCACTGTTTAGCATTTTGAATATTAATTAAATTCAATTAGCTACAATAAATGCTTTTAAATCGGTCATTTATGGTTTCTTTGTATTTGCCTGGATTAATTCTTGATCGATCGAAACTAAAGCTACATCGAGAGCACTGATTCTGCGGACTTGCACGGACTGACCTCAGACTTCTTAGTACTTGTAGTTAACCTTCAAATACATGGAAATTTTAACGTTCAGCCTGTCTAACGTTGGATCGCTCTAACCGGCAATAATGATAATTAAAGTACTTTTATTTACTTTTTTAATTAAGTATTAATTAAATGATTCCAAGATAGATGTAAGATTAAACAATAAAATTCTTTCTTTTGCGCGGCCTTTTAAGGTAGCTGGCATCGCAGAAAAAAAATAATAAAGCTAAAGAGGGTCAAAAATTTACGGCATTGCTAACGACATTCATATACACTAAAAGCACCATAGAAAGTATTTTATGTTTAGATAATGCATAAAAATACCTAAAAACTTAAAATATTGAATCAACAAGAAAATGCATTCTTTGGTGATTCATGCATGGTATGAAGGTATGAGATATTGCAGGAAAAAAAACCATAATCCGCATTAGCGGGTTATGTCAATTGTTTCTGCAATGATCGCCACCTTCATAACTAGCATGATTTATCAAAGAAGGCATTTTATTGTTAATATTTACATCTTTCTTTTAACAAATTAATGAATTGATCGTAAAAAGTAGGTTAATGTACATCAGTACGGTAGATAAAAGAAAAACCGAATTATCTTTCATGGGAATTTGAGTCTGAAATTGTCATGATTATTTCGTGCATTCCATGATTTTTTTTAGCTTGCTGAAGGTTTCGACTGATCGATGTTAGAACTGATCGTGTAGATTTTAGTCCTGTCAGTTTCTATACAGCTGTGAATTACAATCAATTTTTGTAAGAAATAGAAGAATCATACTTAGAAAATGTAAATATAAACTAAATGCAGCGGTACAAAAATCAATTTATGCAAGCTCTTATTTTCACGTCATATTGTGTATTTTCCAATGCTCATAATGAAGTGAAAAATGACAAAACATTAACACAAAAGCAAATATTTACACTTGCCCTTATATAACACAATTTGAGGATTAAATCGTTGTTATTCTTGCATAACAGCAAAATTGTTGAACTTTTTCCTGTTACGTCATGTTAATCAAAAAGAATGTATGGAGCGATGTTATTGCCATAATTTGCAACAAATGTAAATAAAAGAAAGAATGCATCGTTTTTGGATGTACAGCGGGGTATATTATACGGGTTGGTACGTGATCAAATCTTCTATATAGCCCTTCGGGCCCTATGGGATTTGATCACTTGACCAACCCCTATTTATATCCCCATATACTTTCAACAAGAGGCCAATGGGCCACATCGCTCACCTGAACAACAGGTCCTTGTAACATTCTATTTCGTAGCATATGCTTTTTCTATTTTAAACTTTGAACCCCTTTCTGGGGGCCCAGTATTGGTCCGTGGTTTAGGGTTGGCTTTAACAATTTAGAATTATACTATTTATAGTAATCTCACAATATGTAGCATTGTAGTTCTGGAGAAAAAAAATCAAAACATTTTCCATATATATTTCTATGTTATATTTTTACAATTTAGAATTTTCACTATATATACAAGCTTTTGTGTAAATATTGGCATTTCTGATGCAGTGGTTCTTGAGAAGAAGATTTTTAAACATTTTTCCTACGTATTTCTAAGTTACACTTTGAACCCCGCCTGGGACCCAAGTTTTGATGCGGGGGTCACGATTTTTACAATATAGAATCTTCACTATATCTACTTGCTTTTGTGTAAATATTGGCATTTCTGATGCAGTGGTTCTTGAAAAGACGATTTTTAAACATTTTTCCAACGTATTTCTAAGTTAAACTTTAAACCCCGCCTGGGACCAAAGTTTTGAACCGGGGGTCATGATTTTTACAATTTAGAATCTTCACTATATATACTTGCTTACGTGTAAATATTGGCATTTCTGGTGCAGTGGTTCTTGAGAAGAAGATTTTTAAAGACACACACCCTATACTCACTGTTTTGCAATTATCTCCCCTTTAAAAATGGTTTAGCCCTTTATTTTAATAATTTAAAATCCCCTTCCCATAAGGATGCTTTGTACCAAGTTTGGTTAAATTAGGCCCAGTGGTTTTAGAGAAGAAGTCAAAAAATGTGAAACTTTTACAGATGGACAGACGGATGGACGGACGACGGACAACAGGTGATCAGAAAAGCTTACTTGAACCTTCGGTTCAGGTGAGCTTAAAATGATGCCTTATTTCTTAAATATTCTGCTGTCTACTCTATTTATTGGTTCTAAAATGACGCTCAATTTAGCAGAAATTACCTTACCGTTTAATACATATTTTATAATTTCATCGAGTTCATTTTCTCTATCTGTTGTTAATATTTCAAATTAAATACGTAGAAAAATATAAATTAAAATAATTTTACAGTGTAAATCAATTAAATGTAAATATCAATGTCTGAGATACATCGGTGTAATTAAAACAATGCATCAAATCTTTTAGTTAAGTTGATTTGTCTATAATATTGACAACAGTCTCAAACCGCATTGAAGGTTCTGGCCATTGCCTTGAAATATTTAAAATGAACCCTTTTTTTGGTTCAAAACATAGGGTTCTCTTAGAAACAAAAACAACTGAAGACAATTTTTATGCAATGATGGATTGGTCGGCAGAAATTGCCTACATAATTTATCTTTTCTAAGTTTGATAAAAGTTCATATTAATAATAAGATGTTTGTGAAGGAAAGATGAGGAGTGAAGAACCTTCTACTATAATAAATTTGAAAAAAAAAAAACTGGTAATTTTTAAAGTGCGTTGATTTTGTCAAAAAGATAATGGGCACATTAGATTTTGTCGGTGATTTATTTACATTTCCTAACTTTTAATACATATTTAGTTCCCTTTGGTCTTGAAAACGGGTTATCATTTATTGAAAAAAAGAAAGTATAATTACAATATGGCAACACTTTGCATTTGATCTAAAGGCTACAAAGGTTTTTTTTTCATATGTTTGTTTTTTTTTTCCTCTGTCGCCTCTCTACAAATTTAAAACGAATTAGAGAAATTTCACCGTATAATACAATGCTGTTTTTTAAAAACAAAATGAAAAATAGATCCAGATGTGAAAAGATAAATATAATTTACAATAATTTTTTCTCAAGAAATAAAAAAAAAAAAATATTAAAATTCAGTTGAACAAAACCACACATATAAAAAAGACAACAATTAAAGTGTACAATAATGCGGCTTGAGTATGCTATTAGTACACGTGTATTAGAAGCATATAAACAGTATCCAAATTGGTAACGGTGTCTTAGGGTCGAATCTTGCCGGTATGTTTTATTCTTTGTATATTTAATATTGGATTTTAAAAAAACGAATATTCTTTGGCAATTTTACCATTTAAACTAATTAAACATCATATAGGTTACGTTCAAGTTATGTAAATGGCCCGATGATCTTGGACATTTTCTGATATTATGACAAATTTATATCAATGGAGGGGGCAATCAGTTTATCCCGATCATAGATAGTATAAAGTGTGATGTCTTGTACATTAAGAACAAAGAACCTTTTCGTAGCTAGCATGATCTGTCTTTGTCCATCCTAAAATAAGAATTCTGTCACAAGAAAGAATGAATACAAATTATACATTTAAGAGTTTTAATATTTCTCAAAATGTTTTATGTATATAGATAATGTTGCTATCTAGTTTGTAAGAGTTATATCTCTTGCTGCATGATACCAAATTCTTTGGCATCTTCTTATACGGTTACGAAAGTGATCTCGCAGCGTGTAACCTATTGAATAGTTTTGCGGGAAAATTGTGAGTGCGCCGTTTCGTTAGCATAAGTAATCACTTTTTCACTGGACGCCGGTCAGTTTACAGTCTTTGGAAATTTTAAAAGCGTTCTTTGATATTAAAATTATAAAAGGTGATAATTACATAATCATTTATTGTCATCTGGTTTTATTTGTAATTTTATTTGGGATGAAAAATAAAGTCACAATAGTGGCAGAGTGCAACATACATCTTTTGTTTCTAGTTTTAATTTATAAAGATGGAGGACTCAGGTGGTAAGTATTAATGATGGTGATTTTATAATCGTTAATTTGGAACATTACCAGTTATGGATAAAAATAATTTACCAGCTCTCATTCAGAATCAAACGATCATCCTTCTAGTTGTTTTTGTTTACACAGTTTGCTAACAAGGTAGCAAATACATAAATTTATAATGTCAGTATTATACTTTCCTTTTACATACTATCATTCACCTTATTCTTAATGTTAACTTAAGAATGTTTTATTTTAAGGGCTACAAATGCATGATAACGCACATAGTCTAATGTCAAAAAAATAAATCCTCAAAAAAAAATGGGGAGGAATGATGATAAAGTGTACGTGTATCAGGAAAGGGGGAAGGCGGTAAGTCAAAGGAAGGTGTCGATTGTAAATTATGGCAGAAAATAACGAGATTTCATTCTATTACAATTAAACAGGAAATAATAGGCCCATTTAAAGTTGTTTAAATGGATGGTAGGACATGAAAACATACCGACACACTGGGGTACCAAGACGACTGTTGAGTTGGCAATTATCAAGATTCTGAAAGAGATTACTAAATTACAATTGACCAGAGAAAATCTGACACCACCATAAATATAATCAAACATCACGTTTAACGCGGATTGACCCAAGGATGTTAATCTACGCACGTGGAAGATGCCAACCAGTAATTTGTAAACATCTACACGAACCAGTAGATTGTAAACATCTACGCTTTTATTTCAAATGAAAACTCAGGAGACTTACACTATAGCTAATTGTTTAACATTTAAAGTTTTTACCAACAGACGATGCCTTAAACAAAAATCAAAAACAAAGTATGAATGGGCTTTTTTTCTTCTCGATATTGCATGCTGAACATCTATAATATATCATCCCAATATTGCTGACCCCTTTAACATCAGTTTTGAGAGTAATTACGTCTTTTGCAACATCTTGATTTAATAACATTGTATATATAATTCGAGACAGCTAAAAAGTTTTATTAAGCTACTAAAAAAAATTTTTAATCAAACTTATTTTTCTTAAATTTGTAAATAAAAGTGGTATAAAAAGCCTATATTGACTTTTTAACTTATTAAGGTAGTATGAGTGTGAGGATTTTTAACACAAAGAGGAATGAATGTTGCAATCAATGCTATGTCAGTTGAAGTGATTTAAAACATTTAATGATTTAAGTATGTATTTATAAAAACACCGGTAAGTCATAATTTCGGCATCAACGATCACGGAGGCTCAAAATTACATATCCCTAATCGATCCCAGACCTTGTGTACACTGTATATTTATCTCGCCATAATAAAAATGTTAATATAATTCATATAATAACAAGGAATCAGCTGTTTCAAGATATGTTGAGCGATTAAGTGATTCATGTTGCTTTGTTGATAATTTTTTCTTTCGGTTAGAGTTATTCCCCGTTGTGAAATAGAAAGTACATGTACATGAACCTGGCATTTGTAAACAAACTCGGGATTTGCTCGGGGCTGCAAGGGCACTAATTTGTAATGCATGCTAAATCAAGTTAGGAGATATTTTATTGAATTAATCAATATTTGTGCAAGTTGATAAACACCAGGTGATATTAACGGCAACCAAGATGAATAATAATAAAATTGTGTCCTCGTTGAGCTATCCCCTCTCCCCTTCCCTCTCAAATATGGTTGACACTGACGTATAGCGATCAACTCATACACTTGTACATTAAGACCCAGTTATGAATAAGAGAGATTTTCATTTGGAAAATGTCTGTGAAAGTGAATGAATTTGATTCATAATGCTTATTCAAATTGTGTAGAAAACTTGAAACAAAAGCATGCATAGCATGCAGTGCAAACCTGGTACACAAGTCAAATGTTTTTTAACTTTAATTGACAATCAAATTAAACTTGCATTGCAACTCAGAGTTTAATTAGTAATTTTATATCAGATGAATTCCTTTTAATTTTTTTATTTACACATTCTGAGAATAAATAAGGAATAGAAATGTGAATATACATGTAAATTAGTCATGTCATGGTATTAATTGAGGTGTGAAAACAACTTGGTCTGCATAAAATTTAAGTTAACGCAATTCACTACTTATATAGCTAGTGTCTGTCCTATGTGTTGAAAATGACATTTGCTGGATAGTGAAGATATGTCATACTAGTGGTTTTTTTTTTAAATGAGCATTAGATAACCTGTTTTGATTTTCAGTTAAAAATGTCAAAAGTTACTTGATAGCATGTAGTGTATTCTATACTACATGTATTATACAATAAAGAACCAGCATGGGGCATATTTGTTCTTGAAATATCATTTTCATTTCACAGGCAACAGAATACATGTACAAACAAATATAGGAAAGGAACTTCATATGTCTGTATATGCTTTAAAGGAGCCTCATGATATAGACAAATACCAGCACCAAATATGGAACCTCCCAATGCACAATTACAAACAATGACCATTACAACAGAGATTATCATTGACTTGGAAGCAACTGGTTTAGGTATTGGTACAATTTATTTTGCCCCTCTGACCTTGACCTTTCAATTTGATCTATTTTTGAAAAAAACTTTTGTTTTGGACATTATTTCTGAATGATGAGAGCTAGGGCTGTCATTTACAAACTTGTTCTCCTTGTGAAGTCAAGACTTTTTTATGGGTAAAATTTTTTACCGTCTGACCTTTATCTTAGAGTTTGACCTACAGTGTACTTTAGAAAAACTTTAACCCGGGGCATACTTATTGAACATATTTTGACCTAGATTTTGATATTCAACCTTCTTTAATTGAAAAGTTAAGCTTATTGCATAATTTTTGAATGGTAAGTGATAGGGCTTTCATGTGTGTTCCTTTGTTTTATTACATGTATTTGCAGTTGGTACAGGAGTAATATATTTGTCATACCATCTGATCTAGTTTAGCAAAGCGTAAAACATTTTATTGTATTTCAGCCAGAACATCCATTATACTTCATATTTCTGCCATCAATGGAGAAAACCACTTCAACCAGATTCCAGTTCATCCAAAATTAAAAGAAAAATAACTGGAATCAGGACAGAGGACAAGAAAATGTACCACAATGACAAAGAGCTGAAAGCAGTGACCATTACCACAGGTCTTACAAGTTGTTTGGATGTTTATTGTCTAGCAATGACAGCGTGGTGTTCCTTGGCCATAATGAAAGAAATTATGTTGTTCCTGTACTTTTTCATGCATTATTGTCTTTTGGAATTATGAAGAAAATTGTAACACAGTTCATGGTTTTGAAGACACTT
>WFKH01011925.1:12986148-13005874 GCA_016163765.1 Magallana hongkongensis | reverse complement strand
CTAAAATCTTGACACATTGATTGATTGTTATTATATTTTATGAATATGTTGCTTTTTCTGTTTCCATTACTCTGTCTGTCCTTTACAATTTGATTAATATCCACAATCTATGGTAATTTGCTGTGACAAATTAGACATCATAGGTGGCGCCTCAAGCAAAGCGAACGGTATGTTTTAATTTTTTTATTGTTTTATTTTTTAGAACAGTTTCTTACAAAAAGATTTTAAAAGATTCACTCTCTATAGTCCAATGTAAAAATTCGAACCACCCCATTGTGGCCCCACCCTACCCTTGGAAGTCATTATTTTCACAACTCTGAATCTTCACTACCTCGGGATGCTTCCACACAAGTTTCAGCTTTCCTGGCCAAATGGTTCTTGAGAAGAAGATTTTGAAATATTTACTCTATATATTCCTATGTTTAAAAGTCGACCCTCCATTAAAGCCCCACCCTACCCCCCCCCCCCCCCCCCCAAAGGTTATGATTTTCACAACTTTGAATCTACACTACCTGAGGATGCTTCCACATAAGTTTCAGCTTTTCTGGCCAAATGGTTCTTGAGAAGAAGATTTTGAAAGATTTACTCTTAATATTCCTATGTAAAAAGTCAACCCCAAATTTTTGTCCCACCCTACCTCCGGGGGTCATGATTTTCACAACTCTGAATCTACACTACCTGAGGATTCTTCCACATAAGTTTCAGTTTCCTGACCTAACGGTTTTTGAGAAGAAGATTTTTAGAGATTTACTCTTAATATTCCTATGCAAAAAGTCGACCCCCCATCGTGGCCCCACCCTACCCCAGGGGGTCGTGATTTTCACAACTTTGAATGTACACTCCCTGAATATGCTTTCCGGGCCTAACGGTTTCTTAGAAGAAGATTTTGAAAGATTTACTGTATATATTCCTATGTAAAAAGTCGACTCCCCCATCGTGGCCCTACTCTACCCCCGAGGGTTATGATTTTCACAGGTTTAAATGTACACTGCCTGAGGATGCTTCCACATAAGTTTCAGCTTTTCTGGCCTAACGGTTTCTTAGAAGATTTTGAAAGATTTACTGTATATATTCCTATAAAAAGTCGACCCACCATTGTGGCCCCACCCTACCCCTGGGGGTCATGATTTTCACAACTTTGAATATACACTACCTGAGGATGCTTCCACACAAGGTTCAGCTTTCCTGGCCAAATGGTTCTTGAGAAGAAGATTTTTGAAAATTTCTTGAAAATGTTCATTAATTCCTTATTATCCCCCCTTGTAAGAGGGCTTGGTCCTTAATTTTCACAACTTTGAATCCCCTTAGGCTAAGGATGCTTTGTGCCAAGTTTGGCTGAAATTAGCCAAGTCGTTTTTGAGAAGATGTTGAAAATGTGAAAAGTTTACAGACGGACGGACGGACAAACAGACAGACAGACGGACAGACGGACGACAGACAAAATGTGGTCAGAATAAATTACTTGAGCTTTCAGCTCAGGTGAGCTAAAAAATCAATTGAATGTCACAGGGTCGTTAAGAAATAACGAAGACTGGATTCGTACTATACTATAATGCTTTTATATATATGAAAAGAAACCTAGAAAACACATTCACAACACAACACACACACACATTGACTAGAGACAATTACATGTACTACATATTTAACTAAATTACAAACACGATGGTTTTCCCAATTATAATACTGGTGAATTACCGACAGTAGCACTGAATATGATGTTACAATAATATGTTTAACAGTGATCTTACCAGGTATCCAGGACTTTAAATAATAAATAACTGAATCTTTGAACATCAGGAATAAACATGTAACAATAGTGAAACTAGCGCCGTAAAGGGTAGAATCTGTGGGTACTGGATTTGGCGGGACTTGCGCTTATATAGTGAGCGAAGTTAGTAAAACATGCATATTTATGAGTTAAAAGTCGTCTGTCATTGGTCAATGAGATGTATACACCTGGTCAATAAATTCTAAAAATAAAAAAAACACGTGATTTATCATAACATTCACACATGCACTCTTTCATACATACAGCAATGCATTCTATCAGCAATGCGCGCTGATGAACATTTAAATAAATAAATATGAACTGTGACAATTTCCCCTGCTACGGAAAATGGCTCCTGACATTTTTTACAATAAATCATTGAATCACAATTTATAACGACAACAAAAAACTATACACAATCTGATCGAAGCTACACCTGGAGTCAGACTTTATACAGTCTGAACAGTCAAAGACAAAACAAAAAATAAACTTTATGTGACAATCTTCCCTGTATACACTACACATAATACAAAGGAGTTATTTGATGACTCACCCACTCACCATACCTATTTGGTGGACTTATCTGTCTGGTAGACTTCCGTAGAATGGGTGATTCTCTTACAGTAGGATATTGAATAGACACATTACGATTTATCGTAAAGGAACTGTAAGAATTACCTGCATCAAATGTGGATCTAGGAGTGCTAGAATAGTTCTGATTTTGAGAATAACTAGAACTATGGGGTGACTACCTATCAATACCTGGTGCAGCATTTACCCGTCTCTGAGGTATTATATAAACATTACCACCATCAGATGATCCAGAATCTGAATCCTCTGACTCGGACTCAGAACTAGATTGAAGAGGAGCAATATCATCAACTCTAGAAAATTTGCTTCTGAGGTTCTCTGGTTGTTGACAAGCTTTAGATTGACTACTGTGTTTGGGCACACTTGGGCTAGGTTTGCTCTGGTCAGATAATTTGGGATTATAGGAAATAGGGAGTAGCATATTTCTATGCAATGTCTTAGTTTTATCATTCCCAAACTCTTTCCTAACCTGAAACACTGGGATGTCAGAATTGGGCTGATTTATAACTATGTAATATCTCTGGCCCACTTATCTGCCAGTTTGTTTTTGCCCTTTAAGCCAACATTTCTTATGAGAACACGCTCTCCGACATGCACAGTAGCCTCTCTTACCTTCGAGTCAAAGTGCGATTTATAGCGGTGAGCACTTCTATCTGCTTCACCCGAAGCTGTCTTGTACGAGAAATCTAACCGCTTTTGGAGTTTTTTCGCATAATTGTCATGACTACATATTTGTTCCGCGTTAGAGTCTAACCCGAGGTAGGCATCGATTGCCAGACGCGGATGCTTGCCAAACATGAGATAAAATGGCGTATAACCTGTACTATCATGTCTTGTGGCGTTGTATGCATGCACAAAAGTACTTACATACGCTTTCCAATCTTCGTTTTGCTTATCTTCTAGAGTAACCAGCATTTTTATAAAAGTTTGGTTGAATCGTTCAACCATCCCATTACCCATCGGGTGATAGGGCGTCGTTCGTGATTGCTGCACTCCTGCTAGTCTACACAGCTCCTTTAAAACATTGCTAGTAAAATTCCTATGTTTGGAAACCCATAATGAACGATAACATTTTCAAACAAAATCTTTGCAGTGGTTTTCGCTGTTTGGTTTCTGGAAGGAAAAGCTTGTGAGTAACGAGTAAAATGATCTGTTATGACCAGGATGTTTTCAAAACCACCCTTACTTTTTTCCAGTGCTAAAAAATCCATACAAACAAGATATAATGGTTGATAACTCTCTATAGAAACAAGTTCTGCAGAATTTTTTTCATGATTTTTGAACTTAATACGTATTAATACAACGATGGTTCTGTCTCGTCCATGATGACCAAGGTTGGTATGCAGGAGTCTAAAAGCTGTATATCTGAAATGACTTGGTAAAACCAACTGATTAATCTTTTCATTATGTAAAATAGCTTTTCTGTACAGTACACCCTTGTCTAAAAACAATTATCTATCTCTCTCAAGTATCTACAAACACCATCTGACTCTGCTTTCAAATCTGACTTTGCAAATCCGCGCTGAACAAGTTCAATAACTCTCTTTATTTCCCTATCGGAGGACAGTTCTTTAACCCAGTCAATATTCGAGGAGACGCATGAGTTTACAGAATGAGATTCATTTGGTCAACAGAAAAGGAATCTGATTTATTTGAAACATCTGCCCCTAAAAGCATGCTAATACTTGCAGTCATGCATGATAATAGTTCCTCCTCCTCCAAAAGGAATACATTCTCAAAATAAGGACAACTTTCACGGTCTGCCATATAAGCATTGCAAATAGACTGGATGACCTTCTACTTCCTCTGTTGATCGTCTAGACAGGCCATTTGCATCAGCGTTGTTTGTACCCGTCCTGTAGTAGATTGAAAACTGGAAGTTACTGAGGGCTGCTTACCAACGGTGGCCTGTAGCATCAAGCTTCGCGGTGGTTAAGACATAGGTAAGTGGGTTGTGTCAGTTACCACATCAAACTTGTTGCCATAGAGATAGTCGTGAAATTTATCGGTGACAGCCCATTTTAGTGCAAGGAATTCTAGCTTATGAGCTGGATAATGTCTTTCTCTGTTCCGCAACCCACGACTTGCATAAGCAATTACCCTTTTCTCACCGTTCTGTCTCTGGTACAACACAGCACCTAAACCATTACTAGATGCATCTGTGTGAAGGATGAAAGGCTGGTCAAAGTCAGTATAGGCAAGGATAGGTGGTGACATTAATTTCTCTTTGATGCAATCAAATGCATTGGATTCCTCATCACCCCATCTCCATGCTGTTGGTTTTCCTTTACAAGACTTACATTTGTTTGTGAAATGACCCTTCAGTAGATCATTAAGAGGCTTTACAATTTTTGAATAATCCCGAACATTTTTTCTGTAATACCCAGAAAATCCTAGAAATGTTCTAAGAGTCTTGATATTACTGGGAACTGGCCACGTTGAAATTGCCTTAGTCTTTTCTGGATCTGTTTCTATGCCCTTCTCACTGACTACATGTCCTAAATATGTCTTTCTGTCCTTAAAAAATTCACACTTCTTAGCTTTAAGTTTAAGTTATGCTTTTCAAGTTTCTGAAACACATCTGTTAGTCGGTCCATATGTTCGTCGAATGTCTGTGAGTAAATCAAAATGTCATCAAGAAAAACTAAAAATTTCGTTAAGTTCAACTCACCCATACAACTTTCCATAACCCTTTGGAATGTGGCTGGGGCATTCGTCAATCCAAAACCCATTCTATTGCACTCAAAGAGACCTACACCACTTACCGAGAAAGCTGTTTTTTCTCTGTCCTTTTAATCTATTTCCACCTGCCAGTAGGAGCTTGGGAGATCTAATTTGGAAAAATACCTGAACCCAAACAACCTGTTAATGGTATCATTGATGCATGGAAGGTTGTAAGCATCCTTCACTGTCCTGGAGTTCAGTTTTCTGTAATCAATACATAACCTCAAGGCTCCATCCTTTTTCCTCACTAGCACAATATTTGAGGAATGGGGACTATGAGATGGTTGTATAGCTCTTACATCTAACATCTCCTTCAAGTGTTGTCTGACTTCGTTATACATACCTGGGGGATACGACGATATGGTTCCTTAAAAGGTGTATCATCTGTCAATTTAATTTGGTGCTTCAGTAAATCTGTCCTCCCAAAATCTGTTGGCCCTTCTGTGAAAAATTGAGTCCAACTTGACAGAAACTGTTTTACCTGACTTGCTTGTGAAGCAGTTATGTCTTAATATCCAAGTCCTGTAGAGATTTCTTAGATTTACTGCAAATACCCGATTTTGAAGAATCTGGGTTCCAAGTATCAATTACCTTAACCTCATGTAATGCACATAAAAGTGATCTAGGATGAACATGTACAATGGAAGCAGATACATTACACACTCTAACAGGTATGGTAACAGTATTCTTACTCTTTGTAAGGGAAATAACTCTTGGACAAAGACCACCTGAGAGAGAGAAGTATTGACTTGTTCAGTCACAGCTGATTCAAAGTTTCGGACATTTCTTACTATACCTCTTATAACTTTGGTTTCATTTGGTGCTATTTGGATGGCATACTTGTTCGTTGTCTTTACTGGTACCTCATCTTTCAAGCTGTTAAATGCTACTCTCCACTCATCTGGAACATCTTCATCTAATGTCTGTTCATAAGTATTTCTGCAAATGCGAATGAAATTAGTTCCCACAATAACAGGCACAATTTTTGAATAATTAGTCTGAGGAACTACAAGAGCAGGTATAGCATAAGATGAGTTACCAAAACAGGGTACACAAATTTCTAACTCTACATAACCACTGTAAGGTAGAAAACTGCCATTGGCACTTTGAACATTTAGTCCAAGTTCTGACATATCATGCAAATCTGGTATAGGATTCAAACATTTGAAAAATTCTTCTGAAATGCATGTAACCATAGAGCCTGAATCCATCAGTGCTTTGGTCTTAACACCATTAATAAATATCTCAGTATCATTTGATTCACCAACTAATCTAGAGAATAAACTGTCAGAATTTTGTTGATTTGTTGCTCTGATAGGGCTTGTCTTAACTGCATCCTCCGTTAGCCCCACAACAGAAGATGATATTAGTAACTTTAAATTGTTACCTCCAACCTGACCAGAATTACCACTTTGTTTAGTCTGCTGGTTGCGCGATTGATTCTGTTGCTGGAATTGCTGCCTATGTTGTCATGAGTAGTTTCCACTTCCACTGCCTCTTGGGTTATATCTTTGTCTACCCTGAATGGAGTCTGATCTGTAAGAATTTTGTGGATTATAATTGTCTGATAAAACATTTTGCTCTAATTTACTCATTCGATCATCAAGATTTTCATGTGACCAAGTAGATCTGAGAGTTGTTTCTGCATTTGTTCAAATTCTGAATTCTGAATAGTAAGAGAATCAATATTTGTCAACATGGAAACACTAGGCTTTGTAACTGCATTGACAGATTTCAAATTATTTTCCTCTTGTTTTATATGTCTTACTTCTCTCAGCAGTGAATGAAACTCTTTAACTGATTCATACTTATGTCTGGTAGCATTTCTTAACTGAGCACTTTTCAAACCAGACCAAAACTTTGACCTTAACATTGCGTCTTTAGCAGTAGAATCAATGTGACCTAATCTTACAGCTTTTGATATGCAATGTTCCAATCTAGAACCATAGGTAACAATTGTCTCTCCTTCTTTCTGATGATCTGCATAGAAATTCTGCATGATATTTTCAGGTGTGCAAACATTCCCATAAAAGTCTTCTAATTTCCCGAAAATGTTGTCGATTGTCGCATCTTCACCCAGAGAGATTAAGATTTCACGCGCTTGGCCCTTCAAAGAACTACGAACAAGCTGTAATAAAGCATTTTCTGATAATTGGCTCTTAAGGCATCTAACCTCATAAGACCAAACTTCAAAACTGACATCCCCTTTTTGTAATGTTTCACTACCACTAAAAGATGGGAGTTTGACTGGATTTGGGTTGGAGTTCTGACACAGAGCACTATTCATGGTAGAGTTAAATAACCTTGGGGAGGGCAAAATCACACAGCCGCCTCGAACACGTCTGGCCCTGGTGTTGGAACCTTGTCCCTGGAGCTGGAAACTGGACCCTAGTTTCCTTCAAAGCAGAGACAACGTGGGCGCCATTTTGTCACAGGGTCGTTAAGAAATAGCGAAGACTGGATTCGTACTATACTATAATGCTTTTATATATATGAAAAGAAATCTAGAAAACACAGAAAATACATTCACAACACAACACACACACACACACACACACATTGACTAGAGACAAATACATGTACTACATATTTAACTAAATTACAAACACGATGGTTTTCCCAATTATAATACTGGTGAATTACCGACAGTATCACTGAATATGATGTTACAATAATATGTTTAACAGTGATCTTACCAGGTATCCAGGACTTTAAATAATAAATAACTGAATACCTGGTCACTAAATTCTAAAAATAAAAAACCACGTGATTTATCATAACATTCACACATGCACACTTTCATACATACAGCAATGCGTTCTATCAGCAATGCGCGCTGATGAACATTTCAATAAATAAATATAAACTGTGACATGAATATATAGCGTTTTCTATTGTAATGTTTAAATTTAAAACCTATAGGAGATTCCAAATAGAAAGACATTGTGGGTTGAATTTAATATAAACATGTTTACGTGCACTATTAGTTTGCCTAATTATATTGTTGATTACAAAGACCTGTTTATATTACACACATATTCACTTGCTGTGATGACAATTACCAGGTCATTGCCCATAATGCAGCATTTATTTCGTGGGGTTAAGCTAAGAAAAAGGGAAATTTCAGAAATGATACAATTTACGATACATAAAATGAAATGTTAGTGCAGCAGTAAAAAGTCCAACTTAACAAAGAAAACAGTTTGGTTCTTCCGCCGATTTTTAAGATAATGAAGCCTATATGTTATGTTTTGTTCACCGATTGTAAGAACATAAACTGTATTCAAGTTTCTTTTTGAATATCCAAATATTTTTGAGAGGCATGCAACTTACGTTACAACAAAATCGTAATAATACAACTAAAGTGCATCAGAAACAGGGGATGGGTACTAAGTGAAAGAAAAGTGTTGAATGGGAAGTTACAACAGAAAATTGTGAGATTTAATTCTATTTAATTAAAAAGGAAGAACTGAGAAATCCATTTTTAGTCGTTGAAATTGATGGTAGGAGATTATAAAATCACCAAAGAACCACTGATAAAACGGTTAAGAGTTTGTTGGTATTGAGTAAGATTCTAAAAGAGAATTTTGCACTAAAATTGTACAGAGAATATCTGTACCGCCAATGTAATTAAAAAACGCAGTAAATCTAGATCGGTCCAAGCAATGGATATCAGAGTGCGTGAAGTTTTGTACGCTAGTGAAAGAGGACAATCAATCAATTGTATACGAATGAGAGTACCGATGCACCTGATGTTAACGTCCGAAAAGTGTTAATACGTGATTAAGAAGAGTAGTAAAAGGTATGGCTTACGTGATTGGCTGATTTAATTTCTGAAATAATGATGATTTCAAAGTAAATTTATCACTGTTTCAATTGAATGATTGAATGAAGCAATCAGAAAGTAAAGCGATGAGCCGGGTTAAAAGAGGAGGTGTGTGTTATTTTTTAGACATGGCTTTATATGCCGCAAATCGCTGTAAGTTGTCAGCAAGTTTAATTTTGACCTATAAACGCAATAGAACCCTATATATTTTTAGTGATTTTTGTTAGTATTTGGAATAAACCTTTATATGTGACCAAGGATATGTCTGTAGGCAATATAGCAAACTAGGCAAGGGTGTATAGATTAGTACTGAGTTCTAAGGGAGATTAATTGGTACTATTTTCCTTATAAAGATCCATTTCTTTTACATGTTTCGTAACTTAAAATTCAAAAATGTTATATATGTCAGGGTTATAAGGTAAGATTTAATAATGTTATTCTTTTGAAGTAATATCTATACAGAAAATTTAAATTTGAGGGTTTAAGTGGCTGTCATTTTAAAAAATGGGAGGGGGATACTGAATGTGTGTAAAGGGTACTATTGCGCTGATGAAGCAAGAAAAAAAAACGAGAAATGTGGGTTATACTAGTATTTGTAATTTGGATAGTATTAGTATTCATAAATTATATGACAGTTAATTATTGTAGTTTTTTTTGCTTGTTTTTTATAAATCGTATATTCCAGCCATGTTTTTTGGTCCTGATCAATATCGGCTGACCATTTGTTAATAACATATGGAACAAAGTTATATGGTACAGTAACCGTGTTTGTTTTTAATATTCTCTAAATTATTTTTGTATGCTTGATATTAGCATTGACTTTAAAAGTGTGCAAAGTCATTTCAAATTGATTAACTCATGATCTCCAATGCCAATTTAATATCATCTGATATATTTTTCAGCACATCGTCACTGTACAGAGATTCCGCAGCTGGACAAGAACAGTTATCGGATCCCATAACGCCTCCCATTCTTCTCAGCCATCCTTGCAGAGGATTTCCGCAGTCTTCTCTCTAGCCGAAGTGTACTCCTAGCAGTAAGGTTGGTGTATAACATGCAGAAGGTTTGGACCATATACCTTGGAACTATAGCAGTTTTAAACAGTGCCTTCATTTGGTAGGTTGCCACGTTTATTTATTTTTTTCATTCCCAGTTTTATTATTTGGAGTTTTGATCAGTAAGGAATACAGTTCAGAAATATGTATTATCTGGAATGTGGAATGAAAGGAAATGCGGGGTCATTTTCTATATTTGGTGACAACTGGGACTCATGTCAACTTAGTTTGAGGATATGTTATATGCATAATTATATTAATATATTAAATGTTCTAAATTAATTATAATACAGCCTAGGTATATTTTAAAAATGAATAAGTATTTGAACCCCTATTGTTCAATTGTGATATACAGTCTTGATGTGTTCTACCGTGTTCTACCATCTGTTTTAAATAAAGTCATTTCATATAACAGTTCATTTACATTTTCTGGTAAAGTTATCTATTAACATAATTATAGACTTAGTAAACACTACAGAGAGTTAAATCATAGCGCATGGTAGTTTTAACATCTGATGAATTATCAATATTATTTAGGCCCAGATCAAATTAAAGGTTTCCTTTCGGGACTACGGCTAAGGAACACTAAAGTGTCTGCCTTTAGAAAGCAGCAAATTTTAAATTGTGTTTGAAGCATTGTTTGTAATTTTTATAAGTTACTAGCCACTATGTTGAAACAAAATTACATCAAATGTCGTGATATACACATAGATAACTGTAGAACAGAAATATCAAGGAAAATGATATCTATTTTATATGTACTTTTGAAATGTCTGATTACTATACACTTTTCCAAGCACAAACATGTTATGAAGCCCAAAGCTGAAATATCTGATTTATATATGCGCACATGTTTTGATTTATTTTATTTATTTATTTATTTATTTTTTTTGTTAAATATGAAAAAAAAACAGATCTTTTTTCATAATATTTTCATCTTATGCTTCTTTTATATGATTCTCATATGTCAATGACTTACAACACATTAGATGTTCTCAATTGATATCATTTGATATTTTTTCATGATTTCCATATGATTGTGTAAAAGACGTAATATACACTTCAAACCTGATGCCTCTTTAAGATTTTCATATTAAACCAATTTCATATAATTCATGGTAAAACACCAATTATTTTCATTTTTTGACAACTTACCAGTGAAACTGGGTCATTTTGGGTTTGTAAACAGCAAATTCAATCACTCGGCGCATAGTTCATTTTTTTAAATCGAAGTCTGAGTAACTTATTTGAATTTCTTTTAAATATTTGGTGTTATTTCTTATAAATAGTAATGATATTCACAATATCCGGTCGGGTTAATTTTTTCATTAAGTCATGCTGTTAAATGAATTAGGGCAGCAATGTTATCACATTAACACATTGTTATTCTATTAAGTTTTTTATTATTATATATGTTATTAATTAACCTCATTATGTTTACTCAAGTTACTTTGTTCACAATTCACTCCATACATTTATCGACTAAACGATAGGAACAGCTACTACATTGCACAGTAAATATATACAACTATATATAAAACTATTATTTTACAGTTTACATACAGTAAGACAAAGCAGACATCAATGCACAATCTTCAATACAGTAGATATATGTCCAATGACATTTTCACCCTTCAAGATTTTAGAAAATAAGTGGTTGAGTGAGTAGAATTATCATCAGTTGCAGAACTGGTGCAATAAAATTGATTTGCGTTTGTCCGTTAGACAAAAATTGGCATTGGCCCTCATTAGCCTGAATAAGTGGCTGTGGCTGTTGTAGTTGTTGCTGATTTGGTTGTACAAGGGGATAGACCGTTGAATAATCTTTACAATGGATTACATTGAAATTCTTATCGAAACATATTTCGATTTCAAAAAGACGGTTCTGCAAAGGAATAAGACAATAAATCATACGACAATTCAAAGATATATTTTTTCTATTTTTATAATATCATTAATTTTTTTTTATTACCGCTGTACTTGATATTGTTCATACAAGTTGACAAATATTATAAATTGTTGATTGATAAATTTAATAATGTAGAACTTTCTGGAAGACGTACTTCAAATGAATATCATGAAATAATACGAAGAATCTAGAACCATAGAGACAGTTGATATATACTTGCTTGTTTCCAGTGAAGTAATTAAACAATCATATCATCAATCGAGAAGGTAATAAATAATAATAGAATAATGTAATAAATAAAAATAATAACATATTTTTTTAATTGGACAGGGTTGGGCAATGTAAATTGGTTTTATCAATAAACTTATACAAGCATACATTGTACATTCTAATAAGTGATAATTTGTATTAAAAATGGTACCTCACATGTCTTGACCTTAGAATGGTGCTCTGTCTCTGCGTATATTGCATCTCTTATTTTCCAAATCTACGAAAGAACATTTACTTTTTAAATAATATTATTAACCAATTAATTGTAAACATACAGCATTCTTTTAAACAATGGAAAATTGAAATATTCAGCTCTGTTTATTTGCTTCATAAATGAAATGCGTATTACGATAGAATGTTTTTTTTCTGTTAAATGTAGCATACTGTACACATTTACTACTTGAGTCGTTTTGGTACCAAAAGAAATAAATTGCATTACACAACTTTATCAAGTGACAATTGAATATAAATTTACAAGGGTACATCCAAATGCAATGACACATTATTGCATTTACTAATTATAGCATTTTATGGAAGACAGTGATATATCAACATTTTTACAATCATATGAATACAATTTTCTTCGGTTGGATTTTGATACACGGGTTATCTTTCAGCACTCCAAAACAGTCCGTTCGCTGCGTCAGACGTGGGTTTTATTTCTCGTGTTTTTTATCTTTAATACAAAGATATAATTCCAACGTTAAAATGTAGCGTATTTATTTTATTTAGATTTTTGTTTTAGCAAGTTTTGTACATGTTTTTCTCCCTCCATATGCAGTGTGTAGTTTTTTGTCCCGAAGAAGGAACGGATCGTTCAGAAAATTTGACAATATTTTACTTTATTGTTGGTGACGTTGGTAATTTTAGTGATTTTTTTACATCTCATGTTATAACCGTGTATTTTTCAGATCCAACATACGGAGTGTTGTTGGTTTTTTCTGTGCTTCTTATATGATTGCGCCCATGAGAAAAGGTCCTTATGGCATTTTGTATAAAACACAGAAATAACGTCATAAAGAAATGACGTTACGTAAATGACAAAAAAAACCTCGTCTGATAGTACAAAACAGCAGCGCGGTAATTTTGTTACTTTGTTTATGCACACGTGTCTTAATGCTGAAACGTGTTAAATAGCAAGGCCGCATACTGCAGTATCTGTTGTAAAAAATAATATGAACATATTTATAAATATTTTTTCACATTTTACTCATAACTCACGATCGAATGTAGATTTCGTGCTTGTTTGATATGAACAAAAAACTTGTACTGCATATTGGAACGTATAACACGATTGAACAATTTACATCCCGTGGGTTTACTTGTGGTACTGAATCTGATATTGAATTTTTTGAATAGAAATTAATTTTAGCCGAATTACCGGTTAATGAGAAATCATTCTATTTACGACCAAGATTTCACTACCGATTATAACTTGTAGATCCGCCAGTTAACATCTGTTTACTCGCGCGGCCGACTTTTATTTCATGTAGATCTACAATTTTCCTCTAAAGCCTCTGGATCTCTGACGATTCGAGTCAAAAAAAGCTTAAAAATTTGGGTGAAACCCATAGCCTTTTTATTACACGATAAATACTTTAAAGCTGAACCACCCCTGGGAATTTGTTCGGAATGTTGTCTTTATCGTTGCAAAGTATGTAATAAATGCAGAGGTGCTCGAATGAAAGTTCACGAGACTTCGCCAAGATTTGTTCAGTTCCTGTGAAAATTCGAGCGGAAGTATAAGTGTTCGGATAATATTCTCAAAATAAGTAAGTACTGGCCGTTTTTCATTTCATATCTTACTTTGATTTATGTTAAAACATGAAAATCTATTAAGATATTTGTCTTATATCATCATCTAGCGGTTATTTTAACTAAACGATGATATTCAGAAAAGAGTTATCGTTCGTCTTCAACAACTCTACACGTGGTTGAAAATGTAAACATTGGGTTGCTTGATAAAATCATAGCCATGTTTTATGCTTTTAGTGTGCAATACCATGCTTTTTTAAAAAAAGAATTGGTGTCTGTTTTGTATAAAAACTTAGTATATCGAGTCATTTTCAAGTAACATTCTGCATAAAATAGTATAGTCTGTTTTACTATTAACTAATCCTTAGAGCAGATCGCTACTAAGCATGTTAATTGTTGCAACATCGGAAAAAACGTATATTATCTATTGTCACATTTATTTCTAGAACTCATTTTATCGACCAATTAATAAAGATAAAGTTTAAAATTAATAAACGACTAAAGTTTATATTTGATTACAAGTACCTAGATTCTAGGAAATAGACTATAAACACGAGGCTGGATTTTTACTGCGAAACTGAGAGGGTCAACTAAAACCATGTGGTCTAAATTTAAATGACAATAATATTCGCAGGGGTGTGAACACCGTTTGTAAATAGGCACCGTCACACAGCTTCCTGGTATATAAACTCTTCGATTTCCTTACACCCGATTGCACACCTGAAACTCGTGGCCGACATGTAGTATTCCTTTCGTGGTCTTTGGATTTTATTCATTTATTCCTTAAATTATGTGCATATTCTGTTTGTAAATAATGAGTTGACCAATTTATTTGATGTTAGTATTCTCTTATCTTGAAAAAAATGCGTAAAATTTGATAATTTCATCGCGACCGAGTAACACGGCGAGGCAAGATGTACGTCCACACAGGTGAGACCTCTACAGCGAAGTACTTTGAACTGTTTAGAGGTCTGCCCCTTATATAAGGGTTGTAGGGACAGCAGTGATGAAAGAGAAATATGGCGGACAGTGCCTATTTACGAGCGGTATTCAGCTTTGATGACTGTTTATAAAGGCATTTATATACCGGGTATGATCACATCGGAAAACAAGAAAGATAATCCAGTTGTGTAGAAAATACCATGAGGCTCCGCACGGGGAAATTGATATTAAAAAAGATGTTTAATTTATTTCTTCTATTCAAAATTAATGAGTGTTATTTTGATCTAAATTAAAGAGACTAGTGAATAAATTTTTTTATCAAAAATAGGTGTTTAATCTATATGTTAATACTGCATTTAGATCCAATCGTTGATCAATTGATATAATTTGAAATTATTCCAAATTGCAAACTTTTTAGTTATGTCATTTTGTTAATTTTTTAAATAGATAATAATATATGAAATTTAAATTTGATAAATTCATTATGAAACTAAATTCTTAGTTTGAATAATAACCTTTCAATTTAGCTTCATCATTTTTTGTACTTTAACTTATAATTATTCAAGTGAAAATATTTAGAAGAAATTTCATAATGTATTTTTTAAGTCCGTCTATTATTGCAGACTATTTTCATTGCATCCATTTCATATAAATTAGATATAAACTCTGAAAATTCTTTTAACTGAATGTTATAAATAAAAAAAATGTTTACATATAACTACACTTAAAATGTGGTGCATACATATTAAAGCGCAAAGGCGCATGCAAGTTAACTTTACGATTGTCATTTAATTGTTGCAAATATAGATTTATACCATACGCACCACCTTATTTTTGCCCCCCGCCCTCTTTCTCTTGTGGTCGGTAAGTTATACATTTAGGCACAATAGCAGTATTATTTAATAGGTGCTTATAAAGTGCGGATGATTCAGAAAAAAATGAAATAAAATATTTTTTCAACTCTTCATTAGTTTTAGTGCAACAAAATTATAAACAACAAATAAATATTGACCGCGAACATTTAATTGGCTACTTTCTCTGCGTTATTAAAATGTGTTCAAAACAGCGTACATGTTTATTGTAATTGTACATGTAGTTTATAAAAGCAGCTCTTTAATAGACTGATATATGATTTATTCAGAAAAAATGAATTTGCGTTAAAAAGACTTCATAGTTTTCGTGACAGTTACATTTTCAATGTGCACGGATTATACAAAAAAAGGTATTGATATAAATGCGTTATTATTATTAAAGTTATTAATAAGTTATTAAATGATAATTTAGCAATGATATCTTTAAAAGCAAAGATTATAACAAACTAGAGCCGAGCTCGTTGCAAGCAACGAGAAGGTCTTCCGTTACAGCTTCAAGTCGAGACAATCTGATTAAAATAATATCTTTGATCCCCTCCTTGTTTTTCTATTTTCGCTACAAGAGGATCTGAAGAAACCCCTCTTGAGCTCACCCCCTGTTGAACGTTTGTTTATAAATATACATGAGTTATTCTAGCAATCAGAGCAAGTGTTAGAAACGGTAATTTCGGGTTATAAACAAAAATGGAGTTGTACGACGAAATGATGCCACATGTTCGTGAATCTTTCGGTATCAGCAAGTAAGAGATGGAGCATAAGTTGATATTAGACGCCCTTATGGAATCTAAAGAATGTATTGGCATAACTTCCAAATCATGTAACTGAGGAATGGAACCGACGATTTCATTGGTCAAAGCAAAGTTCACCAGGAGGTGACTTCAAGTGGGGTTTCTTCAAATCATCGTATAGCGACTATAGAAATTTTAATCAGATTGCAAGTCAAGAAAGGATTGTCATTCAGTCTTAATAAAACAACCCCTTTTCTTCTTACACTTGTCAGGGTCTGACAGTTATTGATAGGAGGTCATCTTCACACTGCCTTAACTTCTGACCAATCAGGGCTTTAGAAAATCAATTTGAACTCTTCAAAAGGAGACAGAAAAATTAATTCATGCCTAATTTCTATATATTACTGCAACCTCCAGACTGCATAGTATTGAAGAGTTACACTTCTCATAAAACAGATAAAGGCATGTCTGTGATAAGCTAGGCGTATATATTTAGATTGTATGCAAATTTAAAGGTCATAGAAAGGTGACCTCTTATTGATACCTATCCGACCCCGTTGAGTGTAAGGAGAAAAGAGTGGGCTGTCATTAAACTGAATTGTCAATATGATAATAGTAAGTTCAGAAAACGAGGCTCACTTTCAAAGTATTATTTTCCTACCAGACAAACTCTCCGTTTAACTTATTTCACGGTTATATCAATTAATGATAACTTAAAAGACACATTTCTTATATGTACATGTATTTAATTATTCCAACCAGAAAATCGATAAATACGTTTACATGTATGTACAACTAATGACAGGATTCAAACTACTGATATGCCTATATCATAGTGTAATAAACACAAAATCCACTGCGCTGATGCATGGAAAAAAGTGTTATGTTTCATAAACATTTTGATTCCCTATATTCATACTTAAACCTCTACCGCTAAAACATGGAATAGTTTATGTAAAGTGCAGTGTTAAAATTAGGGATTGAAAAGAACACCAATTGTAAATAATTAATAATGCCTTCTCCCATCTGAGGGTGCGCTATTAGTATACGAGACTGAGGTGCTCAGTGGTAGGGATAACTATCCGTATAATGTTTGGCCATACAGGCCTCAGTATTGTTTTTGAAAGGATGAGCATATTTATCTGAAATCTTCACAAGCAAGTAAAAGAAATTCACAAATCTTCAAAATCATAATCCGCGGCAGTGGTAGGGGTTGTGATGCATCTCTAACTTCATTTTTTTTCAAATGGTATTTTGTTTTAAATATCCCAATATTTTTTTTTTTGCCATGAGCGCTCATCTAGAAAGTGTGTGGGGGTGGGGGTGTCAATACCCCATAATGTAAATTTCAGAAAATGTTGGCAGAACTCCAACTGAATCAAAAATCCTTTTTGTCACTTTTGTGTGACAGGAAGAGAGACCTCTGGTTTACAATTATTTCTATCATGTCACATATACATATACATGTTTTAGTTATAATATTTTGGAATTTTTTAAAGATACAATGTCATTTATTTGATAAAAATCATATATTTATGCATACATGTATTAACATGTGACGTGTGAACCTAAAAGTAATCAATTTTGTTCTGTTTTTTACTTGAGTAACAGAAAGGCATAAACCAGCGTTTTGTTCAGAGCACTGTGTACATTGTATATTTAAACCAAACCAAAAGAGATGGTGTGACGTCAAAACAATTTGTTTTTGTTTTTTAAACAAAAGAGTTCTACATAATGTCAACCTCCAGAAAATACGATTTCTCTAACTTTAACATTTACAACAATTAATAAAATCCGTTGAACAACACATATCTATACCATTTAATTGTAACTTTGAGAAGTGCATACATTTTTGAGAGGCAACTGTGTCGCTAGTCTGTAAGTCAAGTGAATTATGTCCTAAGGTCTTTTAAAGAAATAAGAAACTGTCAACACTTGCAATACTCTGATGATTTCTATGGCGACCGACTGCATTGAATAACGTATTTCATAACTTCTAAACGTGAGAACAAATATTTATTATTTAACATCTTTGACTTAAAACTTTAAACTTATATTCAACAATGACCACTACAGTGATAGCTCACTTCCAAGTGTATTTTAATTTACATAACAATTGGTCATCTGCATCCATAAATTACCTATGGCTATCTGTGTCCAGGGTTGTGTGCACTTAAGCCGAGGTTTTTAACCGGTCAGTTTACCTTAGGTAAGTTCAGGTGCAGCTTATATTGAAAGAGGTGTGAAACCCCGAGGGAAACACGCTCGCTTGTGTATACATGTCTATATATACGGAGTATTAAAGTGCTCTCAAAAGAGTTTTTCCGTTTATTTAAAAAGAATATCGTATTTATATGTACTTATAAAACAAATTGTTCTTCGTTGAAATGAATATAAACGCATGAAAAACCGCGTGCGACATGTGCAAAATCTTTCGTTTGATTGAACAAGTTTCTGTCGGGATTAACTGAGAATATATCCTGATGTTTTGTGAAATATACAATCACCCCACCGTACTCAAATACTAATGCAACTTTGCAACCAATGCTTGTAAATCTTTTCCGATCAGCTGCTAAATTAAAGTGCACAATAATTCTACCAGCTGCGCATGCACCAGAGCTGTCTGTACTTGTTTCTCTTCCGGTTTCAGCTCGTGAAATTTCTCAAAGAAATGTGATAACTAACGATATATATCGTGAACGCAATATTTGATTTCATTTAATTATTTACTCTCAATTATTCACAAACATCTTTATTGATAAACGACGTTTTTCATGGATACATGATCGGCAACACATGATTTTGACAGACTATAGGTGATCAGCGCATTTAGTGTGGTACATAACCAAGTACGAGTAAATTTTTAATTCATATCTTTTAATATTTCTTTTGTTTAAACTGCTAAAAGATAGCGATTTATCGTCAAGGTATGCAATCAAATCAAAAGAAAAAAAGTTAATTGCACCGTCGTCGCGAGCGCTGGGCATGGTATACACAGGATGAGTAAACAAATGCCAATCATTTTCTAACATCCAAACTGGGGCCTCGATTTAGTTGATTAACAAGGGTTACTTTGAAGGCGGTGCTTATTTTCTCGGTCTTAGAGGGACACGAGATTTTCGGTCGCACGGGGTGATTGCATTAACACGCAGACTGGCCGAATTAACACACAGATTGCAAAGGGAACCCCTTAGGAAGAACGTTAACAAATAAGAAGTCACCAAAAATTGATTTTCGACACATAAATTTTCGATTTTTGTTCGCCAATTTTTAAAATTCAGCT
>WFKH01011925.1:12948011-12975774 GCA_016163765.1 Magallana hongkongensis | reverse complement strand
AGAGAGAGAGAGAGAGAGAGAGAGAGAGAGAGAGTGTTGATTTTTTCAGAAGGAGGGATTAGTCCGGTTCTTTGACACTTTAAACTTTTCACAGTGTGCATTGTCCAGTTCAATAATTCATATGCATTATTGTATAGAATTGTCTTCATACATGTACATTTAAAGCAATGATTCAGTTCATAAATGATTTAATGCATGTATACAAATGCCGGTATCGGGTAACAAATACTCACATGCATGATTTTAAAACAATGTTTCGGGTTTAAGATTAGAAAAAACTAATTTTATTGTAAATAAAAACATTTTTCGCAACAAATTTTGTAATAATATACTTGTGTGGGTTTTATTAATATCTCGTTTAAGTCAAGCTTGTAAAATAATGACTGTGTGCATGTAAGAGGGATAATCATTAACAACCATGGTCAAAATACTTTGTCATGTTACAGATGGTAATTTGCATTTGTGCACAGCAGGGTCACTGGGGGTTAGGTTTCAAGATTGTTAAACATAATAGATCATTTAACATGTCCAGCATGCATTCATCTGTGGTAATTAATGTCTTATCAGAACCTGGTAGATGTTAATTCTCTCATTCTTTTTTCTCTGATTTTGCTGCTGGACGTAAAATTTTTCCATGAACTTTGTTTCAATTTTTATCCTTTGTGATCTCCACCATACCCAATTTACGAACGTGATATCTTGGATTGCAGGAGGAATTGCAATACGTAGAAGGTAAAGGCAACCCATATTATCTACCTATCTGCTTATAATTACATTTGTAACAATGGTTTATCGAGTACTTATATTGTGGGTCACTCTTTCATTCATCGTCTAGAGTCATTTCAATTTCAATCGTAGGTCGGGTTGGTATAATTTAGGTTTCGATGGTACAGAAATTCAGGTTCAATTTGCGGGTTTAGGTTGGGAGAACACTACGCCCGGGTCCAAAATACATTCATTCGAAACGATTCATGCAAGTTTTTCATTCATATCAACCAAATTCAGTTTTCCTTCAGATTTTTGGAAATGATTTGTGTCGAGAAAATGCAGAAAAATTAGCGCATGATATAAGATCGTTTGCAAAATTCTTGCTAGTTGGGCATAATGTTTCTCATGCTATAGTTCGTCAGTTACTGCCGAGGTATTCCGATGGTTTAAATCCTCGTTACAAGGTCAAGGTCATAGATGTAAATGTTCAAGGAGCGAAACAATATCTCCTTCTGGAAGCATCGAGGATTATGGAAAAACATTGAGTCCTCGTTAACGGATAAAGTGCATCTTTATGATGATGGTATGCGGATATATGCGGAAAGCATTCGTGCAGCAGTCGGTTCGTTCAAAAGAAGGTAGAACAAATTCGGGTTAGAGTGTTCAGGTTCATCAATATGTACAGTTACTATATGTTGCGTATGGTAGTTTATTCTAGTTATTAGTTGGTAAGGCTTATGCATTAATAATCCAGATCATCAATTAATTTTGGTTACAATCAATCAGGACACTGTATGGATCCTATTGTTATAACTATACATGCATTCATAGTTTGACTGTTGACCTGGACAGTGTGTTTATATATCTATAGTCTGTCCCAAGATATTTATGCTGCACATTTCGACGATTTTTAATAAAAATACACATACCTGTGAAAGTAGTGCAATTGAAATCGATGAAAGGGAAAATTTCCAAGATAACTTCATTCACACATTATCTTTTTTCCCTCGTAAATATTCACAGGAACGAAAACAGATTACCTACGGAGATTTATAATGGAGAATGTTGACATCTTTTCTCTATTCGGAAGTACTCGGGACACCTGGCGCAATTTTTCAACGTTATCATCCGGGCGTCTTCATCTCCTTAGCAATGTAAAAACCCCGTAGACTTTTTATCTTTAGCCGTGTATTGATACCCGAAAAGCTAGAGGGGGCGTTTCAAAGGGGAAATCTTGGGATTTTTTCATACTATTAAATGAACATCGTCTGAAGAAAGAGGTATTTATAAATATCGAATAATTTAAGAAAATATGCGGCAAAAATATCTTGGGACAGACTATACATACATGATAAATCACTGTACTTTGTTTGCATCATTATGCATATGGTTTATTTATGTCTGACAACATAAGAACCTATCATACACATACAGTTGTATACAGTTGTGTGTTTACATTTTATTCATTTATTAGGGGCATCAATGTTGTCATCTATACTTAGAGCTCGTTTCAAAATACCGTCGATTTTCCCACTTGGTGACAGCCAATGTTTTTTTTTTTGAACTATGACAATTTTTCTAATCATAAACATTAAACAAATTAAGCAACAAAAGAAGGACACACCCCGGGCGATCCAGCATGTAAGCACTATACAGAACCTGTGACAAATGTTGTGCCCTTTTCCGGGGTAAAAAATTGTCTATCAAACTTCTTTCCATGCGACATTACCATCTTTGGTCACAACCACATATCGGCTGAACACGCATACCAATATGTGAAAACAATGAGAAGTGGGGATGTACCGCGAGCATCCGCCATCCAATCGGCTAAATCGGCTCTTGAAGCAAAAAAGATCGGCAACCTAGTCACTCCTTCACCGATGTTCGCTACTGAGCAGGTCTCCTTGATGACCGAGATCATAGAGGCTAAGGCTGCACAGGTGCCCGCTTTTGCCGATACTCTGAGAGCCGCAAAAAAATCTACAGTTTTTGCTAAGTCCACATACGACAACTTCTGGGCATCAGGATTAGACGCCATAGGAACAAGCCATACGAGTGCTAAGTACTGGCCCGGCAAGAACACCCTCGGAAAAATCCTAGCTGACATGTCCTCTCGCTTACGCGCTCGCTCGCCGTCAGTAAGGTCCGCATCCGCATCGAGATCAAAGGGGAAAGAGTCAGGACAGATGGATGTGTCACAGTTGATACAAGATGTTAAACATGCTAGTTCTCGAAAAACCAGCGCAAAAAAGGCGCCAAATTCCGGATAGATCGATTATACTACTCTAAAGACTCACGGTAATATATCAATGATACCTCTTTTTGTTTGCCTAATCATGTCTTTTTTATTACCATATATATGCAATATCATGTGAATTATTCAAAATGTGTCCACTAAAAATAATTTTGGTTAACGCTCGAGGTTTAAATTTAAAAGAAAAAAGAGATAAACTTTATAGCTGGATATCAGACACAAATATAGACATATGTTTTTTACAAGAAACACACTTCATTGAAAAAAACGAATTCCAGTACAATTGTAATTGGTCAGGAAAATCAATTCATGCATTTTCAGATTCTAATTTTAGCAGAAGAGTTTCAATTTTATTTAAAAAGAACACACATGTAGAAATTATAGACATTCATAAATCAGTAGACGGTAGAAAACTACTTGTCAATGTGAAGATTAATGAACATAATATTACTTTGGTTAATGTTTATGCTCCAAACAAAGAGTCGAGTAGAATAGATTTTTTTAAAAGATTGAAGACCTATATTAACACTCATAAACTACTTTAGTCTCATGTTATCCTTTGTGGAGACTTTAACTGTAACATGAATAACATGAATGATAAAAGTACTAAAATTCTCAAAGATATTTTACAAATTTTAGATATGAGCGATTTATGGTTTGACAAACACAAAGATTTAAATGGTTTTACATGGTCGATGCATCTGATACACCCAGAAGTAGAATAGATTTTGTTTTTGTAAATAATGACCTGCTAAATCAATTTAGAAATATCTTAATTAGAAAAATCCCTGGAACCCATAGTAACGGTACAAGAATGTCAGATCACAGAGCGCTTAAATTTGAACTAAATATATATAATAACCAACGAGGAAAAGGTTACTGGAAAATGAATGTTTCAATTATAAATGAAGATAATTTAAAAAGAATATTATTCAAATAATAAGAGATACCGAAAAATTAGAAAAATCATGTGTTGAAAAATGGGAAACGCTTAAACAAAGGGTAAAAGATTTTTCAATAAATTATTCGAAAAACCGTCAGAAAACATTGAAACAAAGTATTTTGAATATTGAAAAAGAAATATCAGAAATCGAACTTCTACCTCATCATCTAATAAATATGAATAGAAAACGAGACTTAGAAACTCAATTAAGTTACCTTATCGATAAAAAAGCAAACGGTGCACAAATTCGATCTCGTGCTAAATGGATCCAAGAAGGTGAAAAAACACCAATTTTTTTTAGGACTAGAAAAAAAAAAATCAATCCAACAATGTGATAAATGAAATCAAAACAGATTAAAACGAAATTCGCTCTTCCACCTGTGATATTTTAGGAGAAATGTGCAATTTTTATGAAAAGTTATACAATTCTAACTCAATACCCGACAACGAAATAAATTCATATCTAGAAGATTGTGAAATAAAACACTTAACAGAAAACGATAAAAAATGTGTGATAGTTTTCCAACACTTGAAGAATATAAAGATGCAGTGATGAATTTAAAATCAAATAAATCCCCGGGCCTAGATGGAATACCAAATGAATTTTATCAATGTTTTTGGAAAGATTTATCTACCTTATTCTTTAGTATGATGAAAGAAACATATACAAATGACATAATGAGCTACACACAAAAACTCTCAGTTATTTCTCTTATACATAAAAAGGGAAGAAAACGTCTGTTAAAAAATTACAGGCCAATCAGCTTAACAAATACGGACTATAAAATAATCGCATTTATCTTTGCTCGACGCTTAAAAAATATCATAGACAAATACATTAGCAATGAACAAACAGCGTATATTCAAGGTAGATTTATAGGTATAAATGCAAGACTGATTTTAGACATGTTTGAGTATTGCGAAAATAACGATCAGGAAGGGATACTCTTATTTCTAGATTTTGAAAAAGCCTTTGATTCGGTTGAATGGAATTTTCTGTTTAAAACCCTAGATAAATTCAATTTTGGTAAATGCTTTATAAACTGGATTAAAATATTGTATAAAAACCCAACTTTTCGATTAAAAAATAACGGATGGATGTCAAAAACATGCCAAATGAAAAGAGGAATCAGGCAAGGGTGTCCAATATCCGCGATTCTATATCTTTTTGTAGCGGAAATCCTATCGGCAAAAATTAAAAATAACGTAAATATTCATGGATTTAAACACAAAAATTCAGATAAAGAAATTAAAAGTATGCAACATGCAGATGACATGACGCTAACACTATATAAAATATTGAATCTTTGGCACATGCAATTGATACAATAGAGGTCTTCGGTAAACATGCTGGGTCAAAAATTAATTTAAACAAAACGGAATGTATACTTTTGGGTACTTTAAAAGATCAATATGATATCATAAGCGGAATTAATGTTTCAAAACACGTAGTAAAATGCCTAGGCATATATCTAGGCCACGACAAAACAGAATGTTGTACAAAAAATTGGATGAAAGTCTATCATGACATAGAAAAACTATCTGAATCTTGGAAGAAAAGAAACTTAACACTTTTTGGTAAATGCTCTATAATAAAATAGTTCCAAAATTAATTTATTTATCCACAATACTAGAAATACCGGAAGAAAACTATATTAAAAATATAAATAGATTAATTTTTAACTTTATGTGGAATAACCATGATAGAATAAAGAGAAATACTGTGATAGGGGATATAAAAGACGGAGGAATAGGTCTAATAGATATTGAATCAAAATTAAAAGCTTTAAAGGCAGCGTGGGTACCAAGATTATTAGAAACTAAACATGCTATAAACGATTTTGTAAACAGCTTTTTCAAAGAATTAAACATAGACATTCGTTTTATATCTATCACATCAGAAACATCTATTAAAAAAATTCGATATTGTTCAAAAAATGCCCCACTTCTACAAGGAAGTTTTTTCGTGTTTTAATATCTGCAAAACGAGGCCTAAATTCAAAACTACAGAATCATTTTTGAATCAACCTATTTGGTCTAATAGCTCTTTTACCTACAAGGGCAAAACTGTTTGTTTTAAAAATTGGATTAAAAGTGGAATTTTATTTACAAAGCACCTTTTCAATATAAATGGGAAACTAAAATCCTTAGGTGATTTTTCAACTGTTATACAAAACAAAAGTAATTGGCTTTGTGAATATACCATAATTCAAAAAGTATTTAGGAAATATTAAAAAAAACTTTGATTTTTCAAAAATTGATTTCATTCATATAGAGATTGATAAATTGATTCCAGAAAAACAGAACACCAATATTTATTATTCCATACTTAAAAATAAGAAATTTCATATCTCATGCTCACATCAAAAATTAAGTAACGAGTTCCAAATTAGCTCGAAGTCAGACTGGGAATGTATCTACTTCAATAAAATCAAATCAATGGAAGATAAAAAAAAAAAAAAAAAAAAGCAGAATTCAATTACAAACTTCTTAATAACATTTTATGTAATAACTTATATTTAAGCAAATGGAACAATCAAGTAAATAAACAATGTAAAGTGTGTCAAAATGACACAGAGAATATAAGACATTTAATTTTTGACTGTAAAAATGTTCAGAAAATATGGAATGCAATTAGTGATTTTTTAGCTTTTCAAGTTCAGTGGAAACATGTTATTATTGGTTTTTACTCGTCAACACAATCAGAATGTACAACCTACTTTTCTCCTTTATTTCTTATAAAATATATAAACATAAAATGTATTGTCGACTTGATAACATTGAAGAAACAGAACAATCTTTGTTTTATGCAGTAAAAGATTCTGTTTTGATATATTCAAATGTTTTAAAATATATGCGTTAGAGTTGTGATGGCATCTTCTTTAAAAAATTATATCTAAATATATAAATGTACAAAACTCACTACATGGTGGGTCAGCCATCATGTAGGTAATTCAATCCGGGGGTAGCTTTATATGGACTCTGGATATGTGTTGGGTTGCTACCTCCGGTTGAATGAGAGTGGTTCATGTATTAATACATTATTATATCACGTTGCACATGCTGTGCTATACCTTATTAATAATACTGTATATTTATATTCTGAATTTAAAAAAATCATGTATAAGAATATTTACATATCCGAATGCTTGAAAGGGTATATTTATGCATAAATTTATAGACATGTATATTCTTTTCCTATTAGTTTTATGAATTTATATCATCTATGATTCAGATACCAATAGAAGAATGTAAACTTTTAAATTTATGATTACATTTAAAAATGTTTTGTATATAACAAACTTCCGATCCAGGGGGCCCCTGGCACCCCAGGTGAGGAATAGTTAGAGGGCCTCTGTGGAGGTTTTGCCTCAAAATTTCTTTTGTATGGTATGAAATAAATATATTTACATTTTAAAAAAAAAAACATTAAACAAATTAAATATAACGGATCCAGTTAATACTTCCAAATTAATATCAGTTATATAAACTTAACACTGTATCTAGGTAGCTTAATTAATTAATGGTGAAAATGACATAAAAGAAAAAAGATCAGGTAAAATTTCATTTAGTAAGAGTAAGAACAATGGGGTCAGTACTTATCAGTTCTTGTCAGTACTTTTCTAAGTTTTTCAGTACCGTCAGTAAAAAGTGACAGTACTTCTATAAGTTTATCACTACTGTCTAAGTTTGTCAGTACTTTTCTAAGTTTCTCCATACCGTCTGTAAAAACGTCAGTACTTTTTAAGTTTATCAGTAATGTCAGTACATTGTCAGCAAATGTCTAAGTTTATCAGTAAAAAATGGGAATGTCAGTACTTTTTTGACTTAGTAGTGATATCGAACAATGAAAAAAAAAATATGAAAAAAGGCCAATCAAGATCCTATCTACTCCGAGATAAAGAGGGGAAAATAGGGAAGGATAGGCCACACTATGACACTGGATTGGAATCCTCAGGGAAAGACAAAGGTGGGGAGTCATAAGACTAGTGGAGTCAAAAACAAAAGAGGGAGGATTCACATGGGCCCAGTTAAAGAAAGTTGCCCAAAACAGAGACCGCTGGAGAGGAATGGTTGCCTCCTAAGAAGGAGACAGGTATAAGTCAAGTAATTCTTTTCTTCTGTTTCAAAGTCTAATTCCTTTATGTTCATATTGGTACTTAACATCAGCATTAATATAGACAAAAAAGTCACGTTTTTAAAATTCGGGTACAATGTTCAACACACTATATGTACGATAAAACCTTATTACTTGCAAAATTTGTCTTTGGCCAGTGATCTACTTGCCTTGCTTTTGCACTTAAAATAAAAATGCGAAGATTTACAAAGAGTATTTCAAAAGTGGGATTGACAAGTTTAAGAAGTTTAATAGTGTAAAATTGAACGAGATGTTAGGCAACTTATACATGGATTTGCGTAGATCATCATTTTCTGTGAATAAATGTCTCACTTGATAGTCTCAGAAAGACAAAGAAAACAAAACACTTACTAGGTTCGTTACTGACTGACTACAGAAATATATCAGATTGATCAGATTGATCAGGCTTCGCCTCGCTGTCTATGACATTGATTAACCAGATATATTTTTGTAGTTAGTTCGGAACAAACCTTATAAGTAACTAGTAGACTAATTGTTCTCGAACAAATAGAGGTCTTTTACCTCATTATTTGTTATGTTTCAAATATTTTTGTTTCAATAGAATAAATCAAATATTTTCTCTGCTTTACTTCAGGAAAAAATGGCCCGACGATGTACGGTTCAGAAGTTGTAATTATTTTTAACAAAATTAGGAAACATTTAACGGGCGACAACTGCTTTAAGGTGACATCGAATCCTTTTGGAATGAATAAATTTGAAGATCCTTATAGTCAACTAAAGACATTGATAAAGTTTCAAGTCTCTATCCCTAACGGTTTAAGAGGAGTTGCGATACCAATCATTTCGCACAAAAGGGGCAATCACTCTACAACTTTATCCAGGTGGGGGCCGAAGGGTAATATTTTGAAATGTCTTATGAAGTCCTACTGCATCCATAAAAAAAGTTTCTGTATACCACCTCAACATAAGAGATATTAAATTCATTAAAACAAAGACTGTCAAATGACCTTGACCTTTGACCTTTACATCATTTGATCGGCCAATGTAGACGGTTCCATCCGATGTGCCTATGATTTTTGGTTCAAAAATTGTTAGTGTTTTTATTTAATGTTCGACACTTTCAGGGTCAATAGCTGCTAAAGGAGGGCATTGGTCCCCTATCAGTAAGTTAGTTTGAAGGAGCCTCTAAGTGTACTGAAGACATTGAGAAAAGTTTCAAGTCTCTACCTCTAACGGTTAATGAGGAGTAGGGATAACAATCATTTTGTGCAATAGGGGCAATAACTCTATAATTGTTTCAAGGTAGTGGCTGAATGGCTATATTTTAAAATGTATTAAGAAGTCTTACTACATTTATGAAAAAGTTTCTCAATACCTTCTTAAACAAAGGAAATATGAAAACTCATAAACACCCAGATTTTCGAATGACCTTGACCTTTGACGTTTATGTCATTTGGATTGACCAAGGAGGATAATTCAATCCTTAGTAGTTTGATGTCTCTACGATGTATGGTCGAAAAGTTGTAAGTGTTTTTCCAGAACCTAAGAAACTTTCAGTGGTAATTACTGCTAGAATGGGGCCTCAGAATGGTATATTTTAATGACATATTGTGAATGCAAACATTTACTCGTTTTATTATAAGAGATTCGTACTGACAAAAAAGAAACGAATGATTATGAGATTTTAAGAAAGTTTAGATAGAATGAGTTGATATGAATATAAAAAAATTGCAAGGAATACACAGAGAGACAAAAATAGAGATAAAAGCACAAGAAAAATTCTTACCAGAAATCAAAATTTTGTTTGTTCTTTAAATCTGGCCACATCTCATCCAGACCATTTATATTCTTTAAATTTAAAAACAAAATTTAAAAAGAATTCTTATTAACAAAGATAAATTTCAAAGTTTAATGATATGTATATAGTAAAAGCAGAAATAAAAGATAACTTTTTTTACCGCTACATCATTGACGTGTAATTGACCACCACAGTCAGAAGGACCAAATCCGTGATTTTTTGAAGGCCTTGATAATAACAAATACATGTGCATATAAATCAAATAATTATACTTAAATTACATAATACAGAGGTTCATTATTTTGCGGTACTTAATGTTTTGTTTTTAACCACCAAAAGGTATGGAAACATCATAGAAGTTTTTATCCGTCACATGGCGGTTTCATAGACATTTGGGGTTTTTTAAATGAGAAATTAATCTAATACTTCGTTTATCGGTTAAGTAAATAAAAGGAAAGAAGATAATTTTGATTACTTTTGCAATGTACAGTCCCCTGCTAAAAGTATTAGTGGAAAAAATGGCGGACCTTTTTTCAGACTTATTGTGATTGCACTATCAAAATAGCTTAAATAAAACAAAAACACAACAATGTTTAACCTTCATTCCTTTGCTAGATCCCTTTGGATCGAATACATACCATAAACATATATTTATACACATTTTAACTGCATTGAAAGGTACAATTCTCTGTCAAGTGTTAATAACTTCAGACAGCTAAAAGCTAATAGTGATTTTAATTGCTTGATTTTGGATCGCCGTTTAGTTCTAAGCCAACTGTTCTCTATAATAATATTGTAAAACATAACATCACAACACTAAACACAGATTCAGAGGATTAGCCAAGGCATAATGACGTGAGGTAATTCTACATGCCAAAAAAGTGAACATTATACATGTAAGACGTGAGTCGTTTTTCCGCGGATACTTTTCGCATGTTTATGTAATTAAGTACCGCAAAAGACGATCTATACTTACCATAATCCATGAATCGTCCAATGATCTGGACACGGAGCCTAATGAAAAAAAAATTCAATATTTAGTTAATTTTTCTTTATGTTGTGCTTTGTTCTAGGTAATTCATTTTATAGCAAGAACGTATGGATTAAAATGTCATTTGTATTAGACCTTAAAATTGAAGTGAATAAAATTTATTTGTTTGATTGAAAGACTTTTAATGCATGTTACGCAACATCGTATTGCCCCAAAAAATGATGTTCTTTTTATATTAAGCCGCCATGTTAAGCGTTTTGCCAATTTTTGAGAACTTGTCGCAATTTATTTGACTCTAAAGTCACTATTTGATGATATTTCAAAACATAAGTTTTTTTAAAGAGCCATTTTTAAGCAACATTTGTATAGGAGTATCGGCAGGCAGAGTCTCCGATTTTTTCTAAAATTTTTATATCACCGAAAGTTGATTGCTAGGCAACTCCGTTACCATGGATATACATACATGTACCCGGCATTCTTAAGTTAAAATGATTTTCTTTGGACTGAAAAATTACTTTTTCTGTTTGCATATTTATCTTGATTAAACTTGTTGTAGTAAATCTTCATCAAAATATCAAAAAGCATCACATCTTGTCTATTGAATAATACATTATTCATTAGTCAGATCTCTTAATGTAATGCGAATGCATTAGGGTACATGCAATAGACTTGATAAATATCATATACCAAACCGTTTTAGATTTCCGAAATAGCAAGGCATGAATAAACTTATAAAGTATATAGATCAGGGTATATTTTATTAAACTTATGTTTTAGCTGAAATGAAAGATCAAGAGAACTTTTCTGATCACTTTTTTGTCGGGCGTCCGTCTCTTTCTGTCCCCCTTTGTAAGCTTTTCACATTTTTAACTTCATCAGAACCACTGGGCAAACTCTTAACAAACTTGACACAAAGCATCCCAAGGTACAGAGGGTTAAAATTTGTTTTAAAAAAGGGTCACTTTCTCTTTCAAGGGGAATCATCAAGAACAAGACAACAATGCATCGTTGAGATGGTGACCATCTTAAAGGGCCCCGTTAAGAAAGGATAATTTAATCAAAACATTTTAGAGGAATTTGCTTTGACCATGACATATGACTAAGAAAAACAAATTAAATAATGGAAAATTCTAGTGGGCTTAGAACTTTAGTTACAGCTTATTTTCCCTACATGCGTTTTGAGCAATCTGAGCAAGATTAGGCCAATAAGAAAAATGTACGGTCTAAAACTGGATGTTGAAAAGATACTATGATTTGACCTTGAAAATTGGTTCAATGTCACTGCATACCCTATTCCCAAAACGCTGTTTATTTTAAATATGATCCAGATAGGGCAAAGGGGAAAGGGCATATGCTCTGAAAAAAATAGCCTAGTCTGTTATGACCTTCCCTTTGACCTAGAACATCATTTAAGGTTACTGCATACATTTTACAAGATACACGCTGTAATTTAAGTATCAGCCAGATAAGGCGAAAAGGAGAGACGATATGCTTCGAAAACATGATCTTGGATGGATGGAATGTGACCAATAATGTGAGTATTAAACTAATGACACTATTCTTACTCTTTGATTTTATGAATAAAACAAATTGAACCGTGTCGGTAGGCAATGTGTCTTGTTAAACATATAACTAAAGAACTTCTAGAATTCTTTGATTTTTGGTCAGTTAATTCCCCTTTTAAACTGAACTTTATTTATTTTACAACGATAGATAATTAAGTTCTACAACTTATACTAATATCGCTTGTTGATACGGATGTTAGCGCGAGGGGGTCATTGATGTGGGAAGAAGCCGGAGTACCCGGAGAGAACCCACGTGTCCAAGCGGGCGACCGACATACCCTATCACATACAACCACTGTCGATCACGGGGATCGAACTCGGGTCGCAGCGGTGAGAAGCGAGTGCGTTGTCCACTACGCTATTTGGACACCCCTTTTCATAGTTGTCTCTGTACACTTATTTGTCGATTTGCTGTAGAAATAAGATGTATCACACCATTTTAGTGAATGGAATGAACCAAGTGCTAATTCGAAGTTCTAGAGAAGGGAACATTTTATCTACAACAGCATTGACATGGATGTTAGTCGGCTTTAAAGAAGTTCGAACATCCATCAGCAAGCTTAGTTGTGAGGATAAGTTGTAATTCAACACTAGCATGGTCTAGCATAAAAAAGCCTTAACTCTTCCACTGAATAAGGAAACTTATTGCCTTTTGCAAGAGGTTGTTTTATCTTTAACGAAGACATAGACGGCTTGACTATTTCTGCAAGGCATAAATTGTCTCTAATAATGTTGAAAAGAGTAAAATTCTTAGGGTTGATCAAAACATATTGTGCATACTTATGATTATATACAAGTCTGTACGATTTGTTGATTTTGGGAAAACTTTTAATCATGAGCTTTTCCAGTGCATATGATAATATAAGTGAAATTTATTTGCTATAAAGGCGTTATAGGATGAGACGGACAGACACTAGAATAGTTCTTAATGACGTACACTGTTCCCAAGTAGCCGATTGTACCTGTTATCATATAAGCTTCTGATAACCGTTGTTTTTAAGCCTAAAAACACCCATTTCACACTGTACTGCAGAAAAAATCACCTTTTTATAATGTTGTAAGTATTTGTCGCATTTCACGAACTGAGAAGGTGTGCCACATCTTCTTGACTATCGGATAATTCAGTGTAATAAAAAAAAGAAAGGTTCAGGAATAACAAGGATACTTAAATTCCTGAGCAGAGTATGTTTATATAAAACAACACAGAGAAAATCAACATTTTTTAGTAAGGAGTGAAACTGGGGTGGTTTTTTTTATTCCTTTAAGTGTTCTAATTAAATTTGTCAGATACACATTTGTATAATATGATACTTATACATGTTACCCCTTTAAAAGGCTTTAAAAGAGAACTATAAAATCTGTCTGTTGGCCATTTCGAAACGCAATTTTGACCCTTAATAACGCCATTTTTTTTAAAAGCATGCATACATCTTCAGACTCAGTATGCCCTCCATTTTGACATAAAAAGCAACGTTTTTGTGGCATGATTCTTCAGACTCTGAAAGCCTTGTTTATGATTTAAGAATTTGTTGAACAGAATTATAATTGATTGTTTTACGCTTTTTCGCAATTTAAGAGACTTAAGGACAAAATTACATAACAGGATGTCCACCATCATGAATCCCGATTTTTTTTTCTATATAATTAACGTAATTTTCTTGAAAAACAACATATTATCTCTCACTGACTAATCACACCTTACTTATGATTAAGAACTTTGCTGGACCGAATAATTAGAACCGTTTTAACAAGAGCTTGGACTTTCGGTAGGATGTTACTATCTAGTTTGCTCATCAAAAAAAGCTTTCAAATAATTGACATCCTTTCTTCTAATTCGCCAAGAGAAGCTCATTAATATTCATAGACTGTCCAAACTGGAAAGTTGTTTGCCCAGATCTGCTCTGCTGTGTGAAATTGACGCTGTTTCAGTGAAATATACATCCCTGGATGAAGTCGGACGAGTGTCATTGCGTTCAATGTATTCATATCTATTAGCCAATGACTGGACAGTTAACCATGACTAGACCCCGCCTTCATCAAATCCGAGTTTGTCACGTACTACCCAAAGTCCAAGCTCTTGTTAAAACGGTTCTATTGATTGTGTCACGCTTTTTCTCCATTTTAGAAATACAGGAAGAAATTACAAAAATTTGTTATTCGTCATTTTGTATCAAACTTTTGACTTAATTAACGCCATTTGTGGAAGGCCAGCATATTTTTAAGACTCAGCACACTTTGGACATGATGAAATACGATGCTAGACCCATTAATAATTGTGAATCGTTATTTTTTGCTCCGTTGAATAAAAAATTTAACAGAGAATTTTGAAGTTTGGCTGTTCACCATTTTTTCATCGCCATTTCGACCTACTTAACGCCAAAAAAATAAAAGCTAGCATATATTTTCAGACTCGGCATACTTAAATTATAAAACATCATGCTCGACAAATAATAATATTGCCGTAAAACGTATTTCTGGGCCGGTAAGTGCTAAATAAATTCTTAGTTAAGAAAAAAACTTAAGAACAAATTCATAAAAATACTAAACATAATTCTTAACTGCGTTTAAACTTAAGAAAATCATGTACTTAAGTCAAAGCTTCATGACAACACTTACAAATTCCCGGAATTTTCCTTGCCTACAAACGCGCTCTTTTGTGAAGGAGGTAAACAAGTTAAGACTGTGACGTGAATAAGCAGACGGGAAAAGGTCAAAACAAAAAACAAAATTCTGTAACCCGATCACACTTTAAAATGACACCCCCAATCATATTCTAGAAGATCATTTGGCTACTGCAAAAAATGTTGACGTTTTTGAAACCAGATTTTTTGTAAAAACAAAAACAAAAAAAACACTTTTTCAGCCACAAAATGACCCCCAGGACAAAATTGAAATTTCCAAAACCTTATTGCGCATCTATAGTATACCCCAAAACATATTCCAAAAGATGATTTGTCTATTGTTGAAAATGTAAGAGGAGTTCGGGGAAGAAGGTTTTTTTTAAAAAAAACGTCATTTTATACCTACTATTTGACCCCCAGGACTACCAGAGAATTTTTGAAACCTTTTTACAAAACAACATGATACCCCAAATCAAACTTCAAAAGTTCAGTTTGCTGGATTATAAGATGAAAGAGCAGTTTGAGAAAGTAAAACGTGACAGACGGACGGACGGACGGAACAGGGTAACAACAATATACCCGAGCTTTCTTTAGAAAGTGAGGGTATAATAAAGAGAGCAGCTCAATAGTTTTTTTTTTAAATATGCAGTCAGTTTCTATTTTGTGTCATAAGACGTCGATAAAGTTGGTGGGTTTAATTTTTGGAAGTTATATACATTAACACTATATGACCATTTTGGCAACACACTGCAGTAAAAACCCTTACCCTATATACATGTACTATATGACTGTTTTGGTTCCGCCCTAGGTTCAAAACCCCTACCTTTAGGGACATGAAATTTACATTTTTTGTTGAGGGTTTTATTTTCTTTCTTAATATACAATCTGTTTTATTCAGTATCAGCAGCAGTACAAAAGACCATGTTTAAACAATTAAATGCATTAGCACTATTTGATCATTTTGACCCATTCCTAGAGTCAGAACCTTTACCCCAGGGAACATGAAATATACAGTTTTGGTAAATGGGCTTCCTGCTCTGCATATTTACAAATTCAGTTGTATTTGAGTAGAAAAGAAGATTTTTCAACATTATTTGCATTAACACTATACATCTATTTTTGCCTCGCCTCAGAGTCAAAACCCATACCACAGGATATACAATTAACAATTTTGGTAGAGGGCTTTCTGGTCTACATAATTATGAATTTAGTTTTACTTACAAATGTGTAAGAGTGGAGAGGAAGATTTTTGAAAAATGGTCAAATTTGGAACATTTTTGCCCTGCCTCTAGTGTCCCAATCGGGCAAGTTTCATCAAATGCTTGTTCCCCTTACCTCAAAGATCCGTCATCCTACAACAAATTATACTAGAATATGTGATAGTTTTATTTTTTACCCAAATTAAAGTTTTCTTTCCTTGCAGGATTAATAAGTTTAGTTTTCCTTGTGTATTTTCATTTTCAAGTCTGTTTTTATACAGGGTTTGGAGGTTCTAAAAGAGAAACAACTCATATGGTTTTGTTTTATTTTAGAATTGAAAGAAACATAATTAACATATAAAATACACACACACACACACACACACACACACACACACACACACACACACACACACACATATATATATGTGTGTGTGTGTGTGTGTGTGTGTGTGTGTGTGTGTGTGTGTGTGTAGTTCAGCCGCATTATATAAACATAATAAAGGCATCTGAAGGAGTTCCAAAAACCTTAATAGTGATTAATTACCAATGAAAACAGAAGAGTTCTAAATTGAAAGGAGGGATAATTTATTTTCCAAAAAATATAACCATTTTTTAAACAAAGTGTTTAACAATAATAAAGGTAGCTTCCCTATCATTTTTTTACATTTTTAGGATCAACTATAGTTATTATGTTCTTGTGAAGCGTTGAACTTGCCGAAAGGTTTTAGAACTCTGCATCAAAATGGTCAATATAAATAAAATTGAAGTGTTGGTCGAGTTTCCATGGTAACTGGTCAATATATAAACAATTTGACTTGTAATCTTTAAATAGTTTAAAAGGGTCTACATTATGGAAAAGGTTCGGCAAAATCGGTTCATACGGATGCCGAAAAAGTTTATCTGCTTATAAAAAAGGCTCTTAATTAACAATCAAACTTTTTTTTCCTATGCATATCATATATAAGTTTAATCCTAGTTATGGTCCCTTCCTGACAGACCTATATCAATATTTCGAAAAGCAAAATCATAGTAGCTTGCTTTAATTCATTAAAAAGATTTTTCTACGCGCCTCCCTTGTGCTATGCCAAAAATAGCTGACATTTCACATCAAATCTACGGTTTTGAGATGTTTATCGACTCGTTTTGAGCATTGCGTAAGCTTTGTTGAGAAACAAGATAAGTATAACATACCTTGATTCTTTCGTTAATTTGTCGAGAAACGTAAAAAAGCAAATGAAAGCTTACGTATGACGTCACAGTGAACTTGTTCCATATCTGTAAAGGTGGAACAAGCATCTGTACGGCGTGTTACGTGAAATTATTACTCGCTATTTCAGTGTAAAAAGCCACACCTTGGTTGATTTTTGTTTTAATTTCCTGTTTGGCTTATACAATGTATAAGGTTATGATATCCAAACAAGTTCCATGCTTTACTGACATATCAATCCCTGTATGTATTACACACAGTAGGTTTACATGTAGTATAGTTTGAGGAATTAAAATATTTCATTTTTATCACAATTGCAGTCACATCATTTTGTTATAAAAAGAAAAATAAAAATAAAAATTAAGCAGTTTAAAATCTAATATACTGATTTGTATTTATAAAAAAATATATTTCATCAGTTACTTTCTTAAATTTTGGGCGAGTTGACTCTGTAGAAGTTGATCTATAGTTAGCCTAGAGCGGTTCAATTTAGAATTAGTATTAAAAATGCTAACTTCGGGTTCAGGGCGGGGTTAAGATTATTAAGAGGAAGCTGTGTTGTTTTAGGGCGCCGCTAGTTTATGGGATGTCGTTGAGAATAGTGCAAAATATATGTAGTTCCTGCTGAGCTCGCTCCAATGGTCACACCGTAAAACGTAGCAAAGGTTAAGCTTTCGGTGACCTATTAACTGTACGCGCGTCATCTTGACGTCATGTTTTGAACGTTCCCGTGCGCAGTGGTGACGAGTGGTTGTTTTTAAATCGGATAACAAAAATACTCTTTCATCAAATAGAATGAAACTTCGTATACCAATAAAAGAAGTGATACTGCGTAATGTTACCTATTAGATATGATTTTTATGAAAAAAATATGATAGACAGCCACATTGTCTTCGTATTTTTGATTGACCCTCGTGCAGTATCAATCATTACATTCATTTAGAAATATTTTATTTTGGGATCCATTGATCACCGAGTGTACAGGTGCGAATAACTTCATAGAGAAGTTAACTAAAAAGTCAACTTCAAAAAATAATATGGTAAAAAAGAAAGTGATCTTTCATTTTAAATATATGAAAAAACTATAAAAGCGCGCATTGCTAATTAATTTAACAATCTTAAACACTTTTTGGGGAGTTGATGTTGATCAGAATTTACAATATTTCGTTCTTTCGAGAAGAACAAAAACGTATTTAGAACAGTTAAGTCATAAATCATGAGGACTTTGTATCGGATATAACCCACACAAATTAGTTTTTTTTTAAATATTTTTTGAATAGCTTGTGGTATTACATGTATTACATTTAACTAAAACAACTAGTGCTATAATGATTCGCTACTTACCTGTTTACAAACTGTTCCAGGCCATTGCATAGCCAATGTATAATAATCAAAAGGTTTTGGATGACCATCTACGCAAATATCCCTAAATCACATAAAGGAAAATTATATCAACTGCAATTGGTAAAACAAAAAAATTAAGAAAGACAGTTTATTCAAACATACGATAAATTAATGTACATCTATTCTCTAGTCTAAACAACATATATTTATTCCTTTTCTTCGAAATAACAGAGATGTATTCACCTGCTTGGGAGCAGAATTACAATAAGAATAGTTGGTATATTCAAATCCAAAGCTTGCATTCTTGGAGTCTAGGAAATATTTCTCCTATGAAAAGAGATAATCGAGAACATTTTTTTACAAAACAAAGGTGTTACAGTAAAACTCGTTTAGTACGAACACGGATATAGCGAAATCTCGTATAGAGCAAAGTTTTTTTGAGTCCCCTGTAAAATTCTTAACAAATCTTTGCAAAATTTTACGGTTATAACAAATTCGGATATTATGAATTTACGGATATTGTGAACTGATTTTGAGTCCCGAAAAGGTGAATATTAACGAAATTTAACCCTTTTACAACGAATTACATTACAGTTTAAAAAGTTTGCATTACCTTGTAACATAATAGTTTAAATGAATCTGTTTTCACATAAATTCTTCAATTCACAATCAGATTATTAAAGTATCAAAAAAGTGTATTTTCATTCTAACCCCCAATAAGCAAAAGATGTTTTCTGGTGAAAGAAAACATGCATATAGTGAATTCGCTATAGTTATTATTACGAATTCGTTATACGGATATAAAGAATTACGGATATTATGATGTAAATCCATTGGTCCCTAGGACTTCGCTATAACCGAGTTTTACTATAAACGTTCATTGTGTCCATTTTAAATGATCATCAAGTCTCAAAATCCCGTTTGCAATATTGTATCTTCATTACAAAGTATCTGTTGATTTATTTTCATACTCATAGCATTGCAAAATTAATTCACGTTTTTTTGAAAGAGAAGAAAACGATTCTTTTTTTTTTTTGTTAATGGCATAAATGAATTAATAAACTAGCCACCAGTGGCAAATTTAAGCTGATGCTATCATCTGAATTGCGGGTAGAAGAACGGATATACGCAATTTAACTTTTTTAAAGTCGGTAACTTGAAAAATCGTAAAATTAAGTTATTGTTTTGATTCATACCAAAATATTGATATTATCCCAAAAGCTCAATTGAACTTTTCTTATTAAAATTTGTCCGATGACTGTCGTTGTCATTGTGAATTTTTCACATTTTCATTATCCTCACTAGAACTACTGGGCCGATTTCAACAAAACTTGGCACAAAGCAAATGAAGATTAGGGCCGGGATTCATTAAGATTCTAAGATTTTTTTTTTAAATGCACCTAAGTGCTAAATAAATTCGTAGTTAAGAAAAAAAACTTCATAAAATACTAAGCATCGTTCTTAACTTAGTATAGATCTTAGAAAATCTTCGTACTGAAGTTCGGCGTCATAGTAACAAGAGCGCTCTCTTGGGAAGGAGGTCAATTTTGTTGTGTTACGTAAAACTGCAGACGAGTGTAAACAAGGTCGTCTGGCAGTGTCAAAATGGAAGGAAGAGAGAAAAGGAAGCCAAACTGGAACTCGGACGAATCCCTTGCATTAGTATCGCTTGTTGATGATTATAAACATATTATACGGGGAAAAACTTAGTCCTGCGCTAACGTCCGATATGAAGACTAGAGCATAGGGTGAGGTAGCACAGAAGTTGTGCGCGATGGGAGTGGGGCCCAGCAGGACACCCACTAAAGTAGAGAAAAAATGGCGCAACGTCTTTACACACTCCAAGAGCAAAATATCGAACTTTAGGAGGACAGTTTCTGGTACAAGTCCATGCGCGAATCCAGAAAATTTTTCCAGAAAACTGCTAAAAATTTGATCGGTCAAATAAAGCTTACAATAGATTTAATGTACGTCCCAAACTTCTTAATTTTTTTTTTCACTAAGCCGGGTGCCCAATATTTATTAGAATGACAAATGATTACATATTGAGAAGAAGCAATTATTTGCACATGTGTGCCATCGATGGCCCCAACAATTTCAGGAAACCCAGCGGTTTTGAAAAACTCTTCTTGGTTTTTGCGAATTTCCTGAAGATTTAGTGGAAATTTAATAAACTGAGCACAAATTTGTGGAGAAGAGAGACACAAAGAGTGACAGTAATTGCCCTAGAAACGGTGGGCTGCGAGACACCCATGTCGTCTCCATTGCACAATTGCATTTTTCCGGTAGTTAGAATTCTAAGTGTTAATAAAATTTTCTGTGGTAGAGAAATTGCACAATTTCTGCGTGAACCACTCATAGGTTCGTACCAATCAACCCCTCTAGAAATTGGATACCGACTGAATCAAATCTGTACCTCTCAACAAGTTCAACATCACTGTACTCTACCAAACAGTCTTTTCTTTTTTGAAAACATCTTTTGTGTGCTCCAATGGCAGCCATTTTGATTGTGAACTTAAGTTTTTCTTAGAAGCTTAAGATACCTCAAGAGGACTCTTATATTTAAGAATCGCTTAAGATTTTTCTTAGACATAAGCTGTTTTATGAATTAAACTTAACTTAAAAACAAATTCTTAGTGTAACTAAGTATTTTTAAGGGTTTAAGTATTTTCTTACACTTAAGTACTGTTTAAGTATCTTTATGAATCCCGACCCAGGTCTTCATCAAAAGAAAGATAATTAGAATATAGTGAAAATAGTGTTGGTTGTTTTAAACAACGTTTTCTTAAGGACCATATTACCTTAAATATCTAAACTGTTACATTAGTTTTCTAATATATGAAAGATTTAAGTTTTTTAAAGTCATACCCCCTAGAAAGGGGTTCTTGCAGGAATTCAAAGAAAATAATAGAAATATGTAGAAAACAACACTTAAGTATTTCTATAGAAGATCTAACAAGTTATAATTCGTGAAAATATCAAAGAATAAATCTATAATACACGAATTCTAAGCTTAGCATTGCTTTAACCCTGTGGGTCAGGAAAAGGCGTGTTTTTCAAGTGCAAAATTATTAATAGTTGAAGTATGCATGAATAAAGATGTTTTAAATTTATTTAAACTATACCGCTGAGGTCGAAGAGTGGAACCATATTTCGAGGGTTGTTGATTGGTGTAGGCAAACAAGGCAAAAGAATGTAAATCAGGTTTGTTTTAATGAATTTTCCGTGTTAATTCTGTATTAAATGAATATATCAATTTGTTACAAAGCACATTTTTTACTGAATAGGGACGTCAAATTAAAGACAGGATCAGTTTAAGGTCCTCAGAAGCATGTACATAGTACATACCATGGAATCCAAAAGTTCAAGTAGCAAAGTCGAAGGTCATTATCAGTCTCGATCCGTTTATTGCAGCTGAATACAGGCCATAGATAGCTCCTTAACACACTTATGCCGGCTTATTCATTAAGTTTAATTCAAAATAACTGTTTATTTGTGCACATAACAGAAATTAGCATTCAACTTGATAAAATACAACTTCTTGTTGCAAAATAATTTTGTTGATTGGTTCCCCCAATGTACAGAAACCTAAACATCATGTCAAAAGTGCCGATACAGTGAAAATGCGAGTGAAAATGACTTCAGTGAAGATATTTGTACGTTAGTCTTTTTTATCAATTGCACTTGTATACTAGTACCAGGCTAGCCTTACGTTCCTTTAAATCTGTTGTACAGTGTACGGGTTTCTCATAATTCTGTGCCAATGCGCAGTCGATAGAATGCTTACACCTGAGGTGTGTTAAGCAGAACTGGTGCTTGAGAGCGCTCGCCAAAATTTGTGTTGCGGGAATAGGGAACTTAAGCGAGCGCTCGCGATCACCCGCTCTTCTGAACACGCTTCTTGACATACACTGGTTGGCTGCCGTGTGATGAGACACGATCTTGAAGGCAGCTCAGAATATAAGACATTTATCGCATATCCCAGGCAGTAGATGCAGATTGAGGGTTTTTTTTTTTATTAAAGCCAGGTGTAATGCACCGTTTCGGTTGAATTGGTTGTAAGCTTAGATGTTGAATGACCGATCGGGAGACGGAGAGGATCGCAAAATAATTTTACCGATGAGTTTCAAGCAAAACTTCCAGCTGATGTGACAGTTTGAAATAAATTCAAGATGGCGGCGATGGGTACCTTGTATATTATTAGATAAAGGGTATTTATTTTTATTATGAGAAAATAATAAATTTTCATGAAAATCACTATTGTAGAAGTGAATTGGGTCCGCCGTCCTTAAATGAATCTGTCTATACGAATTGTAGAGTCCTTAAAATGGAAAAAGGTGCAATTACACACACACAATAACACCAATGCCATCATATTAACGATTGTCATAGTGGTGTTTACGTAATAAACGTATAAATTTTAATAGGTTTAAAACACTTCCTGTGTATTGTTAAACTGAGGAGTTTATAGAACAGAAAAAAATCTAAACGCTTTTTCTTTTTATAAGATATCAAAATAATGCATTTTGCTACCAGTTTTGTCTGATATTGAGGTGGACGATGTGTAAATGTTTACTGCAAACATCTATGCCTATGGTACTGTTTATTCAAAATACTAAGTTAACAATAATCATAAAAATTAAAACTATAAAATGATTTAAGTAAAAGGTGATTCATAAATTCAGATTACATTCTAAACTTCATGAAATTGTTGCGCTAAGAAATATTCTATTAAAGAAGTCATAAATTATCTGACTCGAATTATTTTTTTTAATTTGGTTTAAATTGGCTTCCTTACTCAATTTATTATAATGTCATAGAACACATTAGAAAATAACACACCTGTTTTAAAGTTTTCACAAAGAACATGTTTTTTCTAGGGACGAAATATTTCTACTCCTATGTAAATGTACAAAACTACATGTTTTATAAATTCCCAAATAATGGGGTTTGAAATAGTTGATAAAAAAATATCAAATCCTAAATCTTCATTGAAAAAACATTTACCTCAATTTGCCACAAAGAACTGTTTATTCTTAGGGTAAAATATGTCAACTCCTTTGTATTTCAAAACACCAAGTTGAATAAATTTCTGAGTAATTGGTTTAGTTTCTTTTAAATACCAGATATAAATGTATTTCCATGAGACGACAGATTACTTAGAATTCAATTTTAAAAATCTTCATTAGGACAAAACAATAATCTCAATTTGTGGAAGTTTTCATCTGACAACTCAACATAAAATTAAGTCAACATCAATTTTTGTTTATATTGATTAAAATCAGGTTAAGCCTCAAAAGCAGATGTGGGTATTTTGTACTTTCGTTTTTAAAAAAGAAAGTGGGAGAACAAACGTTCCAACACCAGTTTTTTTTAAACTTCTACTTTGCTTACCTTTTAAAGCGTATACCCATATTAGGGCAATATTAAATAAGAGAAGTTTATTTAAAATTTATATCGTTAGCTTTCATATTTCCTTTGTTGGGGGGGGGGGGTAGATTATAATAAAATCCGATTAATTAGCTCAAACAGTATAGATTCTTTGACATCCATTTACCAGAGGAGATGATCTATTGTTAAAACAACAAACTATTTTACAAATAAAATATACTATATGACACTTTCACTGTAGTAGGCAAATGATTAAACAGTTATAATTTCCGTCATGAGTGTCAATTCACAATTGAACATGTCATAATATAAAGCTTAGATATTTTGGTCAATCATTTAATTCTTTGAAAAGTATTTTCATCTAAATGTAGCTGACAAACCAGTTTTATTAAAATAACGAGCTTACATCGATTCTTTTTTTTTCTTATATAAGAACCCAACAGTTATAAGACACAATAGTACTTAATCGCAACACCTTTACGTCAGTTTTTTGTCAGCTTCAAATAAACGTACGGATATTCCCCTATAAATCAATGAATTGAATTTTCGTTCTAATGGTTGGAGGGTTTCAAGTTATATGTCTTTATATTTTCCTGTTTCTCTTGTCAGTATATCTCTAGACAGACCTTACCTTTGATACATTACATTTTACACATGTTTATGAATTTGATTACAATAATGTTTCGTTTTTAAAATCTCTATCCTATAAATTACTATATAGTTTCTCTGAAAGACAGGTGGCTTAATCTGTCATTACATGCGCTTCGTTTTGTTGCTTTATCCAAAAACAATATTGCTTTTGGCACAATTATTCTTTTTATATGAAAACAAATTTTTAGATCTATTTCAAATAAATTCGTTAAAATAATTATAATAAAACTTCAATTTGTACTTATGAAATCATCAAGTAAGTTGTTTTTGAACATATTTATTTGCTGTAGCTATTTCAACGAAGTTGCTACATGTATAATTAATCATGTTCAATAAAAAAAGTTCGACAATTTTGTAAATCAAATTATTATTAAGGTCTTCCGTTTCCAACGGAAGACCTTTATATTATTGTGCAGATTAAGATTATTCTTATTTTTCTTTTTTCTTTTTTTCTTCCTAGACGCGAACTTTGAGGCTTCATATCTTGCTCATTTCTGAACGGTTTTTGTTCAAATTTTCAGGGCTTATAGACTTTACAAAACACTATCTAAATCATTTATAAATTTTAAAAATCCTCTTCCGTTAACGAGTTATTCCCCTTTTTTAAAAATTTAGGGCCTTTCGTTTCCAGACAAAGGCTCCGAGACTATGATAGCAGGGAATGGGAATCCAACGAATTTGAATAACAGAGACATTGAAGTTTTGCACATCGGTTTTTGTTTTTGGATTACTTTCTTTATTTAGAAAAAGGTAGGGGGTCAAAAAACAGGGTTCCAAAAAGTGCGAAAATTTAGACATATTTTCCTTTGTATCTTTTAAACAAAAAATATTTTGTTAAGACATGTAGAATAAAAGTTGTGCAGAATGTCAAGGACTTTCATTTGACACCAATAAAAAAGGGCTGGCCCCTTAAATTAAGGGCCAAGGGCCCTTGAAAGTTTTTGCTAAATAACTAAAAAACGGCTAGGATTTTGATATAGCTGTCGCTGGAAAAGTTGTTTGTTGAGATCCTATAAATGTCGTTACAATGTTATTTTGTAGGTGAGTTGTGTAGTATGAGTGTAAAAAGCTTTACATCTTAACATGTACCTGTGTTTATTTGGCAAGTTAACGAAAGTCATTGTGCGTACAAATGACATTAAGTTACGACAGTCAGTATGCCTGTATAAAAAGGAGGCTTTAATTCATAAGAAAAAAATATTTTTTTTTAGGATACATGCTTTTATGCGAGGAATTTATTAAGTCATCTTCGTAAATTCTGCACAATCCTAAAAAACGAGAAACAGAAAATATAAACATTCTTTTTCTTTTCTAGTAAATCACACAAACTACCGGGAAAAAATAAATCTATGTGATACATTTTAGTTATCATGCTGCGTGCATTTAAAATATATCTGGAATCAGAGCTGTGTGTGTGAACCATTACGTAAGCTATCCCTTGCTTGCGGCCGAGAAAGTCGGTCGCCATGGTCGCGGCTGGACTACCTAGCGGTCAGCGGTTATCTAATACACCGGAGTCACGTCTCTCAATTTATGAGTTCATTTAGCCGAAAACAAGAATTGTTTTAATTTTGATCACACATAGACGTTTATTCTTCTCAAATTGAATTAAATGATTGAGTGTCAATTAAGAAAACGTTCTGTTAATTTATAAAAGAAATGTCATTCTCAATCGGAAGTAATATCAGGCATAGATCAATTGAGGGTGTTAAGTAAAAAAAAAAATAACTTCTATTTGGTAGATTTTAGTCATTATTATACTGCAAACATTTCAAATCTTCCTGGGTTCTGAGCTGTGTGTGTTGTAACTTTACGTAACCTATTCCTCGCCCGCGGCCGATCTCCTCGGCCGCGGGTGCACTACCAAGCGGTCAGCGGTTATCTAATACACCAGATTCTCGTCTTTCATGTACTTGTTTTGAGTTTATATAGCCGCAAATACAGGAACTGTTTTAATTTTAAGTTATTAATGTTTTATTTAAAATGTAAATTAAGAAGTCATTCTGAAAATTATAAAATCCGATATTATTCCTAATCCAAAACATCGGCAGACATAAATCAATGGTGGGTTTGTAAGTATAAAATGCTCTAAGAACTGTACTAATAATGTTTTAGATCAACAACAAAAAACCACAAAGATTACCCCTTTAAATGATGATCATCCCTCGCACGCTCGCACATGGCCGAGAAGATCGCGCGCGAGGGGACATCTACATGTACATTATCACACGTGTATGTTTATTGATATTTTGTACGAACACAAAACTATTTGTTTATTTTATTTTTATTTATATTGGTTTTAGATGAAAGATGAACTTATCTCCCTTATTCAGTTGATTAAGCGCGTTGATTTAAACGTTAGGGCGAAAAATCTTATAAAAACCTCTCATTAATTGAATAAAAGTAATCTATCAATTCGATTCTACATATGCAAGGCCGATTGTATAAATAAAAGATTAAATATAATAAAACTCCGAGATATTTACCGGCATATGTAAAATTGATATGTGTTTAACTTAAGATTAATATACTGCAACGTCGGAACCCACGGGTTTTCTATCCGTTACACTGATTTCAAGCAATGTAACGGATGGAAAACCCGTGGGGTCCAACGATGAATCGACTGTAGTTACTCATGATCATTTCCGTTAATTATTGCTTAGACTTTTTACAGACTTTAACACTTTTAAGACAATATTCAAACTTTGCCTGGCCAACGAGTCATATATGCACATGGATATATGTATATATACTGGTGTAAGAATTAATATTAGACCAACACAAAAATTAAATGGTGTAGAAAGTAAAATAAGTTTTCTTAAGAGTTGTATCAAAGAACAAGGTACGTTATTGGCCGAAATATGCCGTGTTTCAAATATGCACAGCACAAAACATTTTTAAAAGCCTTGAATTTATCAAATCTAATGGTATATAACTTATATGTGTGACTTAAACATATACATCATGGAATTTATGCTGAAAACTGTTC
>WFKH01011925.1:12918175-12936086 GCA_016163765.1 Magallana hongkongensis | reverse complement strand
AAGAAGATTTTTAAAGATTTACTCTTTATATTCCTATGTAAAAATTTGACTCCCCATTGTGGCCCCACCCTTCCCACAGGGATCATGATTTGAACAAACTTGAATATACACTACCTGAGGATGCTTCCACACAAGTTGCAGCTTTTCTGCATGATTGGTTTCTGGGAAGAAGATTTTTAAAGATTTACTCTATATATTCCTATGTAAAAATTCGACCCCCCATTGTGGCCCCACCCTACCCCCCGGGATCATGATTTGAACAAACTTGAATATACACTACCTGAGGATACTTCCACACAAGTTTCAGCTTTTCTGGCCAAATGGTTTTTGAAAAGAAGATTTATGAAAAATACCAACAAATTTTCAATGATTTTTTATTATCTCCCCTTGAAAGAGGGCGTGGCCCTTCATTTTAACAAACTTGAATCCCCTTTACCTAAGGATGCTTTGTGCCAAGTTTGGTTGAAATCGGCCCAGTGGTTCTGGAGAAGAAGTCGAAAATGTAGAAAGTTTACGAACGGACAGACAGACAGACGGACGCCGGACAAAAAGTGATCAGAAAAGCTCACTTGAGCTTTCAGCTCAGGTGAGCTAAAAAACGGTAACAATTGGCCTTGTAGTTTTCATGATGAATTTTAAAATGTAAAATTGTTGACAGATGAAGGCTAATGGTAATAGGTCGCCTGAATGACTCTGGTGACCTTTAAAAGCTATCTTTTTTACATTATTTTATATCAGTATTAATATTATGCTTGTAAAATTAAAAAAAACATTTACAATTTGGTCAACAAGTATTTCATATGTTTACAGATAAACACCTTATAACAAAGTGCCAGGGACTTGTGATTTGGCTTTTTACGAAATTCGGTGAGTGCATACAAATGGAGTAAAGAGCTAACGGGCGTTATGAAAATTTGTATGCACATGCCACTGCAGTAATGAGACTATATCTTTCAAAAAATAATGATTCAATGCTTAAAAATCAATATAGTCACAAACCCTTTACAAGATACCGTATACCGGGTATTTTCTGGGGCTTGAAATTTTTGCGGTTTGGACCCTACAAAGTATCAAAATATATTCTGCGTTTCCAATTTCTGCGATTACATTAGACCGCAAAAATAAACATACAACGTATTATACATGTACATCCTATCAAACTTTGACCCCCTTTTTTCGGTGATAATTCCCCATTACATAATCAGCCACCTGTTGACACTTTAGATGCGGTAATAGTCCTGTTGTCAATGTCTATCTAACAAATTTTGGTAAGGCAAATGAATTTCATACAAGCGCTTGGAATACATCATCTACATTATCCACATGATTGTGCAGATCAATACGTGTATTTATTTACCTGATATGTTTTTAAATACATCACGTCTTTGAGTGTGTATTTTTTAAGATACAATATTATATATATATATACTAGAAAAGACGTGCCTGGTAACATATATAGTTAGTGGGGATTTTAGGAACTGTTCCACCCAGAAATGATATTACGAGTAAATTAGGGGTAATTACCGCGTTTAGACTACTTTGTAGCATACTGACCACGTTTGAGAATCAGACCGGCTGAAACCGTTAGATTCGATAATTATCACAATTTGTGAATAATTTTGTAAATAATTTAAGAATACTTTGCGATTTTAATTTCTGTGGATTTTTCATACCCACAAAATACCGCAGAAAATAAACAACGACAGAACTTACCCGTTATACCGTATGTCATGATTTCTATAAAACTCATCATTTTAACCTTGAGTACCCTGATTGCGTAATGGTGCTATATCTGCAGTAGCTTTCCACACTCTTTACCTTACTATGCATGCACATGTTCCAATCAATAAGCAAACGGTCTTTCACCTCACTAGTTGATTTTTTTGGCCTTCCTGCAAATAACTGCCTCTCCATTAAACGACCTCTACCTGTCGGATTGGGGGATGCTAAGTTCTGTTTTAAGAAGAATTCTACAACACAAATACAATAAGTCTGAATCTAAATTTACCAAAGGGTTTTAAACATGCACTCCATCCTAGATTGGCACATGAAATTCAAAAAAAAGAAATTTAACTGACTTTCACTAAATTGTTACCAAAGCTGCTCACCTATACCAGTACTCATTTGTACAGTAATTCACAACATGATGATTTTGATGTATTGTGGAATATTATTAAACTAAGTTTTTAAAACAGTTAAGCTTTATATGGGTATGTTATACAGTCATGGATACTGTGTTGTTGGGATGTTTGGATCTCATTGCAACATTTTTTATTATAATGATTGCCTCATTTGCTCTCATTGTCAATATAAAAATAAAAGCAAAAGTTACTAAATACCGGTAATAGTAAGCTGCAGAACACAAATTTTCTTTCATTTAAAAACAAAATAATGTGTGTCTTTACTTACCGCTAGATGGTTTTTTCTTTGAATCTTGCTCTTCTTCTGTATATGAAATTGCATCCGAAATTTCTGCATCATGTGCCATTGTGAATTCTTTAAACATACTCTGGCGTTTTTTTTTTAATTGAGATTTTACAGCCCTCTCAGACTGTTGACTTAATGGTGTAAGTGATTCTGACTTTTTTCTTGAAATTGGTGGGGGAGATGGAGGTGCTGCCGAACGTTTCTGGTATAAATCAGGTAAAAGTTCATCAACTTCAAGATCTGGTGATGGGGTAATTTTCCGTTGGCATTCTAGCATTGGCTCAGATAGTGCTGTATTCGCACAAAGAACAGCAGGGCGCAAGATTGGTTTTGCTTTTTTGAGTTGTTGTCCATGCTGTATTTGTTCTTGTAACATTTGACGTGGTTTTGGTGGATATGGTGGAGATGACTGTGGTGGTGGAGGCAGAGATCGTGTTGGCATAGGTGGAGGTTGCAAAGGTGGAAGTGCAGGTGGACCTGATTGTGATGGAGGTGGGGGTGGACCTGATGGTGATGGCTGTGGTGGCAGTGGTGGAGGTGGTGGAGGAGCGGCTGGTGGCGGTGCTCCTCGTCTGTCAGCTACTCCAAATCCCAATCCTCTTATCTGTGGTCCCCCAAATCCAAACCTGTTCAACTGTTCTGCTGGAGGTGGTGGAGGTGGCGCTGGTAGTTTGGGTTGTGGTTGCAGTGGTGGAGGTGGTGGAGGTGCGGCTGGTGCTGTTGCTCCTTGCATTCTAGATAGAATGTTAAATCCACATGGAATCATTTCATTTCTTGATGATATCTCATATCCAAACCCTTTCGAGTGTCCTACCGAAGGTGGAGGAAGAGGAGGTTGTGATCTTTTTCTAGGTACTCCAAACCCAAAACTACGTGAAACCATTTCAAACTGTTGTGAATGTTCTTGTGGCATTGCTCTGCCTCCTGATTCAAATAATGATCCTTCAAAAGTCTGTTGTTGTACCCCAAATCCTGCTGGTGAGGACCCAAATGATGAGGCACCTAGTGGCGATGGCTGTTCAGTTGATGAACCAAATCCAAATCCCCTTGATTGTTCCGATGGAGGTGCTCCAAATCCTGATCCAAATAACGATCCACTCATAGCCTGTTGTGGTACTCCAAATCCTGATGATGATCCAAACACTGGAGCAGCAGGTGCTGAGAACTGTTCCATTGGTAATGAGGAGCCAAATCCAAATCCTTTTGATTGTTCCGATGGAGGTGCTCCAAATCCAGATACGAACATTGATCCTCCCGTAGCCTGTGGTGCCATCATTGGTTGTGCTCCAAATCCTGTGGTTGATGATCCAAACACTGGGGCAGCAGGTGCTGATGATTGTTCCATTGGTAATGATGAGTCAAATCCAAATCCTTTTGATTGTTCCAATGGAGGTGCTCCAAGTCCAGATCCGAACATTGATCCTCCCATAGCTTGTGGTGCCATCAATGGTTGTAGTCCGAATCCTGCTGTTGATGATCCAAACACTGGGGCAGCAGGTGCTGATGGCTGTCCTGTTTGTGATGATGGACCAAATTGAAAATCTCTTGATTGTTTTAATGCAAAAGCTTCAACTCCTGATCCAAATAATGATTGTTCAGATATTTCTTGTGTTGACTGTGGTGACAGCCTTCCAAATACTGTTTTTGTTGGATCAGATAAAGGGCTTTCAGATGCCCCAAAACCAATTCCTTCGGATTTGTCTGCAGGAACTGCTCCTACGGACACATTTCCATGTACCTTTTTGGATCGCGCCATTGCTGATGCTCCAACACCCATTTCTTTGGATTTTTCTGCGGTAACTACTCCTCCTCTCATCATACCTGGTAATGCTAATCCAGACATAGAAGGAGAAGCTGATTGGTGTTGTATCCCTGGTGGCTTTAAAGTATCGACTCTTAAATTTTTGCCTGCAGACTGTGGTTGTTCAGTACCATCTATCCTTCCTAAAGTTGATACATGTAAAATATCATTTACTGTCCAGTAAAGGGGCATGGTCATGATAGTTGTCAAATTCCATTTTTCTGTTTTTATTATTTACAATGCTTTAGAAATGTAATATCTAATGATCAAATGAAATTTAAGAGTCAGTCGTAGAGTTACCTTGGATGGATATTTTATATACCTATTTACTGGCTATGAGGATGATAGCAAGTTTATTGTCACCCAAGACAGCAACTATTTTACAAGGCGAAGCCAAGGGAAAAAGTTGCTGTTGGGGAAATAATTAACTTGCAAATGTCCTCGGTATATAATTTACAAATATTGATGCAAATTTTCTTGATGGTAAACAAATTAGAGTTATCCGGCTATGCTTAACGTAGCAACTCCGTTTATACCAGAGGTGTTCCGAGTTTAACTAGAATTGTCCTAATGGGACTAATATCCATGCAAGGCTAATTTCAAATGGGACAAATAATTGAATTGAATAATAAAGGTTTGCAACACAAACAAATAAAAAGAATCTAGAATTGTAAAAAAAAAAATAAGTTAACAAAAAAAAAATTAAAATCAAAATTGTCAGAACTTCACTGTAAATACATCTATACTACTATGTTTACATTCACTTTCTTTCCCCCTATTAAATTGCATTGATTGATTTGAGTGATATTTACGCATAACACAGAAGACCCAATCACCAAATCTGATGCGTATGAATACAATCAATCTTCCTTCAGTATGACTGACTCTCCTCGCGACCTCAAACCGGATCACGACCTGATTTTATACTTTCGCTGATTAATATTTCATTGATGTAGATGTTTTTTAACAGTTAAATGAATTCAATTGATTAATTTCATAGTACACCAAAAGTAAATTTATCAAATTACACAATGAAAAATAAAACTGTGTCATTAGAATTTAAAGCGCTGTGCACTATTTTTGTCAGCATAATTCGGCTGTTCCACTGGCTCTTCCGTTAATTGCGCATTGCTCGTTGAATTAGGCAAAGATTTTTAAAAATAAATCGTGATTGCGGAAAGGGAATAAATGTTAAAAAACGTAAATATAAGCATTGAATCATTATTTTTTTAAAGATGTGGTCTCATAACTGCAACGGTGTGTGCAAACAAATTTTCATAACGCGCTAGCGCGCGTTATTCAATTTGTATGCACACACCGTTGCAGTTATGAGACCACATCTTTCAAAAAATAATGATTCAATGCTTAAATATAAAAATAATAGACTCGAATTATTGGGCTTTAATACCCAGAAATCAAAAGAGTACTGTCTTTTGTTTTATATATTTTAAACATCATTGGTACTTGAAGATTACCAATTTGTTTTTTTTTTCTCTTAATCAAGCTTCACTTATTAATAATCAACAAAAATTCATTTAAAAAATCCGGAAATCATCTGGATTTTTTGGATTTTACAATCTTGCGCATGCGCATTTCTTTCACGCTAAATCACGGTAGGCTCTTTAAGTTATGTTTCCACAATATCACATTTGCCTGGTTAAACTCAGGAACGATAATACAAATACAGATAATAAAAATTTTCATTGAAAATTTGCTATATATTCTGTTTATCAAAGAAAATACGGGAGATAATGCTTACTCAGTGCATTTAATATGAAAAATACTGAGAGTTCCGAATGTCAACATGGTGTGTAAATTTGAAACGAGTAAAAAACGTTGGTGAAAAAGTGTTGAATTCTTTATTAACATGAATTAAATTTTTAAATGAAAGGTATTTACGGTGACCGTCTCAAAATGGTTTGTTATGCAGCTTCATTAATTTCTCCAAAATCATTTCGGAGCGATTCTGCAATTTTTTGCTACTTTACGGGGAGGCATTTTATATTAACTGTAGTGAAGGCCTGTCCCAAGACGCAGTTAGATTATCAAACTAAGCAGAGTGTAGTGAAATTAATAGCATTATTGTAGGCTTAAAGCTTGGTATGTAAATGTCAACAATACGGTGTGTCGAATGTATATATTCCGATATCATATGCAATGTCAACCCATCAAAGTCTAGTCACATAATATGTATAACAGTAACTAGGTGGGTATTGTTTCTTTAACAAAAAATAACTGTCTCCCCTTCTCCCCAAGGTTTGTAAAATGGGGCAAACTAATAAGTGAAAAAGAATGAAAATAATGATTTTTTTTAAAAATTGACCTTGAAAAAAAAATATTAGGTCAAGGTTAAAAATTTTGGTAGGTTTTAGCTAGGTTATATACCATCTATCTGTGATACGAGATTAAAGTCTCTATATGTTAAATTTATTTAATAAAATCCCAAAACATTACCATAATTACCAATTACTATGTAAAAATATGTAAAAAGAAAATTTAATATTACAAATAATTTTTAAATTGCCAAAACACTACAATCATATAAGTAATTTTGAATTTCATCTAAATTAATGCCCTATAGGCTAGGGTCACTTCATCAATTTACTTGACTATATAAAATTTAACAACTTCTAAAAATAGTTAACTTCTTTATTAATAATGGTATCATTTATAATGATAGAAACTTTTGGAAACCACCACTCATTTTACAGATTATCAATTTTCCCTAAACACATGCTCCATCTAAACCATGGCTCAGATAATGGCCCCCTTGGGAAAATTGAATTCAGCCACACTTGTCTTTGATGTTCTTATTAGCTCCTAAGAATTTATCATTGAAAAACAAAAATTTTGCATTGACAGTTGAGAGAATACTAAAAAAAATAAATTTAGTCAAACATAAAGACAAAAAAACCCCATCTGGAAGTATTCATATATTAAATATATTTTAGAGTGTTTTAATACTATTAATTAATTACGGTAATAAAATTTGTAAGGATTACCTCCCTTACATTTCAACATCAGTGTACAATAGATAGAATAAGGAAAATGAAAACTGTCATAAAATCATTAAATCTTGTCTGATCTTAAAAAAAATTGCAGGTGCACATCTTCGGATGGTGTTCAACATATGTACAAATTTTCAGACTGTTCCATGCAGTAGTAAAAAATTCTATAGGGGGGATAAAGTTGCGTCTACACACAGACGGACGGACAGGGTGAAACCAATATACCCCCCTAAACTTTGTTTGCGGGGGTATTAAAATGAGGGAAATCGAATGCCCTTGGTGAATAGTTTCGATAATTATTCACCATGGGCAGATAGCATGGAAACTATTTCATGTTTAGATAGAATAGCATGTTTATTTGTTGTAATTTTAGATAGAAAATACTCAGAGAGGTATAATAAAATTAATACTCAGAGAGGTATAATAAAATTAATAAAGTTAAAAAATTTATTAATCATTGAAGTTTGTTATACCTCTGTGATCAAATATTTTCTAAGTAAAATTACAATGAATAAACAATGGCATGCTACTCTATCTAACTGTGAAACAGTTTCCTTTCTATCTGCCCATGGTGAATAGTAATCAAAACTATTCACCAGCGGCATTGAATTTGCTCATTTTTAAATTGGTGTAAACTGACTCGAACTTGTTTACCAACAAGAAAATTTGCATCGCTGACAAGTAAATTAATAAAATACAGTACCTTAAAGCATTTTCAAAATGAGCAATGAATGCCAAAGCAATTCAAAATTATAGAACGTTCTTCCTAATCCTTTACAGTTTTTTATACTATTAGACTGTGTATACTAAGATTTATATGATTCAGAACACACCATTTTTCTCTCTATATAAGTTTAATAATATTCATGATTTTGAAATTTGTTTTACATTGTAATGTGTCATGCAGTGTTTCATGAAATTTTCAATTCTAAAACAATTCCTTTGGATATTTCTGCAGAAACTGCATGAAATAGAAATTTATGCCTTATAAACTTTCATGTGTTAAATAAATGTTATGAAAAGAAACTTACCCGTAAATTTTAATCTTTGTGGCATCTCATAGTCGTCATCAAACAAATTAAATGCGATATCATCCTCTCCTGATTCATCACTACTGTAAACTTTACTGCGACTTGTTTCTTTACCAGCCGGCTTTGTTTCTATTAAATAAATGCAAGATTTATTTGCTAAGGTACATACTCCAGTCGTTTAAAAATGATGTCTGACTGATAATTCACATGCAGTCAAGACATTGCTTTTAATAGCATTTTTACATGGTTACTTGTAAAAGAATAAATATGTCTATATATATTAGTTTGCAAGAAATTGCCTTTGTTTACTCAATACTAAATTTATATAAATTTATACAGTACAAGTAAAACTAAGATAGACTAGATATTGTTGTGATAGTAGATAATTATGTGTAGTAGTTGGGGCTATATGGACCGTGGATATCAGCCTGGGTGGCTCAGTGGTACAGCTCCTGACTGGAGTTGCAGGGGTCCCAGGTTTGATTCCCGGTCCAGCCATATATTTTCATATGCTCATTCCTCCTTTCCTACTACATATTTATTAAATATGTATAAAATATATAAATCAGGAAAATATTGGGCTCATATAGTATCAAATTAAAGTATGATACTATACATGTAGATAACAATTGTCTTTCCCAGATGTACATGTATTATCCCCATACGTTTGATTTAGACATAGGCTCACATAGCCTATTCAAAATCTGAGCTACTCAGACCTCCTCATAAATTTATTCTGAACCTGTATGTACATTCAGAATATATTTGGTAAAATGCAGCAGCTACCTTGTGGACTTTTAAATGAATGTTGATAAGTAGAGATATTTATCTAAAATAATTGACATATGAAGCAAAGCAAGACTCAAGAAACATGGGTTTATTTGAAAGAAAGAACAGTATGTGTCAAGTTTTCTTCATTTAAATTTGTTAAAATGGCAAATTAGGAATTTGATATGCATGACCATTGCATTGAAGTTATAATTTGTATTTAAGTTCGAATTTCACTGTTTCGCTGCATTCCAAAAATATAAAAGTAACTTATAAGAACAAACTTACTCAGTAATCATTTTGCATTGCCATGAATCATCATGTGTTTAAAATATTACTGGTATTACATTTGTGAATATACCTGCTGACCTACCTTCTAAAACTTTTCCAACTATCGGCTTGGAACCTGGTAAAGAGAACACACTAGTATAAGTTGTCATGATGGTGAGCTTTCCTTAGTTTCCGTTTTCACGAACATTTGTTCAGTCACAATATCTTTGCATGATGGTAACTGAATAACTGTAGCATAGTAGTTATAATTGCCAAAGTCACAGATAATGAAATAAATGGAATGTGTATATTAATGGAAACTTGAACATGACAAACAAGTTGATAAAACAGGACTATCAACAGTCTCGTTTAAAGTCATCTTTTTGTAAGTTCTATGGTCGATACAACGACCTTGTCAGAAAATACAATCTTCCACTGGGTCGCATGCTAACTAACGTTTTTCATACTCATTGCTAGACCACAATTAATTACCTAATTGTCTAAGGACTTTTGCAGTTTTTATTTTCCCAAATACGACAATGAGCACACGGTGGGTGTGACTGGTAAGCAGAGGATGCTCACTCCTCCATGGTACCTGATCCTACCTCTCTCTTGGAGGTTCTTGTTGCTCTGCTTTGAATTTGTATTTCGTTTTATGGATTTTTGAGATGGTTGACAGTTTGTTATTGTCCTTTTTTCATTTGAAGAATTCAACTTGTACAGAGAAAACCTCTTAAGTTACCGTACTGTAAATCTTACATGTATCATACCCATCCCGTGATTTATGATGACTGACATATTGTTTTACCTTAGCTGAGAGTGAGTGTAACCTGTTGTTCTCTTTTTAAGTCTGACCAGTGACCTCTGATTACATTGTCATATCAGTAACCAATGATTTCATTGGTTTACATTTGACCTATACATGTAATTACACTGTCTCAAATGCAACCTAGCATCACAATGTCTTGACTGTATCCTATATTTAGTTACATGTATTTACATAATTGTATTTACCTGTAACTTTGATTGCATTGTACTACCTGTAACTTAGGATCACTGACACCGTCTTTCATGTAACCTACCATTACACCATCTTGTGTGTAACCTATTAAAACACTGTCTTACATGTAACCTATGATCACATTGTTTTACTGTATGCTATATTTAATTATTCACATTTTATTTACCTGTAACCATGATAACATTGTATTACCTGTAACCTACAATCACACTGTCTTTCATGTAACTTTCCATGACATTATCAATAAAGACACTGTCTTACATGTAACCTACATGTACGACCACGCTGTCTTATCTAATCTACCCATATATACACTCTGCTTTACAAGTCATGTAACCTTACCATGTCTTACCTATATCCTCTAATTATACAGTATGTGACCTATGATTACATTGTCTAACCAGTGACTTTGATTAAACAAGTCTACCTGAAACTAACTGTGTGATTAGATTTATATCTTACCTGTGACCTCCTTTCCAACGTAGGCGTCCTTCTGTCCCATGCCCACCATCACCCCCTGGTGCCTGGGTCGCCCTACTGTGGTCTCAAACTCGGCGCGAGGGGTGTCGTCACCAGCAAATCCCGCCTTCATGAAGAGAGAGCCCATGTCCATCACTATAGGTTGAAGGTCGTCTTCTTCATCATCATCAGACAACATCTCACAACACTGTAATGATTACCAGGTATTCTTGATTGTTCAAGGGTATAACATTGACAGAAAAATCAGAGGTAAAAAAAAAAGATCATCACAAGATTTATTTACAATGCATCAGCAGCATGAATATAATGCACAACCATGGACTATTGATTCTCTAAATAAATGTAAACCTTAAGTTATAACTGGTCAAAACTTTTGTAATACTGTAGATTCATAATTAATCAAAATATTAATAAAAAAAACTTTATATATCTTGTAATAAAAGTTTAGTTCCTGCCTGCCACATCTAATTTTTTTAAATTTTAGACTAATTAACAATCAAAGGATTACTTTTTTTAATTGGTGGGTATATAATGATTTCATCATCATTTCATATTTATCATCATGTTATATAATTATGTTTCATGACTAATTATCACGACCAAGCCCTATTACACCCAGACTGGTTTAAGGCAAGAAATATTCCTGATGACAATTGAGGCTCGATCTTTTGTAGTTGGCCAAAGTCACCATCATCATATAATAATTATTTTATCATCATAAAATAATTTTATTGTGGTTGCCAGGCCTGGATCGACTCATCTCATGACCTTTGATCTAATGATCTGAGCCTGGCAACACAACCCGATTTGAGTCTTTGGATCAAGTTTCTGTTATGATATTTATATACCGCATACATGTATACCTGGTACTTACTAATTCCTCTGTTCCTCCTCCTCCTTCTAGAAGTTCTTTAAAGAATTCTCCCTCTACTTCCATGGTCTTATCCATAAGGAAATCAAAATGACTCAATACCTTAAATGGAGAATTTGTTAAATTTATTTTTTACACAAAATATAAAAGATGTAAATAATGTTTTCATAGTACCTGAATGCGCAGTCTAATTGTCGGTATATTTGGATTAGAAAATAATAACATGAGGCCCATGGGCCACATCTGACTCACAGAAGCAATTATAATGTTTTACATTTACCTTCAAGTTGGTGTATTGATAACAAGCCTCTATTACTTCATGAAATGAATCACAAGGGTATTAAAATTAACACAGAGCTCATCGATTGAATAGATGGAAGATAATCTTTTGGGATTATTATTTTCATTTAAACAGTATCACATGCTGATCCAAACCCTAAAACATAGCAATATGCCAAAATATCACACTGATTGACTACATGTAAATAATTGGTACTGCATATTAATAGTAAATAAATAGCACATTGTGTGCATGACCATACACTCAAATTATCGCTGAATCAAAGAGGATGATTAAGCTAGTCCCTTGTAAGATATACTAGTCTTCATTTATAGCTGTTATTCATTGCTTTGTCAAATGTCTTCTCAATTGAACCATTTATACACATGGTGATGGTTTTTAGTTTTAAGGTGCACATAACCAATGAAAATTGGGTACTAATTATTTAACAACCAACGTAAACAAAAATAACCTCTGTACCGGTAAACAACCGGTAAACAAAAGCAAGCATCAAACAACCTCTGTACTTTCACTTTATCCAGATATACGAGGGTTGTCCCACAATAGCGTAGACATGTGACATTTTTCGGTTACCATAATCGATGACACAGGAAGATGAAACTTGTGTCACAAAGTGATCAAGTAATTTGCATATACAAATAATGATTTGAAATCAAATATTGTTTGAGATTAAAAAAAAATAAAAATGAATTAAAGCATGCTAGATCATAAATACGACATGCAGCACAATGTAAAAAACAAAAAGTGAAAATCAAAACTAATGAAATGAAAATTGAAATGAAAACTACTTTTCAAATGAAAAAAAAAATTCAAATAAAAAATCTGTTTAAATTTGTTAATTATTCTATATTTTACCAAGAAAATGTTTTGGCTATTACAATTAAAACTTTCAAAGACTTTATAGCATGTTCTGTGACAAGTTGAAGTCGTAATAAAATTACGATGTAAGCGTTTAAGGCAGTGCAGTGGTAACTGAATTTGAATAACTAAAATTTTTGTAAAGACCTTGAAACAAGCTTTTGAAGTAAATAAAATTTACAAATTCACTTAGAAATGCATTTTGTGAATTAGTAGTCTGACAACATTGAAAATATTGGGACGAGTATGATGACAGTAATTAAGTTAAAAAAAGAAACCCTGGTCGATAGAAATGGACGTCAAAATGCTGAACGACACATTTTGGTAAGACAAACATTAGACAACAAGTTTACATATAATACAGGGCAAGTTTGGAGTTGACATATTATTTGTATCTTAAAAAAAAATTTAAACAACTTTTAAAAATAGTTAACTTCTTTATTAATAATGATATTATTTATTTCCTTATAATGATAGAAACTTTTGGTTTACATGAAACAGTTTTAAAATAGCCCCAAAACCACTGCCCATTTTACAGATTATCAATTTTCCCTAAACACATGCTCCATCTAAACCATGGCTCAGATAATGGCCCCCTTGGGAAAAATGAATTCAGCCACACTTGTCTTTGATGTTCTTATTAGCTCCTAAGAATTTATCATTGACAAACAAAAATTTTGCATTGTCAGCTGATAGAATACTTATAAAAATAAATTTAGTTAAGACATAAAGACAAAAAACCTCCATCTGGATGTATTAATATAAATATATTTTAGAGTGTTTTAATACTATTAATTAATCAATAAAATTTGTAAGGATTACCTCCCTTACATTTCAACATCAGTGTACAATAGATAGAATAAGGAAAATGAAAACTGTCATAAAATCATTAAATCTTGTCTGATCTTAAAAAAAATTGCAGGTGCACATCTTCGGATGGTGTTCAACATATGTACAAATTTTCAGACTGTTCCATGCAGTAGTAAAAAATTCTATAGGGGGGACAAAGTTGCGTCTACAGACAGACGGACAGGGTGAAACCAATATAACCCCCTAAACTTCATTAGCGGGGGTATAATAAACTTCGTTAGCGGGGGTATAATGAGGAAAGAATGCATGTGTAAAGGTAGAAGGAAACTTACATTTTACATCAGAGTCATCATTTTAAGCAGAATTTCATTCGTAGAATTCAATGCAAACATTATTAATGATATTACAACAAGGATAATCTTATATTTAGGCTGATAACAATACATATAGGTAGTTTATTTGTTATTTTTTCCTGATTACCGATGAGAATATAATGTAGGGATAACTCCTGAGGCACTCCAAATAATCATTCATCTTGTGTTCACATATCGTTTACAGTCCGTTCATTGTTCACTTTTCGCTCGCATTTGCATTCGGTTTGCACTCTGCGTTTGCTCACCATTCACCGTTCATAAGTGCTCACCATATTCTGTTGAGCGTGAGCTCACCATTCACTCAGCGTGTGCTCACCATTCACTCACCGTTCAAGTGGAAAGTAGAATGTTTCAAGGACTGTACCTTATATTTTGCCTCGCATTCTACTGAATATAATTCATCTTCATATACTTCTTCTTCTTCTTCTTCTTCTTCTTCTTCTCCTGATGATGGGCCTTCTGATGTTGATGTGTCCTCTTCAGAGGAAGTTGTATCTGCCTAATTAATAAAAACATTTCTTATTTAAGTCAATGAATAAATTCTATAACACTAGAAACTATTTCACTGAAAATTCTTTTTAAAAGATCTGTTTATGATTTTTGATTGACTTAAATCAAAAAGCTTTTAAGTGCATGCTTTAAATGTCAAAATCAGTTGGTTAAAAGCTTTAGAAATTTTATTGGTCTTGTGTTGAGTCCTTCTGCCATATCATAACTGGATAAAAATTATAATTCTTTGATATGGAAAGATTTAATACTATGCTCATTACCTCGTTGTCCCAGGAAAGGTATTTCAGCATATCTACATCCTCTTTGATCAGTAAATCCCCAATATCTGGGAAAGAATCTGGGATAACCTCACCCTGAAATATAGAACACAACAACCTCATCCTGAAATATAGAACACAACAACCTCATCCTGAAATATAAAATACAACAACTTCATCCTGAAATATAGAACACAACAACCTCATCCTGAAATATAAAACACAACAACCTCATCCTGAAATATAGAACATAACAACCTCATCCTGAAATATACAACACAACAACCTCATCCTGAAATATAAAACACAACAACCTCATCCTGAAATATACAACACAACAACCTCATCCTGAAATATACAACACAACAACCACATCCTCATCCTGAAATATACAACACAACAACCTCATCCTGAAATATACAACACAACAACCACATCCTGAAATATAAAACACAACAACCTCATCCTGAAATATACAACACAACAACTGCATCCTGAAATATAAAACACAACAAACTCATCCTGAAATATAGAACACAACAACAACCTCATCCTGAAATATACAACACAACAACCTCATCCTGAAATATACAACACAACAATCTCATCCTGAAATATACAACACAACAACCTCATCCTGAAATATAGAACACATAACCTTATCCTGAAATATAGAACACAACAACCGCATCCTGAAATATAGAACACAACAACCTCATCCTGAAATATAAAACACAACAACCTCATCCTCACAAATTGTAGCATTGTAGTTCTTGAGAGGAAGATTTTTAAATATTTCCCTATTTATTTCTACACCCCTGCGAATGTTATTGTCATTTAAATTTAGACCACGTGGTTTTATTTGACCCTTTCAGTTTCGCAGTAAAAATTGTGCCTCGTGTTAATAGTCTTTTTCCTAGAATCTAGGTACCTGTAGTCAAATATTAAATCTAGACATTTATTGATTTTAAACTTTATCTTCATGAATTGGTGGATAAAATGAGTTCTAGAAATAAATGTGACAATAGAAAATATAGGTTTTTTTCTGCTGTTGCAACAATTAACATGCTTAGTAGCGATCCCCCCTAAGGATTAATTTTTGATCCGCGCCTGACCTAGTAATAGCATCAATAGTGAAACAGACTATACGATTTTATGCAGAATGTTACTTGAAAATGGCTCGATATACTAAGTTTTTATACAAAATAGACACCCATTCTTTTTTCAAAAAGCACGGTATTGCACACCAAAAGCATCCAACATGGCTATGATTTTATCAAGCAACTCAATGTTTACATTTTCAACCATGTGTAGAGTGGTTGAACACGAACGATAACTCTTTTCTGAATATCATCGTTTAGTTTAAATAACCGCTAGATGATGAAATAAGACATACCGTATATCAGGTTTTTTCCGCGTCATGTTTTTTCCGCGAATTAGAACCTAGAACAGTATATAAAATTTACGGGAATCAAATTTTCACTATTTCAAAGTCATAGTGAAAATATAATTCATGATTGTTTAAACCTTTGAAGTAAGAGGGAAAAAAGTATCTAAATTGTCAGTTTTGATAATGAAAAATTTGGACAATGAAACCATTTACGCGATTTCCTCCAGGTGAAATAATTACCGATAATTATTTTTAGAGACGCAAACACTCATAGATCAATAGATCATGTACCGTTACATATACCAGTAGCTCAGGTATAATTAGACATCAGTTTATGCAAGGAAACTGACCGTTTTAGTTAGCCTGTCAATGCATTATTAAATAAACAACGAGCCTTATACATACCTGATATCTGGCGCTTGTCCTCCGATCCCGCAATTTCTACCTCTAACTAAACAAACTGAACACAGTTCACCGTACTCTTACTTACCTGTTTACTTTATAAGGAAAGAAAGAACTCTATTACAAGAACAAAACTTTGTATCAAATTTACGCTGATTTATTTTCTGCGATTCGAAAATCGTTGCGAACAAAGCAGAAATTGGATACACGCGGAAAAAACCTGATATACGGTATATCTTAATAGATTTTCATGTTTTAACATAAATCAAAGTAGGATATGATATGAAAAACGACCAGTACTTACGTATTTTGAGAATATCATCCGAACACTTATACATCCGCTCGAAATTTCACAGGAACTGAACAAATCTCGGGGAAGTCTCGTGAACTTTCATTCGAGCACCTTTGGATTTATTACATACTTAGCAACGATAAGGAAAACATTCCGAACACATTCGCAGGGGTGTTCTATGTTAAACTTTGAATCCCTCTTGGGGCCTCAGTAATAGTCCAGCCATCACGGTTTTAACAATTTAGAATCTACATCATTTGAGGATGCTTGCATAGTAATATCACAAATTGCAGCATTGTAGTTCTTAAGGATGGATTCTTCTCATCATTTTTGACCCCAAATGGGTCTCCATATATTAACATGTCGTAAAATTCAAATTACTACAATTAACAAAAAAAACCTAAAAATTCTTCATTGATTAGTTTATATTCACATAATATTGCCTTATTGAAAGTGTAAATGACAAAGAAATGGTTAAAATCATGTCATTTACGACATACCGTAGTCAGCGCGAACAACAACAAATAATGGAGAGGGGAAGGAGAAAAGGTCGCTTCGTTCAAAGCGACGGAAACGGCAGTACGAATCCTTTAACATGTCCACTGACAGAGATGGGATAAAACGAAATAATGATCAAACAAGAAAAAATCGCAAACACAACTATTTTAGAAACGCTGCAACCAACAAGCGAGATGAATCAGAGAAAATTCCAGTAGAGGAAATCGAGATAGTTTGCAGAAGAAAATGTAAGTTTGACGTACTTTAGACTTAATAAAATTAAGAAAACGAGCAATGTAGTGCACTAATTTCATAACATACACATTGCAAGCTCAACCATCGCACATTCATGACTATATAACATCATTTCATTCATCATTCACATCCCCCACTGCACAAGCACACGATCGGTAATTTAATACGTAGCATTATATAGCATGTATTTATGTAATTCTGTAAATATTAAGAATAAATTCCCTTAGAAAATGATCAGAGAACAGTTCTACAGTCTACTAAAAAATTTCAAATGTTTAATCTCAATT
>WFKH01011925.1:12888499-12900925 GCA_016163765.1 Magallana hongkongensis | reverse complement strand
GGGGGTATAGCATAAGCTCCCCCCGACTTCGTCTCGGTGAGCTAAAAAGTGAGAATGAAAGCATTCTAGATCATAAATACGACATGCAGCGCAATGTCAAAAACGAAAAGTTAAAATCAACACTAATGAAATGAAAATTGCAATGAAAATAACTTTCCTAATGAAAAAATTCAAATAAAAAATATGTTTAAATTTGTTAATAATTCTATTTTTTTACCTAGAAAATGTTTTGGCTATAACAAAACTTTTAAAGATTTTATAGCACGTTCTGTGACAAGTTGAAGTGTTAACTCTAAATAAAATTAGGATGTACCAGGTAAGCGTTTAAGGCGGCGCAGTGGTAACTGAATTTGAATAACTAAAATTTTGTAAAGACCTTGACAGAAAGTATCTCAAGAAAAAAGATCCAACATCAAAAATACTAGATAGGGTAGGAATTTCAATATTCTTACAGTCCCTAAACTTTCTACTTTCCCATTTTTCTGCGCGCTCACCCTGCACTCACAGTGCGCTCACCATGCCTTTATTTGTGCTCTTCAGCATTCTCTTATCATTCAGTACCTCTTCATTCATTTTCATTTGGAACTCCAATGTGAAAAGATCAGTCTGTGAAAGTTACAACAAAATGAGGAAAGAATGCATGCATAAAGGTAGAAGGAAACTTACATTTTACATCAGAGTCATCATTTTAAGCAGAATTTCATTCGTAGAATTTAAATTAAAAATAAATGTAAACATTATAAACAATATTACAACAAGGATAATCTTATATTTAGGCTGATAACAATATATATAGGTAGTTTATTTGTTATTTTCTCCTGATTACCAGTGAAATACATGTATAATGTAAGGTAATCGTTCATCTGCATTCGCATATCATTTTCAGTGCATTCGTTCACTTTTTGCTCGCGTTTGCGCTCGGTTTGCACTCGGTTTTTGCTCTGCGTTTGCTCACCAGTCACCATTTATAAGTGCTCACCATATTCTGTTGAGCATGAGCTTACCATTCACTCAGCATGTGCTCACCGTTCAAGTGGGAAAGTAGAACATTTAAGGGACTGTACCTCATATTTCACCGCGCATTCTACTGAATACAATTCATCTTCATCTTCTTCTTCTCTTGATGATGTACCTTCTTCTGATGATGTGTCCCCTTCATAAGAAGTTGTATCTGCCTAATTAATAAAAACATTTCTATTTAAGTCAATGAATAAAAAATATGCATACAATGTATACAAAACAACTGTATATTGTGAACCAACTTTCATTGGCGATGACTCTAGTTAGTATAATATGATCACTATTTACCAGAAATAAACTGGTTGAAAGTTTGTATTAACTAATTTTTGCTTTTAATGTTAGCTTCACATATGTAATGGTAGATAATTAATACATGTTCAATCTTATTGGTTATTTTTCAAATCTGTATTTTTCGTTTCCTACATGATAAATTCCAGAAATATGTGGCAAGTGCTATATACTATTGGAAGTTGTAGACAGTCGAAAGAGAAGAGGATGCAAAGTCGTATTTTGAATGAAATATTGATTTTATAATTCAACTGTTTTTACAAGTAAAATATGTATTTCACATGGAAAAACAACACAAACAAAAAATATAATTTTGCAGAGAATCCTGTATAGGCACCCTTGGACATTGAGCAGGAAAAGGCTTAAAATTCTATAACTAGAAACTGTTTCAACTGAAAATTCTTTTTAAAAGATCTGTTCAAGGCTTAATTTTATCAATGAGCTTTCAAGTGCTTTAAATTTGTCAAAATCAGTTGGTTAAAAGCTTTAGAAATTCCATTGGTCTTGTGTTGAGTCCTTCTGCCATATAATAACTAAACCAAAAACATAGTTATTTAATTTTGAAAGATTTAATTGGATCATTACCTCATTGTCCCAGGAAAGGTATTTCAGCATATCTACATCCTCTTTGGTCAGTAAATCCCCAATATCTGGGAAAGAATCTGGGACAATCTCATCCTGAAATATAAAACACAACAACCTCATCCTGAAATAAATATCATCACATGTCAACCTCATTCTGAAGTAGATTTCACCATAACCTTAACCCCATCTTAAAATATTGGTGATATCATTACCTCATCCTGAAATACATGTAGATAGCATAGCAACCTCATCCTGTAAACAAGAGGCTCATGGGCCACATTGCTCACCTGAACAACAGTTCTTTGTATCATTTTATATTAGTTTTTTAAACATTTTACCAATATAATTATTTCTAACATAATAGTATGTTAAACTTTAAACACCTTTTGGTACCCAAGTATTAGGGGTCACAATTTTAACAATTTAGTATCTACATCATCTTAATAGGATGCTTGCATTGTAATTTCACAAACTGTAGCATTGTTGTTCTTGAGAAGAAGATTTTTAAACATTTTCCCTATATATTTCAATGTTCAACTTTGAACCCCTCTTGGGGCCTCAGTAATAGTCCGGCCATCACAATTTCAACAATTTAGTATCTACATTATTTGAGGATGCTAACAGCTTGCAATCTCACAAATTGTAGCATTGTAGTTCTTGAGAAAAAGATTTTAAAATATTTTCTCTAATATATATATTTCAATGTTAAACTTTGAACCCTCTTGGGGCCTCAGTCCAGCCATCACGATTTTAACAATTTAGAATCTACATCATTTGAGGATGCTTGCATAGTAATATCACAAATTGTAGCATTGTAGTTCTTGAGAATTTTTAAATATATATTTCTATGTTAAACTTTGAACCCCTCTTGGGGCTTCAGTAATAGTCCGACCATCACGATTTTATCAATTTAGTATCTACATCATTTGAGGATGCTTGCATAGTAAGATTACAAATTGGAGCATTGAAGATTTTTAAACATTTCCCTATATATTACTATGATAAACTTTGAACCCCTCATGGGGCCCCAGTATTGGTCCGACTGTCTCGCTTTTTACAATTTAGAATCTTCACCATATATACAAGCTTTGGTGTAAATATTGGCATTTTTGGTGCAGTGGTTCTTAAGAAGATTTTTTAATTCATGACCTATTTTTAATGTTTTGCAATTATCTCCCTTTAAAAAAGGGATTTGCCCTTCATTTTAACAATTTAGAATCCCCTTCCCATAAGGCTGCTTTGTACCAAGTTTGTTTAAATTTGGCCCAGTGGTTCTAGAGAAGAAGTCAAAAATATGAAAAGTTTACAGACAGATGGATGGACAGATGGATGACAGACAACAGGTGATCAAAAAAGCTCACTTGAACCTTCGGTTTAGGTGAGCTAAAGAGATATCATAACAACCTCATCCTGAACAGGGATAAAAAGGAGTATTTAGAGTTAAAGATCAAGACAACTCTATCCTATACCTCATATATTTGAATTATATATAAAGGACAACAAACCCAATTCTCTTTTCAGAGATATATCCCGCACCTAAAAGGAGTACGTGATTGTTAGGAACATTGAATTCTAATTATTACGTCACAATCCCTAAAACTCAATGAAAAATCACTTATGGTGCAATATATAGCTGTTCTACATCACCAATACAGACTTTATGTAGTGCAAGTAGTCGCTGACCTTGCTATAATTTAACATGCTAAAATACGCTTTTCAAAATTATTTAACATGCACAAATTTCTTTAGGGGAGGTCACAGAACTGTACTGAGTTTTATTTTAGCTCAAATTATTTATAGATTAGTTAATATACTGTCAACCAATTTTTATTCACTGCGACTTTATTTTGCGATTTACTTCCAATGAACTGGTTCACGACGACTAATGTTCGCGACCAAGCTTTAACCAGATTCGTCTTGATATAACAATTATACGACTAGAACTGGTTCGTGGCAAGAAATATTCGGGACGACGAGGTTCTCGCTAACCTCGCGAAAATTTCTCGCATGTGAACTATAGTTGGTTTACAGTACCGGTAGTTTGGGCAAGTGAACAAATCATTTACATTTACTGGTAGATCCGCTTCAATACTTGTATTGCAAATAGAGTAAAACTGTCCTATTGCTTAGGTTTTGAGGTATTTTATCATAAAAAAAATGTGAAGCACACCCTGATAGTTGTTCTGTTTCATAAATCAACCTCAAAATTATATACATAACCCTTTTCTTAGAGTTTGCGCAGTACTTCTCATGAAAATTTGAGGAAAAATAATGACACACCGCACTCTGACATGTATCCCCGTAAAAACAAAGTCAATGACCTGGTCATTTTTTAAAATGATATAAAAGGAGAAGAGCGTACAATGCCTGTCGAATCCCCCGCACCTAGGATATTTAAACGACTTATGTAAATCTCATAAAAAGGAATCTTACATTTGAAGGGTGCATCTGTATATGTATAATATATAGAACTGCATTATCTGAACATTAACAAACATACATTTATTTTATACTTTATACTTTTCTTATTTTCATTTCTATGTTTATTTTCTTAACATTACAACATCATATCAAACAATCTTTGACTGTGCTAGCGCTATTGTTTATTTAACGTTATTTGGAATGGGCAAGAACATTATGTATTTTTTGTTGCTATCTGAAGGGTTTTAAATGTTTTCCAAAATAATTTAAGATCTTTTACATAAAAAATTTAAAAAATAATGTTTTACCTAAAAGGAAGCAAAAGTGCAGATTTAAAAAAAAAGAAAAGTCATATTGAAAGTCCACTATGATTCGAACACCCTCTCAGCCGAGAAGTACTGTCTACAATCCTCCGCCTATCACACTGAGCTACGTTGACACATATCAATTACTGTGAATAACTTTTATAGTGTGACAATCATAAATGAATTTTTTAAGTTTTTGTGAAAACCACAAATTTTGACCCATAATGGGTCTAGACTCCACTTTAATAAATCAATAATAAAAAAGAATGAAAACTTATCCTTTTAATAAAAGTACTTTTAGGATGGAGTCTAGACCCATTCATACCAAAAAATTGCAAATTAGCACGGTAAATGGTCTAGATTTAGGCACAAAACGTCGTGTGGCTTAATTTGGAAACCTATATCTCTTGTGTTTATAGAATGAAAACACGCTATTGACATGTATCGTGAAATTTATAGCACAAACAATGTATACAAGCCAAAAATACATTTTTTATTAACATTCGAACAAGTTCTTTTTTATTGCTCCAAGTGGGGGATATATAACGCCTTGTACGCCCCTGTCCTTTAATTCAGAATCATCACATAAGTATCATATTTTGATTTGGATAGAAAATCTATTGCAGATTATTTTTGAAAATTATTTGTTCTCTCACAAGAACGCTTTCCCCCATTTTGTTCAATTGAAATAGAGAAATAATACAAACATTTTTTGAAATGGTCCCTACAAAAAATCTAATTCGATTTTTATATTATTTTTTCAGCGATTTTGATATATCTTTAGTTATTTTGATATATCTTTAGTAACTCTAACTCATATTAAATTCTAACTAGACAACATTGAGATGGTCACCATCTCAAAGGGCACAACTTAAATAATGGACAAAAGGATAAAAAGAATTTCTGAGAATTTTGCTTTGACTTTGACCTATAACTGAAAAATTTTCCACCTGGCCTAGAACTTCTAATTCAATCTCATTACCCCTTACATACAGGCAATTTTATTCATTTTTAGCAAGATTAAGCAAATTTTTAATAGAAAATAATCTACGGTCTAAAACTGATTATAAAGAGATCCTCTATGACCTTCACATTGACTTGCTTCAAGGTCACTGCATGCCATAAACCAATAAGCTCTGTTTAAGTAAAGTATTAACCAAATAGAGCTAAGTGGAAAGTATATAATTTTATATGCTCTTTAAAAAGGAATTTTGTGTGATCCGATATGACCTTATCACTTGACCTAAAAACATCATTCAAGGTCTTTGCATATCATTTGATCAAAGGCACCATGTGGGTGAAGTATAAGCCAGATTGGAGCAAAGGGAGAGAAGATATGCTCTGGATAAGCGATCTCAGATGGACAGAAGGACAGACGGACAGATGGACAGACAGACTGATCACTATAGGGCACCAGCAGAGCTGCGCTCTAATGAAAATCACTATAATTGTAGAAGTGAATTGGGTCTAGCATCCTTAATACACACATGTAGTCATTAAATGACTGATCATGAGCGACTGGATAAAAAAAAATTTATTTATCATGAATTCTGTACATTGTTAATGCTACCTCACAAATGTATAATTATATATTAAGATCCTAATATGTTTCATTTATTCAAACAAAAACATTTATAAAAATGCACACAACTTAAACAAACCTTGTGGGGTAATATTCAATAGAAAGAAAATAAATAAATCATTCTATAAGTCAATTATGCAGAGTAACTATCTTAGCAAAGAGTCACCTTAAATACATGTAGCATCCCCATTCACCTGCTCTAGTTTCAAACAAATTCTATTTGATTTATAAATTTTAAGTAAACAATATTTACCTTTTCTCGTTTTTCAATGGCTACAAAGCTGGTCAGTGAGGTAACAATGGAGTACCTCTTGCTCAGCTCAATGATGTATTGTTTAAGGTTCATCTTCTTAACCTGTGGTTGCAAAGAGAGCAAACTTAACAAAAAAATAAAAATTAAATGAACATTATTAAAGATGTATGTCTTTCTTGCCATATAAATCATGTGGGTGTATCATTTGATAAGAAGAGGCCTATGGGTCAGAGAATAAATGGTATATATTGATGTTTTGTTGGCTGACACCACAATCTAGCCTGCTTAAAGGATGAAAGATGACAGACTAGCGATAGCAAACACGTGCAGTATTGTGGTACCCAGCTATTCCTGAAATGCGATTTAATAGTAAATTTCTGGTTTGTGAGCTAGAGCAATGTTTTGCCTTCTGAAAAAACTATTTTCAAACAACTATTGGTAATTAATCTTTAAAGTTTCAAAAAAAAAGAAAAACAAAATCTAATTAAAAGTCCACTGGTTTACATAGATTCCAGGCCTCAGGATCATGAAGCTGTTTCAGACTTAAGCCAAAATTTCAGTCCGTCATAAAATGATTATTTATCATAATATGATGACTGAAATTTGTAATTAACAACTTTATATCAAGACACTTTTAATAGCATTTCAATTTTGTCAGTGTTTTCAATCAAGAGACATTGAGACAGTGTACAATTTTTGTCTTAAGTCTAAAAATGCTTCATAATCCTGGAGCCTGGCTATGTACTGCGTGGGAATGATACTAGCTGATTCAGAATCAGTTTCAATAGTTATCGTTAGAGTTTTTAAAAGTACATAAATTTTAACCTAAGTCAATTGAACTAAAAAAATATACGCCAAAAAAACAAATTTTAAAAGACCTAATCTAAGACTAAAACTGCTGTTGTTTACCTCGTGGCTGGTTCTATCAGGGGAGAGAACTCCGTCCTCCCAATCCCGGATCACTCCCTTGGCGGTTAATCTGTGCAGCATCTACAAGCAGAATTTCAACAACTACCACAGGCTTAATAATTGCTTAATATTTAAGACTGTAGAATGAGCTAAGCCTTGAAATTAAAAATATATCTGTTTAATATAATAAAACAGTATTTAGTCTACCATCATTACTGTTGTCATCAATTACAAAAACAAACACATAATTTCAGAGAAAAGAAAAAATGTTTATTTGAATTTTTAAGCACTTTTCAATGAATATCTCTTATGAAAAACTTGGAATATAAGTGAATGGAAATGATAAACTGTGAAAATAATGACATTTTATGCATTACGTATTCTTACCTTGCCCTTAGTAACACTGAGGTCAGAGGTCGACACAACAGTGGATATCTCCTGACCCCCGATCTTTGCTTTTAAAGTAGCCTGTATTTGAAGAGAAAAATTAAAATTAAAATTAAAAAATTAAAATAACCACCTGAATAATCCAGGGTTGTCAGGTTACCATTAGTAATTAATCAAAGTTACAAAATCCAGATCAAAGAAACTCATTATATCAGCCTAAGAGTTACGTAGGAATGAAATCAAACATAAAAGAGATTGTACGTCACCATGTAGCAGTTGTCTACGAATCCATAGACCACTTGGCGTGAGCCGCTGAACAGAGCGGTGATTTGCTGCGGAGCTTGTATTGGTGGGGGGTGCTGGTCGTCATGGCGCCAGTCAACAGATACCGAGGTCAGCACCGGTTGGGCCGCTTTCTCTAACTGGGACCTCACCTATAAAAATAAAAAAACAATCAGTTATAAAAACAGTTTATCCTTAATATTTCAAAAAATTATAGTCAAAAGCCTTGATTATTTACGAGGTACTGTAATATAGGTTATATTTGGAAATCACATCCATTGTTTCTTCATTTTTTTCTATATCTTGAATCTTTGGTTATCTCAAAGTTTTGTTTTTGGCCTCATTAAGTTTAAGAGTTTACCATATCTTCCCAATTGAATTTGAAGTTTTAATCATAGAATTTACCTTATTTTCCCACTTAAATTTAAAATTGGAATGATACAGAATTTACCTTATCTTCCTACTTGGATTTAAAATTGAAATGAGTATCATAGAATTTACCTTATCTTCCCACTTTGATTTGAACTTGGAATCATAGAATTCATAGGAACCTGCTCCAACCCTGGCTATTGCTTTCAGAAGATGACGATTAGCCACAGAGCTATTGGTAGAAGAAAAACAACAACATTCAGAAGATGCAGCGATTTGCTACAGAGCTGTGGGCAGAAAAAGCAGCACTGTCTGACCATATTAGTTGTACTACACTATTCTATATGGTAAAAAAAAATATTAGGGAAAAAACCATGCTCATCTTTTTTTCATTTAACACCTGAATATTTGAGCTAACAGAAAATGTTCGTGAATGTACATTTAAAAAAAAAAAAAATTTAACATAAGTTCTCTTTCCTACCAAGATTGGCTTATGATTCTGCAGATCATACATATTACTTAGGGTGAATTAACCATACATCGGACACATACCTTGGATCGGACAACTTAAGTTAAAAATATACAAATAAATGTTCATGCGCTCATGTGTTGTTTCCTATATCCCTGAATTAGAACTAATGAACTTTATGATTATAATGAATTTGACAGTCACATATTGTAAAAGAAGTAGCAAGATAGGCATCGTAAAATGACGTAAAATACGCCATTATTGAAAATTTAGTTACGAAGATTTTACACAAAAGCATTATTTAAATGTTGTGCATTTGATTATGTATTATTGAAAATGCACTCTCTACCTAAAATAATTAAAAAGAAGTTAGTTTTGAAACAAAATCTGGTTAAAAAAAGTCTTAGAAATTTGAACAATAAATGTCAAGGTCATTTTTGCTCCATATATTCATTTCACCATGGATCGGACACAAAGTTATAACCATGCATCGGACAGTTTTCAATGCATGATTTTTTCTAATAATTCACATTTTAGGTGTCCATTCCTTGTGATATACTTTAAATTTATTGTTAAATAAAAAAATTAAAAATAATTGATACAAACATTTTCTTCAGACCACTTAAAATTTGAGTTTTACGGATACTGCCTTTATAATCCAAAGTTCCTGTAGGTGCTGGCACGAGAAAGAGCCCCTCATGATGCATATTCCTTTGAACAGAAGCACTAGTCTAAATTCCTGCCAGTAGATTCGAGGTTTTACATTAAAAGAAATCTGAATAGCAATTGCATAAAATAATTTATTTTTATGAGCCTCTGTATTTTCGCATTAAAACCAGAATTTTTAAAAAATTTTTAATCTCTGCTGTATAGCTGTCCGATGCTTGGTAAATATTGTCTGATCCATAGTGAAATAGTGCAACAATATATTTATTTGCTTTATTTTCTACGTTTTTAACAATTTTACTATATTTTCTCTCCAATAATTAAGCAAGAGGGGAACCTGTAACTTTTTAAACAAGTTTTGTGTTTATTTTGACTATTAATGACGCGTTATCAAAGAGAAAAATCTAAGGGTGTCCGATGCATGGTGAAATCACCCTACCTGTAATTTGATCAATACAGTTTTTAATTACATGTAGGTAATAAGGGAAATGTTCGTACACTTGTATTGAAGTTTTACACACAGGTTTTTAACACACCTAATTCCCATGGTGAAGACCCTTGTGTGCTGAGAATTCTGGGAAACTTTGGCCAGGGTATCCTCATCATTGTTGATATGGCCATCAGAGAAAAGGAAGATGTTCCTGGTGGAACTCTCTGGTTTAAGAAGGTAGTAAGAGTGTAAGGGTCTGTAGAGTTCAGTATTACCCTGGTTTGCTTGTAATTTCTGCAATAGATGTCCAACTTTTTACAATTTTTTCTTTTACTTTACTTTAAATGACAACATGCTAGTCTACAAATAACATTTCCTGTGTAAAACGCAGACCTGAATATGCTGCTTTGCTGTCTGTACATTAAATTTATTGGCTGGTTGACTTGATGGAAAAAGTTCTGTGAATGCTGAAAAGGACAAATAATTACATGTAAAACTCATAATTCAAAGAGAGGGTGAAACTGTTTTTAAGTGTAGAAGGGCGAAAATACACGCTGTGAAAATAAACCAGTATACAGTATGTTTGTACAACAATTCACGCTCTCTCTCTCTCTCTCCCTCTCTCTCTCTCCCTCTCTCTCTCTCTCTCTCTCCATTCTTCACCTGTCCCAAATGACACCACATTGAACCTCCATGTTGGTTCCATGAGATGTAACACAAGGAGAGCAGCCTTTTTAGCATCACGATGGGAGGAGTCTTTCATAGAATTTGAGCTGTCAATCATCAGAATGACCTCAACCTCTGATTCCTCATCAGCCTCAAACTCGGGGTAAAAGGTCAACATGCATGCCTAATAAAGACAATCTTTACTAGATGCATACTGTGAATTTCATCTCTTTTCTTTGTTATGTAGTCATATTTTTTTAATTTTATATAAACATTGTAAAGTAAAAAAACATTACTTAGTGTATTAATGAACTAACAACAAATTGTTAGTGTCAGTGCATTTTTTTTTATTCATTACAAAATCTTATTCATATCATATGAAATTTTTTACTCATATCTACTGTTACAGTATATGATTGAAAAATAAGAGTCTTTGATTTCATAAGAATTCCTTATAATCACCTGTGACTCTCCCTCATCGGACTCGACCCACATTCGTGGAACGTGGATTTCTGCTAGACCAATCAGAAGCTGGAATCCGTCCTCCAATGTCTGGTCCGACTCCTCTGGTATTTCCACCACAGCCTTTGTGGCCGTCCTCTGTACAAAACACAATGCATCATTTCAAAACTTTGCCCCAAAACCCAGCAAAGGCTGATGATCTGTCAAATTGAATGTGTTTATTACTTGAATACAGACCATGAAACGCACTACTACACCTAAAAAGCGTATGAGAAGCGTGCGACTTTCGTATCGTATTAGAAGCGTATCATATCGTGCGAGAAACGTACCGTACCATACCGTACCGTATATGAAGCGCATCGTACCGTGCGAGAAACGCATCGTGTCGTATGAGAAATGCATCGTATCGTATGAGAAACTTATCGTATCATATTAAAAGCGTATCGTATTGTACAAAGCGTACAAGAACCGTATGAAAAGCGTGCGAGAAACTTATAACTTTGTTATGAGAATTTTACTTCCCGGTATGTAACGAAAAAGTATTTCGTGGGGGAAAGCCCCAGAATGGCCAGATGATTTAATTCTACACTTTTTTTTGGATAAGTATCAAAATGATAAATTAATTTGAACTCAGAATGTGCTTTACAGAAATATATTTTCAACTTGGACAGGCATGAGCCAAAATTTCCAGTCTTGATTTTCTTTCATTTTATTGTTTGTTGTTTTTTTTTTTAAAGAAACCAACTTTTCAGGTTAAGTATATTGTACTCAAGTTCCCGATTTTCACACCTTGACGCGAGCACCTGTTTCACCTTACAATCCCGGCAGCGCGTGTGTATACTGCTGTGTAGCGGCGTGTGTACACTGCTGTGTGTATGTTGCATAATCTCTGTTGATCAAGACTGCTCTTTTTTGGACCAATTTAATGAACATAATATTTTTAGATACATATATTATACACTGAGAAGTAATAGATGCGCTGTAGATATCATTACCAATTAGCGGGGATCCACTACCCCGTACAATTTACATGCAGTGATGGCATATGTATATGTAAAAACACAAAATAATACTCTACGGCTATTTTATAAACTTGAAATAATTATTAAGAATCGCTGACAGTTAAATTAAACAATAAAATGTTTTCTTTGGAGATTCATGCGGGTACCGTCATTACAGAAAAATACATGCAAGAAATAGTAGAGAAAATGCCCGGTAGATGAAAATATACTGCGTTAAATCAGACCTATAATTGTGTTTTTTAAATTTCTTTCTTTTCTTATTTAAAGTGTGGGTGTTAATCGTTGTTACATGTAGTAAGATGTTTATTTA
>WFKH01011925.1:12877788-12888489 GCA_016163765.1 Magallana hongkongensis | reverse complement strand
TCCAGAATTCTAATCTTGTATTGTTTGCGTTTTAATTTTAAAAGAAATTACCATAACAACGAAGCTCAAGTAAAAAGTTTAAAATTCAATCTAAGAAAATATTTTCTTATATTCTTTTAGAATGAATTTTAAACTAATATTTATTTATCGGTAATAAATAAACCTTAAAACTAATATTACCAGTAATAAATAAATCCTTTCTAAAAAAAACCCCATAAACATCAGTTTAAAAGCAAATTGATTGTCAGGACAGAAGGTGATTTTCTGTAATGAATTACCTTGGAGAGTACTTTGTGTGTCGGACACTCCAGACTCCGGATGTCAAAGGGCATGTCTACATACACCTGTACACTGCAGTACGTGTCACCCACTTGGACCGTATCCCAGTCCTATAACATATAGTAGACAGACAGTTACATGTATATACAGAAATTTATTTCCTACATGTTCATTAAATAAAACATTTTCTTAAATTTATTGCTCGAAAAACAGTAGCTCTAAGAAAAACTCTGTTGTTGGACCCTAAGCCACAGTTTTATCCAACCTTTATATAGAGAGCTAATCTTTAAGAAGCTGTCAATAAATATTCAAACAATTGATATTTGATTCAGAGACCTTGTCTTTGAATTCAGGTGCGTCAACATATTTTTGTTTCCATGGCGCCACACTGCCTGGGAGACGGAAGTTAATGAGGTCGCCGTCCACCTGTAGCTCTGTGACGTAGGTGATCTTGATGACCACCACAGCCCCCGGGGGGAGGTTCCCCACGCTGACTGTGAACACCTCCTGTTACAAACAAAATGTTTGCCAATAAAGTAAACTCCGTGATTGAATTTTGGTGATAAATTCACAAAAGAGTATATACCATGTTTAAATAATATTGATATTATAGTCATTTTCGTTGTAACTTCTATTTCAAAAATTCTGTGAGTAATACATGTAGTACTGTGAACTTTGTGGGTCATAATAATTTTGGTGATATATTCACAAGACAGGAATTTTAGTATACTTTATTTAAATAGTATTGAAATGGGCTTTTTTTCAATAAAACTGCAATGTTGATTGACCTTGAACATACATGTATTATCTGAAGTCATGATTACATGTACCTCTGTGCCTAGGATGAACATCTTGATCTTACCGGCGTTTCCTCGTCCTGGTCCATGAGGTAGGCCCCGTGCCCCTCCTGGACGGCCCGCTTGTATTCCCTGTGGGCCGTCTCTTTCTCCTTCACCTCCCCCACAATGTGTTTCCCGTTGATGAACGCCTCAAAGCCGCACACGGCCGCCATGTCATCCAGGGGGAAGACGTACTTCGCTTCCAGGGCCTGGTCACTGTTGTTGTGGTACTCTTGTAATACCACCACCTGACAGCAGAACAGAATACATTGTAATGGTACAGATTTTTACCAGTAGTTTTTAATTTGCAACATAAAATCATCTGAGTTTTCACTTAAATGACTATTTTATAGAATTTTCATATCTCTAAATTCAGATTTCACATGATAAATTTTTTCTAAAAACAAGAGATGTTAATTTGTAAAACACTTATGCCCCCTCCCTTGGAAACATCTGCAAAGAAAATGAACCGAAACTGCAAATAATTGAAATTTTTTTAGGTCCAAGGCAAATAATTCTGTCAAAAAAATGCTCAATCGTACCCAAAATTAAACTTGACCTACTAGATATTATTATCATAATAAACCTGTATACCAAATTTCAATTCAATTTGTGCATCCTCTGCAAAGAAAATGAATGGAAATTGTTGGTGGACCGACCGACCGACAGCAGCAAAGCAATATGCCCCCTCCCTTCTTGGAAAGGGGGCATAAATATAAAGAAAGAACTATATATGATATGAGTTAAATTTTGCCCCCATAATTAGCTACTTTTTAAAGTGTTTCGGGTACAATAAAATATGTTATTTTTTATAAGAGTTGATATAAAATATATTTTTAACTTGTTTATTTATTTGCATTCACTGGTAGTATATGACGTCAGAAGTGACGCTATTTCTATAATTCAATCAAAATCAGTCCAAAATTGACATTTTTCTTATATTTTTACGAATTGGAAAAATAGAGCGCATGCTTGAACAAGGAAAATTTTTTTGTCACTTATTAGTCTTGGCTAGATACATCTCTGATTAAAATATTTTGTTTGTTCAAGCATGCGCTCTATGTTTTCTGAAAGAAAAACTGCTTGAAAACAAGCTGTTTTATGCTAAAAATGCAAAAATGGCAGGAAAAGGATATCTTTACGATGTCATATTGTGATAATGTGTTATTTTAATGGTCATAATTAAAGAAATAAAATATTTTAATATCCGATAAATAGTTGGAAATAAATAAAACAATTTAAAAATTAAACTTTACATTATACATGTAGTACATTTACATACTACTAATTTCACTAAGCATGAACTTACTAATTTAACATTAGAGTTATCTTTCTTAGCTTATTTTAATATTCATTAGGACCAGTTTTAGATAAGAACTAGTTTGGAGGTCAGTGACATTCTATTGGTCATAACAGTATTCTTGATTTCTATTGGTAATCCTAGGGTCAAATTCCTAGAGAGTTCAGTCTGTATTTTGTATAATTCAATTTTACTCTAGCATTTGAAGAGTGAAGGTATCAAAGTGGTTTACATGGTAATTAATATAGTTCAAGTTATTTCAATTGGACACAATAATGACCTTGGAAAGTAAGTTCTTTTATTAATATTTCCATTAACATTTGCTAGTAAGAGAATGAAAGATTGTGTGCAAGTGATTGAATTATCAAGTATAAAGTATATATATATTTAAAAAGTATGTGAGAGGTTAATAAGCAAGTTGTTTTAATAATGTGTAATTACAATGTACACTGAGCTATAGAAATTAATAATGAAGTGTTATACATAGATTTAATATAAATCTGACCGATAGATATATATATATATATTGTTGTACGTGTACTTAGATTGAACAAGTGCCTTATTGTATATACAGGTCAGAGCCAATGCTATATAGATTGCTGATTATCTAATAGATAGTAATCATCACTTGAATCCACAATTCGGTAACTATTGTAATTTTTGTGTTTATTGAGAATTTGATATATATTCAAATATTTACAATTTGGGAAAATAAGAATTATTTCCCTTGGAGAGTAAATTCATGTAAATTGGCTATCAGTGTAATATTTTAGATTTTATGGTTGATGATAAATACCGTATGTCTATATATGTATTATTTATAAATGTGATAAAATATTTCTTATTGTTATTAGATATTGATGATGATGTATATATTTTGCAGGGTGTTAAATAAATATACCATTGATATCACAATTTGAACAACGACTGTGTTTTGTTTATTGACGAAACAAACCCACGGTTACAATATTTCTAAATTGTGGGCACTTGAATCAAAATGAACATTATGTAAAAACATCACATATATATATGTACAAAGAAAACAAAGAATTACTGTACAGTAAAATGATTATGCTCATTTTAGGGGGCCATTTTAGGCCCTTATCATACATAGTCCTTTACTGAGCTAATTATCAGTGGTGACAAGTTTATTCAATTTTGTATGGAGATGACCATATTGACGTACTGTTATCACTATACCTCCTAAACCAATTGGCTATATAATTTGATCATCAAAAAAAGCTGTCAAATGTTGAATTTGATCCCTATATGTGGATTAGCTTAGGACGCTCATCAATAGTCATAGACTTTCAAAATTGGAATTTGTTTAAAAAAAGTCTGCTCTTTTGTGTGAAATTGATGCAGTTTTAACAAATTTGAAAATATACATCCCTGGAAAAATTGGACAAATGGCATTGTTTTCACTGTATTCATCTCATTTAGCCAATGACTCGAGTGCAGTTAACCATGAGTAGACTCTGCTATCATCATATTAGAGTTGACATATACTGCCCAAGTCCAAGCTCTTATTAAAATGGCTTTATTTTTTAAGTTTCTAGGTAAAGCATATGTATGTAATTGTTTACCTCCCCTGCCAGGTCGATCAATTTAGCTCGTATATGGGCTTCAAGTAGAGTAACAGGGGTGTCGTCATTGGAAACCAAGCCGGCCTTGACCTTTGACAATGGGTCTGTGACATCGTGTACATCACTGATGTCTGCAAAATCAACCAACAAAATATATTGGAATTTTATTTATAACTGTTCTAAACAAATCATGCATCAAAATTAATTCAAGAAAAAGAAATATATTTCCAGTTTATTTACTGACTATTTATTTGTTTTGTATACAGTGTACCAGAAATACCAACGCATAGAAATATCTAAAAATTCTTTTTCACATCATATACTTATTAATAAGTTACACATAAGAATTTTTACTCTTAATATATGGAAATTACAACAATTATGTTTAATATTTCATTCTAAATTTATTTAGTTACTACAATATTCAACCAACACTAACCAATATTGCTCTCTGCCAGAGTTTCATCCCTTTCCATTGCCTCTTTTTCAACAGAAATCTCAACAGGAATCTCGTTGCCTATGGTGAACTCAACAAGATAACTCAGCATCTGCTGGTCTGTGTTGTACACAACAAACTCATCGTCCTAATGCAAGCACAAAGAGAACACAGCAAAATCAATATAAACTTGTAAGTATGTTTATAAAAAAAATTATTTTAATATCATGTAAAAAAAAAAACCCAATTAGATTCATATGCAGTGTTTCTGCATTCAAAAACAATGCACCTAACACATTTCTAGGAAAGGGTACCTCAAAATACTAATACTGCTCAAGTACAATACAACCACTCAATGTACTGGTACCTGTTCACTGACCTTAAACTTTGGAGAACTAAAGTATCAGAACAAAGTATGCCTCAAATTAAGCTTTTTTTGCCATTTCAAGTAGAAAATAAACAGATACACAGACTCTGAAATAAAAGACAAAGACAGATATATTTTAAAAGTGCAAGACTGAGTTAGGCAGACAGGAAACCTAAAACTGAAACTTGGAGCGATCACTGAGGACAGACAAGATGACAGATGGACCACTTAGCTTCATGACTAACTTAAATTTCTGACTGTCAGAAACTTAATGGCATTGCCCTGTCCACAGGTTCAACAGGAAAATCTACTGACCTGGAAGTCAGACTCCACCCCCTCTGTGGCAGCCACCCCATGGACACTGTGGTAGCTACTGGGTGGTACTGTAAGGTCCCGCTGATGTTTGTACACGTCCAGTGTGGTTCCTAGCGCCACCTGGCTGACAAGCATCATCCGCGTGTTTCTGGTTTTACTTGGTTTGGAGTATTTTATGCTTGTACTACAAAGTTATGAGAAAAGACAAGGGTCAGGGAATAGACTTGTAATTCATGCTATCATAAATACTACTACAGGAGAAGTTTGATAACTCAAACTTTAGGGGTGGTTAATAAAACTGTCAGAGATCAAGAGGTCAAAAGATCAAAAGTTTAATACAATAAATGTCACAGCCAGGTTTAAAGTGGCTGGGTGGTCAACAAATTACCAAAAAGATTAAACTTGAAACCTAAAATTTTAAATATGATTATCTTTAAGCCATATTTTAACTATAATTGAATTGCAGGTCATAAAAAAATTTCCAATAATTTTAAACAAAGAGCACTTTTTTTCAGGATGAATGAATAACCAAATGGCCATGGCTATCCATCCCTTTTTGATTTTACAACAAATGTGACAATGTACCTCAACACAAATATTGCCATGAAATCAATGAAATTTTGCAATCTTCCCTATGATATTTTCATTCACACAATTGCTGAAAACACACCTTGCAGAGCTGGCAAAATAGATCCCATGTCCCAGCATTCCTGGATCAGTTCTCTTTCCTCCGTAGTCATCGACGACGACCTTTGGCATCAAGAGACCTCTGTAAGATTACATTTACCATAACAACAATACTAAATTCACAATGTTTTCTTATAAACCAAGTGGCTACTCAAAAGGAGAAAAAACAAATTAAACAAGCTATTACCTGGAGAGAATTCCAACAAAGTTTTCTGCATTAGAGGCATGAAACAGAGGCCTGGAACTCAGGTCTGAGCGGAATTTCTCACTCTCTGAGGGCCGATGTATGGCATATACGTTTTGAATTTTCATTTCTTCCCCTCTGTAATATGAAGCAAACATACATGTACATGTACATCAGAACATAATTTATTATGAGGCCATATTACACATTAAGAAGATCATGTGATATCATCAATAAGGTCATATGATATCATCATTAATGTCATGTGATATTATTAAGTCATTTGATATCATGAAGTGTGCATGATACCATCAATGTCATTTGACTTTAACTATGCCTACAGCTCCTTCAGACACAATATATATGATAAATGAAAGTTAATTTGGCATCCTAATAAGGTTAACTTACTGTATTTACTATTTAAGATATCAGATATCAATTTGCTTAGCTCTGATATCTATTTTCTATTGACTATTTTACATGGAGGATATTTCTGAGGCCATTGATATTTTTAACAACATATTTTAACTTAGAGCCAAGCTCTGGTGATGATAATATTATACTCATGGTTTCAGATTAGAAATACCTCTGATTTATCTAAGAGCCTTGAATTTAAGATATCAGACGTCTCGATCTGTAACCATTTCAGATTGAGTACATGCAAGATATCAGACATCTACTTCCAATAATCTAGGTCTGATATTGAAATGAATGATATCTTGAATGATGTTGAACTCACTGTTTCAGGTTGAGGATATCTTGGATCGGTCTGGGTAGGCCTCCTGATACGTGGGATATCTGACATCTGAGGGCCTTGTACTGGGCCTCAGCATTGCCTCGCGTCGACCAATTTGTGGCTTCACTTACTGACACCACGTCTTTGATTAGCTGAAGGAAGAATTATGATATGAAATGTTCATCATTAATAGTGGAATATCTGACATGATGGTAAACCTGACATAATGAAATAGCAGTATAGATGATATTAATGCATACTGGTAAATCTGACATGGTGGTATTACTAACACTACTGCATATTTGACATATTGGTATACCTGACAAAATGGCATAGTTGCATACCTGACATACTGATTTATGTGTTGTGGTATAACTGACATAGTGGTATAACTGATATAGCAGTATTACTGGCATAGTGATATAACTGACATAGCAGTATTACTGGCATAGTGGTATAACTGACATACTGGTATAACTGACATAGTGGTATAACTGAGATAGTGGTATACTAGCATATCTGAGATAGTGGTATGCCTGGCATTATGAATGACATAGTTTTTTTATTCAAATACATGATTATAGTTAGATATGTATACTATATTATATACTTTATAAATTATGTACTAACATGCATATGACCTATTATACCAGGAGAGGATATACATAGGCTATGCCTGTTGTCCAATCCTATTGAATTTATTATTAAATTAAATAAAGAAAATAAGTTTAAATTAAATTAATGAAATACTGTAATGCTCGATATAGTGGCATACTTGAATGACATTTACTCATACCTGACATAGGTCGAGTTTCCTGGCCAGCCATGACACGGAGAAGCTGGTTGTTCGATATTGAGGGCGGTGAGGGAGGGCCGTGTAGAACTCCTCAAACAGAGGCTGGAGTTTACTGTTATCTGATTGGTTCTCCTTCATCTGGGTCAAAATGGCTGTAGCCTTCTCAACCTGAATGTGCCAAAAGTAATCTGTGAAGATTTCCATTTTAAACTATAAATTATATATATATTTTATACTATATATTAATGTACTTTCAACTTAAAACATAGCAGAAAAATGATGAAACATTCCAACAAACTGATTACTATGGGGTGCCTGCAGATCTGGGCCTTAACAAACAACACTGTGTTTTGAACTCACCTGGTCCAGTTTGATGGACTGTAGTGGACTACTAAGGACTTCCTCGATCTCTCCCCCCGCCTCCCGCCAAATGTGCTGCATCAACTCTGCCACAGGGGCAGACAACTCTGTCTCCTCCATTCCATACTCCAGAATCAGCTGTATCATTTGTAGTTAAAACAAATATGTGTTACAGTATGAATATTCTCCAATTCAAAATGCTTGCATTTTGCAGTTCTTTGGTCAAAACAAGATATAAAACATTTAGCAACTAATCAGAGTTGAGCCCACAATATTAACCATGGATGAATTGTGAATAATTTCTAATATGCTGAATCAAGAGTCATACCTTCTGGAACTGTTTGGTTCCAATATTCTGACAGGGAAGTTTGCGACATACGTTCATGCCACTGGGGGGGTCCTTCATCTGCTTATAGAGGAAGCTAAACACACTCAGAGCCTCCTCTGACGTCTGTACAAAGCGGAACTCCTTGCTTCCACTGTCAGCTTTATCCTGGGGAATCAAAATACATAATACTGCATGTACATTTACTTTATTTAACCAGAGGTAAATATATAAGAGAACAAATAATTAATTCAAGTTCAAACATTGCAACTAAAGGTCAGTTTAATTATGATTAAAGTCTTATTACTTCCAATTCTTTAATTGATTACATCTATTAACTAAATGGAAAATTCAACAGGTCTACAGTTTTCAATCATCTTTATTTCCTAACTCTCCAATTTTCAATAATTCACACATATTGAACATAATAAATTAATTCAACATTTTTGTTAAGAACTTGTGTGTGTATAGGCATCAGTATATACACATATTGTTGTGACTTCATTTACATCCTGGACAAGAATAAATTTAGAAAGAGTTATCTTTCTTACTGAAACTGAAAACTGGCGCACCCTCGCATTGCCAATAACATCTCCAATTCTCCATGAGAATAAGAAAAAAACCCAACAGTCCACAAAAATTAGCCCCCAAGAATTTAAATTTTTCCACAGTTATTCTCACCTGTAAATCCTCTACGTTGCCTGAGTGAGAACAAACGCAGAATCTCGGTGGGGGATCCTTGTTGTCAAGGGCGGTAACTCTGGTGAAAGCATGAATCTCCAAAACACCAAACTGTGTGCTGTTTGTTTTCTTGTCATATTTCTGTGATCATAGCAATATTTAATATAAATACATTGCTATGAAATATAATGAAATCAAACTCTCTACATTAGTTTCAATCATTCACTATTTTATGAATATCAACAGAAACCCACGGCAGGAACTTATTTTGTGAAGCATATACATACTTTTAATTAAATAAAAGAAGTATGTAAGTCAAATAGGCAAAAAAAATCTGCGATTTGATGAAAATTTAAAAATTTTTATTCAGTAAACATGAAAAAATGCCCCAAATAGATTCGAACTCATGATCTGCGGTTCACAAGCCCAATACTTTAACCACTGAGCTATGCTGATGATATACAACCAAATCAGAAGATACATTAAACAGTTTGACTAGACATTTAAATTGCCATCTTGTGACGTAGCGTCTTAAAAAGTACAAGTCCAAGTGTAGTGAGGTACCTTCAGCACTAAATTTACATGATCGATACCTGAACCATACATACACTATTTTCTTATTACTCTATGTCCCTTTACATTTATAGAACTGATGCACTAGTCATACTATATTTACCTGAAACATGGCAAACTTTGCAACCTCGCTTTCTTCGTCAAATGCTGGCATGTTTTTGTCTTTCTCCTTCCATGCTTTCACAGACTTTGGGTTAAAAGTAGAAATGGTTTTCTTTTTCTTTCCATCTGACTTCAACTCAGATTTCCCAGCTTTTCATGGAAAGAAGCAAAAGACATATCATGCACATAAAAAGATATATGTGAGCCAATGCTCACTAGTAATATCCCTGCTCTGATGTGAATATACAAAATAAGCAAAGTTGACATCCAGGTCAACAGGAAGCTGGCATCTGATTGGTATAAAAATAAATCCCACCCTATGGCATACCAAAACAAAGGGTATTAAAATTTCAAGCACTTTCAATGAATAGTTGCTGAGAAGAATGCGACAAATTTTTGTTACTGACAGACAGACAGACAGACGAATGGACAGACAGGCAGACACACAAGGGTAAAACAGTTTACCCCCCTCTCCTTGGGAGCGAGGGACTGAAAAGTTATGGATTTATAAACTTTATCCAAAACGATTTACTTATAAACCCCCCCAAAATATGGTAATAATAAAATTAAAGACTAAGCTACTTTATATTGAAAAAGCAAAACATTAACTTTTTACTTATTCCCCTCCTACTGCAGCCCCCCCCCACCACACTTAAATATCCAAGTTTTTTTTAACTTACCTGGAATTTTGCCGGAACTGAATTCCTGTGCTTTTGTTTTACCGACCAGAAGGTAATTGTCAGTGTCCAGTAGCTTCCCCTGACTGATACAGTCAAAAATAAAGTCCAGCGAAACCACAGGGATGCGGAACTTTGCGGCCATTTTACATTTATAGCTGACGTCTGCTTTCTCTGCATCATTCAGCACGACATGCGTACTCTAGAGGTATCATATAAAATTAAGAGTATGTAACTATGATGACTTAATATATGTATGGTTGCATGCGCAATTATGATAAAAGAATAGCCTTAACAATCCTTATTAATAATTACATATGTGCAAAAACATTTTTACTGTTTTTATTTACGGCTTGCAATTAAAAAGTTAAAAATCTGTGAATTCTCATGAAATCTCTCTCTTCCTCTCAGTCTCTCTCTCTCTCTCTCTCTCTCTCTCTCTCTCTCTCTCTCTCTCT
>WFKH01011925.1:12830351-12850094 GCA_016163765.1 Magallana hongkongensis | reverse complement strand
CTGGTCCTATCAGGGGAGAGAACTCCGTCCTCCCAATCTCGGATCACTCCCTTGGCAGTTAATCTGTGCAGCATCTAGAAGCAGAATCTCAACAATGATATGCAGTGTTAAAATGGTATCAGTTTTATGTCATCTCACAAGATGGTACTTGATGGTTATTGATAAACCACAGTGACGTACATTATTAAGAAAATCTGCTTATATAATCATAAATAAATACTAGTTGTTATCAATTTATACCATTTTCTGGAATCTCCGAATTATAATAATGTAACTATCATAAAGCTTTATCTTTAGATAAGAATCTGAAATTGTTTGACATATATCAGCAAATGAAAATTACTGACCTTACATAATCAAAATTATAATTAGATATAAAAATATAGATAAAACTCAAAAGCTGCCTGAATATCAGCAAATGAAAATTATTAACCATTCATAATCATATAGATACTAAACATAATATACTTAGTCTAGTAGCTTTTATGTAGTTTGAACTCTTACCTTGCCCTTTGTAACACTGATGTCAGAGGTCGAGACAACAGTAGATATCTCTTGACCACCAATCTTTGCTTTTAGGGTAGCCTAATATATATAATATACCAATAATTAACATACAGCTGATTGGATAAACTGTTAAAAATTGGGACAAAATACTGTCAAAGTGGCACCATTTATATTCATGTTGGCTCAATTTCTGTGGATTTCCTCCATACCACTTACTCATAAAATTGCATCCTATATAAAAAGTTGGTAACAGTATAAAATAAAGCCAGTCACCATGTAGCAGTTGTCTACAAATCCGTAGACCACTTGGCGTGAGCCGCTGAACAGAGCGGTGATTTGCTGCGGAGCTTGTATTGGTGTGGGCTGCTGGTCGTCATGGCGCCAGTCCACGGATACTGAGGTCAGCACCGGCTGGGCCGCTTTCTGTAACTGGGATCTGACCTGACAAGACAATAAAAAACATATAATTATTAAATGTCTCCATTACTTTTTAGTAATATGGCATATTCTATAAAATTCAATAATTTGGATGAATTGTAAATGTATATGTACCGTTACATAGAGGTAGATTTTACAGCAATAGAATTGCTTTTTAATATATTCATAACTGCATAATTATATCAAACCGTCAACTTATTTTCCCACTTAGGTTTGAACTTAGAACCATAGAATTTACCTTATCTTCCCAATTGGATTTGAACTTGGAATCATAGAATTCAAAAGAGCCTGCTCCAACTCTGGCTATTGCTTTCAGGAGATGACGATTTGCTACAGAGCTGTTGGTAGGAGAAATACAACAACATTGTAACTTCTCATTATGCTTGCAAACTTAAGATTGTTTTACGTTTCATTAATATGATCAAAACAGAGAAAAGTTCCACCAATTTGAGGCCAATATTGCGGCTATTATGTTGCTATTTTACAATTAATGCTCTTCCAAAACATAAGACTTAGTATAGAAGAAATGTTGCAATTCAATACTTTATCATTAAGTATTGCTACAAATATTTCTAGTATGAAGATTTTTAATCCAGTAGAGTTTCATAAATGGATCTTAGTATCTTTACTTGACAAACAATCAAAACATGTAATGCTGACAGTAAAAAGATCAGAGACAAATTTGACACTGCATAACACTGTGATTTTTACTACTCTTTTCCTCCTGGATGGGACGCCATTCCATCGCAGGTATCCCTAGTTACCAGCATAAGCCAGTACCCATTGAAAGTGGGTCGACTGAAAAAATACAGATAAAGTGCCTTGTCTAAGGACAGAACACACATCAAATAACCAAAGCAGGGCTTGAACCAGTGACCTTTGGATTACTGGCTTAACACGTATGACCACTGTGTCACTTACTCAACTCATTCTTCACATACATGTACCTGATTCCCATAGTGAAGACCCTTGTGTGGTGAGAATTCTGGGAAATTTTGACCAGAGTATCCTCATCATTGTTGATATGGCCATCAGAGAAAAGGAAGATGTTCCTGGTGGAACTCTCCGATTTAAGGAGGTAGTAAGAGTGTAAAGGTCTGCAGAGTTCAGTATTACCCTGGTTTGCTTGTAATTTCTGCAATAAATGTCAACACATTCATATTTTTTTTTACAATGCTTTCTTTACTTTTGTGGTATATCTATATGTATTTGTTTATGTTTGATTCCGGAAATTTATAGTCCTTCTATATTCAAAAAAAAAAAAAACTATTGATGCCTTGTCTATTGTTATTTAATTTTGTTCATCTTTAAACCTATAAATACCACCATCATCGGTCTTTCAACAGACTCTCTTCATGGTCTTCAGACCAAGTTCTCCACTCTCCCCTTCTTCAGCAATAATCAAGATGAAATATCATTTCTCCTTCTTAAGTTTTAAAATTAATAGAATATCATACACTCTCTGTTATCCATGTTCAATATTTCATTTAGATTTATTTATTAAATTATTTTGCAAATCTGCATTTTTTTGGGTTATTTTGTAATTCAGAGGAAAACTGAAAATAATGAACCTGAGTTGGTGTTTAAAAGATGTGTCTGTCTTGTTTTATTATATTACACATTTAATGACAACATGCTAGCCTAGTACAAATAATATTTTCTGTGTGACTGGCAGACCTGAATATGCCTCTTTGCTGTCTGTACATTGAATTTATTGGCTGGTTGACTTGATGGAAAAAGTTCTCTGAATGCTGAAAAAACAAAAAAAAACATAAAATTTTACAATAATTATTAGTTTATAATTTCCATTTTGGACTAGCTACAAAACTCTCTCTCTCTCTCTCTCTCTCTCTCTCTCTCTCTCTCTCTCTCCAATCTTTACCTGTTCCAAATGACACCACATTGAACCTCCATGTTGGATCCATGAGATGTAACACAAGGAGAGTGGCCTTTTTGGCATCACGGTGGGAGGAGTCCTTCATGGAGTTGGAGCTGTCAATCATCAGAATGACCTCAACCTCTGACTCCTCATCAGCCTCAAACTCGGGGTAAAAGGTCAACATGCATGCCTAGTAAAGACAACTCAATGGCATGCAATCACAAGCTGTCAGATTAACTGTCACTTTAGGTTATTTGAATGTTCAAAATTTCAAGATGCAAACCAAAACAGAGCTATAACAAAGCCCAATGGTGGGGACTTACATAACTAATGCTTGCTGTCTATTTCAATAATGTTTATTCCATTAACTACTTAAAGATACCGGTAATATAATTTTTTTAAATGTATTTTAAATGTAATACTATGTAATCAGCTTTGCCTCTGAAAAAAGCTGCTGTCTTGGAGACAATTAACTTGCTCTCCTCCTCTTACCGGATAATAGGTAAAATATTATATTCAATCTTTCTCTGCTTTCTAAATTTTATCTTTTCACCAAAAAACACTTATAAATATAATTTAAATTAAAACTGTTCCCTGAGAATTTCTTATATAGTCACGGACTCACCTGTGACCCTCCCTCATCTGACTCGACCCACATCCGTGGAACGTGTATTTCTGCTAGACCAACCAGAAGCTGGAATCCATCCTCCAACATCTGATTGTCTTTCATCTGCACCATGGCCTTTGTGGCCGTCCTCTGTGAATAATACAATTCATTATTGGTAATTTTTTAATATTTTTAATACATAAAGAAAATTGCCAGCTTACTATTAGAAGTTCTGACAATGTACATCTTATTTCAATATGTGCATTGTATCTTATCTTACTATCAGAAGTTTAGCCTACATGTGAGTTAAACAGAATAATTCTGTTACATCATAATTATAACATTAAACCAAAATCATTATAAGAGAAGTAGATAGATACATGTATTATAGATTACCTTGGAGAGTACTTTATGTGTGGGACACTCCAGACTCCGGATGTCAAAGGGCATGTCTACATACACCTGTACACTACAGCAGGTGTCTCCCACCTGGACCGTATCCCAGTCCTATAACATGGAGTAGACAGTAATACAGACTTATAACAAAGACATGTCTACATACACCTGTACACTACAGCGGGTCTCAGATACCTGTACTGTGTCCCAGTTCTATAACATAGAGTAGACAGACAGTAAAACAGAAATTATTTATCAATAATATATAAACAAAGACTATCCCCCCAAAATGGCCACTAGGAAAAATAATGGTTCCACAGTGTTGACACCAAATGACCATAAAAATACTATATTTTATATTTATTAACTAAAATATAGACTAGACATATACTGTATACAGGGAAATATTTGCCCCCATTTTATTTTTGCCCCTATCACCCTTGTTGTCAGCGGGCGAATTTAAGACTGGGCGAATACCAATGATCTTAGTTATCTCTTATTAAGTAAACAAGAATTTAAGACGGGGCGAAAACCGTTTGCAGGTGTAGAAGGATGAAAACAACCCTGTATACAGTAGTCAATGGCACTTGTTTTTTATATCTATTGCTTTGTCAAGAACTTGTCTGTTACAATTAAACATCAAACCTTATCTTTGAATTCCGGTGTGTCGACATATTTTTGTTTCCATGGCGCCATGCTGCCTGGGAGACGGAAGTTGATGAGGTCACCATCCACCTGTAGCTCTGTTACATAGGTGATCTTGATGACTACCACAGCCCCCTGGGGGAGGTTCCCCACACTGACCGTGAACACCTCCTGTAACAAACAAAATGTCTGCCAATTGTAAAATATGTATGTGATAAATTCAACATCAAGTCTTTGAGGAGTTAATTAAGGTCAAGATCTAGTAAATGAAAGGTGCCTACAGGTTTATGAAATTCAAGATATAAATTCTTTCAATGATGCTTCATAATAATAGCTTTGTTTGATAAGGTGTACCGGGGCTTAAATTTCTGCTAAACACAATGAAAAATCATGTTTTGAACTGACTTTTTCTACGAAATATGAAGGATATAAGTAACGAATCTCGGAGTTTTGTCCATTTTTTTACAAATGAAATATATCTAGAATGCCTACAGTCTCCCCAAAAACGGCATCAAACAAGCTCTTGACCTCCTCTTTAAAATGATGTCAAATTGAATATATAGGTATCGGGATTACTTTTTTCATGATTTGATTTAGAATGTCAAGAAACTGTGTCATTTTCTACATAATTCCTTTAAAGCCGAAAAGTACAGGAAAAATTTTCATCAAATCAATTATGACGTCATAATGGTTCTTGCATCAAAAAGACACTCTGGAATCATTTACTAGATCTTGACCTTAATATAATCTTTGTACATTAAACACTATTAGTTGAATCAGATGTATTTATATCTATTCTCTTTTTAAACTTAGCTTTCACAATATCCCAACTAGTTTTTTGAGAAAAATGCAATGTTGTTTGACCTTGACCTTGCTAATTAGTCAAATTACCATGGTTCAAGGTCATGACACAATGTCATAAACAAAATTAACCTTGATTCCAAGTATGAGTATCTGCTGTTTATATGGTGGGATGGACCGACAGACAAACAGAAAAACAGTAGGCAATAACTGTTTATAACTCTTTGTAAATGTATAAGAAGGGTATAGCAGTGAGGAAGCATATAATAGCAATCAATCTCATGACTATGGTCAGAGTCATTCAACAATATCAGTCTCTCTGTCTCTTAAGTTTTACCTTCATGAATATCTAATATTTTTTTTAAGGCATACGATTATTTAGGTCTACCTTCAGAATGTTCACCATACTTACTGCATTAATGACTTTGTGTCAATCACTCTAATATGAAATTGATTTTAAAAACTGCATCATATTTACTGGCGTTTCCTCGTCTTGGTCCATGAGGTAGGCCCCGTGCCCCTCCTGGATGGCCCGCTTGTATTCCCTGTGGGCTGTCTCTTTCTCCTTCACCTCCCCCATGATGTGTTTCCCGTTGATGAACGCCTCAAAACCACACACGGCCGCCATGTCATCCAGGGGGAAGACGTACTTCGCCTCCAGGGCCTGGTCACTGTTGTTGCGGTACTCTTGTAAAACCACCACCTGACAACAGAACAAAACACTAATTCAGTACTTGCATTACAAATGTTGATACATCAAAATCACTCTGTGTGTCCACTTTAATGAAATTTTACTTGTCAGTGACTCATTTGCATTGATCCTGATCATCGATTTCATATTTATAAATGACAGTAAAAAGTTAATCACATTTGAAGTTAGCTTTAATTATTGAATGCAATTTAAAATATAATGATCAGGGCAATTATAATACTATAGTGTCTGCTTGACTGTGCATAGATGTAATAATCCATTAGAAATTTTCTTAATTAATTTGAACTCATCAAACTCAAATGTTTTAAACCAGGCTATGTTTCAAATCTCTTCATTTCTAAGGGAATGTTTTAGGAATAGAATGTTTATTAAATGAAAGGGGATCCGAGGTAAATTTATGAAATTACTAATTTACTTAAATTGTTTACCTCCCCTGCCAGGTCGATCATTTTAGCTCGTATATGGGCTTCAAGTAGAGTAACAGGGGTGTTGTCATTGGAAACCAAACCGGCCTTGACCTTTGTCAATGGGTCTGTGACATCATGTACGTCGCTGATGTCTGCAAAATGAACCAGCAAAATATCTTGGAATTTTATCTATAACAGTTACTGTTCTTAAATTCCTGTCTAGTGAAAATAACACAGGTGAAAAAAAAATTCATATACATTTTCATTTTTTTGTTTATTTGAATTAATACATTTGTAGGTATACATGTATCTAAATTAAGTCTTATTCTCAAATTAAAAACATGTATAGCCAAGTCATTTCTTATTCAATGTTATTGTTTTATTATTTTATACTAAAAAGGCTTGAATTGGGCATTATGATGGATTCTCCTTTGTATTTTAAAATATTTTCTATCACTGACCAATAATGGTCTCTTCTAGAGTTTCCTCCCTTTCCAAAGCTTCCTTTTGAACAGAAATCTCAACAGGAATCTCATTGCCAATGGTGAACTCAATGAGATAACTCAGCATTTGTTGGTCTGTGCTGTACACAACAAACTCATCATCCTAAAGCCAACATGATGAAAACATTAATTTTGTGAGTTGTTGATACATGTACCAAATTTATACCAAGAAACATAATAAAAGTTAAAACCAGTCTTTATCATGATCATAGGTTTATTTTTGATGGTTCAGCATAGTGCAAATATCACAAAGAATCATGTATGCTATGAAGTACAAAGTCCTAATAAAATTAATACAAAATAATAAAGAGCAATCCCCAAAATTTTTTTGTGGTTCAGCATAATCCCAAAGAGACATGCATATCAGGCACATAGCATCAGGGGGGCCAGCCCCCCCCCCCCCTTTTTCTCACAACAAACATTTTTTTTAAAATCTACATACATGTACAAAAAAGTAAATTGAGATGGAGTTGGCCCCCCATTTTTTTGGGAGCATGTAAAAAATTGAATTAAAAGGAAGGAAATTAACAATGAGATTGCTGTTATATGAAGTTATACGTACGATATGCTCTGAATTTCAAAACCTCTCATTTTGCTGACCATTAAAATATCAGAAAACTTAATTTACAACAGATGAATCTTCCCCCAACAGTAAAATCCACTTATATCCCTAAAATCTACTGACCTGAAAACTTCATCTCTCGAAAGTAATGTCCACTAAAAAATCTACTGACCTGGAAGTCAGACTCCACCCCCTCTGTGGCAGCCACCCCATGGACACTGTGGTAGCCACTGGGTGGTGCCGTGAGGTCCCGCTGATATTTGTACACATCCAGTGTGGTTCCTAGTGCCACCTGGCTGACAAGCATCATCCGCGTGTTTCTGGTTTTGCTTGGTTTGGAGTATTTTATGCTCGTACTACAAAAAATTGCAAAAGTATCCCCTGTCAAATTTATGTACCACAACAAAATAACAAGCAAGAAAGTCATTGAAATTTACCATCATCATGTGTGAGTTTTAAGAATGTTATCATTATGATTGAAAACACACCTTGCGGAGCTTGCAAAATAGATCCCATGTCCCAGCATTCCTGGATCAGTTCTCTTTCCTCCGTAGTCATCGACGACGACCTTTGGCATCAGAAGACCTCTGTAAGATTATATTAACCATAACAACACTATAATTTCTCACATTACAACAAAAACTGAACATTTTTGGACAACCAGGTAATTAACTAGTTTTTACCTGGAGAGAATTCCAACAAAGTTTTCTGCATTGGAGGCATGAAACAGCGGCCTGGAACTCAGGTCTGAGCGGAATTTCTCACTCTCTGAGGGCCGATGTATGGCATAAATATTTTGAATTCTCATTTCTTCCCCTCTAAAACATTACATAATCCATAAAACAGAAAATTAGAAGATATCTTTAAATGTCATGTTATATGAAGAAGATAATGTGTTATCATCACTGAGGTTATATTGTATCATCACTGAGGTTATATTGTATCATCACTGAGGTTATATTGTATCATCACTGAGGTTATATTGTATCATCACTGAGGTCATGTCATATCATCAGTGAGGGCATTTCACCAATATTCTTGCCAAAATCTCTTTTAGACCGAGAATATTTTTAAATTATTTTGAAAGGCCTTACATTTTGAAATATCAGATATCTAAAATCCTGGCTCTGATAACAGCATCAACGATGTTGAACTCACTGTTTCAGGTTGAGGATATCTAGGATCGGTCTGGGTAGGCCTCCTGATACGTGGGATATCTGACATCTGAGGGCCTTGTACTGAGCCTCGGCATTGCCTCGCGTCAACCAATTTGTGGCCTCACTTACTGACACCATGTCTTTAATTAGCTGAAAGGAAACAATATAAAATGTTTAATTGATAATTAACAAAGAGAGAGTGGGCCTAGGGTAAATAAAGTTAGTGATGGGAATCGGTGAGATTTTCATAATCGATAATCGGTATCCCTCAACTAACTAATTATCGATTATAATCGGAGATTTTAATATTTTATAGTTTAGTGCTAAGTAAATGTAAATAAACAAGTTACAATTTACAGACTTGTTACTAGGCCTTTCGTATTTTAATTTACTTAGTATTTCTAACCATAAAAATGTTGTATTCAAAAGACTTTCTTTAGTAGGCGGTCAAACATTAATTTTCTTGAAACCAAAATACGTCCAAATTCAAGAATGTGCTTTATTTCTTGGGTAAGGATATGGAGCTCGTCTAACATGTCGATGTCTGTCAGCCATTATCAGACTGCGCGCCTTTTCAGGGTTTAGATAGCACGCGTCTAGAATATTCTGTTTATGATATGCGCTCCTTGAAAGGGAAAAAAACCTCAACCGATTAATCGTAATGAAACCTTTTATGATCGAGCGCTTAGAATGTGGTAACAATCGACTGATTTTCGATTATAATCGATGATTGGAACATCACTCAATAAAGTGTTTATCCAAGTAATGATAGAAGTCAGATATCTACACTCACATGACATAAGCAAGAGAGTTTTATTATGACACGATCCATGAAACGTGACATGTATGTTTATCGATTCCTTTGTCGCCTTTAATTTGGAAGCAGTTTGACAGCAATGGAACTTTTAAGTTAAAAATGTAGGACGATTCAAAAAACACAGGTCTGACAGCTTTTCAGTTATTGTTTTGGGGAAACACTGCAGTTTATTCCATTAGCCTACAACAAACTTGTCTGTTCACTATTCTCTGTGTATAAATATGTGTTGACATCACAGTGTACCTAATGAATTGACATAATGGCCTACCTTAGGTAAGACATAGTCGTATACAGTGTATAATACATGACATGGTGGTATCGTATACCTACCATAATGCCATATCTGACATATAGAATACCTGACATAGTGGCATACCTGACATAGGTCGAGTTTCCTGGCCAGCCATGACATGGAGAAGCTGGTTGTCCTGTATTGAGGGCTGTGAGGGAGGGCCGTGTAGAACTCCTCAAACAGAGCCTGGAGTTTACTGTTGTCTGATTGGTTCTCCTTCATCTGGGTCAAAATGGCCGTAGCCTTCTCAACCTGTGTGTCAAAATTTAATTTTGTAAGAATTTATTTTAGGGAACTCTTACAGTAAAATTGATAAAAACAAGCTTTCAAAACAAACAATAAGTATTACATAAATCCTCTCAGCTGTAGATCTCTTGAATTATATTATGGATGTCAATATTTGAAAAAACTGGTTCTTTACCTGCCTTTCCTATCAACTACAGTAGCATGAGTACTGTGTTAAAATTATTGCCAACTGACACAATATTTTGTTCTAATACAAATGGCCCTGTACATTTTGTGCTCACCTGGTCCAGGTTGATGGACTGCAGTGGACTACTCAGGACTTCCTCGATCTCTCCCCCTGCCTCCTGCCAAATGTGCTGCATCAGCTCCGCCACAGGGGCAGATAACTCTGTCTCTTCCATTCCATACTCCAGTATCAGCTGTTTCATTTGTTATTTCAAAAATAATGAAAACCTTATTGTCTTATCGTATTTCCTGCAAGTGATGCCCTCGAGAAATATGATTTTTCATGGGGGAATAAATCTTCATAATTATCTCCCTTCCCATCATGCAATAAATGTATAAAGTCTGCTATTTGAGTGACAGACAAATATCAGATACTAATGTGAAGACTTGTTTTATATTTGCAAATAACTTCAAGATAATTTTTATGGTGAGGGCAATATAAACTAACTAGTAAGTTTGTAATTCTTCCTAGCAGGTGGTCAGAGTTGAAACAACAACTATGGAAGAAGAATTATGACAAAAATGATCAATGAGCCCTATGGACAAAAATTTTATTTAGGCTGAATCAAGATCTGTCATACCTTCTGGAACTGTTTGGTTCCAATATTCTGACAGGGAGGATTGCGACAGACATTCAGGCCTCTCGGGGGATCCTTCATCTGTTTAAAGAGGAAGCTGAACACACTCAGAGCCTCCTCCGACGACTGCACAAAGCGGAATTCCTTGCTTTCACTGTCTGCTTTATCCTGGGGAATCAAAATACATAATACTTCTTTTAACTAAAGACTTAATTCAAATTTGCCATGTTGTAAGAATAAAGCTGATAAGGAAACAAAACTGTATTGTTCACTTATTTGTTAAAACTTAATAAAAAATGATTCCAAATGAATCCTAAAATTGTGTACATTCATTGTTGGTAAATTTAGATCTGCATCTGTTTACTCATATATTTTCTTATTTTCTACCTCATTATCATATAACATGAGGATTACAATTTTCAATAATTCTGTAATTTTTTGTATTCTTTGAAAACAATTCGTTTGCGTATGGGCTTCAGTAAGTTTTAAAAGTATCTATTGTTCCAACGCCGCATTCTCACCTGTAAATCCTCTACACTGCCTCTGTGAGAACAAACGCAAAATCTTGGTGGGGCATCCTTGTTGTCAAGGGCAGTAACTCCTGTAAAAGCGCAAATTTCCAGAACTCCAAACTGTGTGCTGTGGGTTTTCTTGTCATATTTCTGTGATCATAGAAATAATCAGGAGTAGGAAAGTAACAGGGCCATGTAGTATAATGAAATCAAACTCTTTAAGTTTGTAATATTCACCTTTTATTTAAATGTTGTAAAGCTGAATCAGAAAATGTGCATTTATGATTATTGTTGAAAAATCCCAGACTCTGGCCTGGGATAAATATTCACTTTAAATGTAATAAATTAAACAACTCATCGAATGTACTACAACATAAGAACTACAAAATATACATTTTTTTCTTCATATCATTTTTATTCAAAGATTTTAATTTACCTGAAACATGGCAAACTTTGCAACCTCGCTTTCTTCATCAAATGGTGGCATGTTTTTGTCTTTCTCCTTCCATGCTTTCACAGACTTTGGGTTAAAAGTAGAAACAGTTTTCCTATTCTTTCCTTTTGGCTTCAACTCAGATTTTCCAGCTTCAACTGGATAACAGTTAAATTATTGCATGGTCCAGAAAAACATTGTATGTAAGACCTGAGATTTCAGTGTTGTCAGTTTTTGAAAGTTTCACATGATTTATTGCATGATACAGTTGAATTTTGGTACATGCATGTCAAACATCAGTACATTTGTAGATGTATGTACAGGTACTATGGCAATGCGAGTTGGAAGCCTCAACCCCTGTTTCTGTATGATTTTTTAAAATAAACCTCTGTATCTCAAAGCTCTGCACGATAACATTATTTTGAATTTTTCTCCAAGTCCCATCATGTTGAAGATAATGAGGTTTAATTGTACATGTACATAAACATGCACATGAACATACTGCCTATTTTATGAAAATTGGTCACAAATTGATGTCCTAAACATGTGATTTTTTTCAAAACAATTCAGCACAGGTGCTCTTTTGATTTGATAACAATACAGCAGAGCAAGGGTTAATCTGTATTGAATGATTTTTGCTTAAAGTGAAATAAAAGTAATGTGCGCAATGGTAGAAGGGGGTTACATTCAAATAATATTAATAAATATGTGACTCTAGATGTGACCCTGTATTTCACCTCTATATCATTGAATGCCAATATCATTAAATTCCATGTTGATAATGATGTGACCTTGACTTTTGTCAAATAGGTCAGGGCCATGACACACCCTCAGGTCATGAGCACTCTGTACCCATTTTGAACTTCTAATGTTTCTCCTAAAAACGTATGATCAAAAATGTAATATAGACATACAGAAAGACATGATAATTCCTACAAACCCCCAAACTTTGTTGGCTATATACATAAAATAAATGATAATGCTGTTCATTGCAAAGCTTATTTTATTTTTAACTTAATCCCAAACCCCTTGTCAATTTTTTCAAGTTTTTTAACTTACCTGAAATTTTGCCTGAGCTGAATTCCTGTGCTTTTGTTTTTCCGACCAGAAGGTAATTGTCTGTGTCCAGTAGCTTCCCTTGACTGATACATTCAAAAATAAAGTCTAGCGAAACCACTGGGATGCGGAACTTTGCGGCCATTTTACATTTATAGCTGATGTCTGCTTTCTCTGCATCATTCAGCACAACATGTGTACTCTAGAGGTATCATAAAAATCAAAGAGTATACAACTTAATCATAAATAATAACAAGCATTCTGAGAGTATTGCATAAGCAATACATGTCCCCTACTGACATCACCAATTGTCCTTTTATGTGCTAAATAGATTTCGAGAACATTTGATAAAAGTATTTTACAGGACGAACTTGATTAGTAATTAAAAAAAAAGTCTTTTAAAATTAATTTCCTTATCATCTGTTGATCAATCTTAAGAAAACTCAAACTTGATCTTACGTTCTTAATTACAAAACTAAACAGAAAGTTTCAAATCAATTCCTCACACATAATGTAAAAAAGTCTGGAAATTGAAGTAGGGACGCAGCTATGTTAAGGCTGTCCGAAGCTAAATTTATATATCGGAAAAAGATACTGTTTTAATTATCAAATAAACACTTTAACCGGGCGATTTTCTTTAAATCTTTGTTACATTAATAAACAGCGGTATCCAACAATATATTTGATGCATTTTTGTGACGTCATATGTTGTTCTTAAGCACGTGACGTGTGTATCCTAACACAGCGTATGATCGATATAAATCGCATTGGCGCAAGTGATAAATGACATTAAATCAAATATATTTTTATTAAAATTCCTTCGATAAGTAATGTATTTTGCAGTCCTTGCTGGGGGTTCATATAAATATTTCGTTTATTTGAAATATTGTCAAAACATTTCGCCCCATCATCGAAATTAGGCACATTTTTACTTTTTAAGCTCGAATTACACAACATTGGGTTAATTCGTAGGTTTCCCCCAGCATGATTCACATTGGTACTTATTTTCTCTACCAGTTTCACGCAAAAAATACAAAGATTGTATTGATCTTTCACTTGTGCCAGGCTGTTTTTTACATGCATAAAAATATATCCATTCATTAGTTTACACTTAGCAGGGCGAGTCTCCAAACCATTAGTTTATAAATAGTCATTTACCTAATTCGAGGCTTTAAAACTGCCGATTTTTTTATACTAAGTAATGATAAAATTAAATTTAGTATTACTAGTATTTAAAACAGCTTCTATGTAAAGGAATCACGCGGTTTCAGTAAAATTCACTTATTTCGTTACGATACATTCCCTGGTAACTATCGAAAGGAATGCAGATCGTGACGTCAAAGTTAATTATGACGTCATATCGTATGAAGTTCAGACAAGTGACTTTCTACACATCAATTCGGGCAGCCTTAACATAGCCGCGGACAGAATGACTGACAGCCTTGCAATAAAGACTATAGTCCCTACAGTTTCACTGGTAGGGGACTACAAGCGAACTATGTAAATGTGTAAATAGTTTGCTTGTTTCTCTCTCTCTCTCTCTCTCTCTCTCTCTCTCTCTGTGCACATGACAATTTTGAAAAGATTTTTATGAGTCAAAATTTACCTATTCTTTCCTCATGTAACCTAAAGCACTTACAATTAGATATTCATGAAATGGGTAAATAAGAATGAACAAGGAAGTATTAAAAGTAATCTCCTCAAATGGATATCAATTTTCATTTTAGTATAAAATATGGTGAATGTGTAATTATCACAGTACATGTTGCAACTGATAGGACAACTAGTGTAAATATCATTCTCTGGACAACTGACTTTATAAATCTTCCTTAGACTTTCTACTGTAACAGAAGTCTGCAGAGGTTGTCTCACTATGCAAGGAAGTTGAGTATTACATTGTACCTTCTTGGTAACTATGTAGGAGATGACTCCTCCATTTTGTGTGATGGTACTCCTGACTTTCTGTTTCTTCTTGAAGCCGACACTGGTGCTGAGGTCCAGGATGATCTGGCACCCTGCCAACACTCCCGCCATATTGTCTACACAGCTAGCACAAGTCTCAATCTGTAGCATAAAACAGTTTCAATATACATGAAATTAATACTATGTCCCAAGTTTCTGCTTCCACCACTTTTTGCTTAGTATTTCGATAATTGTAAATACCTTTGTGCCCAAACTACGTTCATCTACTGATATGAAAAACGTCCAGATTTTCTGTTTTGAAACGCCCTCTCTACCACTTCAGTTTTCAAAACACAACCAAATATAGAAAGTCTACAGGGTTTTGCATTGCAAACAACATGAAACATGTAGAAAAATTGTGTGAGGTGTTCCTATTATCATTGACTTCTGAATGATGAAAGTTGTCAACATTTCCCATTCAAAATATCCGTAAAAATTCTTTTTTATCCAGGTAAAAATAGATGAAGTGTCAATAAAGAAATCTTGGATGGTTCCCCTTGTATCAATTTCAGTTGTAATTCTTTGACAGGTATGTGTATTCTGGTTAAAATTCGATCGTCAAAAATTAATGGAAAGAGTAACCTGGGACCAACTATTGCTATTTCAATATTCATTATGTACATGTCTTAAATATATTGTTATCATCATTACCCATAAAGGCCAAACAATTTTTTCAAACGTGAAATATGTAAAATAAAAAATAATGCATTAAAATTACAACAGACCCCTTAATTCACGATAACTGCCGTAGTGCTCTCTTGCAGGGCAAATTGATATACTTTGCCGAAGTTTTAGTAGGTAGATAATTAAATGACGTAAATGAAACAATTGACGTTATGTCATATTTTACCAAATGATGTCATTTTGCCCTGCAAAAAAGCAGTACCGCAGATACCGTGAAGGGGTCTATTTTCATATCTAGTCAGTTAGGAGATCGATACATGTTCTCAGAGATCAATCACACAATCATATACTGCAGTCGGGTAAGAAAAAATGCTTTAACTGGAAAAGCAAATTTAAAGTAGAATATACCTGTGTATACAGCTACTGTACATGTAATGCACATACACTCAGGTGCCAAATGTATGTCATTTTTTTTCTTTCACTATCAATATATTTCATTGAAAACCAACATTTTTTAAAGAATTGTTAAAAATAACCCCTGGCCCAATTTTAAAAAAATTTGGATTGATAAATTCAGAATTACTGTAGCTTTTTGGCATAATATTGAAATATTTTTCTAACTTTCTGCTCCTGAAAATTTAATATGAACAATCCTAAGTAAGATTTTTTGGCTTGGGTTTTGCAAAGGATGTATAGTACAGCTCTGAAACAATATTTCAATGTTGCATTTAAAATGCTAGATTTTACAAATGAGCTATCAAAAAACTATTCCCAATGAATGTCAAAATGTGCAAATTGAATCTGCATTAATCAGTAGCCTACAAATTTCCTCAAAATCTGACAAAAATGACATCAGAAAACCCTTGAAAAATAAGCCTTGTTTTCAATGAAATCTATGGTGAAAAAAGAATAAATTGAAATACTTTTGGCACGTGAGTCTGTGTACATTTACAGATATATAAACATTTCTACAACAATTTATACTTACCCTACAAAAAACCCGGCGAGTAACAAGTTGACATTTTAAAGAAGTTCATGTTGAACATACATGTATAAATAAACTATATGATTATTTACAGCAATTTCCTGGACTCTGTTCGGAAGTTCGTGCTTTCATCATGTATACTGTATTAATATTGGGCTTAAATCATTTAGTTTTATCATTATGCTTGTAAGTACAGGTCTTATAATTGATCATGATCCATTGTTCAAATATATCCTGCGTCAAATTATACCCTCCTCAATCCATCGTCCCTTGCAGTCGCTGCAAGAAACATCGGAACTCCTCGCCGAGTTTAAAAAGTGAAAGTAGAATACAGCTGGGGCGCACTCGATTGGAACCGTTTGGTAGGTTACACTTAGAAGGCCTTCTCAGCCTTCCGCACCAAAGATGGAAGGATAGCATTCCGGTATGGCGTCAAGTAGTAATGTCTTCCCCCCACCAGAATACCTTCCAGTAGAGGGTAAGGCAGTTGTTTAGTCCACATCTATAAAGGACATGGGGCGCCGTTTTAATATTTTTGAGGTATTTTCAGATATCAGAAAATACGATCCATTTTCTGATATAAAAAAATCGATTTTCTGATATCAAAAAATCATTTTCTGATATCAGAAATTCGATTTTTGATATCAGAAAATGATTTTTTGATATCAGAAATTCAAACTGATTTTTTGATATCAAGAATTATATTTTCTGATATCAGAAATTCAAAGAAAATGGCGAATAAATTTCACCTATTTAATGAATACTCCCTTGACCCAAAATTAAATTGCCGAACTACAGAGCCAGATCTGCATTTAAATATTTGTTCTCTTTTATTTGAATATTAATTTTAATGTAAAATTTAATAAGTGTTCTTGATAATTCTGGTCTTATGTATTGAAAGCGCTGACTGTACGCCTGTATAACTCTTTATATTATGCGAGTCCAGATCATTTTTTTTAGGATCAATTCAATATTCACAGCAAATCGCAAAGAAAGCAGTGTTGATCATTGTATATGTGGTAAAACTTGCCAGAATGAAACCAGGTTTAAAATAAGGCATACATTATTATTCTTAAGAGACATCTACAGGCTTGAAACACAATTTCTTACAAATTACAAAAGTTGCATTACAGGGAGCATTCATTATGTTGATAGTAATTTTATGTAGGTCTTATTTTCTGATATCAGAAAATGTAAATGATTTTTTGATATCAAAAAATGATTTTGTGATATCAAGAATTCGATTTTTTGATATCAAAAATGATTTTCTGATATCTAGAATTTAAATTTTTGATATGCAAAAATCAACTTTAATTCTTGATATCAAAAAATCTATTTTGTGATATCAGAAAATCATTTTTTGATATCAAGAATTCGAATTTGTGATATCAAAAATGATTTTCTGATATCATAAAATAGATTTTTTGATATCAAGAATTATTTTTTGATATCAATAATTCGAATTATTGATATCAAATATTTATTTTTTGATATCAGAAAATACCTCAAAAATATTAAAACGGCACCTAATACACCAGCTCGACGCCAAACCGGAATGCTATTCTTTCCTCTTTGTAAATACCCTGGAATCACTCTTTCCATATATCCATCTATTTTGCCTACAGTGTATATCATCTATAACTCTGCAAAAGTACATGTAAGCATTAAAGCCTTATGATAAATTGCAGAAAGCATAATATGGGGTGAAAATTTGACCATAAACATTTTAATGACTTAAACTTTTCAAGTTAAAAATACAATAATATTCTTTTGAGGTTTTAAGTTCTTCCGTATATATATTCTCTACTCTTGGTTTTTAAGAATTAAGTAAAATTGTATAGAATTTACTAGCATAGCTGAGCTTGTAGCACATGCAAGAATGACAAAGTCATCTCTTTGCCTTTTATAACTGACAGTTATAAAATATAAAATATGAATATGCCAATTTTGGGGGGATAAAAATTATTTCTATTATCCCTGGGCCAAACCACCAGGTAATTTTTTATATATATTTTTTTAAATTCATTAATTGGTGACTTTTTACAATCCTTTTCATGTATTTTAAAGAAAAGGAAATCCCAAGTGCAGAAATACCAAAAATATGGGGAAAATGTGATAATTTAGCGCTTTTTGAACAAATTCCCATAAGGTCCCATACTAAAAATTGATAACTTTCGAAACGAACCTCTAGGAATTCGGGGAGGTAAATAAATATTTTTTTTCATCTAAAAATAATTGATATAGAAGGAACACTGCATGTAAGAAATTTATAAAACATATAGGGTAGTAATAATTAGACTCGGCCTCGTTAAACGTGATTGAATTAATTTTAATCGAACAATAAATGAACATAATTCATATTTAAGGAATAAAAACTATGGATATAAATACGGGATGGTGTGTAATCATTTAATTAACCAAGAGTGAAATGTAGATCTGATCTCGTATTAACTTATAGTGATATCCTTTTAAAAGTTTTAAAAAAGTAATATTTTTCCTTAACTTACTTTCGCTGTATATCTACTTATATTGTTATAAAACGATACTGTAATATACTAAATGTTATCAATGCCAAAGAAACGATTTTTACAATACGTTATCTTATTTTCAATATTCATGTACATATGATACATGCCTTTACATTTAAATATAAATGTCAGGGTGTTTATTCTGCTTGTTAGTGCAATATGCTGTAAGCGATAAGGGAACTAAACTAGTGATATATGTACGGTAAGACAGTCTACCTAATTGTTTTTTTTACACACTGCAATCACTGTTTTGATTACATCAAGAATTAATGACTTCATCTGTAGTCAGTGTTACCATACTCCAGTACAGTACAGTAAATAAAGGACAATATCGGATTATCACATTAATAATGACAAATTACATGTACATGTATATTTAAAACACGGCTTGAAATTTGTATATGATGGTTGTGGTAAAGAAATTGTTAAAGAGTAGATAATTAGATGTTAATTTAATAAACCGTGTATATTTCAAAATAGGCTATAATAATTATGTATACATGAGCATTTATGCATATAAATGGATCTCTACATATTTACTCCTTACTAAAATTCTTACAGAAGTTAAGGAGAAGCTTCAAGAGTACTGTACTACAATATACTCCAGAAGTGGTGTGAATCAGATGTGGATACTAAAAAACTCTAAAGAATTATTACAAACTTTATGGTCACAAAATCTTACCAAAATCAATAGCATCAAAACGTACGATTTTTCAACGCTTTATACAACCATTCCCCACGACAAATTAAAATCTAGACTTTTTGATATCATCGACAGTTGTTTCTTCAATAAAAATGGAAGTCGTAAAAATGCTTACCTTGTCATTGGAAACCTAAAAAACTATTTTGTTAAAAACCATTCTGATTGCAC
>WFKH01011925.1:12771253-12788755 GCA_016163765.1 Magallana hongkongensis | reverse complement strand
ACAAACGACATAAAAGGGTATTGCGTTATTTCGCCTCATGTTAAAAGCCCCTCACGTCGGAACGGGTATTGTTGTATTAGACTATAAATAAAGGTCATAATGTTCAGGTATATTAAAAATAAACCTGTGTTCATTTTGTTCGCTAACATTTCTGAAGTTTGCTTTGTTTACAATCGCTGCATAGCATGTGGATTAATAAACTCATTCATTTGGGGGACGAAACCAAAAAGTTCTCTTTTCTAAACATACCCATGATGCATTTTGGTTTGTTTTTTTCGTTTTTCCATCGAGAAATTATTTTTATTTACTTTGAATATTTCTAGCTTTGAAAGGAGGACGTTTCTGCTGGCGTTAATAGGGGAAAGTCAATAACTTTCTAAGATAATTTGTTTGTATAATAACAAAACAATCGGACCAAGCAGCTTTAATTAGATTGTACATTTGTCTGAATGAAGGTGCTTGGGAGTCTTTATAGGTCGTATGCTATTAGTTTATAAAAGGATAGACAAGGTTTGGGAAGAGAAAAGTATTGCATGAAACATATCATTAAAGATATGGTATGGAGATTATACACCTTATTTTCAAATTTCCGTTTATTAGAAAAAATATCTGTGGGATATTTTTGGATCGACATCATGTACTTGTAATGACAGCTGTCTAAATATGATAGTTTGTGTTTCATGTTTCATTCATTTTCTATGTTGAATCAGCTGTTTGTGTACCATGTGACCTTTATGTGTACTGATGTGTATGACGTCATGTTTTCTGTGTTCTTGAATAAATGTTAGAAATGGACGCACGTGTTTTCTTGGTGCTCGTCTAAACATGGTGTCAGAAGTGGCTCCTCAGTGAAATTAAACCTACAGTTACTATCGCTGAGCTAGCGGAAACGGAATCATGCCTCTGTTCAACCCCCCTGAAAGTTTTAACTTCAGCAACCCAACGGAATGGCTCGACTGGAGGGAACGATTTTCGCGCTTCAGAATGGCGTCGAAATTGTACAAGGACAACCCGGAGGTCCAGATCAGCGCCCTCATCTACGCAATGGGTAAGGAGGCTGAACACATTTTTAAGTCCTTCCAATTTGCTGATGACGAGGATAAGAAGAAGTTCGAAAAAGTATTTGAGAAATTTGACGAGTACTTCGTTCCAAAGAGAAATACTATTCACGAGCGAGCCAGATTTCATCAGCGTGCACAACAACCTGGTGAGTCAGTAGAAACTTTTGTAAGAACTCTCCACGAAATTTCTGAACATTGTGACTTTCCTGACAAGAAAGAGCAAATTCGAGATAGATTGGTGATTGGAATAATGGACAAAGAACTCTCAGAAAAATTGCAGCTCAGATCAGATCTGACACTCGAGAAAGCAGTCGAAACTGCGCGGCAATCAGAAATGGTGAAATCACAGATCAAGGACCAGAGTGTGTCAGCTACAAACGTGGAGACAGTTCGCAAGCACAGCGCTACAGGTCAGAGTCCGCAGAGCAATAACAGCCGAGGCAGAGGTCAAGGTCGTGGACACAGATACACACATAGCCGTGGCAGAGGTAACCATCACAGGAGACATGGCCAAGGGAAATGCAACAAGTGTAACCTACACCATGCAAGGGACAATTGTTTTGCTAGAGGCAAACAGTGCAGACGGTGTCACCAATATGATCACTTCGCTGTGTGTTGTAGCCAGAGTAGCATAGCAGAGATAGTGCAATCCGAGCCGGAAGAACCATATGAGGAAACAGGATTTCTTGGATCTGTCACAACCTGTAATGACGATGAAGCAGCGTGGAAAATAAATCTGAAAATCTGTGGAAAAACTGTAACATTTAAGATCGACTCAGGAGCGGACACCTCAGTTATGGGTGAACCAACTTACCATGCACTCCAAAACCGACCAAAACTGGAATCTGCAAACACAGCTTTATTCGGACCAGGAGGACGTATCAATTGTCTTGGAGTATTTACAGCTGAGACCAGCTGCAAGGGCAAAAACTTTGTATTTCCAATCCATGTTATCAAAGGAACAAGTAATTTGTTAGGATGATCAGCTGCATACAAGTTTGGATTAATTCAGAAAATTGACAGTATTGAACCAAGTTTGTTTGGAAGTTTTGGACTTGTAAAGTGTGAGCCTGTCAGAATCACACTAACTGAAGGTGCAAAGGCGTACTGTCTAACTACTGCTCGTCGTATTGCATTCCCACTGATGCCAAAGGTAGAAGCGGAATTGAACAGATTAGAGAAGGAGGGCATCATCGAAAAAGTGGAGAAACCAACGGATTGGTGTGCTCCTATGGTGCCAGTGTTAAAGAAGAATGGAAATGTGAGGATTTGTGTAGATCTCAAGAAGCTTAATGAAGCCGTGAAAAGAGAACATTTCATGCTTCCAAATCTTGATGATATTTCTCCGAGATTAGCAGGATCAACATTGTTTTCCAAACTCGACGCATCAAGTGGATTTTATCAGATTCCTTTGCATCCAGACAGCTGCGAATTGACAACATTCATAACCCCGATGGGACGTTACTGCTTTAAACGAGTACCATTTGGAATTACATCCGCCCCAGAAATCTTCCAGCGCAAGATGACTGATTTACTGCGTGGAATTGAGGGAGTGGAAGTTATCATTGACGACATCCTGATTCACGGAAAAACACGCAAGGAACATGACAGGAGGCTTGACACAGTGTTGCGCAGAATTCATGATTCAGGACTGAAATTGAACCGGGAAAAATGTGAATTCCGTAAGATTGAGATAGAATACTTTGGACACAACATTTCATCTGAAGGTATCCAACCAAGTAGCAGCTGAGTTGATGCCATTAGACAGATCGAAACTCCGACCAACCTTACCGAACTACGCAGATTCATTGGTATGGTGAACTACCTAGGACGATTCATCCCTGATCTAGCCTCAGTAATCAGCCCAATGACAGACCTACTGAAATCCGGAAATGCCTGGTTGTGGGACCAAGCTCAAGCTAATGCATTCAGTCGTGTTAAGGAATTACTTACCTGTGCTCCAGTGTTGACATTCTATGATCCACAGAAGCCTATTGTCGTTAGTGCAGATGCTAGTAGCTATGGCTTAGGGGCAGCACTCTTTCAGATGGAAGGAGACAAATACAAGCCAGTGGCATATTGTTCACGTAAACTAACTAACACTGAACTAAAGTATGCGCAAATTGAGAAAGAATGCCTTGCGTCGCTTTGGGCTTGTGAAAAATTCTCGCGCTATGTGGTAGGACTAAAATCATTTAAGCTGCTCACAGACCACAAACCCCTCGTCCCTTTGATTAATACTCAAGACTTGGATAAAGCACCTTTACGTTGTCAGCGTATGCTTATGCGACTACGGGGATACAGCTTACATGCAGAACACGTTCCAGGAAAACACCTTATTGTTCCGGACACACTTTCAAGAAGTCCGATAGGAAGACCAAACCAGAATGATACCTTTGCGGACGAAGTTCAGTGTTATGTTGATTCGCTAGAGAACTCAAGACCATTGACCGACAAGCTATTAGAGCAAATACAGAAAGTCACAGGAGAAGACAGCATCCTACAAGAGGCCATCAACCATACTCGAAACGGATGGCCAACACACCTGAAATCCATTTACAGAAGTGAATTGCGGGACTACTTTGCAATACGCAGTGCACTGTCAGAGTCGAGAGGACTACTCTTGTACAGAAATCGTATTGTAATACCCGAGACACTTAGAAACAAAATTCTGAGGAATATACATGAGGGACACCTTGGACTTACAAAATGTAGAGCACGAGCTCAGGATTCAGCTTGGTGGCCTGGTATCTCACAGGACATTCGCAATTTCGTTAATACTTGCGAATTTTGTCAAACACACCGTCAATCGCAACATAAAGAACCATTGAAGTATACTCCATTACCTAGTCGACCATGGCAAAAAGTCGCTGCAGACCTTTGTGAGTTGAACGGAAAACACTTTATAGTTGTCATTGACTATTTTTCCAGATTCATTGAAATAGCTTTCCTACAGTCTATCACCAGTGCACATGTTATTGGGAAAATGAAGAATATATTTGCTCGATGGGGAATACCAGAAGAGTTGGTATCTGATAACGGTACCCAATTTACCTCGGAAGCTTTTCACAAATTTGCTGAAGATTACAAATTCCGACAGACGTTTACGAGTCCTCATTATCCGCAATCCAACGGGGAAGCAGAAAGTGCTGTAAAGATCTCAAAACGAATTCTCCGCCAGGATGATATCTTCAAAGCATTACTATCACACCGCAATACCCCTATTGAAGCGACGGGTAAAAGCCCAGCTGAACTTATGATGGGGAGAAAGCTACGCACAACAATTCCCATGATACCGGAAATGCTAGACCCAGAATGGATGGACCGCGATGACATTTTCCTTCGCGATCAACGATACAAGGAACGGTACAAATGTAGTTATGACCAACATTACAATGCGCAACCATTACCCGAACTAAAGCCAGGAGATTCAGTCAGAATCAAAACAGACAAGGACAAATTATGGCTTACTCGAGGAACTGTACAGGAAGCAAATACTAAAAGGCGATCGTACACTGTTGAAACCCCCAGAGGAACATACTGCAGGAACCGCCGACATCTCCAGAAAACCGACAGACCTATACACTCCAATTACAGTGAACCGGTAATACCCTCCGAAACGTTCGTCCCAGATGCCGATCCAAATCCACCTGTCACTGATAAGGAATTGCGACCGCAAAACCAAAACGCGTGTGATATTCCTACAGTTCCGCAGTCGCCTGGAGTCACTCAAACGCGCAGTGGACGAGCTATCAGACGTCCAAAGAACCTGGACGATTATGTTTGTTGAATGACTATGTGTTGTATGAATGTGTCGTTAGCAGAAGACTTGTATGTTCTAAGACTGTAATATTTGTGTCTCATGTGTATCATAAATGTCCTTTGCAATAAGGTTACTTACCTTTAAGTTTCTTCTTTAACACTTTTAGCCAAAAGGGACTTGTTTAAAATTTACTGTATTTTCTTAACTGGGAGGGGGAGGTGTTTCATGTTTCATTCATTTTCTATGTTGAATCAGCTGTTTGTGTACCATGTGACCTTTATGTGTACTGATGTGTATGACGTCATGTTTTCTGTGTTCTTGAATAAATGTTAGAAATGGACGCACGTGTTTTCTTGGTGCTCGTCTAAACAGTTTGGTTAAAAAAATAATTGTCATATATTTTGTACTTCTTTAAAATAACAAGTAAATGTTTAGGATGTTCGAGTATTTCTTGTAAATTTTAACTGAATGTTTTGAAAAACATTTCAAGCCTATGTCAAACATTTGGGATTCTTCCCTTTTGGTATACCTAGAAACTTCGAATGCTGACTTTTAAGGTAATACATGCATTGTATTACTTTTTATTTACACATAAATTGAACCATCCGTCTTACATTGTGCATGTTTTGCTAATTGAATGATTTTCATGTATGTTTATATCAGATTTCGCGTTAAACATTAAATGAAATGTTTGTATCGTAATAAAAACCTGTTGATTTATGTCGCTCTCACTATCGATGTCTTCCTCTCAGTACATCCTGAAAAGCGGATCGGAATTCGGAACTGCTGAGATTGTACAAAAACGGATTTAAAGTGGAATTGAAATAAGTCAACCAAAATACTACAGAATACATCACGTCCGACACTAAATCCGGGCGAATCGCTCTTACGTCAAAAACAACATGGAACGGAACCCAGCAGAGGAGATAACCAACGATGATATAGGTCAAGGTTATGAACACTCGAGCGTCCTTGTTAGCTTTTTTCACCCGCAACTTTGGTTTGTCTGTATTACGGTCCCACTTTTTAGGCTGTTCAGAAGTACCAGGTGACGAATCAAAAATAGATTCATCTTTATTAAAATTAAGTACTTGCAATTTGTTGCTTGCATTATTTTCGCATGCATATGAAACAGACGGAATGTTGTCCGTTTCGCTGACCTGGCAGGTGTTGACAACAGACGCGATCTGTTGGCTCTGTCTTGCCATAGACGCAGTCACGCCGCTTCTCTTGTTCTCGGTCATGGCTATCTTTCTTTGACGACGGACGACAAAGAGCACCCGAAGGTAGCATCCGAATAGAACAAGGAACGACCCGTGATATCCGAGGACCCCAATCACGATGACCATGAGCTTGTTTAAGGACGGATCCCAGAAACAGACGTCGTCTGCTACATAGTTCTGAACTCGATCCAACACACAGGGTGGAAGCCACAACACTAACGTGAACAACCTAAAACAAGAAATTGGAATTTCTTGCAAAGATCGAAAAGCTACCTTAAAATTAAGATAAAATTTTTAGCAGAAGCTATTTGAATAAAACATTCTTTTAAAATTTGTTTTTTTTATATCATTATCTTTATAGATTTTGTCTTACTCGACACAAAGAGTGTTAGCATTGAGCGTAACAAATCTAATGAAAAATAATGCCATCCAACAACAAGATTAATATCTTATAGAATATGTTATAGTCTGAAAACTCCGAAAATCTGACTTCTCATTCATCTTGTAAATTATCACGGTATCTTCTTGTACCGTTATCATCGCATAACTGGTCTAGCGTAATAATTCAGAGCTTTCAACTTTATTCAGATCTAAAAAAAAAAAAAAAAACCACATGACTTTGTTTGGATTCCAGTTGGTGGATCCAAAAAAACCAATATCGATCAATACACATTTTTACTGTTCATCAGTGTTTTCATTTTGTTATTTTTATCTGTAAATTATTATACTACTCCGTCTGCTCAATATCATCCCTCCCTCCATCAACAAGAAAAAAAACTCGCTCAAAAATCCTATAAGTGATCGTGATAAACAGATAATATTTTTTTTTATTTTATTAAAAATACCTTTTATGCTGAAAAATCGTTCAAAGTTTGGCGATGAATTGAAAATACTCATAATCATCAACTCAACTTCACAACTGACCTAAGATTAAAACTGTTTACATGGCCATTCATTAAAAGACAAGGATTTATGTATACTCCTCCATGGCACCTGATCCTGCCTCTGAGGTTTTCCAGATGTCCGTGATTGCTCTGTTCCTGACTGTTACCGCCAATACTGCAATTAGTCATACCAATGCTGGTTGTTACCGCCAGTACTGCAATTAGTCATATCTATGCTGTGATGTCATCAGTTTTTGAGCTCAATATTTTTGTGTGTAGAGTCCGTGAAATTTATAGTGTGAGGCGGTCTCATGACTATGATCACTTTGTACTGAATTTTCACTGGAGGAAACTACTTAATTGGTGAGTGTTATAGCGTGTATATTGTTAGAATGTTTTCCAATGCATATGTACATTGTGCAGTAGAATTATAGTACATTTGATAATTTTCATACTTTAGTGTAGGTATAAAGTTATTACTGATGCATATATGCATGGATATTTCAAGGTCATTATTAATGATACATTGATAAGTCTATTTGTATGTAGTTATGTGTAATTATGAGGCATGTGTGCAACTTCGCTGGATTGTGTTAGATTTATAATTGATATATTACGGGAGGTAACTCCATTTGCAACATGTATAATATCATTGTAGTTGTCCAGAGTTATGCCTCTTTGTTTACATTTGTCGGTAGCCAAACTTTGCTAGGGCATTTCAGATTTATATAACTAGATGCATATCTTATTATGATTAATTGAAATTAGATTATACTGATATATCTGATAGTCATACATTTCATCATTGTTAACATATATTTGCTAGGATGAATTTGTGTGTTTTTTGAATTAGTTTATTTACAATATTTTTTCTCTATTTTTTGTAGTAAATCGTCTAACGTCTAACGTCTATCGTCTATCGACTTACATCTATCATCTAGAGTCTATCAACATATTGTTATATACCATATATTCATTGGTCATCAATCGTGTATTGTCCGACACCCTCCAAAATAAAGACGCATTTACAAGAGTATCCTTCAGTTTCCTTATTTCACTGGCCAGTACACTGACTATTGATTGAATACTGAATTTTCCATGGATTTTTCTCCGTTTATCCCCGATCATGATATTTTTCCCAAATTACATTTTTCCCGAATTACGACATTTTTCAAGAAAATGACATTTTTACCGATATGACATTGGGCGCACGCGGGTGTGACCGGTCAGCAGAGGATGCTTACTCCTCCATGGCACCTGATCCTACCTCTATCTTGTTGGAGGTCCGTGTTGCTCTGCTTTGAATTTGTATATTGTTCTTGATTTTTGAGATGGTTGACGGTTTGTTATTGTCCTTTTTTCATGTACAAGTATACCCTTTAACCGCATTAAAAGCGGGTTTTGAGATGGTACTCGATCATTCATAATTAAGGAAATCTGCTGAAGGATAAACGAGACAAAATACGCTAAAAGGAAATGGATTTTGTACTAATATTTTCAGTAGAATATAATGCCAAAGTTATACCCCCGCTCCGAAGGAGAATGCAGACTCATTTGCAAATTACTTCCAATTACTTTGAAAAATGTAATTCATTATGCTAAATTACAAATACTTTTTGCAATTACCCCATCCTTGTCTCAGGGGATGTATTTTTGTACCAATCGGACGTCAACGTCCTGTTAAATGACGAGTTTGTTTATTTTTAAACTAAATTTTAAAATAAATTTTCGTCAAAGATTTCTCAGCAACTATTAATTGAAGATGCTTGAAATTTTAACACACAATTTGTTTAGGCGTGCTATATTGTGGGCTATATTTTTGTACTAATCGGACGTCAACTTCTTGGTAAATGACGACTTTGCTTATTTTGAAAAAAATAGATCATTCAATCTCAATGTGAAAAGGCTACTAAAGTTATGTATAGTGATAGGCACTAATATGCAATTATATTGCACTGGTTGAACAATTATATCTGATATTTTGTAAACATATCTTAAACCTAAAGGCTTCAACACCAAATTATATGGTTTATGGGGAACTCGGACGATATCCATTAATAATTAATGTTAAAGTCTGCATAATTGCATTTTGGAGCAAAGGATGACTGCACTTAGCGCCGGGTTTTGGGCCCTTTTCGGTCGCTTCTGTTGCGTTTATTTCTTAACCTAATATCACTTTTTTTAACTTTTTAAAAAGTCTAGTCAATTTCCAACATGAATTAAGATTTTAGACTGTGATACAATAAGCTCATTCTATGTTTTTCTCCTTACAACTTTCGAAAAAAGGAGAATTTTCGCTTATCTGCCCTTGATCAAACATAAGATTGATATTAATATGCATGAGAGGTGGAGCTGACATTATCAGAATGGTACTAAAATTAGACTAGCATGAATAACATTGTCATGTATAAAAATTTAATATGTGATCACTCTTTCACCATAACCCTATCTATTATGTATGGTACAAGTATACTATTTACTATGGTTTTAACAATTAAACCACGCCCATGTAAGTACAGAAGACTTTAAATCAATGCTTGACAACTTACCGTGTTCAAAAACATTGTCCTAGTTAGCACATAACATGCTACCTTACACGTCACGTGATAGAATTTTGTATTCACAAAGTTACCTGAGGTGAGAAATCACGTGGTGAATTATAATATTCAACATGCATCAAGCCTTGGTTACAACAGGAAAGCGAAAGTAAGAAGAAGCAGTTTTTTCTCATTTAAACCATGAGCGCATGTTTGTCTATTAATCTCCCTTTGACATAACTTTGATAATGCAAATATACAACTACTGTTAAAGGAGAACAATAGACAAACATGCGCTGACTATGTATGAAGTCAGTATAAAAGTGGGCGTCCTCATTATCGTATGGAGATTCAAGAAATTGTGATGACCCCCGCCTATGAAAACAAATTCGTACTGGGTAACAACATACTTTTGTTTAACGCAATTACGTAAAGTTGCAGTTTAGATGTTGATCATTTCTGCAATTGAAAGAAAAATTCTTCTTTTAAAAGTTTATTTTCTCGCAAATATTGCATGTCCTTAAGTGCAGTCATCCTTTGTTTTTTTTTTCCACAAAATAATAAAGTTTCGTCAAAATTACAGCATGTAATGGGTAAAATAAACAGACCCTAGTTTTAATTTAATGTTAAAATATTTAATGATTGTGGTCTATTTTTTAATTTGTTCCAACAAAATGTAAATATCCAGTGGCTTAAGAAAACTGTTTTTCATATACTCCTGGACCAATTCAAGCAGTCGCGGAATACTGAAATGTATAATTCATCAAAAGGTATTAACTGTAGAATTTTAAAACCACGTTATCCTTGAAAAAATACTTATTGGATCGAGGCAAACCCAATTTGCGATACAGTTGCTGAAAATTTGAAAATATAAGTAAAAAGGAATCATTCTTTGAATATTATGACGTGATAATTTTGGTCGGGGCTTGATCAAATCTATCATAAAGCCATTCGGGCTATACTTCTTATTAAATACGATCGGAGAATGTTATGAAACAAATGCCCACTAGTTTAATCATAATATATAATTTAATATTTTTTCCATTTGAATCCTTGGAATCCTGGAAAAAATCTGAATCCGCACATAAAAACGTTCCCTGTATTTCAATGGTACGTTTTCTCAGGTTACTATTTCTCCAGGGTACGATTTCTCTTGATACCTCTTTGCACGCCATCTACCGTTTATTGAGCGCATGATTGCATTCTCTCACCAGAGGTCGTGCTACACAAGCTTCGCTTACACCTCTGTCAACGTCGGAAAAATAGTCTGTCACATGATCAAAACAAGCATGGCAAGCACATGGTATTGTCGATTTGTTTCTTCTGTACAATCAGCTTGAAGGGGAGTCATCGACGGGCGAAGACTTTGAGAAAAACATCACAGGAGGTGACATGGCTGCTGATTTATGTAAAATCATCGATAAATCGGTAGCGTACAGAAACTGATTTTTCAAGCATCTGTAAAACTAGAGATCATGTGATCATATTTTAATTTTTACCTCCGCAAAATAATTCCCCTCAGTAACGTTGAAATAAAAATAAATAAATGCGTTAAAGATTTTTTAATTATTAGAATCATATTCATAGATAAAAGGAATAAATACATAGATTTTAATTAAACTTTGCTGTATAGCACGACCTCTGGTGAGAGAATGGCATGATTGTTGGTTTTGCATCGGTGTCTGTTGATTTTGCAAAAGAGGCTGCTGGTTTTGTTTATAGCTGGACTAGTACTGTTTCGTATTTTAGTATGTTTTTAAAAATAAGTTGTTCATTTTGCATTAACGTCTTTTTTTACCATATCTGCCACCCAAACATCTCCATGATAATCAATTTTCTATACATGTATGTATATTAAAAAAAAAGGATGTTTGCCGCGAGAAAAAGTGAGAATGATCAACTGGTAGAATATCAATATCAACCACGTAAGCGATCTCCCAATAAGGGATCCATGTTTTAAAGAACATTAACTCTTAATTTCAAAGGCCTAGAAGGCTCATTCGAGATAAGATTCGAGATTCAAAATAAAGATTCGAAATACGAGATTCAAGATTCGAAATTTGAGATTCAATATCTAAATTAACCAATCAAATCAAGGATCTGAAACCTGTATCCTAGCGACATCAAACTGTTCTAAAAAAAAGATCATCCGTACATGCTCTTATATACAAATAAATGCTATGTTCACTTCTCCCTAGCTAAGTGAATGCCGACTGTTAATCCCACCCCATTATCTTTCATTTAAAAAAAGACCAAGAAAGTTTACCACAATTGATGTACCCTACTTGACATGGCTAAATATTTTTTAAAGATGAATAGTATGATAAGTCAATTCTCAAGTAAGCAATATACTGAATTTTCAAAAGATACTTACCAGACTCCAGCCACCATACCAATAGCTTTCTTTGTGTTGTTGTGCGACTTATACTGTATAGGCCAGCTCACTGCCCAGAACCGGTCAATGGAGATAATGCAGAGAGTAAAAACTGACACGAACGTCATTCCGTAGTCAAAGAAAATCCAGACACCGCACATGACCCGCCCAAACGGCCAGTACCCCAAGATATTGTCCAACGTGTACAAGCTCATGGCGGTGACGGCAACCAAAACGTCTGTGAGAGCCAGATTGACCACGTAGATATTGAAGACGGTCTGAAGGCGCTTGTTGCTTTTGACGGCAATTAGAACCAGAATGTTACCAAAAATAGTCACGGAAACAATCAGGGAGAGGAACACTCCTAGCAAGATCTTGCTCCAGTGTATACCCAGGCCCGGCTCGTCGGACGACGTGGATACATTCATGGTGTGGTTCCGACAAGTCGTTATGCTCTGTGGTTATAAGCCTAGTGCTGCAAAGATATATAGCATCCCGGTTATATTCCAGTAAATTGTGTCAATATTCGCCGAACACTATTCAGGCATACATCATATGGGGATATTCAATAGTGGTATTCATAAGGTTTTTTACTTCCAGATTGAGTAGGCTAAAATCCTATTTGTTTAAACATGGTTTTGATGTGTATGAAATATGAAACAGATTTCAGTTTAGATTATACATATAAATGAAAACTGTTACAATGCCTGATCATTGTTGTCGAATATATAAACTTTTAATGGTTCTTTGAAAAATCTTTCTTTTTCCTCATGCCTCGGTATTACGCAGTCACCCAACCAGACGCAAATTTCCTCGGTATTGTCAAAACTACTTTTAATTAAACATTTTTGAGAAAAAGGGCTTCCTGGCCATTTTAGACAATAGTGATCTCCTTAAGAAGAATAGCTGTATCTAAAAATATAGGAAAATTTAAAAAGTTAAATATACTGAATAGTTTATTATGGGTAAACAAATCATTAATTAAATTTTTAGTAATCTGATAAGTTAACTGGTTGACCAACAGGCCTCCTTAACATCTTACATCGCCGTGTTATTCGCTGGTGATGAAATTATATTATTTTACGCACTTTTTCCTTGCTAGTAGGAAAGTTTCATCAAATGTACAGGTCAATGCATTATTGCACATAAACATAAAATGCACACAAGGAGTAAATACACAAAATCTAAGACATATACTCCAGCAGGTATGTTCACGAAGCTATATTAGGACTATGTTGTGTCCTAAGTACATCTTAGGATATGTCATAGTATTAAGTCTGTTTCTCGAAGCTCTCCTAAAATTTAGGAACCGTCGTAACTTTGTCCTAACTTTAGGACATCACTTACCTTGTCCTGAGACCATCCTAAGGCTGTAAAATCCCGTTTTGGGGGATATTTGAAATGCTGTAAAGTTTTTTCTTAAGACCGGTAGAATAAAGTATTATTTTCTACAGTTCCAGCATAATTTCCGACAAACCTCAAATTCCCAATCCGGGAGGGGGGGGGGGGGGTCATAGTCATTTATTCTATCATGTATGTTCATTTGAACAAAATTATTTGGAGAGGAACCCCGAACTCTCACCACCTTCCCTGTTAATACAAGTCTGCCTGGAAGCTGACAAATTAAGATTTTTTTTTCGCAAACACTGTCTTTGTTTAGCGAATGAAAATTATTCACTTATTTATGATATTTACATTTTACACTAAGTGAGTTACATTCATTGTTTTGATTACTTTAGGAAATTATTCAAATGGCCTTGGCTAAAATGTAAATTTACATCGGTTTACATAAGTCATGCGTGATCACTCTTAATTTCTATAACTTCATTCCGAAAAAATTAAAAAAAAAATCTTAATGTTAAATAAACTGTATTGATGTATTTTCGAGATATATTACAACTTATTTCTTATTTTAAAGCATGTTCGTGTATTCTATACTATGCGGATTAAAGGGAAATTAATTGTTGTGTTTGTACGTGTGTGTTTCTACATGTAACGTTAGATTCTACGAAAAACGTGTGTTTATGTATTACATGTGCTTGAATGACAAGATTATCAAATGTTAATCTACACTCAAAGAATGCACACGTGTTGTTTAAATAATTATTCGCTTGTAAGCCAATTCTGTCCTGATACATATTTTCTTTAAAAAAAATAGCAGTAATTTGGATTTCTGGGTTTTTTTGGTGATTTGTTTTTATGTTTTGTGTTTTTTTAAAATAAATTGTTTTTGGACACTGATATATATTTAGGTAAATGTATTTTTTTTTTAAAATGACTACATTAAAATTACTGGTTTTAGGCCTATTGTGTTAAGGATCGACACCCCGTGACTTCTACTTTTTATGACAGTACGTCACAACATGGCGATTATAGCGCATTGTGAAATAGTTTATATCGCCAAAATCTGTTTTCTATATCTGTGGCGCGATGGGTGTTGCTTCCGTCTACCAACTCGCAGGTCCCGAGTTCGAATACAGCAGGGACTTTTATTTTCATGAACAGCGGTAGAATTTGAAAAGTTGACTCCCCCCCCCAAATTGAAATATTTTTGGTCATTTTCAAGTCGAACACATGCTGAAAGTCCTTATCTTAAAGTAATTTAGAAGAATGGACTTGTATGCAGAACTTTCCCCAAGTGTGTGGAGGACCCTTAACTGCCAACACGTATACAATTTTCTCTGGTAAAATGTTGAATGATTAATCCCTACAAAAGTCTCTCAGATTCGATCTGTACGAATAAATGTGAAAAATAAGAATGGTTGTAGAAGGTTAGGATATCCTAACTTAAGATGTTCCTAAGTTACAGTCGAGCTACATCTTAAGACGTGTCCTAAGTTGATCTTAGGATGTTCCTAACTTTTTTCCTAAGTCATATCTTAGGAACACACTTAGGTCATAACTTAGGGAAGTTTCGTGAACATGCCTGCAGGTCGACTACGCGTTTCAGGTGTTTAATGAAACCGAATGGTTTATATACCTGTGTGATGGTGCCATTTATGAGTTGTGTTCAGCTTTTAAAAGTACAAGATCTTTTGGTTGTTAAAGATAATTTCCGAAGTCGAAAAATGTTGTTTTTGTAATACAGAACGCTTGGCGTTACATTATGAGAGTTACAGAAACTGTAGCTCACAATTTTAGATGGCCACGTTTTATTCTACATAGCGACAAATTAGTCAAGACGGCTGTTCTGTGTAACCCCAAAGGTTTTGTTTTTAATGACGTTTTGTACATCTGAAAAGCCTTATAAAAAAGTAACCTTATGTTTTATTAATGGGAGATTTTTCAATGCAATGTGTCTAGCTGCTGGTTTTCCTTGATATTGAGAAAAAATACTAAATTCGATATTAAATTCAGAGTCCGGTAGAGTTTACAACTGTACAGATGTATGAATGCAGGCACCGGTTTTTCGTTGGATATAAATTGCATTTTATTTACATCTATTCAAATTATATATTTGTTTGGTATATTTTTTTAACTTTAAAAGTAATTGAAACTAATAATTATTTTTTTTTTTACTTCTTTGTTTATTAATTGTAAGAAAACGGTGTTGATGTATTCAATGTGTAATGAAGGGATATTGTACAATTTTGAATCATTTTGAATTACTTAAATATGTATTGCTATATAACAATGAAAGTGAAATGAACCAAATTCACATGACTGACGACATATATATTGTAAGAAGCCGGTCATTTTGCATTTTAAACTTTTTTGAAGAGTTGTCTTCCCTGATGAAAAGAGGAAAATTTTAATTTTGTCAAAATATCTGCGGTAAATGATTCATTTTATATCATACTTTAATTAAGAGAAAGCTTATGCATATATTCACCAAGAGATTTGTATGAATTTCAAGTTACTTAAATTTTACAACATCTGAATAAACCATGCATTGCCCATATACTTTCATGTAAAATTCAAGATGTAATTAATTGGACAATAATCAAAATTTTGATAATTCCTAAGTTGGAGTATTTTTATTTGATAACACCTTCAAAATGCTATCTGTGAAGATGATTAAGAATATCGATCCATTCATTTCTAAGACATCATATTGACTTAGTTTCTTAGTTTTACGCTGATCATCAGTACGCAATTATCATTTTTTCTTTGCTCTGATATTCTTTCGATGACCATTATTACATCTTCGCTAGCCAAGGTTGACGAAGCTAGCTAGCGAAGATGTCATTACTATACTCTGTCCCGAGTTTTTGCTTCCATCACTTTTTGCTTGATATTTCAATAATAATAAATACCACGTTCATCCACTAATATGAAAAATGTCCAGCTTATCTGTTTTGAAACGCCCCCTCTACCGCTTCAGGTTTCAATACACATCTCAAAATAGAAAGTCTACGCGCGGAGATTTTGCATTTCATCAGCCATTAACAAGCCCGTATGATAACGTTGAAAAGTTGCGCGAGGTGTCCCGAATAATTCCGAATGGAGAAAAGATGTAAACATTTCCCATTATAAATCTCCGTAAGAAATTTGTTTTCGTTCCTGTAAACTTTAATGCGTGAAAAAGGATAATTTGTCAATGAAGATATCTTGGATATTTTCCATTTCATCGATTTCAACCGTACTTCTTTCACAGGTATGTGTATTTTTATTAAAAATCATCAAAAAGTGATGGAAGCAATAACTTGGGACAGACTATAGTATATGCTATATACTATAGTATATGTTGGAAAATAATGACCGAGGCACTTTTTTGATCCCGGTAAAAACGATATAATTAACAGTAAATTTACGAATACCATCACGAACGAGAAAAAGAAGAAAATTTGGGAAAACATCACGTCGCAAGTTTATTCTTTGGGAATTACAAATCGTTCCATAAAAGAAATCAAAACAAAATGGACCAATATGCACCAGACGGCAAAAAAGGAGTTCAGTACCAACAAACTCTCCCAGAGAAAGACGGGTGGAGGCCCTTGCGCAAAACCACTATCGGTAGTGAGTGAGAAGATCGTCGATCTCTACAAAGACTCGCCTACATTCAATGGGTTGTCTGGGTTTGAAACGCAGTCCACTGGTGAGTAAAACCAGACCCATTATTGAAATAAAAAAATGGTGTTGGTTTTTTTTTTCCAAGCCCATCTATATAACAGTGCAACAGAGTCGTTAAGTTTAATATATTTTGTAAACTGTGTATTTCATTGAAGCAGTAAATGGCCTATTCATCAGAAACAAACAGACATTCCCAATTACTATATGAAAAAATGACTCAAATATTACATCGGAATTTTGTTTGATATTACTACTATATAATATATACACAGTAGGCCTAATGAATTTAAACGAAAACGAGTTTTCTCCCTTTTTTAAAATTTGTTTACAGCAGTAGACGCCACATAATTATATATGCATGTCACCTGTTTGTTGAATTATAATAACTTACCTGGTCAGAATCATTTTGATATTCTCTACAAGTCACCGTGTATCCTTATTCAACTTTTAAAATGGGTTAAATAACCCTATGTCGAAATACTAAAAATGAAAAAAGTTCATGTCATGCATTCAGGTTGGGTTATGGTGCCCTGGTGTTCTCTCCCTCTCTCGACCCCCCCCCCCCCTCCCATTGGCATTAAAAACCATGTGCATATTATAATTATTAAACTTAAATGGGTGCTGTACTTTTTTATATTATTGGGTTT
>WFKH01011925.1:12729835-12752894 GCA_016163765.1 Magallana hongkongensis | reverse complement strand
TGCCATCATCAAAATGTGAATTGAAACTTAAAATGGATGTAAAGAGTTGTCAGTTTGAAACAGGGTTTATGGAGGAAGATTTTGGATCTCAGAATGATGCATTCCCACCAAGCAGTTAATGTGACATGTAACTAGAATGGAATGTCCCTGGATCAGTGTTATTGTTGCACTTGGGAATTTCTTAATGTGTTGTTATGAGTTTGAACTTTATGTGTGCTACATAAATGAGCACACAAGGTGCATTGCTCAGCATCCTGATTTTTAAAAAGTGTCTTAGTTCTGTTATGCTTCTGACAGCATAAACCGAACCGGCATACGTATCATCAAGATCTTATCTAAGATAAAAACAAATCAGAAATATTTCTAGGGCATTCAAATAAAAAGTAATTAACGGTAAGAAACCCCACATAGAAAATGAAATTACATTTTTATATTAATTTGAAATCTACAAACAGCATTTAATGTAAACACTGACTGCCACATCTCCGTACAATGATCTGGAATGCGATGGTCTCATATTTCACAAATTATCTATTCATCTTTTGCACAAACCATATAAAGTTACCTAAGGTTCATTTATAGAAATGTACTAAATCCTTGTCCTCTCAAGACAGTACAAAATTTTGCTTCACATCCAAGCATAATTTTTCTTCGTAACTTTTATCAACTCTGTATAAACACTGGCCCACTTCTAACATTGACCCAGTCACCAGCAGCAATGTGGCTTATCTACTTCAGAGATGCATGCTGGGAAAAAATGGATTACCTCCATAAACCTTTCACTGAGAGTGTTAAATTGATAAAATCTCATGATAGAAATAAACAAAAAGGTTACAGACCTCATTTTTAAGTTTCGAAAGGCTTTTAAAATTTATTAAGCAACAATTAATTTTTTCATGTTCACTTCCTTTAAAATATAAAAAGTATAAAAAATTTGCATATATACCTGTTTCTTTTATACTGAGATATGTTTTAGTAATATGACTAATATCACATTGCTGACATTGATATTTTTTCTTACTTTTTTTTTGACTTGGTATATGATAAGTTAATTCTAAAAATCAAGCCGGGACTTAAATTTGGCAAAATTGCGAAGAAGGTACTTGGTCGTGATTTCATGATCGAGAAAAAAATTTCTTATATCTCGTTTAAAAAATATTAACCATTGCAAGTAAAGCATAGTCGGATAATGACTGTTGGTATATCCTTTGGTTTTCTAATGGCGGATTACAAAATCATTAAGATTATTGCTGATGCATTTATAGCGCAATAATAAGGTCTGTAAAATCAAAACAAAAACATGTCGTAACACAGGAAGCGTGAATATTCAGCTTCACAAAACATATACTTAAAGGGGCATGGTCACGATTTTGGTTAAAATTTATTTTTTCGTTTTTAATGTTTACAATGCTTCATTAAGGCATTTCTAATAGTCAACCAAAATTTGAGTCTCAGTCGTCGAGTTATAAGCAAGATACAAAGCTTATTATTCTTTGTTATGTAAACAAACCCGTACGAAAATGTTGGCCGTTTTCCGGCTGGACTCAGGGTGAACTTAGACGTATTCCGGTTAAAATGTAACCGTACTTAGGAGTATCAAAGGCGTACATGGAAAACGCTTTGCATGTTAGACGGATTCAATCTTATTCATAACCGGACCTTACCTCAAACCTTAGCCGTATTTTCAGCATCTAGCCGTTTTCTGTTAAAGTTAACCGTATTATTTCTCACTGCCCGTTTTCCTCCTGACAATCATTAAATATTCCGCCTTACGTAGCAGTTTGGTAATTCTTTGAAAGTTATGATATAAAATTTACGGCTAAAACTTGAAATGACCAAATCAACATGTGTTAAAGACGTACTACAGTTCATTTTCCGTGCTATAAATATCTCATTTACAATTTGACTTCTTAGAGAACTGTCTGTTGATTTACTCGATAAACTTTACTACTTTCTTCAAATTGTTTTATTTTATCCGTCAATCAAACGTCAAAATTCAATATCTTTTGGTATTCTGCCGGCGTGCACAAATCCATTTCTTCAAATGACACTAACATACAGTTTAAAACAATGCTTTTTAACCTTAAATTTAAATTCAATTTGATAATCCGATGACACTATTAAACAAGTTATATATGTAGACGTTTGTTCTACACACAAGCTGGTTAGTTGCAAAGAAATTTTTATCTTGACCTCAATACAACAGGCTGCCATTTGTAAACAAATAGCTCAGTGGACTCGATGGGCAAGAGCCGCAGCCTCTCCCTGCATTGCAGAGGGGCGTCAGAAGGGGAAATCTTTTTTTCTACCATGCATGTACATACTATTTTAGACAGGAATGGGTTATGAACACACTAGCTTATTTATTGTACTTTTAAATTGCTACTAAAATTGTTTTGATATGGCCATCATGCACTTGAAAACTGTTTTTATTAAAATCAGCGTTACCCCTTACCATATTTTCTGGCCTCAGAGGCAGCCGCGCCTTGTGAGTTTTGAATTTGGCAACAACGGTCATTCCCAACTTTCCTGATCATCTTTGTGTTACAAAACTTAGACATGTGTGTAAACTGTTACGAGGATTATTTTTTGGAAAAAGGCAGTGAAATTAATTTACAGCTATTTGATGTAAACCCCCAAGTCTTATGGAATAAAGCAAAGTGTGCGCGGTATGTGGACTAAAAGACATACATACAGGAATCTTAATGTTAAATCGAAAGTAAGTCAACATTTTATTATGTTCATGATTTTATTGAAAATAGTAATGATGTGCAGTTAAAATTGTGCTAATTGTATATGTAAGGAAGAAAGGCATTTGTTTTAAATTATTCTTCATTTAAAAGATATAAGACAATGTATTCACTCGAGGAATCTTTCAAAATCTTTTCATTCCTTAAGAACTGAAAGCTGTTGGAAACAACTGACATTATGCAGAACAGTAAAACACAAGAAAAACAACGACACCAGCAAGTAATTGAGAGTGTGACAAACTGTTTTCTTATAAAGCTGCCCTAGTCTATTGAGGAACAGCCTGATTGAGATAAAAACTAGCTCAAAAGCAGAAGGACAATTGACATGAAAGACTAAAAAGTAGAAAGCCAGGCCTACCATACATGAACCCTACCAAATCCGAAGTTTTGAAAGGTAAGGATAATGGATCTTTTTTTATGTGTTCACATTGTTGAAAAGTATTCTTTAATTATAATCATGATAATAACAAAGGTAAATGTATATTGATATATTTATATTTGATCGAGTGTTTAGTTGTAAGTATTTCTTTATCAAATTACATGTATTTTTCAGACTATGTGAACATATTGAGTATGAAACGTGAGAGAAGTATCTAAGTGATGCAATTACCGAGAAGATTTGGAGAAGATCAGCTACTCTAGAAACTTTCAAGAAACTAATTGTACAAACATGACAAATGGAGTGAAAATGTGGACTGAAAATCAAAATGTTAAATTATTAGTTTCAGTAGTATGCAAATATTAGGGAAAAAAGACTGTGATATCTGTATTATGATATGTTTAAAAAAGGAAATACACAAGAATTATAGATGATTTTATATTTTGAGTATGGGCACTGATTTATAAGAGGAATGAATGCAATCGATACAGACTCTGATTCCACCCCATTTGGCGCAAGTTTTTAAAAGAAAGAAACTGGATTATGCATCATAAGACCAAAAGACGTTGCTCCGTGTGTTGTAAAGGTGTTCATTTTCACCTTAAGGCGGATTCGGACGCCACCTTGTATTAAAGCGGATTCCATAATATATTAAGGCGGATTCCACCTTATATTAAGGCGGATTCCATCTTATTTTAAGGCGGATTCCACCTTATTTTAAGGCGGATTCCAATTTACCATAAGGTGGATTCCGCCTAAAAGTAAGGCGGGATTCCATTTTGTTTTAAGGCGGATTTTATTTACACGGAATACGCTTAATCTCATTTAAATATTTCGAGCCATATACCGCCCGGACTCCACCCTGAATCTGTGAAATTTGTAATGCATTCACAGGAATGAAAGGCTGAATCCGTCTTTCAAAATTCGCCTAGAGTCCGCCTTAAGTCAGGGCGGAATTTTTCGTACGGGAAGCCCAGGTCATGTTTTTGTTTACATTTTGAATGTTAAATGAAAATTCCAGGTTTAGACCTAAAATGAATGTTACAAACGCTAGGACTTGTTTTTAATTTATGTTTAAAACGAATGAGCAGATAGAAAAAAATTCAGCTTGTAAAAGAACTTTTACCGGTGTATTTGTAGGAGTTACAGATTTATTAATTTTTAAATTAATAAATCCATAAATGAAAGTAATTAATTTATTGATAAATAAATTAATATAATTATGTAATAATTATTGTACAAATAAATTTAAAACGTAATAATAAAGTATCTAATAAAATCTTTTATAAACTTAAAAATCCGGTTAGGGTCAATTGAATAGAACAGGCAGCTATCTTGACCATGACATAAATTGCCTTAGGGTTGTAATTAAGGTTCTGGCCAAATATATAATGTTTCTAGGTGTTCAATTGGTTTTTAGTTTTGTCTTCTTTGATTTTATTGGTTGTTAGGATTTCCCTCCAAAGTCTTGGAGCTGGGTATATATATTTCTTTGTCACATCAGAGAGAGTGGAGGTTCAATTGTATTGAGAACTGCAATTTAACTGACTTTGAATCTTGACAAACTCTACTTCTTGGGCTATTCATTTTTGTACAATCTATAGCAATGAATATTGGAGATGCCCAGAACCCGAACAGGCGTTTGTTTGATTTCTTCAACATACAACAAATACCCCTGTTACATTGGCGCCCACGTTGGGACATCTCCGCGCCACAACCATCAAGAAATTCTGAGGATATCGGGACTACTACAACAGCTGTATACAACGGAATCCGTGACCATGCGTACTCCACAGTCCGTTATCCATTATCCTTGTGAATACCAGTGACCCGTTCATCCAAGCGTGATTTTGTGTTCAGTGATATATATGTTTGTATTCTGTGTTGTCATGTGATATCTGTGTAGTATACATATCAGCTGATCGGTGAGTGTTTGAACTGTTAATATTAAGCTCAGGTACTTGCAAGTTTTTGAACAAGAAATAATACTGTAACTCAATAATCTTTTTTTGAAATCACAATTGTCTAGAAATCGGTGTGCACAATATTTTTTTCTTTAAATCATATTAATTTAGATAAGTTATTTGTCATTATTACATTTGGGTACCCGCTTAGTAGTTTATATGTGATATATTTATTTGCTGTATAATATTTATTGCGTGAGTAAGATTGGTAAGTAAGGTTTCCAGTCTGCACTGCTAAATTACCCGCCAACAAACATCCCTGGTTACTAACCATGTAGTTTTATTAGTAAAATTAACTACTGATTCTTTTGACCGTGACAATTAGAATTAGACGAAAATTTGGTATTCTACAGTTTGTTCAATATTTTGAGTTGGTTAGCTGAATTCAGTGACAACAGTTTCATAGTATTGTGTATTGGTGTTTATTCAGTTTGTCAGTTATCTAGTATTAGTAACAGTGGTTTGATGTAGTAAAAAGTTGTTAAAAAGTCAATATAACTTAAAAAAGGTAAATAATTTGCCTGTAAAACTTTAAACCTAGGTTAAATTCCGTCGGGTTCGGTTACGATATTCGCATCGCGATCGGTTTTGTTTTACTATTGCGCAATCCGATCGAGCTCGAAGTTCGTAAAATTTATTTTGCAGGTTAACCGGAAGTCATTTTAGACAACGTGAATTAGTAACCAAAGTCAAGCTAGCCAGCACTCCAACGCACAAACAAAAATTTAATAAAAATTTCGGCTATTTTTCAAGCGTTTCCCGATCCCGATGTTAAACAACTGAAATTAACAGGCCGCCCTGCGCCCAAACTAGGACTTGTGCTCATTAGGTGAGCCCGGATTCCTCGGGGGACGGGTGTTCCCTCGAAGATTCCGGCGCCAAATAAGGCACTAGTGACACCGATTCCTGGGGCCAGTGCGCTGAGTAGACCTTAAGTGCTGGGTAGACCTTAAGTGAACAATTTATTTCTGTATGGTATGGTTCTAAACAAGGTGCCCTGCGCCCAAACCAGGACTTGTGCTCATTAGGTGAGCCCGGATTCCTCGGAGGACGGGTAATCCCTCGAGGATTCCGGCGCCAAATAAGGCACTAGTGACACCGATTCCTGACGCCAGGGAGCTGAGTATACCTAAAGTGAACAATTTTTTTCTGTATGATAGGGTTCTAAACAAGGCGCCCCTCGCCCAAACTAGGACTTCTGTTCATTGGGTGTGCCCGGATTCCTCGTGGAACGGGTGTTCCCTCGAGGATTCCGGTGCCAAATAAGGCACTAGTGACACCGATTCCTGGCGCGAGGGCGCTGAGTAGACCTTAAGTGAACAATTTGTTTCTGTTATGTAGAGTTCTAAACAAGGCGCCCTTCGCCCAAACTAGGACTTGTGCTCATTAGGTGAGCCCGGATTCCTCGGGGGACGGGTGTTCCCTCGAGGATTCCGGCGCCAAATAAGGCACTAGTGACACCGATTCCTGGCGCCAGTGCGCTGAGTAGACCTTAAGTGCTGAGTAGACCTTAAGTGGACAATTTATTTCTGTATGGTAGGGTTCTAAACAAGGTCTCTGGCCTACCGCATTGGACAATTTCTCTCCTTCCTCGGGGAATAGTTTCAACTGTTTTGGGCAGATTTAGTTAAACAGCTACTAGATATAGTCCTGTCTATGAGAGTCAATCAAAAAATACGCAGACAATATCGCTGTCTATCATATATTTTTCATGGAAGTCAAAACTAACACATTAATTTACGCACCAACATATTTTTCATTGATATGTGAAGTTTCATTACATTTGATAAATAAGATATTTTTGTTACCCAATTTTAAAAACCACTAACAATGTTTTGTCACCACGGAGAACGGTTACGTCCAAAACACGACGTCAAAATGAAGCATCCACAGTTCATTAAAATACCCTATCTGTATATCACGCTTAATCTCGTGTGCCTTTCACCCTGTATTTTAAAACGACTCTATACCACTTTACATCTTCTTTGCTCAGAATTGTTCGAGAATCATAAGTTAGTTATTAGATGTTTTAATTTTTTACCGCGTATCTCCTCGTTCATGGATTTCAACGAACTCTTTTCATCGGTGCACGAGGCTTACACGCAGGCGAATAAAATTACATCAGACATAGTCTTTAGCCAACACCCAAGGAGCTAAACGCTTTTATTGAAATTCGTTTTAGAAAACAATTACTTTGAATTTGACGGACAGTTCTACAAGCAAATCATTGGAGCAAGCATGGGTGCAATTTCAAGTCCAGAAATTTGTAATATTAGAATGTATTAAATCACACAGAATATTGTTACGCAATTTCGTCATGCAAGCAAAATTCTGTTCCACGGAAGATATCGGGATGATGGCTTTATTATATTCAATGGCACCATACAGGAAATGGAGGAATTTTTTCACATTAGCAATCATTGTCACAAACATCTTCAATTTACGTTTGAAGTCTCTCCATCTTCTGTGAACTTTCTTGATACTGCAGTTTACAGAGGTTTCAAAACTTTAACAAGCTTGACATCAAGTCATTCATCAAACCTACAAACAACTTTCAGTACCTACACAGACAGAGCACTCATAGCCCATCTGTGTTTAAAGGATTCATTAAAGGAGAATGCATTAGACATGCAAGAAATACTACCGATCCTACAATTCTGATGCTACACTCAATGATTTCAAGGCGCATCTGTCAAAGCGAGGTTACTGTTTCCAAGAAAAGAAATCGACCCAATTATCAAAGAAACAATAAACACAAATCGAAGAAAAATCATTCTTAATAGGACTCCAAAGCAGGCATAACGTAACCCTACAGTACTGGCTACTAAATTCAATCCTTGCCTTAAATGACTCAAAAGATGAATTTTGAAGTATTGGGATATTGTTCTTAGGAATTGTGAATGCAAATCATCGTTTGATTCTCGACCTATTATTGCTTTTAGCAAGCATAAAAACATAAGCGACGAGATAATCAGGTCTCACCTAAAATAAACATCAGCTATTCTTGCAGACCCCTGATGAGGCTCATAACTGCCGAAACTCTCTACAACTATTAGTTCTTGCATATTTTAAAATGCAATTTGCTTTATGCAAAAACATTTACACTATCTGTGTGGTTTGGAGTGTCGGGTCCTAATAAATCCCTTACAAGTCTGGTTGATTGATGTCACTAATTTTCACACGACGGTGGCAAACAACGACAATTTTGATCAGAAAAGCTCACTGAAGCATTCTGCTAAAGTGGAGCTAAAAGCATAATTTTTAAAATATAATGGTTGTAAATCCCCAGAGTATTTGTATATGGTATATTTATGGTATATATAACATGCATTCTCATTTTTCCATGATACGGCGATATCACGAATGTAAATAGGCTTCTGAACGTTCATGTATACGTTCCATGCAGTCACGTTTTTGTAAATAATTCATTTTTATTTCAGTTTTCTATACCAAAATTTTAGCATTTATGTACCTTAAGTGTTTTTCGGTGACTGCCCTCTTCATGCGGTCTTCAACGGATCAATGATTGTTAAAAGTATTTTTAAAATTGCTTTCCTTTAAAGTACGTTTATTTTAATGGGTCATGTTTTAATTAAAATTAACCGAGAGCTTCGATAAAAAGTTCATATGTGTTGTATTCTCGTTAAAAAACAATAAATATATATCAGAAGTGTCACCATAATATTAAAATTACTGACGTTACTGTTCTATCTGAGCAGTAAATTTTTGAAAATAGAATTTTCAATAGCCTATATCGAAAGATAATATTTTGTTTTACGCGCTGGGCTCGCCCCGACGGTCGCACCGTAAAACATTTATTGTTACGAAAAAACAATCCAGAAAACCTTGCTCTGACATTCCGACTTGAATATAAGCGAGGTAAAGTCTTGTCTAGTACCAGCACTGCATGCACAAAAGTTCCAAAAACATGTCAAATTTAAAACTTCTGCTGAGTAACTCGTTGAATAGCTAGAGTTCCATACAGTCTTTAGTTTTTAGCTCACTTGAGCTGAAAGCTTAAGTGAGCTTTTCTGATCACATTTTGTCTGTCGTCCGTCTGTATGTTCGTCTGTCTGTAAACTTTTTACATTTTGGACTTCTTCTCCAGAACTACTAGGCCAATTGAAACCTACCTTGGCACAAAGACCCCTAGGCAAAGGGGATTCAAAGTTGTGAAAATAAAAAAAAAACGCCCTTTTTCAAGGGGAGATAATTAGAGATTATTGAACATTTGTGAAATATTAAAAAATCTTCTTCTCAAGAACCATTTGGCCAGGAAAACTAAAACTTATGAGAAAGCATCTTCAGGTAATTAGATTCAAAGTTGTGAAAATCATACACCCGTGGATAGAATGGGGCCACAATAGGGGGTCGAATTTTTACATAGGAAAATATAGAGTAAATTTTTAAAAATCTTCTTTTCAGAAACTAATCAGATAGGAGAGCTGGAACTCAGATGGAAGCATCCCAAGGTAGTGTAGATTCAAAGTAGTGAAAATCATTATCCCCAGGGGTAGGGTGGGGCCACAATGGGGGTCCGAATTTTTACATAGTATGTAAGAGTAAATTTTTAAAAATCTTCTCAGAAACTAATCAGCCAATTTTGTAGATGTTGGTTTTTTCCCTTTTTACCTTTTCAAAAGGATACAATTCAAACCTCTTTTTGGAAAGTGAAGATAAGCCTATTGAGTGCAACTGTTTCGGTTGGGTATATTTATATTCGGCCGTTGTTAAATTTAGCACTTATATATTAATGATTAATTTGAATAATATTTCTTGTTCATTCTTTTATATTAAGGTCGAATATTAGAGCAGGATGTTCAAAGTAAAAAGTTGAAGCGGGCAGATGATTAAATTAAACGTATTTCTATCGAAAGACTGGTCGAAGTTGGGGCAAATTTCCCCGAATCACTTTGTGTAGCACTGGTCTGAGATTTGGAAGAGACTTTGTCAAAATGTTTGAATCTCGTCCATATCGCTGAGATTAAGAACAGACGAGTATGAAAGTATTACAATAATAAGGAAAACAAATACTAATGAATAGTATAACAATTAGTAAATGACATTACTCATTCTAACAATGATCTTGTACTATTTCAGTTAAAAGGAATACAATTTATATGAAATGTGTAACTACTATAACATGTTATCATTTATAATTTTGCTGACAACATTAACATTTTCAGAATTGAGTATCCAAAAAAGTTTTTGTTCTTTTTCTAAGCTGAAAAATTTGGAAATTTGTTTTCAATTTACTGAATTAGTTCTTTTCTTTGGAGATCATATTTATTTTATTTCTTAATTTCTTTACTTAAATACGAACCATGAATTCCTGCCAGTCACAAAAAAGTTTTATACCACATTCATATGCATCCCTAAGTAAATGAAATTCTCTGTACAAATTTTCAAATCAATACCAACTTCTGATTAAGGGGGATGTGCGGCCATCTTGTACATTTGAGGATAAAATTGTAAACATTTCTTGAACTGGCTTGTTTCTGTTCGAAACAGACAAAAAGTGTTGCCAACGGATAAAAAAGCAATAAATATGAGGTTCTATATGTTGTTTTGTATGCAAATTATGCACAAGAACAGAACAATGCATTTTTAATCACTTAGAACTGCGCAGCTACAGACTTAAATTCAAGATTGAAAAATCTGAAAAAATATATAAATAGGTCGGTGTTGTCCACTCTACAACCATTTGTTGAGGAAAAGGTCTAAGCTTGCTTATTTAGGTTGCAACTTTGTCTAAAAGTAGGGTACCCTATTCTTAAAATGGGTCTCAGAAACTATCAATTCTTACGAGATATATTTGTCTGTGTCTATGAAGGTACATTAAAATTATATTTTCATAGAAAAATATATGTATATTTTTTATTTTAAACAATCACTTTTTTGACCCCTACCCCACTTCTAACAAGAATTTACTTAAATTTATACTTATATAGCTGAAAAAACCCCCAAAACAAACTTGATGATGTACGTCACATTCAACACAGATTGGTTTGAATTGACATTTATTTTTTTCTAAGAAAATATAAAGTCAATGTGTCTCCACAGGACACAGGAGTTCTAAGTATAGACTTTTTCTTGTTCTTAAAATAGATCCCATGCCGACTGGTAAAAATAGGGTACCCAATTTTGAGGCAAAGTTACAACATTTATGTGCAAAATTTAAACTTTTTCTCAACAAATGGTTGTAGAGAGGACATTAAGTAAACCGCTTCATACTTTTTCAGATATTTAAATCTTCAAAATAAGTCTGCAGCTGCGCAGTTCGACAGCTCTTCTGAGTGATTAAAAAGGGCATTGTTCTATTCTTGTATGCATAATTTGCATGAACAACAACTTGTAGAAAGTGCAAAGTAAAATGAAAACATCAAGGCTAAATGTAAATATCATTAAGAAATCTATAACCAGAAGACTGTTTATTGAAAAACTTTTGCTTCTGAAAAACTGTATTTATCATTTGTTTGATACTTATTGGAAAATATATTTCAGCGTTTGGTACATTCATCACCATCTATATTCTCTCCTTAATGTCCCTGTCTCTTATTATTATTTTTTTTGTTCTGTATCTTTGAATTATTCCTTTTCTTTTTTTTACTAAAAAGAGATCCACTTTCACATATATTATATACCATTACTTTTTTAAACTATATTGTAACTCTTCTGAGGAGTAATATGTATATGTACATATACTTTATATCAAAATATTGGATGTATCTATCAAACAATTACTATAAATGTATATGTATACATTGCAACATATATCTATGTCTATGCGCAATACTTATACTCTGGTATGTGAATATGTGAAAGTTCAATAATAAAAAAAAAAACCTTGTTTAAAAAAATGTCATTTTCGAAAATATAGCATATAAAATGTCATCATCAGGTCTTTCTTTTCATCATTTATAAGTATTATTCAGAAGAAACGTCTAGGATAGTGTGTATTTTAAAAAAATTATTTTTATTCCCATTTATTTTAACACTTAAAACATATGATAAATATCCGTAGACAGTCAGTAACGGGCGAGAAATTTTATTTTATTGACTTGGTATGAGGGCATCAAATTTTTTGTTAACTCTGATGACAAAAATGTTGCCCAAGGCCTTTCAAAATCCCAGTCAACAACTGTTTTGTTATATCCTTCACTATAAATGCAAATATAAGATAAGAAACAGTCAGCAATTCATCTCGCATTGTTCTTTGGCTATTTCCGGTTTGCAGAGATCGGACAAATTTTATATAGCTTTGACGTAGCCATCTAACAATGTTTATGTTGGACAGGCAGATCAATAACATCGAATTTGTTAGAGCGGTTGAATTGCCATTCGATTTGTAAGATTTGTTGTTGCTGTAACAAAATAGATATTAATAAGGATATGAAAATACCAGTGTTGGACAGGGAGGCCCCAGAACATTACAACTTTAAGACCAGTCATACAAAATGTTAATGTTTTGATTCTGTAGAGAAGATATCTGATTGCTATATAACTGATTACTATATAAGTGATTACTATATAACTACATCTTAAAATTTGTTTTAATGATAAAGGATAATAAAAATTTCTTCTTTACATTATTCTCAGGTGTACTTTTTGTAAGTAAGAGAAATGCTAGCTACAACGATTTCAATCGATTTTCAACTAATGGTTTATTAAACGATTTATCCATGTTTTGTTTTTGCAATAATATTGGAAACAACTCCCCCCCCCCCAAAAAAAAATAATAAAAAAAAAATAAATAAAAAATAACAAGAGGCCCATGGGGCCACATCGCTCACCTGAGGAACAATGGCTTTTTATGGGTGTTCAAAGGATATTGTGCCTTATGGCCCCTCGGTAGAATAACAAAAAAGACTGCCATAAAGTATCCAAATTTTTAACTTCCAATTTCCTTTATTTAAGTTTTGCCACCCCCCCCCCCCCCACTTTATAAAGCGATCAAAATATATGAGAGGATAAAGGTACATATTCTTCTTCAACTTCTTACTAGTTATTGTATTTTATAAAAAAAAATCCTATATGTGAAAGAAGAATGTTACCTTAATGCGCTCATAATAAAAAACATTCAAAAATTTAATTGGTCTTCCGCATTACAAACGAGTGTTGTAGTGTTGTTTACCTGTCGTGAACTTATGCGATGTTTTATAACCTTACTCACTTGATCGATGAATACCCTCAAATGAAAAATGGTGTCATGTGATAATTTAAAGAGCTATTATAATCAATGCATAGGCGTAGGAACGGGGTGGGTGGGGGCTAAGCCCTCCACTTTTTTGCAAAGTTAGACATAGCCATACTCAAAATCCTTTTTTTTTTTTGCTCGTCCAGATTTCTGAAAAGATCTAGCCTCTCCCAACCCATTTTCAATTTGCTTCCGACACCACTGCAATGTATTGACAGGCAGATCACTCCATTTTACTAAGGCCCACCCATTATTTTTATCTTGCAAATTGCTACAAACCGATATGACTTTCCGCTGTAATATTTTCTTAAGAGCGATAATACATTTATACCCGTAACAGCAATGTGTCATAACTATGGAAACTATTTTAAAACAATCGCTTATATATATTTGTGTCTGAAAACCATCAAAGTTGGTGTAGATTTAAGAAATAATTCATCGTATTAGAAGGGGGGCCCAAGAAAGAAGTTACAGCATATCTTCTTTTAATTTTTCTGTACAAGAATTTAACGTTTAGCGAGAAATTTCTAGTGATCAATCAAAATTTCAGCGTCAATCGTAAAACTATAAGCAAGATACAGAGCTCGCATTTCTGCTAGGTTTGAGTCAATTTTGTTGTTCACAGGAGTTTATTACATTCAACTTCAGATTTTTAAACTTGGTATTTCCTATTCAGCATTTAAAATGTAAAAGAACAAAAGCATGGCCCCAGCTCGAAAACTGTGAGCAAAGATTTGTATATTGCTTATAATTCGAAGGTAAGTAAATAGAAAATTGTAAACAATTAAAACAGAAGAAACATGCACTAAAACAAAGAAAGACCACAGTTTATTTTTCATCATATATATACCTATATATTTCTAGCAGCGAAACAATCTCCGTTTAGACTGAAAATGCTCAGCATCTTAACAAAACACGTTGCATTAATCAACGATCGATTACGTAGAGATCGTATCGAATTACCAATAAAATGTATTGTATTTTATAATATGTTGTAAGTGCCTCAGATTCTGCTCAATTTACGCAGGTAAACAATCAGCCGTCTGATTTACCGGTCTATATTTGATTTGATACGTAAAAATTCCAAAATACAGGCGAGAGTTCCCATCAAGTAACGAAAATGAAACGAGAATCAAAACAAGCTAATACCAACGTCACAAGTTAAAATGTCAACGCATTGAAATATTTAACCTCAATTTACTTCAATAAATCGGCACAAATCCATGTTGCATGTTTCAAATATTCTCTTTGCACGTAAAGTGTTGCACAACCAGCAAATTCAGCTTCGTCAGTTTAAACCGTGTGTCATGCTTATCATGGCTGCTTCGAACAAAGAACTTCCGTTTTCGAGGTATGGAATACCGAACCCGAAGTTATAAACTGATTGACAGCTATTATTTCTTTATTATTAGTTACGTAAATTACTCGAATTTGAAACTGAATTAGCCCATACTTTTTGCAATTTATATTTTCCTTTCCATAAGGATTATTTTTGCGAAATTACGTTGAATTTAATTCAGTAGTTCTTGAGAAGAAGATTTTTAAAAATACACCCCCCTTTTTTACAGTTTCGAGGTTTTCTCCGTTTTGAATAAAGATCAGACTTTCATTTTAACAATTTATATTTACCTTCTTATAAGGATGCTTTGTACCAAATTTGATTGAATATGGCCAAGTGGTTTTAGAGAAGAAGTTCAAAATGTAAAAAGTTTACAGACGGACAGACAGACGGACGGACAGACGGACGACGGACAACGGGTGATCAGAAAAGCTCACTTGAGCTTTCAGCTCAGGTGAGCTAAAAACAAAAAACAAAACCACAATCATGTTTTTTTTTTAAAATCACATTTATTTATTTGCAGACATGGTATCTAATCGATAGGTATTCTGCAGCACTCCGTCGCATTAACCCGATGTCAGGGCGCTGACAAATCCAGCGGGTACAAGAAGCAGCAGAGGGAGTGTCATGGCTCCCAGCAACAGGGGCAACTTTATCCCAGGTTTATGTGCGGTGATTGCCGTTGTTGTTACCAATACTGTAAAAATAATGCATACAGAATCCACTGCATAAAAAATACATTTCTAGTTCATTTTTTATTATTGTGTTACTAGATTATTGTTAAAATATTACAAGCATCTAAGATTGGGTTATACCAATTGTTTGATTTGTCTCTCTATATGATCTTGCCATTCAAATCACCAAAACATTGAATTTTTTTTTCTATAAACTTGTATTTTCATTTTAATAGAATGATATTTTTAAGTAACAAACCCAACCGTCAGATATGCACCTTTTTTTTAATCTTAAAATAGTAAATTTTATAAAAAAAAACAAAAAACCCACGCATCACTTTTAAGGCTTACTATGAAAATATCAACGGATCTCAACGTTCATGAAACAATGCATCTATTATTAGAGAATATTTATGTAAAGTTATTTTATCATGATATAAATTTGATATTAAATGAAACAGCATAGTAAATGCTACTTTGTATGACACTTCTTGTGGTCCCCTGAATTGACAGTCAGGTGATGTGTTGGTAATTCTCCCAAATGGAGGTCACAATCAAATTTCAATTTCGAAAGAGGATACCTTTATTTGAATTAAAAACTTGAATGATAATTAAATTCTACTTATCTAGCAGATTATGAAAAGTGCTGCTGCTTTGTATACAGTTCATCTTTTATTAGAATAAATATCAAAGAAATGAGCTCTGGTTGAAATTTATATGACCTCCCCATAATATTTTACGTATTTAGTTATTCATTCTGTAGATTTCATCAAAGCAGCAGCACTTTTTAATAAATTAAACATTCCCTTAATTTATATCCAGAAGACCGTAACGATCTGTTAAGTTTATGCCCTGGTAAAAAGAAGATTTAGATAGGCTTTCCGATGTCAAACATCGAACTTGTACATTAAAGACTCTAGAAAAGAAATAATACACGCTCTAAAAAAAAATTACATGCTAGATCAAAACAAGCACAATAAATATGATTTAATGGTATAATAATTGTTTTAAGATTACGATCCGTTCATTTATGAAATGCATTTTCAATGTAAAAAAATTGATTGATCCGTCTCTCTCTACACATAATATGCGTCAAAATTTACAGTATGACGCCACATCGATAAGAGCTTCGCGATCAGTCAGTTGTTTATATGTAACGTTGTTGGACTTATTTGACTACAAAGATGCATGCAGAGGTAAATTTAAATGTAGTTTATTGTATTCATACCCATAACAATCAGGAATTGCTTTATTTTTGAGCATTTTTGATGACTTTTTGTTTTGTGTGATGTCATAGAACTTTAACATTTCCCGTACTTTCTGGTCGGCGCGACTACAAAGTAGACCTTAACAGTGCTGCGAGTTCAAAACAATTTTTTAAAAGCAATTTTCGTAGATCCGATATATAAAAAATGATGACGGCGGCGCCTGAATTTAATAAAATTACCTTCACACCGTTTTCCTTCGAATCCGGCAAAACACTCACATCTACCATTCACACATTCACCTCGAGAACCACATTGTTGATTCGACTCGCAATCTAAAATTGTAATATTGAAGGAGATATTTTGAATTCAACAAAACATGTTTTACTGTGCAGAAGGAAAAGGAATATTAAAATCGTTACCGAGACATTGAGGTCCAAAAGTATCCGCCGGACAGGTACATACTCCGTATCCTTGCTGTGATAAGGTGCACTGTGCGTTTCCATCGCACTGATCGGTTTCTCCCAATTCTTTACACTCACCTGTTAAATATTGAATCTATTTATTCTAAAAACAAAATTGATATGTATTATTTAGCATAAAAGACGAAGTTTTCACAACTTCACTATTTTTTTTTCATTATTTCCCCTCATGTTGTAATATAAAAATAAAGGATATTATTATTGAAATGCGATGATGCTTTGCCTGTATATTATTCTGAATAAGATTTCAACACTGTTTATAACACAGTTTTTTCATTTTTTGACAGTCAATGTCCATATATACTTACCTAGACATCCGTCGTTCACAGCTAAAGTAAGTGGAGGGAAGTCGAAAAACCCTGAGACACATACACAAAAGTCATTGACACAGCTGGCATTTTCACCACAGCCGAAATTTGGAGGAACACAATCATCCCCTAGACCAGCATTCGTTTCACAAATTAAACTGAAAATGAAAAGGAGCAGATAAATCTTGAAACGACTGAACCTCATCAGTCTGGCCATATTCTAACAAAGTACAAACTTCTTTTCGCCATGCCGTGTTGCGTGTACTTTTATACTCTACACTTATACCTTAGAGGAAAAAACGAAAACCACAATCAGTTGTTTTATCATTCATATATTCATACAAGATCATGACTCTTTAAATTTGACCTGCAAACCTTGATTTAGATCTATAGATGCTATTAGATACTTTAAAACTACTTTTTCATAAAGTCTTTCGAAATGATAAAATTTTACAAATACTATGAAAAGGTGAAAGTATTTTTAATATTAATTTTTGATTATCTTTCGATTTTCTTCTGAAACAAAGACCAATATACATGTACATTTCATAGATTTAATTAGAGTTTTATTTTTCCCAACAAAACTTCTTCTCATGTATTTATAGAGATCTGAAGTAAAAAAAATTTAAAAACAGTAACGATAAAAAAAAAACCCCTCTAAAAATGATGATCATGTAAATTGTACAATCAGAGAGAAACCTAGCTGATATATATAACTAAGCAATCCTCTAATTCCAGTTTCTACATAGAATACTATACGTACTTATAAACATTCAATTTTTATTATATAAATAATAAAAATATTTGCAAGAAGTCAATATGCACTTAGACAATGATTTTATTGCACATGATATACTTTCATAGATGACCAAAGTTGAATATAGCTACTCAGGTGAGCAATACAGCCCACAAGCCATTGCTAAATTCATGCGACCTGAAAAAAAAATGGAACCATCAAATCTACAATGCGTCGATTAAAGATTTAAGACTCTATACTTCTTTAAACCTTATTTGCTAAGAGTTGGTCGAGAATCATACGTTAGTTATTCGATGTTCTTTTTTGCCGCGTATCTCTTCGTTAACAGTTATTTATTCGTTAATGCAAAAATCTATTTTGATGTTGCAGACAACTTTCTCAAAAAAGAAGGAAGAAAATCATGCTTTTTTCATATGTATTTTCTGATCAATGTTATTTAAACTATGGGAGCAACACGCCATCGCATTATCCCGATGTCAGGGCGCTGACAAATCCAGATGGTACAAGAAGCAGTAGAGGAAGTGTCATGGCTCCCAACAACAACTTTATCCCAGGCCTCTTTGTAGTATTTTCCGGTGTTGTTGTAGGTATCGATACTGCAAAATGCATAAAGAAACAATGCATGAAAAATATATACAATACATTTTTCAATGTGTCTTTATATTGGTTTGCGCGTTTATTTATAGGTTTAATATTTCTCTGTATGCCCGTACGTGTCCTCTAATCATCGAAGTGTGGGACATTATCTTTTCGTTCGATTTTTAATCAGTACGTGCTTGACATTATCGTCCGAAAAAGAAAACGATGTTTAGTTTTCACAAATTTAGTTTGATTTATTTCAGCAACTGAAAATTTAAAGTAGAAGACCACTTTTTTCATCAGCTTTTGTACTAAAAATTAATTAAATGAAACCAGTTTGCAACACACTTCCATAAAAGTAAATTGCATAAATCACATATAACTTATCCTATTTGAGACTGAGAATCAAAACTAGAAAAGTTGCTGAGGGTGGGTTCTAGATATGAATCTTAATGTACGTTAGCACTCTTTCCCTTCAATTCCCCCAAAACACACACTTTGACCATTCTCGCAGTTATCACGCAAATTACATCGCAGGTTCCATTTGCAATCACTTAAAGAAAAAATAAGCAAATGAATTTTTGGATTTTATAAAACACTGCTTTTATTTTATAGCAAATAATGGAAAAATAAACGTTACCGAGACATCAACGTGGCCCAAATGTCTCAGAGGGACATGTTAATACTCCGTATTCTAGTTGTGAAAGAGTACACTGTGTGGTTTCCCTCGCACTGATCGGTATCTCCCAAGTCATCACACTCACCTGTCTAAGTTAATATAGAAGCTAAAAACTCCAAACAATTTTCTTCAACGTGTCGTGAGTAAGGGAATTATAGAAAACCATGTTCAATTTGATTTAGCAGGTTGTTTTTGTTTTGTGAGTGAATGTTCTTTAACTTAAAAAAATAGATTTCTGATGGTATTATCCCTGTATTTGTATTCCTAATACTCACCCAGACATCCTTCGCTGAGTAAGTAAGGTAGTAAGGGGAGAGAAGTCGAAAAACCCAAACTTACCCTCAAAATAGCCAACGACACAGACGACATTTTCTCAACTGTCGGCATCGTTACTGCATTCATAGTTACCAACTATTGTTTTACAAACAAACAACGCATATGGAGAGAACAATCACAAACCGATTTATCCACATCAACATGATTGTCTCAAAGCTTTTTACAATGTGTAATTCGCAACTACTATTTATATATGAGAACGCTTTACCTTAATTCAGTTTTTATATTCATATTCAGATATACAATATAGAATCGTATCCAGAACACAAAGTATGTAGAATGAATATTGTAAAAACTTATACAAAACTTACAAGTACGAGAAAACAAAGGAAAACATCAGTCAACAGTAAACAGTGGGCCTAAATATAGTTTGCAGTACGCCTACAGCGAAAACAATTACATATACATGTTTACATATACATCGTATATTCATTCTTATGTATTAAAATAATGTACTAGAATTTTTTTAAGATGTCATTAGTTTGTAATGAAAATTACTAAAGATAAATTCAATACTTGGTATGATGCCTATTATACCAAATTTTCCTAGATATTTTGCGGGCGATGTTTATGATATTATGTTTATTTTGTCTTACGCCGTCTCTGAAGATGAAATAGATTCAAGACAAGGTAACACAGTGTAACAAATAAAGTGCAGAGTTTTGTCCTTACCCATTTTCGCTGTGCATGACAGAGTCAAAGCAATTATATACTAGAATGGTTCAAAGCATTAATGCTATATTATAGCTAATTAGATTTGATTTAGGTATTCCATCACTACTTTTATTGAAAAATTACATGCAAAACATATTTGCTGGTCGATTGTTAAAGTAAAATATACAGGTACATTGGTATATTAAAGTGCATTTTAGCTTACTTTTAGTGCTGATCGTGTAAGAAAGGTCTGCAACCCAGAACAAAAATTTTTCTGCTTATCCTGAATTCCATACTCTAATTTTGCAACTTTAAAAGCTGCTGCAGGTATATGTTAGCGTTCCAGGATACCATTGGTACCTTGTTGACTATGTACGGGAAATGAACATTGCTTTTGAAATGAAATAGCATTTGAAATATAACGAACATTACCATCAGAAAAAAATGTATGCTAAGCACTCTGATGTGTGTACCTGAAGAAAATTTCAAACTGCATTCTACTAATGATGTCCAGTGGTATCACGTGAAAAAAGTAGGCACTTCTTCTAGTTCAATAGGATATACCTCTTTTTAAACTTTGACAATGGGGTATTTTAAAAGGTTGATATAAAGCCTTATAAGCAATATTTTTAAATGTCAGCATAAAAAAGAAAAATCAGACATTATGTTTCATATTTATTTCATAATTTCGGAAAAAAATATATAAATGAGTTTCTAAAGGACAATTTAAAATTGAATTTTCAGTGCACGTTGTATACACTGAACTAATAGTAGCCAACAATGCATTGCAATACTTCACCTGATTGGTCTGTCGATAAAAGTAAACAGAAAACTAATTGAGTATGCAAGTTTATGCCGACGTCACAAAATCTAGTGGTCTCGACCTGATGTAGGTACACTGGCCAAAGTTGATTATAGCTGCTTCGGTTAGCGATGTGGTCGACTGGTCTCTTGTTAAATTCATTCGACACTAAAAATAATTTACCTAGTACATTCAGTTGTAATATACTTCTATCGAAGAACATGTTTCATCAATATTGGTTAAGATTGGTGGGGTTTTTTTCAATCATAAGGTAAAAAATAAATGTTCGTCGTTTTATGTGCTTAAGTACGGCGACCGTGCTTTCATTCCCTTTATTGGCTGTCTGCTTCAACCATCATTACGTCTGTTATCTGCCCGAGGATAGATGGTGTACGTAACCTAGTGCAAATAGTACAGACCAAAAATCAACATTTTGTTGTTTCGTGCTCCCGATACCTGAAGTTTTCTTATTGGTTTTTAAAAAAATCAGGCGGTACATATCTGACGCCCCGAGACCGAAGAGTGATCTTATTAGATGCCAGGATGGGCAGCATATGTACCTACCAGGAGCCATGTATCGATGTCCTCATAATTGAATAAATAGTTATATACGTAATGACTTCAATATATGTAACGTACTCAAAACAGCTTTGCAAGTTATCAATTGCCTTCTGTTAAGTTGTGGAGGAGCCCGGGTACCTGTTGTTCTCGGCCAATGGCATCGTACAACTTTCCACTTCCTAAGGACAATAGTTTTGTCTATTTCTTAATTAGGCGTGTAACTGTATTTGAATTTTGGAAGATTAAGATTTGATGTTGACTTGTTTCTCTGTCCAATAGAAATCAACAATAATTGCTTTCTATAATGTGTGCAAATACATGTATACTCATCTACAATGAACATTCTTTTCTTTTCTTAATATTGAATAAGAAAGTAAAGCGTTCCAAAGTTGTATGTATACTTCTGATCGACCACGGGGCCAAAATGTGTCGACAAGCTCACATTTTTTCTCAGTATGTTTAAATTTTCAAAGTCTTTTTGATAAAACTACAAATCAAATTTGTTAAATGACTGAAAATGGACCTCTTCAACACATTTACTTGATTGTTTTGCTTCCACTAAATAATTTAAATACATGTAGTCTGCACAACGCGAGAAAATGATACGTCACATGTATCTCTGAGCCACAAGCACGGTTTCCATCATTACAAACTGTACAATTATATTTAAGCGTGATTGAATTCATTTTATTCATGTTACCAACTTAATATTGTAATAATATGAGACTGATATAGAATAAATGTTATCAATGCCAAAGTTAATGATTTGTACAATACGTTATCTTATTTTCAATATGCATTTACATATAATAGATGCCTTTACATTAAAATATAAATACCGACATATGCATTTCAGTGTGTAGAGTTTACCATGCATGTTAGTGTAATATGCTGTAAGCGAGAAGGAAACTCACCTAGGGATACATGTACGGTAAAACAGTCTAACTAATTGCTTTCTTACACACTGTAATCAGTGTTTTGTTTACATCAAGAATTGCTATGGATTTATCAAGAGTCCTTGTTACCACACCCCAGTACAGTACCGTAAAGAAAGGACAATATTTGAATATCACATTAATAATTACAATTAACTTGTACAGTTTTATTTAAAACATGGCTTACAATTTTTATTTTAGGATTAGGTAAAGAAATAGTTGGAGAGTAGATAATTAGATTTTAGCTTATTATATCGTGTATATTTCAAAAAAGACGATAATAATTATGTATACATTACCATTTTTGCATGTAAATGGATCTCTACATTTTGAAATATTATAAAGAAATATTTATGTGAAACATCGTTAAGTTTTGTGTTCCTGGAGATGACCTGTTACATTTCATTATTTTTTTAATTATGCAGTACTACGTTCTCATCAACAGACAGACAGACAGA
>WFKH01011925.1:12681510-12692080 GCA_016163765.1 Magallana hongkongensis | reverse complement strand
TCCTATGTAAATATTCGACCCCCCATTGTGGCCCCACCCTACCCCCGGGGGTCATGATTTTCACAACTTTGAATCTACACAACTTGAGGATGCTTCCACACAAGTTTCAGCTTTCCTGGCCAAATGGTTCTTGAAAAGAAGATTTTTGAAAATTTCACGAAAATTTTCAATTATTTCTAATTATCTTCCCTTGTAAAAGGGCGTGGTCTTTAATATCACAACTTTGAATCCCCTTTGCCTAAGGATGCTTTGTACCAAGTTTGGTTGAAATTGGCCTAGTGGTTCTGGGGAAGATGTCGAAAATGTGAAAAGTTTACAGACAGACAGACAGACGGACAGACAGACGGACGACAGACAAAATGTGATCAGAAAAGCTCACTTGAGCTTTCAGCTCAGGTGAGCTAAAAATCACCTTCATTGCAAGTTAACATTGATTTAAAAATTATAATACTGTCAGTCTTAAAACATGTAAAATTTGCACATTAGTTTTACAGAATGATATAAAAACACCAACATACAAGACCACACAAACACGACCTTTATACCATGTCAATGTCCTGTGGTCGCTCGACTTTAGGCAGCATCAGGGTATCTGGCATTCTTCTCGCCCCCAACACCTCCCCGAGATCATCCTCCATGAGTCCACTCGTAACCGAGTTCACTCGTACAACACACTCCGTGCGACCGAAGTCACACTCGTCCAGCGCACGTCTTATTGTAGAGCGAGCTTCTTCCTTAAGAAAAAGACAGAAAATGTTTTCAATTAATAACCTGGTAATTAGTTTCAATCATGCAGGAGTATAATGTAAAAGTTTAAATATGTGGGCAATGATTATCTCCATGGTAGAACATCAGACTAGAGGCCCAGGAGTCTGGGTTTTGTTTCTCAGTCAAACCACAACATTTTCATTTAATACATGTAATACATTAATATACATGTAATATTGAAATAAAAAGACATGAATAATTAAAACACAAAAACATTCAGAAATCTAATATCAAATGATTCAATTCTTCTTTGTATCCTTGATAAGCCAATAAATAATTCAAGAATAGGTTGAACTACGGTAATACAAATTTTTATTATCCTTCACCATTTTTATGTATGAGATGATAATGCAAGATTTGGCAAAGAAAATAGCATCCTGCAGCAAAATGTAGAACGTTTATATGCATATGGTTAAACATTAATAATAATAAATTGATATTAATCACCACCTTTTTGTTTGCTGCGACACCATCTTCACAGTCCAGAACTGCACAGTCTAGGTCAAGGGAAGTAACCTTCTGAATTTTTTTCTGATCATTCCCAGGGACGTACATCACGGCTCTCCTGGGGGTGTAGGGCTTGGACTGGGGTTCTGTCTGACCTCCATAGACCCCCGCCACTGAAAGATATTAACCACAAGACCATTATTAGAAGTCAATGACTGGTTTAATATACATGTATATATATTTATGTACTATCTCCTGGAAAATACTCTCTTCTTCAGCTAATTGAGATGATTAATATTGATGGTAATTATATTAGATACAGATAATACTGATCCAACAAGATGGAGATTAAATCATACCTGGCACCCCTCACCCAATTACTAATCATGTGCAGTGCTGTCAAATATAGCTGACACTTGATCCAAATGAAGATCAAAAGTAAAAGAAAGAGAGAAACTCAGAGAGTAGTTGTTGTTGAACATAAGGGGTGAATTGTTTGAAATTGGTATTTAGAGCTTTACATAATCTCCTTTTGAAAACTTATTAACAATTCATTTAATTCATATAGAACAATATATCCGACTAAAGGTCTCAGACACCCCCCAACAAAAATTATCTATCTGCCGGATCCCCATCCCAGGAAAATTTAATCGATTCTCACATAAGCAAGAAAAAAGTATTTGACAGTGGACCATTAGTACATCCCAATACACTCTTACCTTTTTTAAATGCATGTACTACAAGTGCTTTATGCCTCGTGAATGCTTTGAAATTCAATTTGTTAATTATAAGTACAAGTACAAAATTAATGCTGATCATCAGGTGCTCAGTCTTATTTATCCAGATATAATTAAGATTGTTTTTGTTTATATATAATGATACTTCACCTGCAATTTGCCTAATGAAAGTCCTAAGGCATAGCAAACTATTTTTATATTTCCAAAGCAACATATTGTATTGTCTCCTATGGAAAAATCAGCTCAATGGAATTACATCAGACGTCTGTAAATAAAAAAATGCACTATTACACAGGTGTTTGGGTCTATTTATTGGTATATTAGGTTTCATACATACATGTGTGCATTCATGTATATCGATCGACACCCAAGCACCTGCGCATGCTGTGCACTATAAAAAATGAATAGGTTGGATAACAAGAATATAATAAATAAAATATACGGGATAACTTTTTGTTGCATACAATGTGTTCCAGCAAATGACATTTGTAGCATGCTAAAGTATTCCCTGTCGAAATCAGTTTAACAAGAAATTAATTTTTTTTTTAATTTACATGGTTAATGTTATAAATTGAGTAAATTCGGGTAGAACAGTTTTATTACCAATTAATTAATATTAAAGTCCATTCATTCTCAGCCGAAGAAAATGTGATTTCTTTTGCGCACGATTTAATCTGAGATGTGTCCTACACTTCTTAACTGCTTATTAATCCCAAAATTCTCGATTATTAATCTGTATCCAGTTCTTTCATTCCGTCTCTGATGGTTAGTATTGGTTCTAAAATTGCTAACTCCAAAAACGGTGTCAGCTGTGTTCGTGCTGCCTATAAATCATACACGGGAATAAACATGAATAGCCTAGGAGATACAATCTCTGTGATGATTTACTTATTTCTTTAAAGAAAAATATTGTTTCGTTTCAACTGATATTTTATTGCAACGAAACAGGCGCCTGTTTCTGCGTTCAAGTTTACCAGGTATGCTTATATTTCATTTATTCCCCTTCCCCCCCCCCCCCCCCCCCGAAAAAAAAAATAAAAACAAACAAACAAACAAACAAACAAACAAACGAAACAAAACCCAAAACAAAACAAAAAAAATCCAACATCCTGTGTTGCTCTGTTAGTTTATTTTTTTTTATTTACTATATCCCTAACTATGACCTTAAACATTAAATTTTTTCAGTAAAAAGATATCAGGATTAAGATTTTTATTAAACTAAAAACCACAATGAGTATGCTGAATACAATGCCTAATATCAATACGTGATCATCATATCAATATAATAAATCTAACTCCATCACCCTTTAGATAGTAAACTGTTTATAGCCAAAAACCTCATATATATTCAAAATTTTAATGCATGGATTAATTGATGGGTAATTTGTTGACCATCCAGACTTCTTTAACATCAACCATTGAAATTTTTCACAGAAACTGCTTGTTAGACCAGCTTAATTTTGTTGCATTGTGAAATCCTCTTACATCAATTCGGGATTTGGGTAGATTTTTTTTGTCTCTACCATTTAAGATATTTCAGTTTGAAGTATACAAAGTTGTGATAAGGATTGAAGTTCATTAAAATTATTTTTGGCTTCATAGTCACACGTTTTATTGTAGTAATAACGTGCATACATTGAAGCTGTCTGGCATTTATCAGGCAAACTGTCAACATGTAGGATGCTGACGTTTTGGAGCATCTCTTCCAGGATATTTGATGCATTTTTTTTTTTTTTTTTTGTATTCTGGAGCAAATTATGCTCTATAGCGAATATGCATGTACATGTACTTACACATGTACTTACTCAATCAATTATTAATTAAAAGGGATCGATGGTCGTGGCCATTTTTATATTGCATCGATCTCTTTTAGAAGAAGAGCTCTATATAGAAAGATAGGAAATTACCCAAATTTAAAAGGTATTTAACATATGGATTTTTTCTTGATTAAATAATAGTTTATAGCTAAACAAATCATATTTTAATATTTGAGATCATAGATCTTATGGTTAATTTGTTGACCATCCAGCCTCCTTTTATCATTTTATAATATTTCAAAATTTATTCTCCCGTTGACTCTCTGTGTATAGATTTTTTTTTTAAATACGATTAGAATACTAGACATTATAGTACGTTGCGACATATTTCCAGTGAACTCCTATTTAGTTGTCAATTTTAAGTAAGTGAGGTATATGCATATTTTGAATGTTTTACGTAAGCAATAATGATCAACAAAATGTTATCCACCAAAACTTTGAAGTCCCCAAATTGCCGAAAAGTGTTCTGCCAAAAAATAACCCCCCCCCCCCAAAAAAAAAACAACAAAAAACAAAAACAAAGGTAGGTCTAATTCACATAAATGAGCTAAACATAGTTTCAGAGTTGATAACTATAGAGAGTTTGCAACCGATCAACCGGCCTAGTTTATCGACTGTTAAACTATCTTTTGCTCATTTCTGTTAATTTGGCGCGCCATAGAGAAGGTGGGGAAAGGGGGGGGGGGGTACTTCAGTCTATATTTGTTTATTTAAATAATGCTTTCGTTTTTGCATGTATCAACATGTTTTATCATTGTAGATTTGTATCATGCCAGGAAATCTCTTCAAAATTTGTATGAAAGATTTATTACAGCATGGTTTGTAATGAATTTTTCTCTCACAAATTCACTTAGTTTACAATGTTTTTTCCCAATTCGTGCTTAATTACAGACAAAACAAACCAAATAAAATGAGACATTTGAATAGTTTTCATTTTTCATTTTGAGAGAATCGTGTCTTTCACACTTCATATGAAAAACATATGGTTTCAAGTTATACTTGGACAATTTATAATTAAAAGATTAACTGACGCATAATTTTGGCGTAACCTTATGAATTACAAAGCCACTGTTGTTCACTCTGACGTTACATCCCTACATTCCACTCAGGCAGTGAGAGTCCAGATAGAGATGAGGGTATGGAAAAAGCTCCTCCCTTTCATTCGGAACTCAACCGTGTATCCCTCCCAAAGCCTCTTGACCATCACCACCTTACTGTCGTTGATGAAGAAGTCATTGTCCGGCCCGTCGCTAAGCAACGTGTCAACAACCTCCCCGTTTACGACAATCTGATACGTGGTGTCCACTTGCATTCCGAGGAGATTAGCGGAAATGACGTAGGTATCAGAGCGTTTGGCCGTGAAAACTCCAGATGTAACGTCGAAACTGGAATCGATATCAAGAAAGACGTTTCCTCCGACGAGCAGGTTGCAGAAGTCGGCACAGTCTTTTCGTGTCTGGCTCTGCTGCACTGTCACTGCTGTTATGTCTGGTTCTGTAACATGGAAAAGTATCATGTCTAGTACAGCAACTACTACTCAAAGATAAGCTTTCATGTACTTTAATTCACATTAATATCGACGGATGTCCCATACCACCTTAGGAGGCTGAATGGTCTTCATATTATTCATCAGATCTATCACAAACGTAAAAAAAAATATTTTCCAATGTTTTTACACAAAATTGTTATTCTTTAAATTCATATATAAATTCCAAAAGTGGCAACGAACATATAGCTCTTTTAATAGCAAATATCCAGCTAAAGAAGAAGCAAACCCACCCACATGACATACATGTAGTAAATACATATATCAATGAAAATTTATTCAAGCATGTCATCGTAATTCCCTTTGAAATAACCAAAGGAAATATCATTTAAATCAGATATAGTGATTCTAGATTTATGCACAAACCGTCAATCCTGAAGTACTTGAACACAGCAATGGAGGTCTCGCTCGACAAATGGGTCTCGTTTTCAGCGTAAAATTTGTTGGAGATGACTTCACTCTCATTAAAACTCATGATAAAAGTATAGGAGTTGGTGCTCCGAGCGGGCGTTTTTACGGTCGTGTACCGCATGATTTTAAATTTCAAGTTAATGAAAGAGGCATGGACGGGGTCATTATGGGTTGCTGACGTCAGCGTGACCACGTAGATACCGTCACTGGGAATGGTGTAGTTTGTTTTACCCACGAATGCCCCAGCCGTATCTAAATGGACGTGGTCATAAGACAGGAGCTGGTAACTACCGTAGGGGAGGACCTTGTTGTCTTGGACTGTGGCATATAATATGACAGGGGGCTCGTCCATTAGCGCTGGAAAATAATGACAAGTACTTGGAAATTTCAAGTCAACATAATCTTGCGTATATGTTACTATAAATTGCCATGAAGACAAATACATCGAGAACCCATACTTTTAATTTTTGACAATTTGCAAACTTTTTATTTTCATAAAATTTTCTGAATTGTTTATAATCTACATTATAATTTCTGTATCATATAATTATGTTTGATTCTGAATGTGCTATTCTCATTTTTTCGTGTAGCTATTCTGTTCAAAGATCAAGTTTGCCAACTTTCTTTTCTTGGGTTTGGAAGAAATAAACATTGCTATGTAAAATAAACAAAACATATTTTTTTATACCTTGACTTGCATTGCATCAGAAAGCAATTTAACAAAGCATACACTTGCTTAAAAATCAAACGCGTTGATAACTATTGAAATCTCCTTACTTCGCAGAGAAAAACAAGACAATGAAGATCCACTCTGAAGAGTTCCATTCGAGTACACGCTGATTTCGTCCCCCCACTTCAGCTTCAACACAATGGCAGTGGCGCCGTCCTCAAATTCCCATCCATGCTCCACTAGGACATCGTTTGTAATGGAGGCTACAGCGACGCCATTTTTCCTGAGCTCCGTTTTGGTGTATCGATCGGTCTTGGTCCGAGCCGTCATGTAGAAGGTGTAGTAGGCCTCTCTTTGGGGTTTAAATAACCCTTGTGTTTGGTTATAAGAAAGCATCATGTTTGAGTTGATTTTGTTAAACCGGATGTAGCCTGGTCCGGCGGGTACCTCAAGACTTCCGGAAAAACTTTCCATGACTTAAAATTATATGAAAAGACCCAAATGAATCATAGTTTATGATAAAATCATTGAATGAAATGTATTACCAAAACCGCCCATGTATTTGATATGATCTAATATTCCAGAATCACACCGTCATTTAATTCATGGGACTTTCTAATCAAATATTATCAAGAAGGAGATTTTAAAAACTTACTAAGGTTAAATCTCCTCTCTTTTTTTTCAAAATTAAAAAGATTCCACTATTCATAATTTAAATAAAAGTTGTATCATTTCCAAAGCAAATAACTAAGAATGCCATGTACCAAATATGATAGCGTCCTATCTGATATCTCGGGTAGATTAGACTAAGAACATCCGGGATACCCATGTCTGGATAATGTTATTGCCAGTTCTTTTCGTAGAAATAAGATTGATTAAGCTACTACGAGATAAAGCTACGCCAAATCTTTTCAGATGACTGAATGACAGAGCTGTGTAATTCAGTCATCTTACAGTCATCATTCAGTTGACTGCATGACAGAGCTATGTAATTTAGTCCCCTTACAGTCATCTATCAGTTGACTGAATAACAGATCTTCATATAAATTTTACTCACTCTCGGTCATAACAGCAATTGTGGAGTACCCTTTGTGCCCATCCTCGGTGGAGACCTCAATCTCGTACAACTGATTGTCAACAAGGCCCCCTTGACAGAAGATTACTTGAGCTTGGAACTGGTCTTTGATGCCGCCAAGTGTTGAGTTGCAGCCTCTGCATAGAACGTTGTAACTTACGTCAGTTGCCCCGTTGCGAGGCTGTATTTTGTAGGTTAGCGTCACGTTTCGAAACAACGGGCATTTCACCGTGCACATTGCTGGTTTGTTGGTTAGGGAAATCTGTTGATCTTTCCTGTCTAGAACGATTTTTGGAGCGACTACAAAACATAAAAAAACAAGATATACATATAAAAGTTGACAATTTCATTTTGTGGAGTTGGGGGGGTGGGGGGTGAATAAAATCACTTAGAAAGTATTCTTGGTATATACGAGTACGCATTATGAATTTAACAAAAAATATAGCGCATTTCGTAATAAATTAATCTAGATTTATCATGTCAAAGACACATAAATTGAAACGTATTGAAATATAAGTCATATAAAAGACATTCTATCAGTGGAATATAAGGACCTATTATGACTCACGTGGGTAATCATTTTTAAACAGGAAACAGTCCTTGGGTGGACTGTAATTATCCTACAATAAACACAAAACGCAAATATATATTATTTTAAAAAAATGGGAAACTCAGAAAAAAAGAAACTCATGCTGTAGTTGATAATGAACCATGATCTTAAATTATGATTAACAGCTATTTCATTTTAAGCACACGTACTAGTTTACGGATGACAAATATTTAAATATTTTTAAAAAAAAAATTAAATAATCGGTATTATAATTGACAAGGATGCAATAGCATATGATAACATACTTCTATAAACTTATGTAATATAAATTGTTTAAGAAAAAATAGGTTTTTAGACAACAACGTGTTGCTTTTTGGTAATTGTTTTTAACTCAAAATTAAATAATAATACATACAATCATATTAATACCGTCGTTTATCCCCATTTGAAAGGTTCTCAGAGTCAGTAGTATGTTCACAATCGTCGTCATGTTGGCTTCTGATGATTTGGACATTGCATCCATCGGTTATATAGTGCGCTAAAGTACCACGTGACCACGCCGATGTATCACGTGACTATCTAACATGATATGAGATTATAGATACCGCCAAAGTGCATTACCATTAGACAATATTTTTCAAGTCGTTTTTCAGAAGTGTAAGATCACAATTATTGATCATTTAGTGTTCATTGTTTCTTTCAACTAAGTTTAGCATCGGTGGTATTGCTCTCAGATTCCTAATTAATATTTATGTGATAACCACAAAGCCGTTTATACATGCTTGACGACTATACATTTGGATGTATATTTTTCCTATAAAACAAGATAAGGCAAAATGTGTTGTAATGTATCGAACTACGGAAAAGAAATCACAAGTCCTAAGGCTTTTAAATATTCATGTTTAACCTTACTTTTTCAAAAATAATTTTATTTACATGACTCGAGTGATTCAGGTACATTTACCCCCCCCCCCCCCACCCCAAAAAAAAGAGAAAAGAATATTCATGCTTTTGTAAGTAATCTATATTTGTTGCATCTTAAAAGATAGAACCATGTCAGTAAAAAAATCGACTAAATTCAAGGTTTCAATAGGAATAAATTAAAGGACAATGGACTGCATTTTACAGTTGTTAAAGAAAAGATAGAATATTAATTTACATTTATGTAGGGCATATTATATATATGAAAAGAAAAACAGATGTGTGGTTTTGTTTCCTTTTCTTGATTAAATTTCCCATTACCTTCTATAGCACCAAAAAAACCCGATTATATTTTGAATATTATACTTAAAAAAAACCGCAGACGTTAATTAAAAAATAGATTTTTTTAAAAACAAAATCAAGATGAATTTTCAAATAAAATTACAAATACTTGCAATTAAAAAAATCATATGTTATACTTTAATATTGACCAATTTGCCAAGTTTCAACAATATTGTATTATTATAGAATGCTACAAAAATTTAATGAATGCAGTAAGGATTTAAAATGAATTGGGCAAAAACTGGAATGTATTATACAGGTACAGTTGACCACAAGTGGTACAATTTTTATCATTAAACATAAACGATGTTAAACATAATGGGTCAAAAATTTTCAATGTTCAGAACAATATTTTTTAGATTTTTGCAGACAATTTATTCAATAAAATATAAATAATATACAAATGTCTGACCTCCTTCTTAATTTCAGAGATCAGTATTGCATATGCTGATTGATATAGTAATGACTTTTATGCAAAGAATTTACACACAAATGTTGGCATAATTATACAACGCATAATCAAGATATCTACAAATATAATCTGTTTGTCTTTCCAATTACTGTAAGCCAACTATTAATCGCGACGACTTTATTTCGCGATTAACCTGAGATTAACTGGTTCGCGGCGACTAATGTTCGCGACCAAGGCTTATCCACACCGGGTTTTTTTTATTACAACTATATGGCAAATACTGGTCCGCGGCGAGAGATATTCGCGACAATGAGGCTCTCACAAACCTCGCGAAAATTTCTCGCACGCGAATAAAAGTTGGTTACAGTATATTAACAAATCTACTTCTGTTTGCTTTTATCCCGTTTATTGTTTGGACTTCCTTAGCAAACTCGAAATATCAAAAATAAATCAGTATTATCTTCTTGTTGGGAAGTTTGTGGAACCTATACATGGACATAAATAAATCAATATTTTTTTTATATTTTGTATACGAAAACAATACTACAGCAGGGTGAAGAGAACAGATGTCGCCTTTATGATGTTATAAAACTACTAAAAAATAATTCATTTCATGTTCATTTTGATAGCATGTTTTAATTCAATTATTTTAATGAAATGGTACGTTGTCAGCTTAACTGAATAAGCCAAACATCGTTGTGCCGGACCTGTTAGAGTGCATACTTACAAAACATGCTTACAAAACAAGCTACAAATGACAAATGGACAAATGGACCAGAACGCAATCTTCTTCAAGGCCAACCGATACAGATCTTCAAAACGAGGCACAGTTATAAGCACTCTAAACAAGGGATACAGGATTCAGGACTATAGT
>WFKH01011925.1:12648063-12672531 GCA_016163765.1 Magallana hongkongensis | reverse complement strand
GTTGGTTGTATTCGAACAGTCAAAATACACCGTGCTCACCTTGCCATAAGCAAACCGGAAGTGTGAATTTTCTTTCACAATATTTAACCAAAAAATACGTTTTAGAAAATTTTGGAAAGGTAAAAATTTTCAATTCCCCAGCGGGATTCGAACTCACGTCTTACAGGTCCGTAGTGAACCCTCTAATCCACTGGGCTACGCTGTAAGATGACAATGATGGGAAAGAAACTACATGTATTTATAAAATTATACTTGATTTTATTGTTCATTTCGATAAATAATTCGACACAACATGAAGGTGTCCCATACCACCTTACATGTAAATAATGAATTCTCCAGTTATCAAATTAAATCTATTCATTTAACAAATTTTTCAAAAGAGCGGTCCCCATACAATTCGCCTCAGTTTAAATCAGCCAGTACCGGAATTACATGCTTCCAGATTTAATTTTTTGCGTACTGCGTCATCAAAAAGTGGTGTATAGAGCCACCTTAATTAAACTATTTTCAATCTTTAATTGTCACCAAAACCATGACACGATTCTTCTTTATATACAATACATAATTTTTTATCTCTGTATCTCGCTCCAAACTCGACACTTGACTTTGAATTTTAGATACTTTTAGATAATTTTAGATACTTTTAGATAATTTTAGATAATTTTTATCAATACCGTTGTAGACTTATTACGGTAACCCATGATACAAGTTGGGAAAAAAGAATATAACGCTATGCCTCATAATTTTATTTAAATACATGTAAATGTTAATCTCAGTAACTTATTCTAAACAATATAAATGGACAAAATTAGTTCTTGACTTAAATCTTGGCCATGTCATTTTAATTTAATTCAAATTTAAATTTATTTTTCTAGACTGGTAAAGTGCAAATTTTATGATATACATGAATTAACTTGTACATATTCCGTCTTAAGATAGATTTAAAGTGCAGGGACCATAGAAAAACAGTCATTGTTCACAACATGCATTAATCTTCTTTTTGTTTATCTACAAACGGTATCATAGGTGTCTACATTTTTATTGTTTGTCTCTGTATCCTTTCGTCTCAAAAACCGAGCTGTTTTTCATCAGATAAAAAAATATAAGCATTAGCCTTACCGAGCTGATTAATATCTCATCAATAATAATAATTATGTTCTAAAAATAAAATATTGGGCGCTGTTCGCTCCTTTCTGAATGGTATAAGAGTAAAACTCTCGTGCGTTATTGTATCAGACTTTGTCGAGACCCTGACAAGATGCTGCCCATTTTATCGGGGAACTTTGCCTCTTCGGTTTACTTTATGTCAATAACCACCATGGTCCTCAATCACCAGTATGTCGACAAGGTATATCAGTTTCATCTGTTATTACTTTAATTTTACTTTCTCAGTTCATACATTTAACTTGTATGTTAAAAGTTCAATTTGTTTCAGTTCAGTGAGATTTCTGACAAATACAAATTTTTTTCTTAAATCATGAGCTCACGAGATAATTATTACTTAAACATAATACATGTACATGCATTGTTTAGTTTAATTTTCTGATATGAATTTTTAAAAATACTTTTGTTTTTGTTCTGTCTCTCCCTGTTTTCTTTTACTCATTTATAACTGACTATGCAGGTCGTTTAATCCACTTTTATCTTTTAATTTTACTTTAACTAGAATCTGATGTACCAAGACTTTTGCTTTGAAGACATGACAAAGACCAACTATCCGTGTATGTATGACATAACTTTACCATAGTTAGATACATTTCATGACATCTCTAACACTTTCCATGTTGCTAATTTCTTTATTTTTTTCTGACTATGAATACTAGCAATAAATATAGTAGGTAAATACTTTCCCTTGGCTTTTCAGGAGGTTGGGTTGTGGACAAATTAATCATTAGATCTGCCTTTAACTTTGATATATGATAAACTGGACCATAAAGTAACACTGAGTAAAGAAATAGTCCGAATGTTTTATCTTTAATATTTAAGCATTATCTGTATCTTTATACAGGCCTCTTCTTCATAAGAAAGTGAATATAGCATAAAAATGACCCCGATGATCCAGTCCCCTTCCCAGATAGCAAGCTTATATTGGCCCAGCGTTGGCCCGATGTTATCATTTATGTTGGCCTAATGTTGGAAAATTACATCGGCCCATGCAATGTAATTTTGCTCATCGGCGCAACATTGCACCAACACGTTGGCGTGACGTTGGCCCGTTGTCAGTAGACTCATAGTTTTAATGTTGGCCCAATGTCATCAACAATGTTTATTTTTTGTATTGTGTTCTCTATATTTTTTCTTCTATAAATCAACCAATCATCGCTTCCGTTACAGTGCTGCCACTTATTACGCTGAGACATCCAATAACATTTCTCAGTCATAACCACAACTGTCAGGTCTGCTGTCAGTCCGACAATTCCGCGACGCTCAACTTCCGCTATAACGACCCCTTAATGGAGAACAAGATTACCCTACATCTGAGTTATAATGGCTTATCCCTGCCTTTCAATTACTGGAAGACTCGCCACTCCTTTGGAAGCATGTTCCATATCTACTTTTCTTACCCGGAATTTTACCCCGATTTTTACGAACTTCGCATTGAGAATCGGTACGGGACCACGAGGGTCAAGTTTGAAGTCCTGAATGAACCCGAAAGCATAGGTAATTAACAAATCAATAAGCTGGACTGTTTAATTTTACTAACATGATCTGCCAGATTAAAAACGTAAATGGACGCTAAATGGTAATTATGATCTTGTTGCAAGTTATAAACTATTTGCTATAACCTAAATTATCAAAACAAGCCAAAATATTAAACTTTATAACTCTTCCAATACTATATGAAGCTAAGTTGAGAGGGCATTATTAGTGTTTAATAAAGCTACTGGTTATTTGCTCTATAGCAGTATGTTCACATTTCCTACTTGCCTTTTAGTAAAGTGACTATCATCATCTTTATAATGACGATTTGCATTTGTCGTATCAGATCTTACCAATGTAATGAATGTTAATCTTACTGGCCTTAATATCAAAACAACAAGTACATGTAAGATAATCTTGATTAATTTCAGCCACAACTAAGGCTCCGTGTACATCGTTGGCGTGCAAGTTGGGAAGGTCGGTCAGGAACGACCTCATCGATGTTCCAAGAAACCTAACCTTGAGCGTCTAGTCTAATGGAGTCATGCAGGTAAAATAAAGGGAAGAAAATCTGCAATTTCTTTCTCAAGAATTGATCGATTTTGGACCAGATATGTCTATCTAATGTTGAATCTGGTTTGCCTTTTAATAGTTTATTATTACAATGTAAAGGTGCCATATTGTTAAATTCACATAGTCGTAACACATTACATTATCCAATGTGTACATTTGTAGGAATGTGTTTATTCTCCTTTTGGCTTAAAATCATTCTTTCTTAGCATGCATCCATCTGATAATAGAATATACGATTTCCTTCAATATGTTCAACAATCGTTAATTGCTCCTTTTTAATTTTTTTTTTTTTTTTGCAGGAAATGAAGCACGAATGATTTACAAGTTTATTGGTCCATCGGATAACAAATTCTTCTGATTAACGAATTGTATGAAAATTAACTATTTGTTTGATTAAATTATCTACTATATTGTTAGGCTTGATATATTTTCGTCAAAATGTATGAACAAATTTTTCATTAAATATATTATTACAAAAATCAAATATTCTTCATTTTGTTTCACTGGTCAATAGATTGAAAAGTATCCCATCAAGAATATTTTCAATTCAAATGAAGAAAAAATAATTTTACCTGAATAGTATTCATCATGCAACGATGCACATGCAGTCAGTGATGCGATAAGGGAACCATATTAAGATAATTTTTGCAAATAATATACCACAACTTGACAGTTGTAGTATGAAATTGAGGTCATTATTTTCCTGTCACGTGACATTTATTTTTCATCACAAACAACAAAAAGTTATTGAGCGATATCTGAAAAAAATAAAATCTATCAAGTATGATAAAAGGAATAAACCGAGATATCCGACAAATCCAATCCGGGTGTTTTCCAATGCTTTAATAATTTTACATAAACCTGCAAACTCAAAACATTTTTACCCCATCAAATATATATTAAAAATACGAGGAAACCATTATATGATATATGAATTATACAGGATTGTTACAAGTTAGAGATAGACCGCGATACACTGTGAAATGCAACAGATACAAGGACCTAGTGTCTGTTGGATCTCCACAACGTGAAATGATACGTGTTTTAAAATTTGCATTATTACAATGAATAATTTATGAATAAGCAAAACCCCAAAAGAAGAGAACTGCTACATATAAATCATAAGACGTTATTTATTATATCTAAACAATATATATAGCTACATGAAAAATGTATCACAAACAAAATAATTTTTATATATAAACGGAACGATAAATAAAATTTAATACCATCGTTCAGCGTTTACAAGATTTTAGTTTACATTTCTTAAGTAAATGTATGTAGTATATCACGAAGAATCTACGTCAGTAACACGGCCCTGACTTTTCTTCCTGTGAATCCACTTCATCAGAAAAATGACACCACCTGTTGCAAGAAGCAATCCGACGCACCTACCCCAATATATACATACGTCATCGCGTCAATTGACGTTTTGGACTGTAAGCTGCTCCCGTGTTGGCTTATAATTTTCGTTGTTCTTAAGTCTTGATCTGGTGCATCAGTAATTGGCTTACCGTATACAACCGTTTTTGGCACCACGATAGGATTGCCGAAAACCTATCAATGACTGGCGATATTTTATATGAGATATCGAGAATTTGTCGATCATTTTCTGTGCTGATCCATCCAGAATTGACTTTGCAATCGTCGATTTGATAGCTCTATCGAGCACTTGTGCCAGTTCACCTAAAGAGACATGTTGTATAGTATATATGGGGACTTTTCATGTCGAGATGTTTAATTTGCTTATAACATGGCCTTTAAATGAAAAATAAAACCACATTAAAAAGAAGAAAACTCAAAATTATCTTCATACCTTGAAAAAGAAATTAATGCAATAAAATCCCCTGGAGGAACATCGTATCTGAAATTATTGCATTATCAACACTTTACATAACGCCTACATAGTTTTCAAAAGATAAATGTAGAAGCATTAAAAGTAAAGGCAACAGTTTTCTATTCAGAGCTCTCAGTTTCATAGAAACATACAATATACACATTAAAAGCCATTTACTTCGTACAAAAAAGCGTCTCGATTTTTATAGTAATGTACGTGCTTATAATTATAATATGCATTCACATATTGCATTAACGTATTTATGGAGTTTGATATATCAGTAACAATTACCCCAATCATGCAACCACATGGTTTGAAGTAATAAACACAACTGAAAATTATAGACATCGTTATCCTATACCAAAAATATCTACTTTAATTAAAAAAGGGAAATTACAAAAGGTTACATTACTGTACAATGCAGGAAAAAGCGTCTTGATGTAATATAGTAAAAGATTTGTCGCTACAGAATCCTTACGCCTGGGATGTGCCACAGGAGATGTGCAAAATTGTATGCTGGAATGAATTGCAAAAAAACCTTATTGCCATAACTCGTAACACTACAATGAAAAATATTTGAATAAGTACATGTAGTTAGTTTAGTAATCATAAAAATAGGGCCACAACAGGGATGGAAGTGTTTACATCTATACTTCTAAATTAAGCATTTTGCAAATAAACTACAAAATGCCTGCACCAGAGTAACTGCTTACACCTTTGGTATTTCAACACGTGTGAGATGATGTATGTAAGCTATAATTGAATTTAACTGATAAGTAATAATTGTGAAATTAATCAAAAACCTTCTTTCATTTCTGATAAACAAGCCCAAAATAGCAAAAATGAGAGTAGGGTGGTGGACAAGCTTTGGCGGATCCAATCAGGGGTAGTTTGCATCAAAATATATACTTGCAATGAATTAATATTGAATGATGACGTAAAGAATGAATATATTTACTGGTAACTTATTTAGATTATACATAAAAATTAAGATTTGACAAATGTTGAACAATTAAAATGAGCCAATTCGTTTCTTGAATGCGCGATTTCAGTTTTGATAGACAACGCTTGCTAAGCACGACCTCTGAGGCGTGTTCATCAGAACGAGCGCTCGCGAGCGCTCGCCAAAATTCGTGTTGCGGGTATAGGAAATTTTGGCGAGCGCTCTCGCTCGCTCGCTCTGTTGAACCCGCCTCTGGTATAGGGAATTTTGGAGAGCGCTCGCGAGCGTTCGCTCTGTTGAACACGCCATAGGTGTGGCAGAGATAGAACTTTCCAGAACGGGTATTCAAGAACGCGGGTTGACTAACTAACGTCGTGGCGAAAAGCGTAGGACGAGTTCATCATGCATTGCGGGCAGATACTTTGGATCGGACATCTCTGGTTAATAAAATAAAAGTTAATAAATAAAATGGAATAATTTAAAGCGATTTTAGTTTTGATGGAAAAAACTTTTCAGAACGGGGTGTTCCAGGAACGCGGGTTGACTAATGATTAACGTCATGGCGGAAAGTGTAGGGCGAGTTAACCATCGGGAAGATACTTTTAAAAGAAAGCAATTAAGAAAAATTTGGATACAGTATATACAACAACGAACAAAATTTATGGTTCAACCTATTAATAGTGTATGATATTGATGTGTAAAGTGTTAATTCCCGCGCTTGATATCATCTAGTTACACTATAAAAGGAAAAGTTCTGATATCTCCCTTTTCAAGAAAGCAATAAATGCAAAGCGGTTACAATTCATCAAATAACAATATGGGACCTTATTAAATGTACAATACATGCACATTACCTTGTGTTGAAAAAACACACTATATGCCAATTGAATCACAATGCAAATAAAATATAAAAGAAACGCTGAAAAAAAAGATGAAAAATGAGGTTATGAATCTTTAATGGCATTGAATTGAAGAAACTGGGTTATCTTTACAACTCTTGAATTGAATAATATTTGATACGGCTTATAATCAAATAAGATAATTAATATGAACTATCACTTTTTTACTTACATATTTACAATATTTATAATATATATATATATAAATATATATATAAAGCACAGGGAAATTCACTTTATTGGAGGTCCACCTCCGCCCCGGCCGAGGCTTGAACTCACGACCTCTGGAATCCATTCTCCTAGCAATGAGCGGCCACCGCGCTAACCACTCGGCCATCTAGGCAAGACAAAAAATCCCGCTTTCGATGACGAACGGAACCTAGCGCGCTGGCCGCTCTAACCACTCGGTCGTTAGAGATACAGGTGGAATACAGTTAAACGACAATTTGAGAGGATCGGAAAGATACACATTGCATAAATATATACATATATAATAAGCACAGACATTGCAATAACTCTCAAATTGACATATACCTGCCCATAGTGAATGATATAAATATATATAAAGCACAGGGAAATTCACTTTATTAGAGCTCCACCTTCGCCCCGGAGGTGGAGCTCCGAAGTTCCGTTTGTTGTCTTAACTTCGTCCTTCGATATATATATATATATATATATAAGAATTGCTTATATATTCCAGCTCACCATATTGCTCACATATCATGTTTTGGTTAAATTGTGCTAGATTACTAAAGATACTTGCCTTAAGTTCGTTTTTCTGGTTCTCTCAGGAAGTTTCAAACACAAGTGACCCAACACACAAGATAAAGTACTTGTACTTTATATACTGTATATACCGATTGTAGGTCAGGGAGATTGATCAATCTAACAAAAATAAATGTTTTTCCCCAATGGGTTAATCATCCTCTGAGATAACTAGTAAATGAGGTAAAATTAAAACTACATTCAAGTAAATACAAACAACATATCTTAATATAATGAGTACATCAGAATAAAGAGGGTTGGATGGTAGTGGTTATTATAAAGCTATTTCAATCTCCCTTAGAAGAAGAGCACTACATGTATATAAAGATATCGAAATCATTTAAATTTTAAAGCTAAACTATATGGATTTTTGCTTTACTAAATAATAGTTTAACGCTAAAGAAGTCATCCCCAAACAAGAGGCCCATGGACCACAACGCTCACCTGAACATATATAGAAGTCATATATAGAATATCTGGACAATGTAGTAGAATAGATACTGAATTAACAGATTTTTAAATATATTTTTCCAGATATTCATATGTAAAACATTAAGTTCCTTTTGTAACAGGATGATTTGATAGTCATATCACATATTGAGCACTGCAGTTCTCAAAAAGATCTTAGGAGTTAAATCAATATACGAGGGTTTTCCCAAAATAGTGTAGACAGAACACATAACTTAAAATCTGTTCACGCAATTTCATTAGACTTCCATGTTTTCTTCAATGGCCCTTTGGCAAACAATACTGAAAAATACAAATCTGTACTTTATTTATTTCTTGAGAAAATGAATAATTACATGTAGTAACAACAAGTTTTGTAAGGCGGCGCAATGTGCGACGTCGAAAATTTCCAGTCTATACGTACATGTAGTTGCTAGACCCTCCACATCAATTACGATAACATTTACGTTTTATTTCCGAAAATATCTTGAAACAAAAATTTCTTTGAACATGTACACTAGAGTGCACATTAAACATACATTTCTAGTTTTGTTTTTTAAATTATTTTCTAAGTACAAACGACCTGCCGACACCAAATTTGCCCTGTATTATTTGTTGTCTTAACTTCGTCCTACCGAAATGTGTCGTTCAGCATTTAATCCTTTGTGGCACAAGTTTAATCTTCCTGTGTCTTCGATTAATTGAATAACGCCACCTGTCTACGCTATTTTGGGACAACCCTCGTATATATAAACCTACATCAAACTTTGAACCTCATGTGGAGCCTAAGAATTCTCCAGGGGCCTACGTCTAAACAATTAAGAATTAACAATATGTCAAAATGCTTGCACTTGTAAGTGTATATAATACCATACATTATAACATTTGATTCTTTGAGAATGAATTACAAAATTTTTACTAGGTAAAGATTCGACCCTCCATTGTGGCCCCACCCTACCCCCGAAGATGATGACTTTGACAAACTTCAATCTACACTATTTGAGATTTCTTTTACACTAGTACCAGCTTCTCTGACCAATTTGTTTTTGAAAGGAAGATTTCTAAATGTTTTTCTTATATATCCATACGTAAAATTCAAAACCCCATTGTGGCCCCGCCCTACCTCCACGGATCATGATTTTAACAATCTTGAATCTACAGTACCTGAGGATGTTTCCACACAAGTTTCAGCTTTTCTGGTCAATTGGTTTTTGATAAGATTTTTAGTTTTTTTCTCTATATATTCCTCTGTAAAAATTCGAACCTCCATTGTGGCCCCACCCTACCCCAGAGGATCATGATTTGAACTACTCTACCCGAGGATGCTTCCACACAAGTTACAGCTTTCCTTGCCGATTGGTTTCTGATAAGAAGATTTTATTTTTAAAGATTCTACTCTATATATTCCTATGTAAAAATTCGAACCCCCATTGTCGCCGCACCCTACCCTCAGGGATTATGATTTTCTTTATATATTCCCATGTAAAAATTCGAAAGCCCATTGTGGTCCCACCATAACCTTAGGGATCATGATTTAAATAATCTTGAATGTACAGCACATGAGAATGCTGCTACACAAGTTTCAGCTGGCCAATTGGTTTTTGGGAAGAAGTTTTCAGAGTTTTCTCTATATATTCCTATGTAAAAATTTGACACCCCCCCCCCCCCCATTTTGGCAGCACCCTACCCCCAGGGATCATGGTTTGAACAAACTGAAATCTACACTACCTGAGGATGCTTCCACATGTTAAAGCTTCTCTGGCCATTTAGTTTTTGAGAAGAAGATTTTTAAGGAATACCAACTAATGTTTAATAAGGTTTATTTATCTCCCTTTGAAAGAGGGCGTGGCCCTTCATTTAACAAAGTTGAATCCCCTTGAAATCGGCCCAATGGTTCTGGAGAAGAAGTCGAAAATGTAAAAAGTTTACAGACAGACGGACATACGGACACCAGACAAAAAGTGATCAGAATAGCTAACTTGTGCATTCAGCTCAGGTGAGCTAAAATTAAAGGTAGATCTGATGGGTAATATGTTCTTTTACATCCAGCCTCCGTAATTGCGAAAAAAAAATCAATTTAAAAATCTTAGGAAGAAAAGACATTTTTAAAACTTGTCTTCATTAACTTGACAATGGTTCGGTTTGACGACTAAATAAATGATATTTGGGTTTTCATAGTATCTCTTAGTTTCTATTAGACATCGATGGTTACATGTTTGTAACTTATAAAAAAAAATATCTATGGAATAAAATAAAGTATCTTTTTTATTTTTAAACCTGTATATAAAATCTTTTAAAGATACGTATCCTACAGAGTGAAAAAAATATAAGACAATCATTTTTTAAAAAGGATTTCTACATAAGGAAAACATATTCAATTTACAAATAGGTGTACTAGGAAAATTTGATACCATGAAGTGAAAGACTACGTGGTGTTTAATTAAATAAAATTAATTAATATAATTCTATTCATCATTCAACCACATAAAAAGAACCCCTCTGCTTTCGTTATGAATATCTCGAGGTGTGATAAAAAACCTTATGGATAACATTTTATTTTGGAAACACTATTTTGCAGTGCTTCTATTAAACGCTCGATAGACATTTAGATTAACAAACGTGTCAAACTAGCAATGAAATCGATTTTGTTATTAACCCACGTACAGTTTAGTGTCCTAACTGAATTGAATTGAAATGAAATAAATTGGACAAGCATTGAATAATTTATTTATTCAAATCTTTAAACAAAATGTACAACTCCATTGTGAACGTTGATTTAAAGGATCTACATTTTAAACCGGCAAATATTGTCTTACTTTTAAGTGATTAATTGTTTGAAAGTTTAATTAGGTTTCTGTTCAAAATCAATGCATTTCACGGTAACAAAGACTAAGACGTTTTAACCTTGTCAAAGGAAACCAACTTATTACAATTCAAACTTACAATAATGGGATACGTTTGAAATCGCAAGCTTTTAAAAGAATTTCTAAAACAAAAATACACGCCCCCGACGAAAATATATTTTCAAAGTTTGAAAAAGATAACGGTAAGTTAAAAGTTGACAATATTTTTATATGCTATGTGTAGACAACCCATGATTGTTTTGCGCCGCGTGACAATACACAGTATGCACTACAAGAATAAATCAAACTAGAGCCGAGCTCGTTGCAAGCAACGAGGAGGTCTTCCGTTACAACTTCAAGTCAATATAGGATTGTCAATCAGTCTTAATAAAACCATCCCCCCACCTTCTCCTTGCTCTTTTCAGGATCTGTCAGGTATTGATAGGATGTCATCTTCACACAACCTAAACTTCTGACCAAGCAGGGCTTTAGAAAATCAATTGGAACTCCTCAAAAGTTGAAAGACAAATTAATCATGCCTGTTTTCTATGTAACTTCCAAACTGCAGAGTATTGAAGAGTTACACCTCTCATTAAACAGATAAAGGCATGTCTGTGATAAGTTGGGGGTATATTTAGATATTATGCAAATGGAGAGGCCATGTGAAGATGACCTCTTATCGATACCTATCAGACCCTGACGAGCGTAAGGAGAAGGGGGATTTTTTTCATCTGGGTTGTCAATATGATAATAGTAAGTTCAGAAAATCGAAAACGAGACTCACAGTATTAATTTTATACCAGACGAATTCTCCGTTTAACTTGCTTCACGGCCATATCAATTTATGATAACTTAAAAACACACATCATAAATGTACATGTATTTAATTATTCCGGCCAGAAATACGTTTATGTACAAATGATGACAGGATACAAACTAAGCCTATATCATAGTGTAATCAACACAAAATCCACCGCGCTGATGCATCATAAACATTTCCATTCCCTGTACTCATACTTACACCCGTACCGCTAACACATGGAATAGTTTATGTAAAAGTGCAGAGTTAAAATTAAAAGATTGAAACGAACACAAACATTAAAAATTTTAATAAACGAGGACGCCTTCTCCCACCTGAGGGCGCGCTATACGAGAGATGCTCAGTGAGAGGGATAACTCTCCGTATAGTGTTTGGCCATGCAGGCACTCAGCATCATTTTTGAAAGGATGAGCTTATTTATCGGAAATCTTGACAAGCAAATAAAAGAATAAATTCTCAAATCTTCAAAATCGTAATCCGTGGAGGAGGTAGGAGTTGTGAAGCAGCTCTAACTTCTATTTTTTTTTAATGTGATTTCGTTTTAAATATGTCAATAATTGTTTTGCCTTCACCTAAAAAGTGTATGTGAGGTAGGGGTGTGTCAATGCCCCAAAATTTAATTTTCTAAATGTAAATTTCAGAGAAATTTTGGTTGAAAGAAAAAGTCAGCGGGGTTGGGGGGGGGGGTGTCAGAACTCCCACTCGATCAAAAATCCTTTTCGCCACTTTAGTGCGGCACGACGAAAGACCTATGTTTAACCACTTTTTCTATCATATCACATATACATGTATATATACATGTTTTAGTTATAATTTTTTTACCTATATAAGATAAATGCATTGACTTATTTGTTGTACGTGTATGATGACATTAGTATATTTGCACTCTCCTCATTGGCGTGTGTCTATTTGTATCACTAAATGACTTCCAAGTAAAGATACTGAAATTTTACAGATCTAAGTTAGGGAGAAAAAAAAACACTTTTTATATAACGGAACAAAAATTTATGGACTCATACACATAAATAAGAAGATGGAGTGAAAGTCACAACGACATTATTTCTTCTGTTCTTGACTATTTCAGAGTTGCTACAAATTTACAATCTCCCATTTTGATAAACCAGGTGTAAAATTAAATATTCTGTTGTAAGTTTTTAAGTCGATTAAGTGTAACTTTGAGAATTAATTGCATATATTTTTGAGAGGCAAATACGTCGCTATTAAGTCAAGTGAATTTATTTATGTTCCAAGGTGTTTCAAAGAAATAAGAAAACTGTCGACACTTGCAGTACTCTGATGATTTCTATGGCGACCGACTGCATTGCATAACATATTCCATAACTTCTAAACATGAGAACAAATATTGATTATAAAGTTAAGATCTTTGACTTAAAACTTTAAACTTATATTTTAACAATTGACCACTACAGTGAAAGCACCCTTCCAATTGTGTTTTTAATTACATAACAATTGATGATCTGCAGCCATAAATTACCTAGGGCTATCTATGTCCAGGGCTGTGTGCACAAAAGCGACACGAGATTGTCAGTCGTACGGGGTGATAGAATTAACACAGACCGACCGAATAAACAAACAGATTGCAAAGTGAAATATATTAGGAGGAACTGTTACACATAAGGAGTCACTAAAAAATGATTTTTCAACATTTGAATATTCGATGAGGTTTTTTTTTGCAGTGAAACAAACGATCATACAGAAGAACTACAAAATGATCAAGTGACCGCTAGAATCAAAACAAAACTTGTTTAAAAATTCATGTGACTATTTTAAAAAATAACCACTGATTCCCTCAATTCCGCACAAATTGTTCATCGTGCCAGCACCTACCGCATACATGTAATATTGTTACACGGAACTTTGATTTTAATTTGATTTGATTTGAACGTTGAACACTTGGAGAATGTTTGATTTTTTTTAATTCACCTTTTCTTTGTACACCCTGCTAAATTTTTGTACAACTCTTATAAAACCTCTTTTACTTTTACACGATTTTGTGTTGGTCGAATATTAATTCCCACACTAGTAAATATATAGATAATATTGTCTCAAAAGTTTTGAAGTCTGTAGAAAGTTTCAGCATTAATAAACGGAAATATCATGGGTAAATAATTTATATTTATCTTATGTTGAAAGACAAGTTTAACACGTACCGGTCAAAATCTCGGCGTTGTATTGTATTTAATCTTTTAAATAAACAATTAGCCTTCATTGCATATTTAGATTCGGACTAATGGCTTACTTTTATTCCATTGATGGTCAAGTTTCTATATGATTTTATGCACTATCGTTTAAACTAATGCTAAATCAACTGTACAACTAAGATAAATTTATCGTTTCATCTTAAACCAATGTAGTTGAATTGAAAATAAAACAAATAATTTAATAGTGGTGTTCGTACAGATTATCAATAAACATGCACGTGTGATAAGATAGAAGCACAAGAAACTACCGCGGATCACTTGTCCACTCGCGCGGTATATCCACGGCCATGTGCGAGGGATGATTATCATTTAAATGGTAAATCTTTGTGGGTATTTTATGTTGATCTTAAACATTAAACATTATTTGTACAATTTAACAATACTAGTTTTTAAGACTTACAAACCCACCTTGATAATTATATGTCTGTCGATGCTTCTGATTAGGAATAATATCGCTTTTATTATTTTTCAAAACTCTTTTATTATTTTTCAAAAAGCTTTCTTTATTTACACTCTATCGTTTAATTAAATCAATTGAAGATGAAGAAACTTTTATAGCATAAACTTAAAACAGTTCTTGTGTTTGCTGCTAAATAAACACATGTATGTAAGACGCGAATCGTGTGTATTAGATAATCGCTGACCGCTAGGTACATGTACATAGTCCAGCTGCGATCGATCTCCTCGGCCGCGGACGAGGGATGGATTACGCTCAGAACCCAGAAAGATTTGAAATGCTTGCAATATTATGATTAAAATGCATCAAATAGAAGTTAATTTTTTACTTAAAAACCCACATTTGTTCTATGTCTTATTATGCATCAGATTGGGTATGACATGGATTTTATCAATTAACAGAACGATTTATTAATTAACACTCTAACGTTTTATTCAATTTAAGAAAAATAAACTTTAACATGTATATGCATTCAAAATTAAAAAACAATTCTATATGTTTGCGGCTAAACAAACCCATATGTGTCAGACGTGAATCTTGTGTAGTAGATACCGCTGACCGCTATGTAGTCCTGCCGCGATCGATATCCTCGGCCGCGGGCGGAAGATAGGTTACGTAATGGTACACACACGCAGCTCAGATCCCAGATAGATTTCAAATGTATGCAGTTTAATAACTAAAATGTAGTACATAGAAGTTTGGGTTTTTTTTATCCGTAATTTGAGATTTACTAGAAAAGAAATAGAATGTTTATATTTTCTGTTTCTCCTTTTTAAAGGATTGTTCAATATAAGAACTTAACAAAAATGACTTATAGTCCTCAAATAAAAGCTCGTATACTTAAAAATAACTTCTTTCTAATGAATTAAGGCATCCCGTATAAACCGGTATACATTCAGTGGTAACTTTATTTCATTTGTACGCACAAAGACTTTCGTTAACTTTGCCAAATTGCCGCGAATACTGTTCTACACGTAATACTGTTTGCCCTCATATTATGCAATACCCGAATACAAAAACAGCTTTATGAGATTAATAAGATCACAAACAACATTTTTTGCAGCGACGCCTATATCGAAAAATTTACCGTTTTAGAGTTATAAAGCATAGACTTTTAAGGGATATAGACCCCTAATTTAAGGGGCTAGCCCCTTTTTTATGGTATCAAATGAAAGCCCTTAATATTTGGCACAACTTTTGTTCTATATGTGTTTAGAAAATATTTATTATTAAAAACTTATGGAGCAAAGATGTAAGCAAAATTTAGCATTTTTTGAAACATAAATTTCGATGTGATTTTATAAGAAGTATACGTGGGTTAATCAAACATATAAGACTGGGAGGATAAAGTTCAAGATGTCTACATTAAAGATTTGTAAATTAAAACTACTTGCTACGGATCAACTAGGAGCCTTTGCACGTACACGAGACCCACTAAAAAAACATTCAAAGGGGAATAACTCAAAACCGGAGGTAGCGATTTCATGATGTTTTGTGCTATAGTGAGCTATCGCCATTTTCAATAGACCCTGACAATTCGAATAAAATCGGATGAAAAACAAGCGAGATATTAAGGTTTAAAGAAACGTCTAGAAGAAAAAGAAGAAGAAAAATAATAATGAAGAATTTCCAACAGAATCAGTACAAGGTCTTCCGTTGGAAACGGAAGACCTTAATAACGTACACTGCTAAGGGGATGAGAGGGTATGCATTATTTACATTGTATTTCATTATATAAGTTCGTATTTGTCAAAAAAGATATAAGATATACTGTTCCGTTTTATTTATTTAATTGCTTTCTTGTAATAACAGGAATTATGACAACATAAATACCACTAGCTTACAAGTCAACCTAAATAAAACAAAAACTTATAAAAACAAATCAACCCATTCAATATCCGCTAACAAAATTATGTATACTATATAACATCCAGCTATCGATTATTATATTGTCACAGCCATTGCAAGGCTTGCAAGTCATAGTCTCTCTAAGTTAATGGAAAAGAAATGCATGTGCTCATGTTTTCCTCATAGTAAAATGTATTAGTAGTAGAATTTATCGTTAAGAATTCAATACTCAATACTCATATGTAATTAAAAACGAATTTCCAGTTGTTCAGTGCAGATATATAAAAAACAAATTCTTGACTTTGGAATAATTAATAATTTGCTTACCACTGATACACATTGTCATGTTCTATTTGAAAAACTAATAAAAAGTTTCCAAAAACATTGGATAAGCTGTTGTTAAAGATAATTTCAGACCCTGTTATAATGGGATATAAAAATCAAATTATATTCCATCTTTGAATTTTTCAATAATAAGTGGCACTTTGTCCTGACTTACTCTTTAAAAAATTCTAATATTAATACATATAATAATAATACTATTAATACCGATTTTCAATTTTTATTTATTTAGTACATGCATTATATGGCTTGTAATGTGTGACATTTATGTGACTAGGTTTTCACATATAGGTAAAATGTAGTTACACCATTGAAAAACAACCGTCATATCTAAGTAAACTATTAATCAACCAAAAAAAAAAAAAATCAAAAACAAAAAATGAATCAGAAAAGCTCACTTGTGCTTTCAGCTCAGGTGAACTAAAAATTAAGGTAGATCTGGTGGGTAATATGTTCTTTTACATCCAGCCCCCTGAATTGCGAAAAAAATCAGTTAAAAAAACTTAGTAAGAAAAAACATTTTAAAAACTTGTCTTCATTAATTTGACATTCAGTTTGCATTGATGACTAAATAAATGCTATTTGGTTTTTATAGTATCTTTTAGTTTATATTGGACATCGATGGTTACATGTTTGTAATTAATATATTTATAAAAAAAATATATATTCATGTAAATAGAAAAAAAATCTTTTGGTCACATTTTTTGAATCTGTAGATAAAGTCTTTTGAAGATACGTGTCTTATAGAGTGAAAAAATATAAGACAATCATGTTTTAAAAAGGAATTCTACATATTAGGTAACTATAACATTCAATATACGAATAGGTGTACTAGGAAAATTTGATAACATGAAGTTTAAGATCACGTGGTGTTTAATTAGATACAATTTATTAAATATTGTATTCATCATTCAACCACATAAAAAGAACCCCTTTGCTTTCGTTTCGAGTATCTCGAGATATGATGAAAGGCCTGAAGGATTACATTTTATTTTGGAAGTACATGTACTATTTTACAGTGCTTCTATTAAACGCTCGATAGACATTTAGATTAACAAACGTGTCAAACTAGCAATGAAATCGATTTTTTTTATTAACCAACGTACAGTTTAGTGTCCTAATTGAATTGAATTGAAATAAAAAAAAATTGAACAGGTATTGAATCGTTTATTTATTCAAAACTTTAAACAAAATGTACAACTTCATTGTTAACACCGATTTAAAGGATCTGCATTTTAAACCGGCAAATAGTGTCTTACTTTTAAGTGAATCGTACTCAAATAATTTAGGTTCTGTAAAATTTATCAACGGTTTCATCAATTCAAAAGAACATCGTCCAATCAAACAAAAAAGACATCTTACTTATAGATGTCTTTCTCTAAGTAACTGGGAAATGATACACCGATAGTCATTGACAGATAAAAATATAAATTTTACCTTAATTAAGTGTCTTGTCGAAGAAAGAATAAGGGTGCTTTTTAATAGGACACCTAAGACATATGCCTTTAGTTTTATGTTAACGGTAATACTAGTATACTAAACAAATAAGATAGTTCAATAATTTTTTAAAAGTTTAATTAGGTCTCTGTTCAAAATGAATGCATTTCACAGCACTAGTCTAAGAATTCTCTTTCAAATGGCGGTAAGCAACAATCACATTTAACTGTAAATGAAGTGACCTATGGCAACAACAGACTCCTTCATTATTTCATGGAAAATTCACAGATATTGAACAGTCCTTCTAGTTGGTTTAATAAGGATCAGATCTCTCTTTGGTATCAATGATCATACAGATCAGCTGTAAAAATAAAGAGGTTGTTTGTAAAGAACATAGAATTGATTTTTTATCACTGATAGTGTGTTGGGCTTTTTCAAATCAAGACAACACAATTTTCGTTTTTCGACAAAATTTTTGGTGCTTAGGTTTGGGTAGGAACATTATTGTCTTTGCACACACATTACTCTGACACAAGATTTTACATGCATTTCCAATTCCCCCAACAAATGACTTGAGAATAATAATTGCACTTTAAGTAAGGTAGGCCAGTGAACAAGTGATAAAAAATTACCTAAGTTGTAACTGACATCATCTTAATTTAGCGCTTGTTTTAACAACTCAACCCACTAGAATTCCAACCAATTTGAAAATACCTTTTACATTTAGTTTTATATATCTGTATAAATGTTACAAACTTTAATAGGGATATCAGTCAGAAATTACCTTGACTACCTGCAATTAATAATCCTAATATTTACCTGAACACGCTTCAGGCGTTCCTGAACCCATTTCTATATCTCTGGACTGGAGCTAGTTATCTCCATCACATTCCTGGAAAACATGGAACCCTTTTTATTCTGGAAAGAAAAATAATGACATGGTTCAGCTAGTTTCCGTCTTAGCGATTTTTTGGCAAGCACAAAATGGTTCTGAAAATATTAAATTACTCGATAAATAAATGAACACATTTAACCAGTAAGATTGACAATTTTAAAGTAAAGTAATAACTAAAGTTTCTGGTAATTAAATTTCTTATTAAATGCTGATGTTAAGAGTAACTGAATATAAGTTCTTTTATTTAAAAGATCTGGATGCATAGTCATTTCTAGACTAGCTATTCCAACATCACATTCCATCCTCCTTAAAAAGTAGAGCTATGCATGAAGTAGGATAATTTAAAAATTTTAAAGTTAAAACATTAGGGATTTTTTAAACTTGATTATTTTATGGCCTGAAGAATCATATATGATTGCCAGGTTGACTACCCGTCCCCCTTAAAGAAACAGGTCAACATTCAAAGAGGATCCATGTACTATGTAATCATTTTTATTCATGGGTGTCAATTTTTGTGGATAGCCAAAATTTCCCTGGTTCATAGGGACGTAGTTCATTGGTAGCAAGTTTGAGATAATTCTAATCAATTTTAATCAATATCAAACAAAATCTTGTATAAACGTTCGTAGGGATGTAAATTCATGGGCAAGGGTTTACTACGAAAGCCACAAACATTGGTTCCCCATGAACAATGAAGACTCCACAGTAAATGAATAATGATGATGTACAATTAAGTGTAGGATTATTCTACTAAAATGTAGGAGTAATAAATACTATTTTATGTGTTCCATTGAGAAAACCATTAATGTATCATGCAAGACATATTCAAATTATCATCATTAAATTCAAATTATCATTCAAATTATGAAGCTGTCTAGTAATTGCTATACAGCTTTATTTCATTTATGAAAGTTCACCTGTTTGTGATAAAGAGCAGGTCTGCTCGGTCGTCGTAGCTAAGGGGGGCAAAGTCCACAAAGATCATGGGGCTCTCTGTTCATCTCTCGGACTGGTCAGGATAAAGATCCCCTGGGTCCGGTACCAGGAGTAAGGCTCCAGACCCTTGAATACAGACACATTAACATTGTGAAGACGGAACATAGTTGTGATTAGAATTAGTTACAAAATAATCCTGAAACCCTAAGGTGGTTCACTATAGTACACCATGAAATATTTTCACAAATCAGCAAAAAATTACTTTATCTTGACATTTAGCATTGATAAGATGTGTATATAAGTCAAACAGGGAAAAAAGAAGCAATTTTTTTTTACATAAATGACATCTCCAAAATTTTATTCAGTTAATCAAATATGAATAAAAGCCAGAGGCGGATTCAAACTCATGATCTGTTTTTCACAAGTCCGATCCTTTAATCACTGAGCTATAACAATATTCAACCAAATTGATTTATACAAACAATTTATTTTGATAACAAAAATTGAAATTGTCATCTTGTAACGTAGTGAACTAAAAAGTAGTTTTGTTGTAGTGAGGTACCCTAAGTTAACTTTGCATTGTTACATTTAAGCAATGAATGCTTATTTTGGGATGATAATTTGTCTGCACGGCCTGGTGTGTTATAGAACCGACGACATCCCAAAATAAGCATTTAATGCTTATATTTATACATGTATTTCTTTTAAATTCTTGCTTTGTCTGCAAATGTGATTTATACCTCAAAACTGTATTATCCTAAGGGTAAGTTCAATTTATGGAAGAGCCTTTGTAACAACCACAAGCATGAACTCTGATTTTCGCTTGTGAACTTGCACTTCAACGTTTGTGACGTCATAATAAAACTCATTATTTAACCTTAGTGTGTTTATAGGAAATTGATTCGCAGATTTCCAATGCAAACATAAGGCGAAGTGTAAATATTACTCAATGAAATATTTTAAGTACTACTCTTGAAGTAATTAATAAATTTTTTACTCTTAAGAAATGAAAGTGAAAGCATTTCAGCTTAAGAAATAGTAAATGTTAAACTTGTTGAGTTACTTTGTAAGGATTGATGAACCGGGGCAATCTCATACGTATGGCAACAACATCATTCTCTACTGATCTGTAACAGAGAGGTGGGTGTACAGAGAAACAGATCTTAAAATTAATAGACACAGAGGTACAGTAAAACACGATGATGAATTGACGCTTACAGCGAAGTGAATTTTATTCCCTTTTTTTCATGTTGTAAACTTGACGGATAAAACGAATTACGCTTATAACGAAGTAAAATTGTCATCATTTTAAATGTGTGTGACTGTACTATGTCCAGGTATATGATAAAATTATTGTGCATGCTTTATAAATACTATGTTAAAGGAACTGCCTCCAAGAATAAATGACAATTATTTTTGAAGAATTAACTAAAGTTAGAAGATGATAGCTGTCAAACTTTGTATTGTAAACAGGTATGCTAATGCAATTGGGTGCTTTTATCATTCAAGCAGAATTTTAATAAATGCATTAACTAAAGGTTAAACTTTCTATCCCAGTATTGTTATTTCGTCAGTTTTGACTGTCACCTGTAATTACTTTCATCGGCTACATAACAGTGATTCTGTGAATCAACTTTTATTCGCGACGACTTTATTTTGCGAATAACCTGAGATAAACTCGATCGCGGTGGTTAATTTTCACGATAAAACCTTATCTACAACCATGTTGTTTTAACACCAATAGTGCAAGGACCGATTCACTGTGAGAAATATTCGCAACAAATATAGGCCCTTGAAGAATAAGAAAATTTCTCGAACGCGTTTAAAAGTTGCTTTACAGTAGACTAAAGCTAATATTGGGACAGTGCCAGGCTTCTGATCTCAACAAGCTTCTTCTAGTTCCTCACAGAACATTATTTAAGAATGTTGTGGGTTTGTAAAAGATATACTGATTACCTGCGGAGACCATCGAACGCCATACTGACCATGTCTGTATTTTATCATGCAGTATAAGTTCTTGGCAGATTTACAATGTATAAATAAATGTCAATGTTGTAATTTTGGAAGGTTTTGCAAAACACGTGGTTGCTGATGAAACTTAAATCTATGGCAAGAAGTTCGAGTTAATAATACATTTATATACGAAAATGTATGGAGTCGCATTATTGTCATAGTTATTATGCCTGTAAATTTGTCTTTTGTAGCTTTTTACTAATAAAATATGGAAACAAGTGCGCAAACTTAATCCAGAACAGTAGTGTTTAATAAAGTTACTGGTTATTTGATCTTTTGCAATATGTGCAACAAGTAAGACAATCTTGATTAATTTCAGCCACAACTAAGGCCCCGCGTACATCGCTGGCGTGTAAGTTGGGGAGGTCGGTCAGGAACGACCTCATTGGTGTTTCAAGAAATCAAACCACAAGCGTGTAGTCTACTGAAGTCTTGCAGGTAAAATAAAGGGAAGAAAAGCTGCAGTTACTTTCACAAGAATTGATCTATTTTATAACAGATAAGTCTATTTAATGTTGAATCTGGAGTACCGCAGTTGAATTTGAAAAAAAATATTGAAATAGTGTACAGTTGACATAGTTAAGAATCATAATCACTGTATCCATGTATGGCATGTTTTCTTTTCTTTTTTTGGCCTGAAAGTGTTTTTCAAAAATCCATCTATTATTTACTAATTTTCTCCAATTTTCAATTGCGCTTTTTCAGCGTTTGTTTGTTTGAGAATAAGACATAAATAATTTAACAGTATGTTTGAACGTTGGATCACACAGTCGTCTTATTAACAAAATATATGAATATGAACAATTTGTATAATAAACAATATACATTGTTAAGCTTTATTTATTTCCGTCATTATGTATGCACAAACCTTTCATTAAATATATAATTACAAACACATTTTTTTTATTTATTTATTATGTTTCACTGATCATAAGATTGATTAAAGTATCCCACCAAGAATATTGCGCTTATCAGTTCTGGTGAAGATACAATCACTTACTGTATATTGGAAAATATTCGCCCCCGTTTTATTTTCGCCCCTTTCGCCCTCGTTGTCAGCCGCGCGGGGCGAATTTAAGAGCGAATTCCAATGTCTCAAATTATCTTTCTTTAAACACAACTGTGTCTGGGCGAATTCAAGACCAGGCAAAATTGTTTGCAAGTGTAAAAGGGTAAAAATTACACGGGGCGAAAATAACCCTGCATGTATACAGTAATTTGAATAGTATTTATAAAGCTACAATGTATATGTAGCCAATGATGCGATTCGGGAACAAAGTTAACGCGTTTTGGTTTTTTGTTGATGTTGTTTTTAGCTCACCTGAACCGAAGGTTCAAGTGAGTTTTTCTGATCACCCGTTGTCCGTCGTCCGTCCGTCTGTCCGTCCGTCTGTAAACTTTTCACATTTTCTTCTTCTTCTCCAAAACCACTTCGCCAATTTTAACTAAATTTGGCAGAAAGCATTATTATTTAAAGGAGATCATAAATTGTAAAATTCAAAGGCCAAATCCTTCTCAAACGGGAAATAATCGTGAATCTGTGAAAAAGGGGGGGTGTCTTTTAAAATCTTCTTCTCAAGAACCGCTGCACCAGTATTGCCAATATTTATATGAAAACTTCTATCTATATATAAGGCAGATTCTAAATTGTAAAAATGATGACCCCCAGTCTAATACTGGGACCCTTAGAAGGGTTCAAAGTATGTGTTGTAAGCATATTTTGACCATGTGTTTATTTATTTACGATCGGGCTCGATATCCTGAATTACGAAAACAAGGCTCTGTACTAACGGCCATTTTGAAGAAGAATTCAGACGTCAAATTTGATTAAAGAAAAGTTTGTGATTTGTCGATTAAACTTTAAAGCAAACGTTTCTAACAAACAATGATATTAAATAAGAATATTTTATGAAATACTGGTATATCGTAGTTCCGAATTCAGTTCTACAGTAGACTATATGCCATTTGTTTTTACACCGCGTTTTTGAGATTCTTTTGGTGTTTATACTTGAAGCTTTTTAATTTGTCATTGATGATTGGAATAATTGTTGCGTATTTTACGTGTAAGGTATACCGATCAAATCAAACAAATAGGTTAACCACGACCTTGGTATATATATGAATGGTATCGATGTCGGGGATGTTTTTTTTGCAATGAAGGATTAAAATCGGGGTTAGATATTCTGCAGACGTTCATATCATGATGATGCTATATTTTGGCATGCATAAATTGAAATAAAAGAAATCGTTTTGTTTTTCAATGTTTTGTCTTGAATAATTAATTTGCATGACTGTATTGCATTAGAATGAACATATAATTTATATTTTAAGCTGTAATAGAAGTCAAACTATGTTAAATCTACTTATGTTAAATTGGTAGGCCGATCAACATCAAAATTGTTAGAATGATTTTGTTGAACCTTTTTTTATTAATAAGTATGACCTATAGAGAACAATATTAATAGTTATATTAAGGTTCTCGAACATTGCTGTGGATCGGAGATCGTTTAAAATTAATTTACACACACACACACACACACACACACACACA
>WFKH01011925.1:12602785-12641693 GCA_016163765.1 Magallana hongkongensis | reverse complement strand
GAACAAATAATAAAGAACTCTACTATCCGACAACCGAGCCCCTGTGAATCGGATGACTTAAATTTCTTGCCCGCTTCAACTTTTACCTATGGGCAATCTTCTAACCCTCCAATACTACAAAACGTTTGGAGTTATTTTTGTTTAACCTTTACTAGATTAAAATCTCAAGTTGTTGATTTGAACTGCATACGGTAGCGATTTACTAAATTACCGGAAATGTCTATTGTCAAGTCGTACATAAAATTCATGTTTAAACTTCGCTTTTTTACGATAATTTAAAAAATGTTGAATCAATTGATTTGGAAATCAAACCGGGTTTGTCCTTTTACCATGCCAAAGAAGTGTACAAAGTTTGATGAATATTCATTAGAGGGTTTTCTTGGAATTTTGTTAAAGAGCTGACAATGGACACACAGCAGCGATGCTATATCCCTCTCGCAACAAGTTGCGCGAGGGGATAATAACAAACATTCAAACACACCTTAAGTTATTAACTCTAATAACTCACCGTAACGTTGTTCTGTCATGCTACTTTCGCTCTGGGTGATTGATAACTCTTAGTGTCTCTAATACTCAGAAATTTCGATTGATAACTCGTATACAAAGTTGATTATGACATTAATTTAATGAAATAATAATTTGTAATAGTATTAATGGTTTGGAAGGGCACATGCATTTTTTATTTGTTATTTTACAGAAGTGTGCAATCTATGATAAATATTTTTAGTTTTGAACGAATTTTGTCATAATGTATGCCCCCCTCCTTTACAATGGTGTAATTTTATCTAAGTTTTTGCATAAAAATTTGACCAATTAATATGACATTGCATTTGTTTTAATCTTTTACAATGAGGCTTATTTGTGCAAAAGTTGAGGAAATTCTATTGGAAGGTTTTTTTTAAAATTTACCAGAAAATTGAAATGGTGTGCACACACACACATTGAAAAGGAGTACACACACACACACATACACACATACGAACACACACACACACGCACGGTAGCGATTCTATATCCCCTTCGCAACAAGTTGCGCGAGGGAATAATAACTTTTTATTATTGACATGAGTCCTATTCATAAAACTCTACTTCGATTTAGATAATTATATCAAATATACAATGACCAAAAATATCGGTGATTGTTAAACCCGCGTACTTGATAAAATTATCAATTATGTCCACAACTTTTTAAAATATTTAGTTACGACTGTTTCTTCGTTAATGTTCATCGTTTTAATATGTATGATTTTGCTCTTCTTACTAAAGCTTATTTTGATTTTTTGTGTCTTTTTTAGTATGCGTTGATCATTTTTATTAAAAATTTAAACAAATAAGAAATAATGTTTATAGAATTGTTGACTTTGTTGTACTATAGGCATCATTATCAGTATTAGTATAAATTACGTAGTAAACTTACAAATAAGTATAGGAAAAATTAATAACATGAAGTTAAAAACAACGTGGTGTTTAATTAGATACACTTTATTAATACTATGATACTCTTACAATATATTCATCATTAAAGAAAAAGAACCCCTTTGCTTTCGTTATGAAGATCGAAAGATGTGATGGATGGGATAACATTTTATTTCTGAAGTACTATTTTACAGTGCTTCTAATAAAAGTGATTCACAAACGTGTCAAACCAGCAATGAATTCAATTTTGTCATTAACCCACGCGCAGTTTAGTGTCCTAATGAAATTAATTGGACAGGTATTGAATAATTTATTTACTCCAACTTTAAACAAAAGGTACAACTTCATTACTAACACTGATTTAAAGGATCGGCATTTTAAACCGGCAAATATTGTCTTACTTTTTAGCGATTCGTTCCCAGATAATTTAAATCCTTCAAAATTTATCAACGTTTTTTATCAATTCAATAGGACATCGTACAATTAAGCAGAATATAAATCGTATTTATAGGTGTTTTTCTCCAAGCAACTTGGAAATGATTTACCGATAGTCAGGTGACGGATAGAAAAATAAATTGTACCTATATAATGGTTAAGTGTCTTGTCGTGGAAGATAAATAGGCCAACCATACATTATGCCTTTAGATCAATGTTAACCGTTACGGTAATACACTAAGCAAACTTAGATATGCCATTAGTTTTACAAGTACAGTACAAGTACAGTACAAGTACAGTACAGTACAAGTACAGTACAAGTACAGTACAGTACAAGTACAGTACAAGTACAGTACAAGTACAGTACAAGTACAGTACAGTACAAGTACAGTACAAGTACAGTACAGTACAAGTACAGTACAGTACAAGTACAGTACAAGTACAGTACAGTACAAGTACAGTACAAGTACAGTACAGTACAAGTACAGTACAAGTACAGTACAGTACAAGTACAGTACAGTACAAGTACAGTACAAGTAAAATTTAAACAAAGTTCTTGGGTTTTTTGGTTTCTGCATAAAATAAATGCATTTTAAGGTACATGTTACAAAGACTAACGTGTTTTTAAAAACTTGTTAAAGGAAACAAAATCGTCACAATTCAAAAATTACAATGGGATACATTTCATTACATCACTTGGTATTTGTCAAAAAATATTCAAGATAAATTATTTTGTTTTATTTATTTAATTAATTGCTTTCTTGTAATAACAGGAATTATAACAACATAAACACCACTAGCTTACAAGTCAACATAAATGAAACAACAACTTTAATATAAAATAAACAAATCAACCCATTCAATATCAGCTAACTAAATTATGTAATATCCATCTATCGCCTGTTTTATTGTCACAGCCATGACAAGGCTTGTAATATAGTGTCTATCTAGTAAGTTAATACACAAGAAGTGATATCATGTTTTTCCTCATAGTAAAATGTATTAGTAGTGTAATTTATCGTTAAGAATTCAATATACTAGTATGTAATTAAAACGATTTTTCAGTTGTTTAGTGCAGATAAATGAAACGGCTAAGAAACCGTGTCAGTATCTTATAAAAGCAACAGAGCACAGAACAAATTTCATTGGTTTAAAATGTCATTGATAATGTATCATATTAAGTTTAAGACTATGAAGAATGTCATTTCAAAATAAGTGTAATTGTGTGCTAATATAAGAAAACTCTAACAATTGTTCAGACCAACATTTTTCTATGTTCTCATTCTTCATATCATTTAAACTCAGAGATTTATATTGCTTACATTGGTCAAATCATCCTACTTTTCTAAAATTCTTTGGCCAATCATACAATCAGTTTACACCATTTTCTTGTTCTGTTTCTCCTTAAATTTATAAATCAATATCGCAAAATACAAAATTTTATGACTGTTACGGGTGTTGAAGTGTACTAAAAGTAGCAGCGAGAATCAATGAATTTTTTTGTTAAATGAAACCAGAAATAATCGAATTCCCCAGATAATGACAATTAATATAGAAGGAAGAGTATATAAACTATTATGTGAAAATAGAATAAATTTATTGAAATTTAAAGTTTTCTTGACTTGGGAATAATTAATAATTTGCTTTAAATCTCTGATATACACTGTCAAGTTCTATCTGAAAAACTAATTAAAAAAATCCCCAAAAAACATTGGACATGCTGTTAAAGATTAAAGATAAATCCAAGTCATGTTATAATGCCATAAAAAATCAGATTATCATATGCTCTAAGAATGATTCAAAAACACAATGTTCTGACTCAGTCTTTCAAAAATCGAATATCTATACATGTAATAATATACTGTAAATTTTCAATTTTATTTATTTAGTACATGCATTATATGGTTTGTATTTTGTGGCATTTATATGACTTGTTTTTAATTAGTATATGCGAGTATATACGTGTAAGTAAAATGTAGTTACAGCATTAACACTAACCACCATATCTAACTATTAATCAACAGATCGGTATAAATCAAATTCAGCAATTTTAATGTCTACATTGTGTTCTACCCTGATTCATTGACATACATTTGTATTTTTTACAAAACTTTTCAAAATTTCATATCAGTGATCAGCATAATTTTATTTTAGGATTATTTTAATCTTATACTGAAATGTCATTTACCTTAAAAAATTTATTTCATTAAGGTACCTCAATACACCTAAACTTATACTTTTTATGACACTACGTCACAAGATGGCGATTTAAATGTTTTGTTAAATTCTTTGTATCTTTTGATTTGGTTGTATATCGTCATAGCTCAGCGGTTAAAGTATTGTGCTTATGAACCGTACATCATGAGTTCGAATCCGCCTGGGGCTTTTGTTCACATTGACTGAACTAAATTTTTGAATAATTTTTTTTATCTAAAATTGCAATTTTTTCGCCTATTTGACTTGTATACATCTTATCCACCATGCTTTCTCTCATAATCAAGTAATTTTCTGCTGATTAAAGAAACTTTTTCAAGGTGTAGTGAGCCACCTTAACAACTATTGAATGCACATACTTACATAATTTCAGAATATTGTACATGTATTGCTGAGCATGTGTATACAAATGAAGAATCTTTGTTCTATTATATGTTAACAGTTGACAGAAAATGATTGTTTGCAACAAAAAAGAAACAGAATTGGAATGTGTGTTGCTAGAGTCTTAAAGAGTCTAACCATTAACATCACCACAATGAGAATATACTTCAATGTATACAGTTTACAAGATAACAATCAAAACGGAACAAGAAATAGAGTTCAAAAAGTTATAACGCATCAGAAAAATCAACATATTTTTTAAAAAATAAGCTTAAAAAGGTATATTGCACAGGAATAATATCATAAAAATAAAATGACACTTATTGACTTAGTGTTATACCAAGTAAACCATGAACGTGAGTCTTTGAGTAAACATGTAATTACTGGATTTCTTGAAAACATTGCATCAAATGCAGCACTAGTCTGAGAATTCTTTTTCTAATGGCGGTAAGCAACAGTCACATCATCTGTTAATGAAGTGACCTATGGCAACAGCAGATTCCTTCATTATCTCATGGAAAATTCACAGATTCACAAATTTACTGAACAGTCCCTGTAGTTGGTTTAATAAGAATCAGATCTCAATATGGAATCCATGATCATACAGATCAGCTGTAAAATAAAGAAGTTGTTTGTAAAAAACATAGAATTGATTTATGGTAATTAATTGATAGTGTGTTGGGCTTTTTCAAATGTTATACAGGACAAGACTATTGCTAATAATAGAGCTTTCGTTTTAGACAAAATTTTTGGTGCTTAGGTTAGGGTGGGAACATTGTTGTCTTTGCACATACTGTACTCCAACACGAGATCTTATTTCCAATTCCCCCAAAAATGACATGAGAATTCAAATTTCACTTTTAGTACAGTAGGCCAATAAATGAATGATAAAAAACAACCCAAGTTGTCAATGACATGATCCAAAGGGACAAAATGCTCTGTTGTTTACTCAGCCCCAATTTTACCAACTCACCCCACCTGAATTCCAACTGAAATACCTTTCCCATTCATTTTTGTATAGTCATGTAATAAATGTTGGACGTACAGAATTCAGTCTGAAATGACCTTGACTACCTGCAAGTTCCAATCCATGATTAATAATCCCGATATTTACCTACACACGCTCCAGGCGTTCCTGAACCCATTTCAATATCTCTGGACTGGAGCTAGATATCTCTATCACATTCCCAGAAAACATGGAACCCTTTTTATCCTGGAAGGAAAAATAATGATCGTATGGTTCAGCTAGTGATTCATTTTATATTGAATTAAAACATTCCCAAAGGTCTATAACAACTGAGATTCCAAGCATTAATCACATATTTTACGTATTATGACTATACCTTTAGAGTGAAGACTAGTTTAGTGTCCGTCACTTCCGGAATTCCCATGATCCTCTCCCTTTCTACCTCCCACTTGACGTCATACCCAGGAGAGAAGCGATTTTTTGACAAGCACAAAATTGTTCTGAAAAATTATGCGATAAATCAATGAACACATTTTACCAGTAAAATTGTTTTAAAGTAGAGTTACTGTAATGTAAGTTTCTGTTATTCAAATAGCAAATTTCTTATAACATGATGATGTTAGGATTAACTGAATATAAGTTCTTTTATTTAAAAGTGCTGGATGCATGGTCATTTCTGGACTAGCTATTTCAACATCACATTCCTACCTCCTTGAAAATTAGAGCCATGTAAGCTGTCTTGAAATTACGCGATAAGTAGTATATTTTACGTATTATGACTATAGTAATTGCTATACAGCTTTATTTGTCTTCAAAAGTTTACCTGTCTGTGATAAAAAGCAGGTCGGCCCTGTCATCGTAGCTGAGGGGGGCAAAGTCCACAAAGATACTGGGGGCTCTCTGTTCCTCCCTCAGACTGGTCAGGATAAAGTTACCCTGGGCCCGGTACCAGGAGTACGGCTCCAGACCCTTCAATACAGAAACCTTGACATTGTGAAGATGGACAATAGTTGTGATGAAAAAGTTACAAAATGATCCTGAAACCTTAAGTTTGCATTGTTACAAACTTACAATACTACATTGAAGTGTTTTATGTACTCTAGTAGTAAGTAAATAAAACTTTCTGCCCTTAAGAAATGAAACTGAAAGAGTTTCAGCTTCGGAAATTATAGTAAATGTTAAAGCTGTGGACTTACATTGTACGGATTGATGAACCGGGGCAGTCTCATACGTATGGCAACAACATCATTCTCTGCTGATCTGTAACAGAGAGGTGGGTGTACAGACAAACATATCTTAAAATGAATAGAAAAAGAGGTATGTACATGATATGCTTATTGTGCATGCTTTATAAATACTATGTTAAATGAACTGCCTCTAAGAATAAATGACTATTATATTTTGAAACATTAGTTAGAAGACAATTTCTCTGAGACGAAAACTTTGTGTATTGTAAACAGGTATCATGCTAGTGCAATTGCCAATGGGTGCTTTATCATTCATGCAAATTTTTTATGAATGACTGTACAAAGATTAAAATTTCTATCCCAGTATTGTTATTATGTCAGTTGTGTCAGTCACCTGTCACTACTTTCATCGGCTACATAACTGTGGCCATATAAAATAAAGCTAATATTGGGACAGTGACAGACTTTTGATCTCAACAAGCTTGCTCTTGATCCTATACATTATTTAGGGATGTTGTGGGTTTGTGAAAGATATACTTATCTAATTACCTGCGGAGACCATCGAACGCCATGCTGACCATGTCCATCACTCCCCCCAGCGGCTGAGTGATCAGTCCCAGCAGACCTTTACCTATCCCCTTAAAGAACCCCTCCACGCCCTCCTCAGAGGCACCTGCAAATACATGGAAAACAACACATTGACTCCAAAACCTATTGTTTAAAATCAAAGTTCTTGGTCTACAAAATATTTATTATAATAGAGAGCCAATTAATATTCAAATTAGTGCATCCTGTCAAGAACTTAATTCTAAATAATGAAAATGGGAAAATATGGTGTTTGCAAATTAAGAATTACATTTTAACTGCACAACATCATGATCATCATTACTTGTTCAAGTTTAACTTAAATAAGAGTAGAAGACAACTACATATAGGCAATGTGGCGGAGAGAGCCCACCCCCCCCCCCCCCCCCCCCCCCCACTTGAGTAACCTACCGTGTATAGGGTCAAGCACCACTCCCAGGAGACCAAACTTCATTCCCGAAAGGAATCCTTTCCCAGCCATTGCCATGCTGTGGGGCAGATTTCTGGGCTGCTGCTGGATCCTACGAGCTCTCCTCTACAATGTCAAGACACAATGTAACAGTTGGTAAAAGCCAATTCATTGTACAAAGACATGGGAAGATGTTTTATATCTGATGTGTTAACTTTGCTATAATCTTTTGAATCCTGCAAAATCTAACAACTCTGTAACACAGATTAGTACATCATTTACCGTCCTTCCAGCTTGTCATAGCATGACTAAATATTAAGTATTCAAATATCTATGTATTAGTTACTGTTCTAGTATTAAAATAATAATATTAAGATTTTGCAGTTGGACACATGGCTCCTCATGCATGGAACACCATACGTTTCTGGACTGCTGTAACAGTTGTACATATATCTTACAAGCTTTGTATTATAGGTACATGTATGATACAAGTATTCAGTACTTTTACTAAGGAGAAGAGTCACGCACCTTCTGGAAGTCATCGTCCAAGGACAGGTACGCCAGGGTGTTTCCAAGGGTTCCTGAGATCCGAGCCACTGAGTTAGCTGTTCCTCCTACAAGTGAACGGTAGTGTCTTGATCAGTTTGTAGACATCCATGTTAAAATATTTAACACCCTCATTAACAATTTTGAAAATTACAGCTAGAGGAATTATTTCTTCTAGTTACTAAAATAATTTTATTTCTTGATGGCCAGATAAACTTACTATGCCTGGAGATAAATGCATTGGAAATCCATTAATTTAAAAGAGAAAATTAACTATTTTCAAGCTTTCTTATTTTGCGTTTTCAATTTCTGAGAATCATCCTTGAAGGGTCTCTTACCCACAATGTGGCCCATTGCATTCTGGAATCCCCTGATCATGTTACTGGAGAAGGCATCTTCTCCTTGAATTGTGTCCTGTTGTTGGACAAAGCATACATACTCTAAATACAGTGTACAACTTTGTGCTAATACATTTATTATCTAACTGTTACATGTGGGCGTTTATAATTAACACCACAAAGTGCAATGACTCTTAGAAAGAAATCACTAGAATTAAATTGCTAGAACAGAATTCAAAGAAGAAATTAATTAACTACTTCCTTTAATTACATGACTTTCTGTACCTTTTTTTTAAAGGAGAAAAAAATAATTGTCAAAAGGCTACCATAAGATTAAATAAGTTTATAAACAAAAGATTTCAAAACCTATCAATCAACGATACATACTGCTTTTAGCTCTACAATAAAAACAATAAAACTGAGGGGTGGGTGGGGGTGTGGTACAGATTGACTGACCAGCAGAGGCTCATAGAACCATAAAATGTCTTTGTTTCTAGCATGTTAATACATGTACTTTACAACAAAAATTGAGGTGTTCGGTGGGAAGGGTTACAGATTGACTGACCAGCAGAGGCTCATAGAACAACTCCCCAAGTCCCTCTGTGATGTCCTTGATGAGTCCATAGGGATTCCCCAGAACATCCAGCCCAAAAATAACCACATAGATCTGAAGCATCAGTTGCTGTCGGTAGTGGGACACAGCCTGGGTCTGCATCTGTGCCGAGGAAAGAAGGACGCCCCGCCTCTCAAAGAATCCTAGCCTGTCAATCATAACATAATTATATTAAATTTATACATAGCTCTGCCTCTCAAGGAAACCCAGCCTGTTAACCACCAAAAAAAAAAATATGCAGCTAAAAGCCCATTAATAAAGAGACTACAAGAGAAAGATACCGACAGATGTGAACTGAGGAATTGTGTCAAGTTCTGACCTGAGCTCTATATTCTTCACCTCGGTGAAAGTCGCACCAATCGAGTTCCGCAGGAATCCCTTAACGTCAGATGCCACGCTTGGCTGAACATCACGTGTCAGGTGAGGGTTGCCCCTCAGAGAGAAACTTACATGGACCTATGAAACATCACAAAAGGAAACTGACTCAAAATGCTGCTTTTAATATATACCAAGTATTTCCATTGATGTATGATCTAAATATTCTCTGCATTAAAGATCCATTGCAAATGTATTTTATCAAATAACAAAAGGGACCCAAAATTTGTTAGCATTTTCATAATAAAAAATTACCACAAAAAGTATGACATAACATGAACTATTAAATTAATCGATAACTGCTGTATATCTATTTTATCTGTGAAGACATTTATTAATAAAAATTAGTTTTCGGTAAATCATTTTCAGCCAGTATATAAAATCAGTTTAACATACAAAATACTAAATAAAATACCATTTAATAAATAAGTTTCAAAAAATGTATTTCCTTAAAGCCTATAATTTTGTAACAAACAAAATGATATTCTTCATTGAATATGATTATCTAATAGACACATGAATGAAATGTTATACCTTTATTGGGGAAATCTTCAGCATTTCAAAGAATATCTTGTGTGGTCTCTTCTCAGCCTATTACACAAATATTTTAACTCATTTGTTTTAAAGTGTATCTCAAGAAATAATTTTAGTAAATGCATTTGGTAATAAATAGGATATGACTTATTACATCACTTTGGAATTACCAAAGTAAATGATTCTGAGGGCAAGCTATAGGGTTTTCTTTTGTTCACACATCCACATTCACAAAGTATGTAAATCATGTAATTTAAGTTACATCTCTTCCGCAACAAGTTGCAAGAAGGGATAATTTCTTAATAGGGTAAATAATCCTAGTAAACACAATTCCATTACTGAATCACTCTAAGAATAAAGATGTTTCAGTAGAACTGTGATTTACCATGACTTCGGCCACTTCCTCTAGGGGGCGCTGTGATACCAAGATGTCGGACTGTAACTTGTCGCTCTGAAAGTAGAGACAGAGTAGACTTTACATAAAAGACCTGCATCATAGCATTCAGGTACCATGCAAATGTTTGCATGACTCCTAGGCAAACCCTGAAGTGATTAAAAAAACCCATCACCTATGATGTAATACTTATATAAAGTTCAAAGTACCAGTAATCATGCAAATGTACAGGATGACATACACAATTCGAAACATAGATAATAAAAGATTATGGAGTTCACCGAGATAAGGCATCACTTTTAAGAGACCACCTGTATCATAAAATCATAGTAAAAAAACTTTTAATTATTAAAATGTTGCATATTGTAGTGTGGAATGACAAAATATCAAATAATATCATTTGATACAACTTTGTATAATACTATATGCATGCAAATTTCATACAGTACTGTATTTATTTACATGATACAATATTTATCAATACACTACCATACAATTATAATTATACAATTTTGTATCATATGATACAATGATATCGTATGTGTCATATGATATAATATCATGATGCAATATAATATTGTATAATATCATGATACAATATGATATTGTACCATAAGATATGGCATTGTATCAAGACATGCTGTTGTTTCATATTATATGATGCAGTATCATATGATACAATATTATAAAAGATATTTCATCATGCAATGATACGATATTTATATAATAGTGTTGGAGGCGAGTGCACTATGTATCAAACCCTGACTACTATTTAGGCATAGTACATGCACAACACAACACTATTGTTATTATTATGCTGACTGTTGTATACTGATGTGCCTCACTATTAGTAGCTGCGACATATGAGTGTTGTGAAGTCCCTAAAAATAATCATCAGAAAAGCAAACGTTTGCTCTTTCATATTCATTTAATCAATTGATTTGATTGATTATTTTATTAACAAGTTGCTGTACAATCACAAAAAAATCAACAAACGTTTGTTATTTCTTAAAAATGAGACACGACTGACCTTACCGAGAAAACTTGAGTTGTTTAGCAGACAATATCTCATTGAATTTTTTTCTTGTACATTCTTTATCAAGCGTCATTTAAAAAAGCGTTTTCGTGATTCTCATGTACAATTTCATTGTTAAATGGTTAATCAATTTGTTCAAAAGTTTACTAGAAACTTTAACTTTAAAAATCCCGTCACTAATGAGGAGATTTTGGAAAAATTTATAAATTTAATTGCTTGATATCAATTGTATGTATCTACGTTTTATATAAAGAAAAACCGCCTCATATTATCGGCTGCTGTGGTGAAACGGTAGTGCATTAAGCTATTGGACGTAATGATTTTAAGGTTGTGAGTTTGGAACCAGCTGTCGGCACTTGTAAGATTTTCATTGAAAACATTAGCCGTGCTCTATTTCGGCATAGTATGTTTATGCTATATAAACTCTTTGTATACTATGCAAAAATAGATGAGTAGTGAATATATTGAGACAAACTGACAGGAGGCATGATAATGTATCATAAAATACAGTATTGTATAATATGATATAATACTCTGTCATATCACACATGAATGAGACCACCTTATCATATTATATAAATTCATCTTTAATGAATTGAATTATTGTATATTTTATAGTGTTTTGACCAGTATCGTATGATATCATATGATACTGTATCAAAAGAAAATTACATATAATATGATACAATAGTGTAACATATCATATGCAAATTTCATACTGTATTGTATGATATAGTAATTATCAATACACTACAATACAATACAACTTTGTATTATAATGTAATTTTGTATAATATCACGACATGATATTGTATCATGTGATATGGTATGGTATCAATGATATTGCTTCATATTATTTGATATTATATCATATGATTTGATATTGTATCATGTGATAATACAAAATTAAATCATATGATACAAAGTTGTATCATGATATCATATGATATTTTATTATATGATATGGTATAGTATTATACAATATTGTCTAATATGAAACAACTATCAATTATATAATTCAATTCTGTTTTATGAAATATAATACTAAATTGTATCATGTAAAATAATATTGTATCATGTGTGTTGTATCATATAACATGTATTATATGAGTTTGTATCTTATGATACAATATAATATTATACAACTTTAAATTGTATCATATATCATATGATACAATATGATACAATATTGTATCATATTAAATAATATTATACCATATGATACATAATCATGATACAATGTCATAAAGTTTATTAAATTATTTACAATGTTACATGTATATCATATGAATCAATATCATATCATACAATACTGTATCATATTATATTGTACAATATCATATTCTGTGATAAACTATTGTATAATATGATTCATTATTATAGGAATATGAATCATCTGATATATCATATATCATCAATCACATCTACATAGCAAGTTTGAGTGATTTTTTAGCATCCTTGATAATGGAGATCAGGCTCTGTATCTGAAGTTAGACTTATGTTTCAAATCTACAAGAACAATGACAGCTGGTCAGGACAGTATTTTTATTTCCAACATTTAACCTGCATATAACTACTCAAAAAACTTACACCTGTTCTAGCATCAAGATAATCGTCATCAAGTTCTGTATCTGAAGCTACCTCTCACTAGTTATATGAACTGTTTAAGTCTGACTAAGTATGAACAGAATTTACTTCATTTTTTAACTAGCTCAAGGACTTTACACAATTTGAATTATTCTAAACTCTTAAACCTGCATAAGAATCTAGATAATCAAGATCACTCTCCATATCTGAAGCTTCCTCTGTGATTCATTAACATACATAGTTAAATCAACCATGCAAGTTTGAAAAATAACATAAACATGTGATCTGCTCCAAAAAACTTAACCTCCTCAAGCATCCGAAACCTACATCTCAGATACAGCATCCAAGCCTGTGGAGTGCATAGGTATCAAAACATGCATAATCTACCCAAATTTGGTAAAGATAGAACCAATAATAACTTAGATTTGTCTATCAAAGGTCACATGCTCCAAAAACTTTAACCAGCTCCAAAAACCTTAATCCTGTCCAGCATCCAAAACCTTTCATTGGCTCAGATCTAGCATCAGAACCTGTCAAGTGCATCAGTATCACAAGATGCATTATCCATGCAAGTTTGGTGAAGATAGGAAAAGTAGTAACTTGGATATGGCTATTAAAGGGCACCTGCTCCAAAAACCTTAACCTCCTCCAGCATCTGAAACCTTTGGCTCAGATTCAGCATTCAAGCCTGTCAGTTCTATATGCATCATAAGATGCACCAGCCATGCAAGTTTGGTGAAGATAGGAAATGTGTTAACTTAGATATGGCCAAAAAGGGCACCTGCTCCAATAACTTTAACCTGCTCCAAATACCTAGTAGTCTAAAATAATCTACACAAATTTGGTATACTGGTAGATAGATCCAATAATAACTTAGATTTGTCTATTAAAGTTCACCTGCTCCAAAAACTTTAACCAGCTCCAAAAACCTTAATCTTGTCCAGAATCTGACACCTACGACTCAGATTTAGCATTCAAGCCTGTCAAGTGCATAAATATCATACGTTGCACAATCCATGCAAGTTTGGTGAAGATAGGACCAGAAGTAACTAAAATATGGCTATCAAAGGGCACCTGCTCCAAAAACTTTAACCTGCTCCAAACACCTCAACCTTCTCCAGCATCTGAAATTCATGGCCCAGATTTAGCATCCAAGTCGTTTAAGTCCATAAGTAGGTCCAGATGCACTATCCATGCAAGTTTGGTGAAGATAGGACAAGTAATAACTTAGATATAGGACCTGCTCTAAAAAAATTAACCAGGTCCAGATGCCGACGCCAGGCATAAGCTTCCCCCCCCCTCCCCACTTTGTCTCGGCGAGCTAAAAATGATGATTAATGTAAAGAAAAGTGATAACCATACATAGAAAACATTATTTGAAAAAAAACCCTCTGAGCAATATGTTTTAAATTTGTGTTTCATGTGTATTTGATCACTTACTTCTGTGGCTTCCTTTGGCATCAGGTCAGCAAACGTGTCTTGTATGGACTCGATGAATCCCCAGTCTATGGCCAACCGCAGCTCTTGTATGATCAACTGGAACTGCCTGCAAACCAATAAAACTACTGTACATATTTATAATTATGCATCATCTGTAAATTGCCTAAAACACAATGAATTAATAAGTCTGATGCATCAAAACTTTTCTCAAGTACTAAGGGACATCGATTTATTCTAGACTCATCTGAATTTATCCTCTTAGATTCTTTCTATGCTCACCTAAATGTATCCACATTGTTCTCAGGTACAACTCTCCGAATCATTCCAAACTCAATGCAGGGCTTGGGTCCCTTCTTCTTGACTAGGTAGGCAGGGGTAGGGACACAGCTCAATACTGTCTGGTGGTAGGCATCTAGCAGCTGATTGTCAATCTGAAGGTGTTATAAAATATGTGTCCATCAGAATTGTCCACGTTAATAAGAAACAAAGAAATAAATTGCTACATACTATAATCCCAGTACGGCCCAGAGTGCGGATACAATGATGAGCTACCAAATGAATCTCAATGAGGTCAATTTGACCTTGAACCTATACAGATTTTTACCTTTTACATCAACCTTGACCTTCAAGGCCATTTTAAAAGTATGATATTAGAGGGAGGTCTAAATTCTATTAAAAATTCTATACAAAGAGTCAGACCAAAAACAATATGTGCTCCCAAATTTATGATGTTATAAATACATGTAAATCATGTGTAATGCAATTAATGCTTTATAGCTGAAGTCACCAGGACTTACTTGAATTTTGTAGATTCTCGCGTGGAACAGGGTTTGGTGCTCGGATATGCGATGCTGGAAATACAGGCCTGGGTAGGCCACTCTCCTCAGATCTCCTATGTATGGCTTGGTCATCCGCATGCTTCTAAAGTCCACCTACAATGTAAAGACAGAGAAGATAATGGAAGACCTAGAAAGAGGTATCCAAGGACAGACTCTCTGGAAATGGTTTTCTTGCCTGATTAACTTGAATTGACAACCCCTCAAGTCAATCAGTGGAAGTCCAATTGTTTTCAGTGCCTCTTTGTAGCAGACCTAGAAACCAACATTAACTTGATTTACACCTTTACCCCTTACTGATAATCCCTAGATTAACACTGACAGTAATGTATCTATAATTTACATTTGGTACAGTAAAACTCGGTTATAGCGAAGTCCTAGGTACCAATGGATTTACTTCGTTATATCCGTAATTCGTTATAACCGTATAACGAATTCGTAATAATAACTATAGCGAATTCCCTATATAGATGTTTTCTTCCATAAGACTACATTATTTGCTAATTTGAGACTTAGAATGAAAATGCATTCTTTTGAAACCTATAATAACTGGATTGTAAATTAAAGAATTTATGTGAAAATGAATTCATTCAAACTATTATGTCAAATGGCAGTGTAAACTTTTTATACTATAAAGAAATTCATTATAAAAGTTTTAAATTTCGTCAATTTTCACCTCTACAGGACTCAAAATCAGTTCGCAATATCCGTAAATTCGTAATATACGAGTGCTTTATAACCCTAAAATTTTGCAAAGATTTGTCAACAATTCTGCCGGGGACTTCAAAAAACTTCGCTATATCCGAGATTTCAAGTTTTACTGTACTAACTGTCTTGTGAAATTCATCTTTACCTCTGACTGACTGTACACTAATATTCACATATTACATGCTCTTGTGATTTACACAATGTCATGTTCCCCAATTCACACCTGTAACTCTAATTTATACCTGTACCTTTGATTTAAAACATGCAACTTTGACCACCCCCAGATTCACACCTGTAGCTCAGATTTTCTCCTCAGATTCACACCTGTAGCTCAGATTTTCTCCTCAGATTCACACCTTAACTCAGACTTTCTCCTCAGAATCACACCTGTACCTCAGATTTTCTCCTTAGATTTACACCTGTACCTCAGATTTTCTCCTTATAGATTTACATCTGTACCTCAGAAAACCCCAAGGTTTATACAAGTACCTATAATATTTACACCTGTACCTCAGATTTCCACCTGTACCTCAAATTTACATCTGTACCTCAATCCTGTTGTCCCAGCTGGCTTGGTCCACACCATTCTTCCACTTGTCTTCCAGCCAAGTCACCAAAGTGATATCTTCCAGCATCTTCCACTTGTTTTTGACTTCAATTTCCCAGCTGGCAGGAAGGCTGGTCAGGCTGACCAATGCCACTTCTTCATATGCTTCATTGATGACGGAAAGGGATATACCATCCAATGAAATCAGAGAGAACCAGGTCACATGCTCTCCCTCGTACATCTGTAATGCATTATGAAAATCATTTAATGCAATGTAATATTGTTACTTTTTTCTGATCATCATATAATTCATAAAATATTTGAATGTTAAAAAATAACCCTGTAAAATGCTATCAAAGGACAACAAAAGTTTGGTGTAAAAAGTACTACATGTAATATTTGTGATTTTTAATATATAGATTTAAACATAGTATTTGTACTAATTGATCTAAATTTTAATTTAACTTTCTTACAATAAGGATTTTTGTAATACAAGTACTAGATGACAAAATTTTATAACATTAATTTTCTGATTTTCAAAATTAATGTAAAATGAATCACCTCAACTTTTAGCCCCGATAGTATAATTACATTTTTTAATGTTTACCATTGGAACTAGCATATCTAGTGCACATACACACAACATCAGCATAACATTGAAAGCATACATGTACATGTACTACAAACTCGGAACATCTGACACAACATCCTTTATAACCATGCAGTCTAGCAAAAAACCTCTGTAAAGTCATACCCTTTTTCTCTGATTTAACTCATTATTATAGTTTCATCAGTTTTTTGAGTTGATTATTTGTGCAAAGGAATAAATACTAGTTCCATTAAGGAGCCAATATTGTCTCCCTTTATAATGGGATGTTGTGTCTTTAGCTTCACTGCTACAGATAATCTATTAATTAGTGCAGTAATGTGTGCAATTGACATTGCATTGCTAATTATAATCTACATGTATCTATCGATCAGTTGCCGGTGCGGTGAAGAGCTTTGGACCTGGCAATTACATTTATTATGTCCTAATGAGAGAGAGAGAGAGAGAGAGAGAGAATGAATACATATTTACTGGATGTGTATTACATATTAGTGCTGTGAGATAGAAACACATTTTTTTTAATGATATATATCTACTGAGTATGGAAAATTTGTTGAAGGGTAAAATGAGTTATGTCATTACGGTCTTTTTTTGTTTTTTGTTGAGACTTGCATATACATGTACCTGTTTGTGAATATCAAGTATTAATAATAGTGAAATCATATGCCAGTGTATTTAACTATTACATAAATTCAATCAGTCAATATAATCAAATATCATAACCAATTAGTTTTCATTAATCAAAACCCAGCATTTTAACTACATGTAAAAATTATACATTCTTGAAGACATTCACATAAACTAAATAACCAAATGCAATGTAAATGAATATGACAGTTTGTACTAGAAACGTCTAAAATCACTGTGACATTATACAGTCACATAAATGCACTGTTATTTGAAATAAAAAAAATCTCATATTAATTACTTTCTACACATTCGAAACATGTAATTAAAACAATATGGTAAGTTTTTAGGTCATTCCTATACATGGTTTAGTATCTGACATTAATTTTCTTGTTTACAGGAAGATTTTTTTGGATACCGGTAGTTAGAGCAAAAGGCAAGGAATTAGGCAAAGGCTGCGTAACAAGAAGTTGTGTCACAAAGACGAGAAAGAGTTACCAATGGCAACAGCCGGTGTGAATGCGGAGAATCAACCCCAGAGCAGTGTGCCTTAAATAAAACCAGCGGACATACTTAATACAGCTAAACAAGACCAGCAGACATACTTATTACAACCAAAAGCAATACTTAATGATTAATGATATATTGCCTGCAACAAACTCTACAAAGGAAAAATTAAAAATAAGATGCAGCCCAAAATAATCAACTGCAAACAACACAAATTCTATGTGCATGCTCACCAAAAAAGCTCAATTTTTTTTTTAATCTATTTTAAGCTTGTTAATGAATAAAGTCATTTCATACACTAAAAACTCTCTGCAAATGTCACTGCATGAATGAGTGAATGCAAATTGGAAAAATGGTAAACTATTATCTAAATGTTAGAGAGGATCGAGCTCAATGTATTGACACAGCAAAATCACTTTCAAATTGCTTAAGAAAGTCACTCAAAATGTATAGGATGAAATGACTCACATTCAAGTTTTTCATGTAAGTCGTTTGCTGCATAAATCAAAAAATGCAACACCAGTTTATGTTACTTTTGATACATATAAATAAAGCAAAAAAAAAAAAAATATTAATAAGCCTTGAACATAAAGTAAGTTCAACATAGAAAAAACGTTTAAGTAAAGACATGCATATTTTAATGTAATTGTGTTGGGTCAAATTTCACTAATAAAAGAACTGATATAGAATAATTTGTTTGCACAATTATTTTCCAGCAAACCGACTTATTTATAAAATATTTTTTTACAATTTGGGTATATTTATCATACTGAAAATTAAAAAAATTTAATACACATTACAAATTGAATAATTATTCAAATAATGTAATTAACAAGCATGAAATTATCGACCATAGTTACAGTAAAATCAACTGAGAGACAACAAAATTAAATATACATTCAAAGCTGACATTGCATCAGGCATTGCATAGTAAATTAATTGGACAGGTGCTTAATTTAAGGCATTCTGCTAAGTTGCAAAATAACAACAGTACTTGATAATGAACTCCATTAGCTTCTTCATGTAATTCATTCAAAATATCTTAAAGGTATCTACCAAATTGTCTTATTTCTTGTTCTTGAGTGCCTCTTTATTTTAATAAAAAATAATCCTTAGGCTTACACTTTTTTCCATATTCTGCTGCATCCTTTGAAAAGAAAACATTTGTCAATAAATTAATTCTTAATCCTTATTAATAATTTTAAATCTTACCATCCTTGCAGCCTCTGCCACCCGAGGGTCTTGGGTAAATAGCACCACCCTCTGCTGCTGGTCCAGGAAGGAAACCCAGTAGATGGTCATTTTGTAGGCCTTGGTCTTCAGTCTGGACCGGAGGCCTAACCCCCCGTCCACGCTGTCCCCACCCCCCTCCTCCTCCTCCCCGGGGTCGGTCTCATCTGAAGATAAACAAAATTGTAATTGCCGATTAAAAATCCTGAAAGATTCTACGTAAATATAATATGTTAATGGAAATTTATATATACATAAGGAACATATCTTCATAAATGATCTATGGTGTATAAGAAAAATACAAATTATGTGTCACTGATAAGTTTGCATGTTATCTATCACTATAGTGTCAACAGAGCTATATTATATATCCAAATACATGTATTTATACATGGATATCAATTAGATACTTAAGTAATTAAGAAAAATATGAAATAATTCTAAAACCAAAATTTAACATAAAGGAATATTAAAATATCTAGACCCACCCTCAGGGCTGGAGTCCACTCGCCCGTCCACTGTGTCGTTATAGTTGTATGTACTAGAGGACTGTACTAACTTCACCGTCAGTCGCTTTGGGTTGTAGCTATCCTGTTTGTAATCAGAAATTCCTCTGTTACTGTAGGCTTCTGATTCATTTAGGTCTCCATGTATAAGAATAGCAAAAACCAGTGATGCACAGAACTGTACTGAATTTCCCAAATAAATTTCTTTTAAATAAATGTGGGATTTATTCTTATGCTGACTTTAGGATATCAACTTCATTAACATAGGACTTTCAGGATATCAACTTAATTAATGTAGTAGAGTAATCACTTTTTTCATTGGTCTGCATGATATCCATTGTCACTGACCTTGGAGAATCTACCTATGAAACCTTTGTGATATCAATTAAATTTGACTTTGGTGATACAAGTATCAATTCAATTCTCCTTGGTGATATCAGTTACATGTATATCAAACCAATAGTTACATCAATTAAATCAACTAAATCTTACATTAATATATCAACTATACCCTACCTTTATGAAACATGTATCAATTATTACATACCTTGGTGATATCAATTAAATTTGACCTTGGAGATATCAATTTAATAAACCTTTGTGATATCAGGTATTTCAAACCATGGTGATATCAATAATCTGACCTTTGTGATATCATTAAAAATTGTATATTTGACCGTGGTAATATCATTTATCAACGACCTTGGAGATATCATTTATATTTGACCTTTGTTATATTAATTATTACTGACCTTGGAGATATCAGTCAAATCAAACTTTGGTGATATCAATTAAATCTAATCTGACAGGGTGATGTCATTTATATCAAATCTAACAGGGTTATATCAATTGTAACAGATGTTGATGAAATCAATTGTAACAGACCTTGGTGATATCAATTGTAACAGACCTTGATGATACATGTATCAATTGTAACAGACCTCTGTGATATCAATTGTAACAGACGTTGGTGAAATCAATTGTAACAGACGTTATTGATATTAATTGTAACAGACCTTGCTGATATCAATTGTAACAGACCTTGGTGATATTAATTGTAACAGACCTTGGTGATATCAATGGTAACATGTTTTTGTGATATCAATAAAATAATATTGTAACTGACCTTGGTGATATCAATCTCTGACTCCTGGCTCTTCTTCCCATTATACACGTTCCAGAGCAGTGTCCTGTTCCCTGTCGGATTGTCCCAGGTGTACAGTATAGCCTGGTCCTGTCCCAGTACTGTCATCTGGTGCTGACTCCTAAAAGGCAAGTGTCCAAATATGACATATATGTAGACCAAAGCAAAAATTGTATAACATGTACTTTAATCCATTTAAAAAGATGAGGATTCAATATGAGTTGAGAAATTTTTTTGAGAATACCTTAATTTTATTATTACACAATATGAACATTTTCTACTTAATATGTTTCTGGTAGAACAAACCATGTGTCACTGAGCTCAAAATTCCTTAATGAACATGTACATGTACATTACAAAATTCCTTAATGTACATGTACAGGTATTTTAACATTACAAAATTCCTTAATGAACAATCATGTATTTTAACATTACAAAATTCTTTTATAAGCTATGAAATCAATCTGAGTTTAACATCATAGAGCTTGTATGTTTTATCCATTGATATATGATTAAATATAAATTTAGATTATACAATTCTATACTAGATCTTACTTTTGTCGGATGACAATGAAGACGTCCTCACACAGGTTTTCTATCTGTACGGGGGCGTCACCGACGTCATAGTCCGTGAAAGAAATGGTGCGTGACGTCTCCAGCCCCCCAGTAACCTCCACACAGACTGCAGTCTGATAATGGCAAAAACTCATTCATCCAATACTCTACTGAACTACATAATTATGTAACTATTATGCACAAAAAATTGTCCATTAAAGACTACCGTAATCAACTGTCATACGTCATAAACTTTGAATTGTAGCACCTTCTCCCCATTTTCAATAATCAAAGTCTAATCTATATTCATCATCTACCACCCAAACGTTTAGTGATCAGGTGCCTTATCTTAACACGTGTGATCTGGATCTTTCAAACCATAATAATTTTCAACTCTCATTCTTAACTTTTCATCTACCACCCCTCCTAGTTTTCAATGGTCGAGATCTATTTGTATACCATATGATCTTGATATTTCACCAGCTTTCATGTTCAACTTTCCATTTAACATCCCTCCTAATGTTCAATGATCTGTAAGGTCTATTTGCTCCTCACATCTAGGTCTCTTACCCCGTTCTCCATCCTGAGTACTGTGTTATGTAGACTGTTGATAGGGAAATGCTCTGATGTGATGCTACTGTCACTGTATCTGATGAACATCTTATCACTGGATGTAACAGGCCAGTAAGGTTTACACTGAAAACATAGAATTTACATTATCTGCAGGAAAAGCTCACTCTATGAACTACACAGAGACAGGCATCATTTGTCTAGCAGTGTGTTTGTGTCCACGCATTTATAAAAATGAAAATTAATCAGAAAATACATGTATACTACGTGTCATCCACCTATATAAACACAGTCATCTCAAAATTCAAACTGCATAAAGTACTCATTTTTTAATGTCTTAGACTTATCATTTAATCTACTGCTTTTTGTCTATAATGGCAAACTCAGATCATCATTCTGATTTTAATGAGATGGTCGCTGTATCAATATCTCGCTCACCTCTCCCACCGAGATGTCCATCCAGAGATCGGTCGTCTCGTTCTCCTCCATGTATCTCAGAGCTCGAGATGTTTTATTGACCACGAGGAAGAATGGCGTAATGGTCAAGATCCGGGTCAACTTCAGATCGGACCAATTAAATTGCAGCATCAACTACAAAATTGATATTAAAGTGACAAAACATTGGGAAGCTCTCAGTATTAATTAATATATTAATTTTATAAAAACAGAAAGATAAGTACATTTAAAATTAAGAAATGAAGTTCACTTTTTGAAAATTCATGAGATAGTGATCTACAATACTTCAAGGGAATATTCCAATAAAGTTCAAGCATGTTCCCTTAATTTTGTTTTATGAATAACTTATTATTATTTGAGGAAATTAAGAGAACAATGAATGTAAAATAAATACAAACAGTAAAATGCTCTCTGGTATTTCATATAAGCTTAATAAAGGTGAAGATCACTGCAGAAAAAATATACATAACTTGCTGACACTGGCAATGTTTTTTTCTGTAATCATTATGGTAATGCCCAAGCAATATGCAGTACCTTCACAGTCAATTAAAACACCAAAAACAGCATCAATCCAAAATGTGAAATTCTCAGTAACATGACAACATAAACATGTATATTTGCAAGTAAAACCGAGTTAAACATTCAGTACACTGAGAAAGAAAACTGTCAGATTTTCTACGGGTGCAATTTTCTGCATATTTTATCTCATAACTGTAACATTTCACCTGCAGTACTATTATGAAATGATTTTACCATGTGATAATTCTAACTGCATGTGTATCAGATCAACTTTCATATGTTTGAAATTCTGAACAACTGGAGGAAAATGTCAATACAAAATTAGCAAGTGCTCCCATATAGTGCATTGTTTTTACAGTTGATGTGCATAAATCATATACATAAATTAATGTACAGTGATTTTATATATTTATTTATTTTCAGAATGAGAATATTAGCACATGACTAAAATTATATCATATAATATGTAATAGACAGTATTGTTTTTCTTACAGAACTCAAAATAACCTGAAAATCATCAAGAAATTCAGCCAGTGAGGGTTATCCTTTTTTCACTTTTAGACTATATAATTATTAACTAAATGGTCAATAATAATTTTGCATTTATTTAATTGTTCAAACAACTTTTCTAATTTATCCTGGCCAGTATTCTGACCTGTAATACACAGCCAACTTTTCATAATTTTCTAACTATTATAATGTTATTCAATCAATTAAATGAGATTATCTCATATTCATTTCAATAATCTATAACATTAAAACACCTGTTGATTGATATTGTATTTTAAACCGTTCAGATATGACCGAAAATTTAAACCGATTTCCTACCCGTGAAAGATCTTCTTATTATACTCCTTTAAACCATAAAAGAACTTTTTTTTGCCTCACTCTCTCTGATGCTATTACCCACCCTATACTTGGTCTTCCTCTCTTTGTCGTTACATATGACCACACCCGAATTCCCGACGGTGTCCAGGGAAAAGGACTGAGACCAGCGGGAGTTATACACCTTGATTTTGGCCTGAAAAGAAAAAAAGAAATCGGAATAAAAATTTCACTATGCATCACTAGCCATAAAACATGTACACCATTTTTTTTATTATACATAATTTATATATCATGTATATATTAGAATTTACCCCAATCAAAAAGCATATCAATGATAGTGAAGATACATACTTACAGTATTAGTTAAAAAAGATTTGAAAGGAAGGCTAAACAATTCATATCAGAGAAATACTCTTATTAATAACTAAGTTTTTTTTTGTGATAACTTTATCATGCAATTTGAATTCTTTGTTTAATTAAACTCTTAATCACATTAAGACATTTATAGAATTATTGAATTCCTTACACTCTCTTTTTTTCATTTTTTTTTTTTTTTTATTGCTTATTTGTTCTCCCCCTTCCCCTCCCACCCCCTCCCCCCAAACTTTCCATTTTTTTTCTACTCTGTTATCAACTCTTGTTTTGTTATTATTACATGTTTTTTTTTGTTCTTTCTCATTTTTTCTCTACACTACATATACTTTTTTTTATTCTCAACCTTAGCAATTAACCATTATTTTCTCTATTTTTTGATTTTCATTTTCCTATCATAAGCTATTTGTTTTGTTTATTTTTTTGCACTGTACCTCCCTCAAATGCTATTTATAATATTAATCTATTATACAAAACTCAGTTGCAATATATAATTATGTATATATATCTTATATAAAATTATATAATTACTCATATTATACCTTGACTACAGGAGAGAACATAAATAGGCATTATGCCTGCTGTTCAATCCATTTCAATGTATCTGTATACTTGAATAAAATACTTCTTAAATTAATTATTGAAAGTGAGAAATATTAAGACTAAGAGATTCCACCTAACCTTGCACTCGAATAAACGTTGGTTTACAATATATGTCAAACAATATTGAACAGAGTTTTACTCTCAGTTATTACTTTACATACCTTTTTAGGTCTGTTTTTCTTGAATCTGAATAAAATTGGTGAAGTCAAGTTTGGAGGACAGTCAAATACTGCTTCTGATTTTGATCCCTTCAAAGACAGCAAGTAATTAATAATTATTCCAGTAAAGGTCAAATCATCTGAAATAATATAGCAACAACACCATTGCCAGCTTGAGGCACAGTTTCTTTGATACAGGTAAATCTCTGATCATGATTCAATAAATCTTCACCAAATTCCCTCACCTTGACCTGAATGACCAGATCTGTTTTGTTGATCAGCCAATAGGGGCTGTACACATAAAGGTCAACAGTGGGCTGCTGGGTCGCATGGACTGTCAAGGTCAAATGCTTATTGTTGTTCCCTTCAAATCCAAAGTCATAGGGTGACATGGAAATGGCCTTGAACTCCTCCAGACTCTGTATAATTTCATACACACCCGTCCAGTCCACACCCTGATAGTCCTGTAACTGTAATAGAGAACAAGGTCAGGTCAAGGTCAACTGAGGTCAACCAAGGTCACAGCTATCAAAATGTACCAATATTATTGAGCAATGTTTAGTCAGAGAGAAAGAGAGAGAGAACGGGGAGGTAAGGGGGAAAGGGAGGGTTTAAGAAGAGAGAGGAGACTCAGACATGGAGAGAGAGAGAGAGAGAGAGAGAGAGAGAGAGAGAGAGAGAGAGAGAGAGAGAAGATTTTTTAAATTAAATGTTCAGTGGTGTACCTGGAGGTGTAGCTTGTAGCTATCTTTCATGTTGACATTGTTGAGGTGACAGGAGTCTCCCATCTTTAACATCACAAAGGCAGACCTTGTTCCCTGTGTAAAAATGGCAAATGTTTCATTGATTGTATTAGATAAGAATCATAGGATGTGTTTCTTACACTTAATGATGACTTTGTACTTAGAATATTTGGTGTAATAACCTATGAAATGTTTTAAATCACTTTGTTCCAAATCAACAAAAACACTTTTTACATTCCTCCAGGAATATTATGAGGAACATTATACGGGCATATGATAACACTTCATAATTATAAATGGCATGAACAGTTTCATGTGTATTGATAGCATTTAATGATAATATTTCAATGCATCATGCCTGACAAGACAAACCATTACCCAAAGATGCACCAGTTAACTGATTATGTTTTAAGACCTTAAGACCAAAGAATGCCCATAAAGTGACCCTTATACATGTTATAGATGGTCAGCCAGAGAAACCTTTCAAAATGTGGCTACTAAAATAAATTTAAAAGATGTTTTGCTCATGTACAGAACATTTTTATAACAATTTTTTTTTTGCAGAACAGCTGAGTTAATATTAAAATGTGCTTAATATACATGTACAGATTGATAAGCCACACCAAAACGTGATATTTGTTACATGTGTCAAAGTGACAATCTATATGTACATGAAGGCTTCAAGCGTGAGAATATCCATATATAGAGAACACTGCTGGTACTGTGTGAATACTTGGATGGGGGAAGGGGGATAATTTGTTTTACTGCTCATGACTGTGTATTACTTTATTGAACTAAATTGCTATAATATTATGTTTATTAAAACATGATCTATATATAAATTAAACAAAATAGGTTTATATATTCTACTTTCTTCTAACCTATAATTCACAAACTTTGTCACATAACTGTAGACTTTAAATCAGTTGCAACTCGGTGAAATCTAGATTCCTTTACCAAGAAATATCGTTACCAAACAATAATAAAAATTATGTTTGGTACAAAAACTAAAACAAAAAAAGATAGGTCATTCTAAACATGCTCATTCATTTAATTGTATCAAATGGGGCATGGTCACAATTTTGGTCAAAAATTATCTTTCCCATTTTAATGTTTACAATGCTTTACTAAGACATTTTTAAAAGGCAACCAAAATTTGCCTGTCATTTGTTGAGTTATAAGCGAGTTACAGAGCTTACAATTTTTTGCTATGTAAACAAAGCTTTTGTTTACATTTTGAATGCTGAAGCAAAAATTCCAATTTTTGACCTAAAATGAATGACTGTGTTAAACATTAGGAACTGTTTATTTATGCTCAAAATGAATATCAAAAAGATTGACAAATCAGGTTGAAAAAGTTTTTTACTGGTATATTGAACTTATGTAATTATACAAAAACAGGGCACAAGCCTTGTTTACACATTGACAGAGAATTGTGAGCCCTGTATCTGCTTATTTCTCTACGACTGACTCTCAAATTTCATTACATCACTAAAAATACATTCCTAAAGCATTGTAAATAATAAAAACAGAAAAATAGAATTGACCAAAATTGTGGCCATGCCCCTTTAAGAAAAGAAAATCCTAGAAATACTTAACACCAATGCAACAGAATGATAGTTTTCTCTATCCTTCTATGTCTATAATGACATATATTATAAAGTGTCTATAAAAGCCATGAAAATAAGCACAGGGAAATGTATGGCCTACATTCACTCCTCTACACATATTTTTCATACTTACAGCTTTCTGAAAACAAGTGCAGACAAAATAAAATTGTATCAATTCAATATTCATATATTATATGATTCTTTAATTATTCATTTCACTTCAAGAGCATATATCGTTTCATAACATTAATTTAAATGACCATAACAATAATGCAGAATTTAATTGTTTCTTCCAGTCTAGCTAGTATGCAAAAATAAAAATTACTTTTCCAAAAAGCTTATTGACAAGCAACTACATACTACTGTGATCATTATACATACATTTTTCTTTGCATGTGTTAATATTGTTTTTGTCTAATTAATTTCTGTTGTGTATACTTATTAAATTTTCATTAGAGACTGTATATATTTAAAATCATATATAATTTTGAAATCTAAGTGAAAATTAATAGTGTGCAATGCTACCTCCTTTTTGGGTCTAAATCTCGCAGTCCCTATTTTTCACCACAAAAGGTTAACATAATTGTATTGAAATCATCAAAATTCCTGATCATTTCTTAAATTATAATAAATCATGTTTAATATCAATGTAATGTACAACTGAGTATTTGTGTTGTGTTTAGTAATTACATGTATAATACATCCCTTTGCTTTCATCTTAAGAGAGGCTGTCTGTAATCATTGAGAAATTTTTGGAAAGTGCAAAATTTTTTTAATAAAAAAATCCTATGATTACATATAGCATTATTGATAAATTCAATATAAACACAAGTGTGAGACATTTAAATGCGTTCCTTACAATTTTATGTATCGTTTTGTTGTTACCATGGCAACGGCTCCAGACTCTTGGAAAAAACCGTCAAATATGCCACATTAAATGCCAAATTATTTATAGTTGGAATTATAAAATCCATTTTTTATAAGTTTAAGGTAAATGAACAAAGCTCATTAAAAATTTTTATTAAAAAATAATTTAAATATTTTTCCAAACTTGGCTGCCATGGAAACCAAAATAACCTGACATTTTTTACAACTGAAAATTCAATAAAACAACCAATTTTTAAGCTAAGATATTTCAGTGGCACAACTTGATTTGGAACAATCTTTCATATAGGAAGAAAAAACACATTTTAGACTTTTATTTCAAAAAATAAAATCAGTTAAACAACTTTCCTTTTTTTTTTCCTGGCCTGACGAAAAATCCCATTTTTCACCATATTCATCTATATTTTCATATTAAAAAGAGAAGGTTACATGGCTTTGAGCATATTATGTAAAGTAAAATCAAATGATTTCTTTTGAGAACACACTTCATCAGACTTCATTTACTTCAACAATAACAAGAAAATACAAAAATGTAGATTTCAACCACAATTAATCAATTTGTGGTATCTAAGGAAAAGCATTTTCTTAGTTACTAGAATGAATTTTTACATTCAAAACCAGCAACTGTTAGCATAATAAGAATGTGTCCTCCTTATATGTTGTTTACAGGATTATTTAGAACTACTTTTAAAGAACAAAATTTTAGGTCTACTGTTTACAAATATGAAGGTTTAATATTTACCATTACTATGGCAACGGGAAAACAGCAATGATTTGTACAGAAACATCGCTGAATTAAGGCATTTTAAAAAAAATACATATAAACTGCTTACAGTATTAACCCTGTAATATTACTTTGTTATTAATTGTTTAAATTAAAAAAAATGTTTCATGGAAAATCAAAAATATGAAATTTTGAGAATATAGATAAATTCCTATAAAATATACATATTATAACAAGTAATGTATCCTCTACGGTACCATGGTTCCCGATAGCACAGTTGGGAAAGAAAAGGAATTGTGCACTTCCATGACTTTCATCTTGACCTTAAGGTTATGCCTAATTGATCTTAGATACATGTACATGGTAATTTAAAGAACATGGTATGGTAAGGGCCAAAATTGGAATTTCATCAAATCAGAGATACAGGTATGGAGTTGATTTTAAATCTTGTCCAATTTAACTTATTATATAATAATAATGACATATTCTTGGTATATCTAGCACATGTATGCTTTTAAGCATGCCTTATGCTCAGGTAAGCTAAGAATCCAAATTATGAGCATGGGCTCCTTCAAAGCTTTGAAATGGGTCCATGACTACTGAAAGCTATTATAGGAGGAGCCCAAAGAAAACATAAACTGTATTTGATCATTTCTAATTTTAAATGAACAAATAAATTAAATGAAAAAAAAATATTGCCTTGTGAAGATCTTCACTAAAAAAAGTTTCTTTTTAAAATATGCATACTGCTTCCAATTTCGAACCTATACCTCTTCATCAGAATAAAATCAAGGTTTTTCCAATTATCAGAATTTGTTGTCATAAGCATGATAATTGCAAGTTAATTCTACCAAAATTGAGTAGAACTTACATGTATCTAATCCAGATTTGTGTATTTTGAAATATTTACCAAAAGAACATTATTATTTATTTTTTGTAAATTAAAGATTTGTCCAATCCGAAATATTGCCTAATCTGGCCAATTAATATGGAACCATTGATGTCCAGATTAGACAAGTTCTATTATTTTTTCCCAAGCCCCCATTTCATTGAAATAAGAACTAAAATAACAATACAGGTTTCTAAAAATTTTCAAAACTGCCACTGTAGTTTAATAAAGATCAGTTTAGATACACATGAACTTTATAAAATAACAATACTAAAAGTGCATCTGTCATAATGGATACGGGCAATATAAAATCAAGGAAATGTTCTAATTGTTCATTTGAAACTTCTTCTCACAGTTGTTTATTTTATCAGGGAGAGGATTTGCAACAGCATGTTTATGTACAGCAGAATACTTATAACGAGTCAACTCTGGGTTATATATTTTCAAACCACTGTAGCTTTAGTCTTGCACTAACAAACTGAGAATCTGCCTCTGAGCTCCCCAACTTGCAATACTACTGTATGCAGTAGTATCTAACATCTTCTCTGTTAGCTTATCACCGCTGCGACCCGAGTTCGATCCCCATGATCCACAGTGGTTGTTTGTGATAGGGTATGGTGGTCATCCAATTGGACACACGGGTTTTCTCCGGGCACTCCGGCTTCCTCCCACATCAATGACCCCCTCGCACTAACATCCGTGCCAACGAGAGGTATTAATTTAAGTTGTAGAACTTGTTTATCAATAGTTGTAAAATAAAGTTCAGTTTTCAATCTTTTCTGTATCTGGCTCTTAATACAAGGCATTTCTAGTTTCCCTTCCTGTTCGAGATCGGAATTTCTAGAACATTGTGGATGATTTGCTTTGCTTTTTTTATGTTATCATTCTTCATTCTTCTGAGACTCTTGCCACTCAGAAAATTGTGCAAAGTCTGAAACTGTTTCCAACATGTGATAATCCATCCTGATCTTGACTATTCATATGCACTTGTTCCTGAAAAAAGGGGAAAATAAACTGTTAAAACTATAAAGGATCACAAAGTGAATAGACTATAAAAGGTTAGTGGGTAGAGACTTTATGCATATTTTGATGGATAAAACCAGAGGTGTTCCCTAAAAATAATTGAAACCTCAGCATAATTAGCAGAATAATTCTTAAGAATGTGCTAATATTAAAGTTTGACATAGTTCCTGATCATAAGAATTCTTTGAGTGAAATATCAAATATGACCATCCACAGATGTTCATTATATGATTTAGTGTGGTCTTGCAACTTTTGAAAAGATTTCTTCCCAAATACTCCCTTATAAAACTATGATTCCCTATAAAGTAAAGTACTGATGTTAGCATTCTTTTACCTGATTAGACTGTTCATTCTCGGCTTCCTCCAAGAGAGATGAACCTTTCTCAGCATCTATTTCTACTCTAGAATACATATCCTCAGCCTGGAATGATGTAAAAGAGATTTCTAACTCTTAATTCACTTTAACACATGTATGATTTCAGAAATTGTGGTGACCTCTACCTACATTGTACCGTAGATTCACAAATAAAAAAACCTTTTGATAATTACATAAAGATGTAGTTTAAATGTTTGCCATTCATTTAACTTGCAGTACTAAATTTGCTTGTTTGAAAGTTAAGTGCAGCAATCCAGTGCAGTCATGTAAGTCTGGGATAATTAAAGGAATTCCCGATTGCTGAGTTATGGTGCAATGATTAATATAATAAGACAGTTTCATTTAATATGCCCCCAAAAAATGTATATCCCTGTTTCCTTCCCCCTGACCAAAAAAAAGAAATCGGTAGGTAGGGAGGGGAAAATTCTTTTTTAAAAAATTCTAAAATCTCAGAACATGTGCGTAATAACGAGGAAAACAGTATATTCACAGTTTAGTACGATACAAGTTCATTATTAATAATAAAGATTTAAAATTTCCCACAAGGTCTTTGTGTTGTTATTGCATGTAATGTATCCTCAATGTTTGGTCATTGTACATGTATAGGCAAACAAAAATATCAAACAAAAATTTGAAAATTTAGAAAAAAACTTATCTTATTTCTCGTCAAATTTAATCTATTAACGTAATTACATATTTTATATATAAATGTTTCTTTATTGTGATAGATCAATGACAATATTCATAAAATTAGTCACTGTCCTTCTGTGTATTTGGGGTATTAGTCTATAATCTTTTGATCCACTTAATACCGTTATGTAAACAAATGGTAAAGGATCTGTTTAGGGCTGAAAATAATTAAAGAGGTTTTATGAAAATTTAAGCATTTATTGTAGAGTTATTAACTAATAACATTATCAACTAACTGTAATATTAGGATTAAAAGTAATAATATACACTGTTTTTGTCATTTCCAATGCACAGGTATGTTGTTGCATTGCCCGTATTTATTATTAGAACCGATTTGGTTGGAATTTTCTGATCGCGTCACGATCAATTCTGTCAGCTACGTCAAGCATAAACAATACACGCCGCCGGTGTGATAACTTTATGATTGGTCAACTCCTTTTCTTAGGCGGAGTTATCAGTACACGCTTATGCAATGCCAGAGGTGAAGGATTTCTCAAACCCAATATGGAGTCATTATCGACTATCCCCTATGTTTAAATTCTGTGCAAAACTCTCTCTTTCTGTGTGTGTGTGTGTGTGTGTATGTGTGTGTGTAAACGGGCGTTAAACCATAGTCTCATGCTACGGTCCAGAGTACGGCGTTAAACAAAATATAATATTTAAAAGTTGCATGTGCTCCGCGTTCATTTCATGTATATACCGTAAATGTATAATGTACATGTATTACCTACTAACTCACCAGTCGAAGTGATAGATATGAATTCCTCGATTTCTACACCTTTCGATCGGCAATTGATAGTCAATAAACGAATTGAACGATGATATGAAAGAACGAGTGGAAAGTGCAAGGGGGTTTGTACATGTGCGTCTTCATTTAATAGGCAAGTGTCCGATTCGTTTCTTCTTCTGTTACCCTATCACTTTCAGTGTAAATATATAAACTAAAATATCCCCAAACATTTTACCGCTGATTTCATTATTTTACTTGTCTCTGGAACACCGATCACCAGCTCCATACAGTGGTTTGTTTACATATAAAAATGAAGCTCTTGATCTGCTTTCCGAGTAAGCCTAAAGGTTATCTATTAGAAGAAAGTTTGGGGCAAGTAAAGCGACAATTATTAACAGTAGTAAACTAAATGAAGAATTATCTACATGAATTATTTGCACAAAATGTGGTATGATATGATGTTAATCTTTTCAAAACTAGGTTATTTCCGTGCGCCGTAAATTGCAAGTTTTTCGTAAGTATCGTATGCACTGTAACTTTACATTTACTAACCCAGATTTTCCTCGTAGAGGTACAGCTATTTGTACCGTATGTATGTTTTATCACAAGTGTACACTTTCGAAAAATAGCCCAATTTCGACAGTCACGAGTACCCCGCTGAATTTTTCATTCTCTGATAAGTTGTTGTTCTGTCCGTGCATAATTTAGTCTGAACCAGTTGCCAATCAGCGGTAAGCTGAATCCATCAATAAAAAAGTTTGTGGTTAAGTTGCGGGTATTGTTTATGCATGACGTAGCTGATAGAATTGAACGCGACGCGATCGGAAAATTCAAACCAAATCGGTTCTAATAATATAACCTCTGAACATGCTGAAGATAATATAGAGAAACACCGTGGATCGTCACCCTTGGCATATAGTTGCGAGTTATGAATAACTACAGTGTTAATTCATGCAGTGAAAATGTCTTTCAAATTAGTTTACTATCATGTTTTTGCCATTTAGGAAAATTTACACGATCGTTAACTTAGAAAAACAGAGACTTCCACTTCTCCGAGGAAATTCTGGCAATTACCGATCAAATAAAAAATCTGTTAGGGTCGGAGGGTAAAATGTAGGGTCAGTCGGGCGAGAGGAAACAGGATTATATATAAAAATTGTTTGCCTTACCTTTGCTGTCACCCCGATTTCGATGTGCGTTTGATACTGGTAAATCAAAATGATCATTGATTCATTCCGTCTTCTAATATTAGAGTTCATTCATTTCTTCCTTCAATTCTAGAGAGTTCGCATCAAGGGGGGTAATCATTAAGTGAAATGCGAGGAACACGTGTATAGTGTTTCGAGTTTTCCAGAAAACTAGTAAATTGTTTAACTTTTTTTATTCACTATATCGGTAGCATACATTTTTGTCTAAAAAAACGGCATATAGCATAAATGTCAATCCTGTTGCGCCTCAGAAAAAATAGCGTCTGAAAAGAAGTCCATTTTACTCATTTTGATATATTTTAATGAAATATTTTTTATGAATAAGGAGAGAACTATGTATTTTTTAAAGATAAATAAAATAAACTGATTGTTTTCCTTAATTTTATCACTCTAAAGATTGTTTACATATTGTATACCCATAGATATTTGTGAAAAAGTTGAAAATACAACATTTCATGAATTTCATGGTAACACGGTGTGTTGCCATAGAAACACACGCGCAGTTTTTGTAAATTTTCACTTTTTTATAATTTATTATCTATGTACACAAAAGTGTGAAAGTTTCGTTCTAATTCGTGATTTTTGCACTTTCCACTTTTTTAAAGATAATTCTCAATGGTTACTGACAGCCTCTCTTAAATACATCCATGCTCAAGCTCCATCTACTGGTATGCTGTTTCAAGGAAAACTTACCTCTAGGGAATACTGTATGTTGTAGGGGAGGTAATTATGAAGGATGACCGGGGGACTTAGGGTTAGCTGGTAGTAAGGGACCCCTGCAGGTACAGTTTGTGGGGGGACCAGTTTACTGCCCTCTTCCCAAATGACCTTCAGGTAGAAAATGATTTTAAAGATGTGAAAAAAACTTGATAAATTTTTTTAATGAATAAAAAAAACAATATCAGTAGGCTCGGATATTAAAAGTATAGCTATAGGTTTTTTCATCTTGATTGCTTTAGTTCAATAGAAGATATTTGAACTTTAAGGCCAAAATAAAACTATATAAAAGTTTGTTTGGAACTGCCTCCCGCCTCATTGATATACCCCAATCTGCTAAAATTTTATTGGCAAAAAATAAAGAACCTTTTTTTTTTTTACATGGAGATTTTTATTTTTTACCAATTTTTGATTAGTGAAACTTCAAGTTTGAAAAAAAAAAATTTCCTCCCTCCTGGGTCTAGAAACCTCCAGGCAGCAATTCCAAACAAACATTTTTTCAAGGATGGCCTTATTCATATTATTTGCAAGAAGAAAAATTATCTGCTCTCAATCAAAAACCACTGGTTGTGATTACACGAGTCATGTACAACAGTTAACGTAGCATTTAACTTTTTTTCCTTTTTCATTTCAATTAGAAGAAAACCTTTATTTATAAACAAAAATTGTCCTCACTGTGAAATAGAATGGCTCAGTGTCAGCCTCTGCTAAAGGACAACTGAAGACCTTGGATTTCTCCTTACCCTGGAAGTCCTTCCACCAAATCCCGTCACTGGTCATCTTATAACTGCAATATCATTGTTAACATTGAAGGCAAAACTCAAATTTTACACTTACTCAAAAATAAGAGTATTTAATGATTCCACTTAAGATTAAATAAAGGAGTCCTGAGTTTCTCAGGCCAAAACATATTGCAGCAGCCAGGTTTTTCTTTTAATTTTTATTGAAAAAATTGCAAAGGGGGAATAATTTAATGTTCCTTTAATAACTTTAACTTGAAAAATGGCATTAAAATTAAACAGCCTGAGAAAGAAAGTACATGTACAATAATTGTTTTAGCCTAAAGTGACTTGTACATGTTTCAGCTCTGAATGGCCAAATAATTTTCGGTCTAACCCACAATTTTACATGACTATACATGTATTGTACTTCCTTGCATGACAAAAACATTCAGTTGAACAAAAAAATCAAAACTTCAAAATCCTGCTGATACAAATCCAGACACTCCACGTACCTGCTGTCTGAGGAAGCCATGAACAGAGGAAGTTGGAAGGCTACGAATAGAGGAACATCGTACACATCTCCTGTTGCCAAGGTAACCAGCTTAACAAACTCTTCTGTGTCGCTCTCCACGGTCTGGTAAACCTTCAAGTCCTTGGTTTTACAGAAAACATCCATAGAGCACTCCAAGTTGTTCTTGATCTGTGAAATATAGATGGCCTCTGTTTTTTAAACCATTCAATTATAATAAGTGAGAGTATTTGAATTTGTTGGCTATTACAACTCTTCTACCCCTTCTCTCCTTTCTCACTGACCTGAAGAGGTGACAGAAAATTGATGACCTTCCTTCCATGCCATACATCAATGTCCAACAGGTACCAGTATTTAGTCTTGTTCTGAAATAAAGCCAAACCTCATCGTTTGATTATTGTTATAGATCTACAAAATAGACCAAATTAACTGTGAAATCATATAACAGATCTGTTCTAACCATGCTTGTCCATGCATCTCTCTACAACACCAATGATTATGATTTATGAACAACAGTGATTATAATGATGCATGGCATCCTTTTATAAACAGATCAGGTAGGGTTTTAACACACTAGCACCAGGTATACTGATGGAAAGTGATGGATGATACATCCTATACACATGGCCACTCAAAATCTGCTTGCTGGTTTTGCCAATTAAGCTATCTTACTGACTTGCCAAGATTTGATTTAATTTTTTCCATTTCTATCTACGTCATGCTAATATATGTTCCAAATACTGTAAACCAACTTTTATTCGCGACAACTTTATTTTGCAATTTTCTGGAGAGTTAAACTGGTTCGCAGCGACTAATTTTTGCAATCAAGCTTAAGATTAAGAAAATAATACACCAGAAACATATGAGGACTGGTTTGCAGTGAGAAATATTCCCGATGATGAGGCTCTCGCGAACCTTGCGAAAAAATTTCTCACACGCGAATAAAAGTTTATTTACAGTAATTTTAAGTATGGAGTTTTGAATCTAACACTCAATACATCCAAGAACTTTACACGTGATTTGTCTTTTTGAGTAAAAGTCTGTTATATTTTTTTCTTTCAGTGGCTGATTTACTGTAAATCATTTTTGGGGAATTTTTTTTTCAATGAATCTGAACCAAATATGAATCAAGGTTTTGGATTTGTTCATAGTTCATGCATGAACAGACATATGTACACAAACCCACAAAGCAATGCAGTAAATCAAAGTGTTCATTACCAGTTGTTTGACTTCTGTACCCTCCTCTGGCTGTTATGAAACAAAAGAACATAAAATATCTAGTAAAAGCTTCATATTATGATAGAAGTATAGGAACAATGAACAATGTGATGAAATGACTGAACTGGCAATGATGGTTTGACTGATTCTGATTCATTTTTTGAAAGTCATGATCATGATGAATTGACAGATTTTGACAAATTTGATTGAAAGTCATGATGAATTATTAATAATGAATTTGACATGTTTGATGAACAGTAAGATGTGATGAATTGACAGAATGTGAGATGACAGGCATGATGAATTGAATGAGTATGACACATTTGATTGACAGCCTCACCTTGTGTGGGAACAGAGGCATCAGCTGTCGACACGCTCGTCTGTGAGAGACCGTGGAGGAGAGGTGGAAGCCATCCACCTGTACAAACAATCAGATTCATATACATGTATCATATTCATAAATCAAATATAATTATGATCCACGTGTAGAGAAAAGGTAACCGTTTCTTTTTATTCAGTGATAAACTTACATTAGCCTAAGTTTCAGATATTTATTAAACAGTTTTGTCTGTTTTGGCATATAACTGAGTTGATAATGGTAAGTAACATTAAATAACATGTAATTGCACTGACTTACAACTTAATTTGATCAGACTTACATGGATAAATTGTGATTGCAACTTGAGCTTGAGTTGATCAGACTTATTTGTTTGCGATTGCGTCAATGTGTCTGACAACTTGTGCTTGAGTAGACAATACTTACATGAAGCCTGAATCTGTTGAGGCTGAGTTGCTGACCAGACAGGTAATCCTCGTCATTGTCAAACACATATGCCCCTGCTGACACCGTCATGTGGCCGACCCGACCCAGAATGTTGGAAATTAAGCCGTCCGCTTCATCCGTCTCACTGTCAGCATGTAATGGTATTAATTATACTCATCATAACTTTCAATATCATCAAATTTACTACAGTCAGTATGACATGGCATTCTGTCTAGGGACCATGCAACATACTGAATAATGAAAGTAGGATTTTTTTCTTTCTAAAAGTTTGTAAATAAAACATAGTGAAGATGGATATGAATGTTGTTTCCACTGACCTTTTTACATTGACCTCACTGGAATCGATAGTGTCAAAGTCACACGGCTGAGGAGTCTCCCTGTCCTTGTATAGCTTACATCCTCCAATGTTTTCCTCATGAACCTGTATTTGAAAAGATTTAACTACAGTTACTTTAAGTCGGATTACTAAAAAAAAATTTTTTTTGTCAATGAGTATAAAAACTCTACCAAATTAAGAAATTGTAAATAACTAAATTCCTCAACTTGGGCCATAACCTGATGGTACAAATCATTTAATGATCAATAGTTAGTATTCTGACTTATCCTGAATTATCATGCATAGGGAATGGCATGATTTTTTTTTCAATAAAATGTATGTCTACATATTACCTTTATTTCAATCTATACTGTTCTACCATACCTAATTACTAATAGATATGACTTACATTGATATGGGCTAAATAGCAAACCAGACCCACATTAACATCAGGATGGAGCCTCACTTACCTTGATATCAGGATGGAGCCTCACTTACCTTGATATCAGGATGG
>WFKH01011925.1:12560695-12575937 GCA_016163765.1 Magallana hongkongensis | reverse complement strand
TGTAACAAATTACACTGACAGTGAACATACAGGCATATTGTGAAAAGTGACACAGACCGATAACAACATCCAAGACATTATGTTCAATAAAGTGAAGCTAATTCAATGGAACAATAATTATTATACAAGTTCATACACAAGTTCTTAAGCTTTAGAAAAAAATCTTTACCATATGTACTTGTACCTAAAATCTACATAAGGCCAATTAAGAAAACCAAAAATAATGCTCATGTACTGTAGCCACATCAAGAAGAATTCTTTATTACATTACCTGTCTGTGCAATATTGATTTACATGTAAAGCAAAACTCGTTTATAGCGAATTTCAAGGGACCATAGAAAAAACTTCGTTATAGTAGTAATTCGTTATATGTTTATAGCGAATTCGTATATAATCTTATAACAAATTTGTTATAAAATAATCAGCTGACAGTACTTTAAACTATCGTAAGTTATAAAATCAATATTACCGTCATTTACAAATAAATGTCAATAAAACCTTTTCACTTATATTTAAGTATTTCATATATGCATATTAAAATACAATTTATTTATCTATCTACAATGAAATTTGCAATGATGAATATTCGTTATATAGATGATAAAATATGTTATAATTTTGCCAGCGGGGTCTTAAAATTACTTTTGTTATAGCCGTCAATTCGTTATGGCCGTGTTCATTATATACGGCAATTTTCTATAGATTTATAACAGAACTTTGCCGGGACATTGATAAGAATTCGCTATAGCCGTAAATTCGCTATATCCTTGTTCGTTACATTTGTGTTTTGCTGTACATGTCTTTATCACATTACCTGTCTGTATTATATGAATTACCTGGCTTTATCATGTTACCTGTCTGTAGCTGAAGGTGATTAGTTCTTTATCGGACTCGGTCCTCAGCAACTCCAAGTACGCACCTGTCACTCCTAAAGAAATGGCCATTGGGTCAAACATAAGTCAAGTGACAAAGCAAAAAAAAAGAATGACAACTGAAAACAGGTGTGCTAAAAGCACAATACCTAAAAGTTCTAGCCACATTGAACAGGTGGCAGCTTAAATGAGTCAACACAAAAGATTAGTAGATTTTTCAATAACTTTAACAGTGACTGAGATGATAATCAAAATTTTAATGATCTGAGCTTTCTCATTGACCGCATTCAACATTCTCACTAACCACTTATCTGTGTGTACCAGAGTCCTCCTGCAGACCACACTTACCTGTGTGTAACTTATCAGCCAAGCTCAAAGCCCCTACACTGGCAAACATGGCTGTCCCACACTGACGAGGGGCCTCTGAGTCCCCCACAAAGTTCAACAGCGCTGTGTCGGCACTGATCCGGTCTAGACGGAACATCAGGTAGTCGCGGGCCTCACTGCCCTCCCCCTGGGAGATCTGGAGTACCAACTCTGCCACCTGTAGCCTCAGGTATGTCTTCATCTTGACCCTGTCAGTCAGGTAGTCCTCCACTGAACGCACATTGGTGTCACTGTAATCAAAAAATGTAACGAAAGAGTTGTCTCTCTTGTACAAAGTTATCTCTCTCATTCATAGTTGTCTCCCTTGTGCAGAGTCACAGAATTAGTGATGTATTTTACTTAGTTAAAAGTTTTTTCCAATACCACAGATTTTTTAGACTATTGCATTTTATATTTTGTATAGCTACATATTAATATTATTTAGATCATACTTGCCAACCTCCAACATGTGAAAATCTGGTCATGACCAGATTTGGAAAGTAAAAAATCTGGTCATAGCGCGTAACGACATTCACGACATATTTACCATGCATTTCAAAGGTATATACAATAGAAATATGTGTTAAAATGTATGTGTAATATTTTATTGCAAAGAAGCATTGCATGTAACTAACAGTTGCTGATTTTGAATTTTGTAAATTCAGTGACAAGTGACAAGTGTCACTTTGTCACAGAGACAAGTGTAAAGTGATCTGACACAAAAAATGTTAGGTTGTGGTTCAGCTAAAAAAAATGCAAAAATAGTTTCTGCTACATTAACCTTGCTTTTGAACTCTGTAAACGATGGCATGAAAGTTGTGACTTGGAATGTTTTTGTGTATTAAAAAGCATTTTTTACATGACTTAGCGTTTTTGAATGTTTAGTCAGATCATTTTGGGCACAAGATCCAATATTCAAATGTGCGTTACATAGAACGCAAAAAGCCTCGTTTTGTACTCGATTACTTTGTTTTATCCATGGGAATTCATTTTCCCAGATATGTTGATAGGTACAAAAATATCGTTTTCTTTTTGTTGGTTTCGATTCCGCTGGCCCCGATGAAGACCTTTTCTTATTGGAAGCCATCACACATAATGATTTAAACCCTTGGTTTGTCAAAACAACTCACAAAAATAATTAACACTTATCTGTTATAGCCATCGGCATTGTTTACGTAAATCCAAGCTCAGCTTGGGTTCATAACTGGAAATCAAATGCGCAACGTAATTTACGAACCAAATCCGGAAATCGGGAGATTTTCGGGTTGTTCGACAAAAATCGGGTGAAAAGCATGACCCACAGGGTCATAAAAAATAATCGGGTGAAGGGTCGAAAAATCGGGTGTGACCCGACGAAATCGGGTCAGTTGGCAAGTATGATTTAGATTGAGACAAGTGTAACTGGCCATTTATTTAAAGCTGCTTTGTCCGATTTTATATCAAATTTTGTGTACACTTTTAAAGGATGGTTATGCTAAGTATGCATATAATAATGGACATTGCAGTAGTTTTCCCAGTCAATTAAGCCATATTTCAATGAAAAAGTGATGTACAAAATGTGTTTACAAAACAAGGACATAAAAAGGGTATCGCCTTATTTTGCCTCATATTAAAATTCGCCCCTGACGTCGAAGGGGGGATGATTGCATTACAATTTTGACATCGCTTTTAATAAAGGTCATAAAGTTTTGGCAAATCAAAAATAAACCTGTGTACATTTTGTTCACTATTATTTCTGAAGTTTGTTTTGTTTACAATCGATGCATAACATGCGGGTTGCATAAACCCAAACATTTGGAGGACAAAACCTAACGGTTCCCTTTTCTGCATTTGTTTTGTTTATTTGTATGCACATAAAGAAATTATTTTTATTTACTTTGAATGTTTCTAACTTAAATAGTTTGAAAGGAGACTGATTCTGCTGGTGTAAATAGGCAAAAGTCTATAACTTTCTAAGATGATTGGTTTGTATGGAAAATTATTTGATACTGTAATAGCCAAAAATCGGACCTTGCAGCTTTTAAAACAAATGTCAAGTAAACAACAGTTCAATATTTCAATCTGTGAATGAGTAACCTCTCCTGTAATTGGTTTACCTCTTCCACTGCCTATCTTCATCTTCCAGTTCCTCCTCTGAAGATATCATCAGTTCTTCCACGGACTGAATAGGTGGCAGTGCCCCGGACCCACTGACCCCTCCCTCCTCTATGATTGTCTTGTGGGCGCGGGCAACCCGGCGCCTCAGGATGCTCTTACGTATGGCCCTCAGTGTGGCGATGTCTGGGTCTAACTGGACATCAGACAGCACCTGTAAAACACAAGTCTCATTAGTCTTTTAAATAGGTACTATTTGAGACAGTGTTTAATGAATAGCAAGTTATGAAACAGTACATATGGTAACTATAGTTTATTCTTAATCTTACATTATATGATAATGATTACGAAAAATTTCCTTTTGATTTTTTTTAAATTTTAAAATAACATACAATAATTTATTATAATACAAATGAAGTTGAGGATATTGTAATTCCTTAATTTATTCTATCACTGCAAAACTGATTTCAATTGATAAGAAATTTTAAATTAATATACTAAGTCTTCTTTCATGAGAAAAAAATCATTTTAAATTACCATTCTGTGCGGAGTGGGCTCCCCTGTATCTCGAGTCGTCTCGAGCTTGGGGGGCACCAGAGAGGGACTGGGGAAGTGAAACAGGAAGTTGTACAAAACCAGAATCTGCTTGTCGTTTAAGGTCAAGGTCAAAGACGGCAGCTGTACATCAAACTTTTGGCTGGAAAGGAAATAAAAAATTATTGACTAATGCAAATAAATAGAGTGTTTTATCTAATAACCCACAAATTGCTGTTGAAAAAAATATAAGTAACTTGCATACACTTTTTTCCATGATTTTAATCTCAGACTGACACTCAGATTTTAAAAATGAAAACATCAAACTATTTGGGCACTCATGGGTGTAAATATTTTAAATTTGCATTGTACCTCTCTGTTACAATGATCTCATGTTGGTCAAAAACTCTAGTAGACTTACAGTACATACATGTAATTGCAACAGAAGGTACTTGCAAAAATTACAAATATTTCTTGCAGGAAAATAAAATTGGGTTTTGTTACAATATTTCACACTCACCAACACTTGACGTGGTAGATGGATCTGAAAATTTTTTCTACCAAATGAATACAGTTCTTAGAATAATACCAGTAAATGAAATCTACACTCACTGTGGTATCTGGTAGTTGTTCGGTACAATGGTTTTATGGAATGATACGGACAGTTGTGTACTGGGTAGGACGTGGAATCTAGAATTGCTCTTTGTCTGGTACTGCGGCCAATCCTCCGCTGTAAATTAACATGGATGAACAAAACTTTGTTTAATAATTTTTAATCCAAAGTTTTATTCTTTCTCATTCTATATGTCTGTTCATCTCCTCTCTTTCTCTCTCTTACTCACTCTCTCTCTCTCTCTCTCTCTCTCTCTCTCTCTCTCTCTCTCTCTCACATTTAGAATAGTTTTCTATATGATAATTTTTATGTACGAAAATAATTACATGTACCATTATCTACCACTCTTTATCGACAGAAAGATTATGCCTTTTCTCTTTAATTAAACACAGCTAATTTGACTAATAAATAAATATCTGTTAATTAAAATAACTTGTTTATTTTTTTTAACATCATTAATCAATATATTAAGTGCAAACTTAAATTATAACATTTACTAAGCAGGTAGGGGTTATGAACCCCCTTTTCATGAACTTCATGGTCAAATTAATCCCACTCTCGTATGTAAGTCAACCCTCTCCTACATTAATTTTCAGTTGGGTTGATTAAGACAATATGAATGCAGAATGATACAATTGGTTAAGCCTATTTAAAATAATAAACAAGCACCCAAAACTAGATTCAAACCAGCAACCTTGTTGTTATTGCCAACAACCACTGTACCATGCATCTAACAGACAGCTGTGTCTCATATCGATTCTATATATATTTTATCATGTGAAAAGAAGGCTTCAAATCCCTTGTGAAATTTAATGTCAGTGATAAGAAAGAAGTGATAGGCAGTAAAAGATTTCCCGAAACATTTCAGCATCACAAATTTTACATGTCTTGAAAAGTAAAATCTGAGAACATAATTAGTTTCTGATAAATTCTCCTTGATTTTTTTCTGTGAAACATAATAATATGCTTGGAGTTGCTTTTTTCACATGAAATTCATATGAGCCACAAAATGAATTGGTTGTTGTGATGTGTTTTTGAAAATAATTCCTGAACAGTAAACTGCCACCAAAGTTAGTGATTAATTGATGATACAGTATCTTAAATGTTTACTCAAAAATCTTACAATCCATCTCAGTCTTAGCTGAAAATTTTAAGTAATACTATTCACATTATCCAAAAAGTTAAGAATTTCCCTCTTTGATTGAATAGTTTTGGATTGAACTTTCTTTTAAACTGGAATGAGACAAATTAAAAATTATCATTATGGATGAATGTACATGTACTCCTGATTTAAGATACAGTACAGTAACTGTAACAAATCATTGTTTGAAAACTAGACTGCCATCGAAACACATATTAACTTTAAGTATGAATTATTGCTGTGTACAAAAAAAAACAACAGACCTGAGTCGGCGATCAGAGCTTTGACCTCAGTGACCTTGACCTTGAAGATGTCGTACATCTGGTTCTGGAGGAGGGTGCTGGGGAGGGACGACTGGAAACATACAGACACAATTATATACAGGTACACGACACACCTGCTGGTAATGAATAGCTTATACATGATATAGAACCTTCTATACACACTTGGTCTGGTTCTGTAGAAGAATGTTGGGGGGGGGGGGGACAACTGGAAATATACAGTTCTATAAGTCATTGACTATGTACATTATTCATACTTAGCATAATATACAAATTACACTGTACTTGCAAAGGAAGCAAAAACTAGATTGCTAAATGGGAAAAAAGTCAAATTTCATGACACAAATTGTCAGTGGATTGGCCAGAAGGGAACCAGCCCTACATTAGGTGACTGGGCCCTACCCTGGTTTGTAAACATTGACATAATGACTTGTGAGGATATAGAGCTGCCCTACCCTGGGTCCTCGGGTTTGTTAACATTGACATAACATGAGGAGACAATGCCCTACCTTGAGGTCCTCTGATTTGTCCTGTAGTTGACTTTCCACTGACAGTGTCCCAAAGTCCACCACCAAAACATGGCCCCCACTGAAAAATGGTAAAACAAGAAACATTTGAAACATAAATTACAGAACAAAAAAAAGTGGGTTGCTTAAGTCGATCTGATATAATTTGGATTGAAATTTGAATGACACTAGAAGTCATAGTTACTAATTTAACTTACTTGTGTAGAGTTCCATTCTCTGGTATCACAATATATGGGGACCTCATGTGAATGGAGACAAAAAAAGTCTGAAATACATGAAAAACCAAAATCTTCATTTTGGAACTAATTTTAATCCTTACTAACAGTTCTTAATACAATAGAGATTTAACTAATAATAAATATTATGTCAAATAAAAATTTCATGCGAGAATCTCAAAATGTACATTGCTCAAAAATTAAATGGTATTTTCTACAAGAGGCCCAGGGGCCACATCGCTCACCTGAGCAACAATAGCCTTAACTGATCAGAAAAACTTTAGACTCTTGAGAGTATCAAATACAAAATATCTAGAAAATTTCGTAGAGTATATCTTTTTTATAAACATTTTCAAATTGTTCTCCACATATTCTTAAGTTAAACATTGAGCTCCTTTAAAAAAGTTTTTTTCTATTTATTCCATTTATTTATTTGGCTCAGGTGAGCTAAAAAAGTAAACATGACTACAAAGATTCAAAGTCTCCTGTAGGTACATGTATATAAAGGTGACATAACTCCTTCCTACCGACTGTTGTTCAATGGCATACAGAAGCATGTCTTTGCTGTACTTGACGACCCCGCTTAGTTTCTCCATGGCCAGGGCATTCATGTCCGTGTCTTGCGTTTGGTCCAAGGATTGGAAGAAATTGAAAATCTCAGCAATAGCATGCTGGAAACAAATATCAACCCAACATCTCCTTCAGATTGAATGTATTACATGTACATGTACATACACCAAGAAAACATAAGAAAAAACATTTAATATCTAATATTCCCATTTCAGTTTTTAACATTTGACTGTTTCTTAATTTTTTTCAGAATAATATTCTCTTTAATACATAACATTTAAAACATGAGTTCACAGAATAATTAAAAAGATAAGAAACATTTTTTATTTTTTTTTTATTTTTGTAAATATGAGACTAAGAGTAGTACTTGGTCATAGAAAATTTCCACAGGCCTCACTGTCATCTTTAGTGATTGGTCGGCTTTGATATGTAAAGGTCGAAGCTCGTATTCCATGAAAAACATCTGACCTGATAAATCTGCAGCTATAGGCAACAAAAAAGGTATAGGTTGATTAACGTGTATTACATGTTTCTGCCAACATTTAATGAACATTTCTCTCAAGTTCATACTGAATAAGTAAAAGAATAATCGTGTGAATTTCATGCAAAAAATATTGTATTGTATGTTGAATGAACTGAAGATGAAAAGTTTTAATTTTAGAAAAAAGAGAATGATCTAAATTTTGTTTCCATCTATACAGTGTTTCAGATCTTTGAAATTAAAATTGAATAACTCAACTCAGATCTACATGTAGGAAGGTACATGTACATGTACAACTACATATTTGCTACTTCAGTATATCTGAACTGGTACATTAGTATTGTTATCAAAGATTTTTTCTTATTAGATAAGTTTGGATGAAAAAAAATCAAACAGGTATATTCCATCATCCTGAAAACCTCCATATTCACTTTAATTGACATCTTGGCACATCAGAATTCACTTGCTTTCTGTTTATAATGACTATTGATTTAATTCCCCATCACATACATGCACTGTTAACATTAATTTATCAGACTCTTCGTTGTTTTACTTTTAAAATACAAAACTACGGTAACCAAAAATGGCCACAACCATCTAGCCTTTCCAATGCCTGGACATTTTGCGATATCTTTAGTCACTGTTGTGATTAGCTAGTGAAATATACAACTTTGGATCAGCTGACTTACTGTAAATTCCACCGTTTGAGGTCAGCAGTTTGACCTGTTTGTTGTCAAGGGAAACACCAGAAATCACAAAACTCTCCGTGTTACTGACTACCCTGTAGTAAAAGAGAGAAAGTATAGAAAAAATTTAAAACAAATCAATTAAAAAAAAAGAGTAACATGTGGTAGGCATAATTATATAACGTAAACAAAATATGGAATATGGTCAGTTTAAAGTTCTTTTTCTGGAAAATGATCATTGATAATCAGCTTCAATAGATTGTTACCAGCTTATTAAATTGATTTAACTAGTAGATTGTACAAATCTGGATCAAAATGCAATATTTACATCTACCGAGTATGATTCCCTCTATTTCTTACGGAAACTTGTTAATTCATAGCTCTATAGAAACGAACAGGACTGAAATTTACACTCCACGTTTATCGATTGGTTGAAACCTGCAGCGACCTCAGAAAAATCACGGACTGCACGAAATAATCATGATGATGTCAGACTCAAATTCCCATAGGAGACAATTTGGCTGTTTCTTTTAGCTAACGTACTAATGTACATTAACAGTAATTTAGTTAATTTAACTTACTTTTTACAATCAATTTATTAATTTGTTAAAAGAAAGATGTAAATATAAAAAATAAAATGCTTTATTTGATGTTTCATGCGGGTTATGAAGGTAGCGATCATCGCAGAAAAAATTTATGTATTTTTTCTGCAATGTCGCCACCTTCATATCCCACATGAATCACCAAAGAAAGCATTTTATTGTTTAAATGAATCCAAAGAGTCCCAGATGCATAAAAGTCTGATTTTTATTCACGAGAACCAACAGAAACAATGGATACACACAAGCCCTAAGTCCTACAGAATCTGAATATTTTTTTTACTATATAAAGCATTCCCTGTACCTGATTCCCTCCCCTCCAGGCCTGTTTTCATATGAGGTCCTCATCTCGTCCATAATGACCTGTAGTATACAGGATGACCCCGGGGACTCGGTGCTGGTCAGACAGCCACAGATCTTCTGTACCTCCAGCTGAATCTTGTATGCCACGTACTGCAAACATCAAATCACAATAATTACTCTAAAGCCCAGGGAAATAAGAAACATAAAAATCATTTCATTTTGAGACCACTTCAAAGCAACAATATAAGTTGAGTTTACTTTGGGGTTTTTTTTTATTATAAGTTTTGTGACTTTCAGTCTTAGCTTAAGCGTAATTTATACCAGTAAATGTATTATGTTACAGTCCCAACTTTTAAAATAAATAAGGTATGTATGTTTTAGGACTAAGCCATAAATAATTTTTTAAGGCATCATTATAAGATTGACTAATACTAATCTACAGGTAAAAGTTCTGACCTCCTTTGGCATCCTCTGTGGATTCTCTGCCTCCTTATAGCCCACTCCTTCATAGATCTCCTTCTTCTCTTCCTCTGACAGTCCAAACAACTCCTCTGTAATGTATCAATAATTTTTGCAAGCATGAGATTTTACAAATTCTAATATAATTAAACTTGTACGTTCAGATATATAATATCATTTGATATCACTTTCATACCTTCTGCTGTGATACCACTAGATATCACTCATCCATTCTGTTGTGATATAATAATTATTAGATATCAGCCTCATACATTCTGTTGTAATATTATTAGATATCAGCCTCATACCTTCTGTTTTGATATCAATAGATGTTAGATTCATACATTCCATTGTGATATCATTAGATATCAGACTCATACTTGTGATATAATTAGTTATCTGTCTCAAATCTCTTGCTCTGTCATCATTTGAGATATCAGACTCATACCTTCTGCTCTCATATCATTATACAATGTATATCAGACTTGTACCTTCTATTGTAATACCAGTAGAACCATCTGCTGTGATATTACTAGATATCAGACTCATAACTTTTGCTTTGATATCATTAGATATCAGATTCGTACCTTCTGCTGTGATATCATCCAGAGCCTCCTCCTCCTCAGATCCACCCCAGAACCAGCTGAACCAACCCCCTCCTGCTTTCTTCTTTTCTTCCCTCTTTCTGCTCATCTCCTCTCTCTTTTCTTTCTCTCTCTTTTCTGTTTCCTCTGCATACTAAATAGTAATTACACAACTTAATTTATATGAAACATTAAAAATGGGCAGGATATTTTATCTCAATATTATTAATTAACTCAGCTATAACTTTATACACAGTACCGAATAACAAAATAATTTATTTATAGAATATAATACAAATAACACTGACTAACTAGGGATCATGCCAATGGGGGTTTTGCTGCCAAAACATTGTTCTTTAGATATTAAACATACATGTACATTTAAATTTCAGACAACCAAGTAAAAGAACTGAAGAAAATAATATAACTGTAACAATAACATTAGACATGTAAATTAAACATTACAGGTCTTGTAATTGTCCAATGACCTTGACCTAAGTGTTACCTTGACCTTGGCCTGTGCCCTGGCCTTCAGGATGTTGGTGATGTCCATGGATATCTCCCACTCCTCCAGCCTCTGTTTGATGTTGACGTCTTTGTCAGACTCCAGGTACATCTTGTATAGCTTCCAGTACTTCTCATACTCCTGTCTGTGTGCATTAAAAAGATAACATGCTTAATAAATTGTAAATTAAAAAAAAAAATTATTCCCATACTGAGATAGTAAAAAATCACTTCGAAAAGAAATAATGTCCTTATTTCATTCAGCACAAAATGTAATATTTCAGTTTTCAAATCAGTAAGCACAATTTACATGAAATAGTTAATTGGTATACCGTCTGAATAAATGTTTTAATTTCATGTTTTAACATCTACAGACTAAAATAAATAATTATGTCATTTAAATATGAGTCAGTACCAGTAAAATTCTTTTAACATTTCCAGTCTGACTTACTTCACAAAACCACTTATTATCAATGCATTTTTGCTGTAAAAAATTCCTGAACTCAATGATTATTCAGAAACATACTATTATGACAAGATCTAGAACAAAACAAGATGGCCATACTTGTACTGTACAATCTTCGGCCAGGAGTAGGGCCTGATGTTGTGCTCCAGTACCGATACATATGCGTACCGCCACCACAACTTCACGCTCGACTTTACAGAGGACGTCGGCCGGAACTTACGATATCGTCGATTTACTTCCAACCTTTTGGAAAACTCTAGCCACTGTGTTGCACTCACATACTGAAGAGATTGAAAATAAAAGTTGTTAACATGTTAACAAGGTAACTCAGTACCATATCATATGTACTAGTCTAGTATTTAATATGTGATTTACAATGACATGTACATGTATGTCATGTATAAAATTTCGTCTTTGTACAAATCAAATAAAAAACACAGACAACAGCATTGTTCTAAAATTCTTTCATCAATTTATTTGTGACCTGACACCTCTGTGTATAATGCTCAGGCACAGGCATGTCTTGTTTAGTCAGTCATTCTTTCTGTCTCTTTCTGTAGTCTCTCTCTCTCTCTCTCTCTCTCTCTCTCTCTCTCTGCTGTACAGTTGCTCTTGTTTTGTCTGTCTCTTTCTCTGATTTACCTGACTTGGGACATTTTTGCCTCTCTCTCTCTCTCTCTCTCTCTCTGTGTTGTTCTTGTTTTGTCTGTCTCTTTCTCTGATTTACCTGACTTGGAACAGACTTACCTCTTGGATTCACTCTCTCTCTCTCTTTCTCTCTCTCTCTCTCTTTCTCTTTCCTTACCTGACTCCTGGACATCCTGGCCTCAGCGTCCTGCACAGACAGCTGTATGTAGATCTTTGGCATCTTGTAGTCGTCAATGTTGTACAGAATGACCTTGGCCTCTGCTGAAAATGGGGTCAGCACTGTCCAACAAAGAGATAATATTAGTACATTACTGTGAGATCTACAGCTTGGTATTTGTTTGTCTCATTTACTTTCTCAGTTCCTACTAACTACTGGTATGTGTTATGATGTCAGTGGAATACCTGGGGAAAATTTGTCTGCAGAAATCATCTTAGATCTGATGGACTGTTTCAATAGATTCTGTGAAAAATATAATAAATCAATTTACATGTATGTATAAGTAAATAATTTAAATTTATAAAACTTCTGAAGTCTTTACAAAGTTTTGTTAATATTTAACATAATTAAATCTTACATACCGATCATTCTTGTATAGTGGCTCTAACAATAAATGAATGAGTCTTATACATGAGTATACAGACTGAGTAACGATTTGCTGAATCAGCACTCACCTTCCAGCCCCCGGACTGAACCAGACCTGTGTCCCCTACAAGGTCACTAGTGCTGATCCGGGAATTCCAGTACAGGGAAAAATCTGAGATCCTTCCCAACTGTAAAGTAAAGGAATCATTATAAAATACAATGAAAAATCTGAGATCCTCCCCAGCTGTAAACAAGAAAATCATCATGTATAGAGAAAAATCTAAAATCAGTTACCGGTACTCATATTGTGTAAAATTTTACTGGTTCTCAAAATAGAATTTTTGGCTGGTACCCACCTTGTATAGGATTTTTGACTGGTACCCACCTTGTATAGGATTTTTGACTGGTACCCACCTTGAGTAGGATTTTTGACTGGTACTCACCTTTTGCGCAAGATTGTAGGATTTATGTCTGGTTCCCACCTTGTGTAGGATTTATGACTGTAACCCACCTTGTGTAGGATTTATGACTGTTACCCACCTTTTGTAGGATTTTTGACTGGTACCTATCTTGTGTAGGATTAATGTCTGGTACCCAAAATGTGTAGGATTTTTGACTGGTATCAATCTTGTGTAGGATTAATAACTGGTACCCACCTTGTGTAGGATTTTTGACTGGTACCCACCTTGTGTAGGATTTTTGCAGAGCTGTCGAGCTCCACTTCCTCCCATCTGTCGTTTGTCGAGAACACATACAGACCTCCCAGGATTCCTCCTGCAGCAAACGGTTTACCAGGATTGGAAATGGAGTCCTCATATCGCACATGGACATTGCTTATTTTAATCTGAAATTAATAATTTACTTTGTAATATACCATGATGATAGTAAATTCACAGCTATTGATGAAAAGTATAAATATTAATACATTTGATCTTCTATGAACTTCAAGTTAATACACATTAGTTTTATTCTAAAAGGAATATATACATGTATGTGTAAGGAGTTGGAATTTCTGCAGACTGATAATCTCTTATTGACCAAATATTTAACATCATATTTTAAAGGATCTTACACAATGTTCATAGATCTTAAAGATTATTTTAAACAGAGACAAAATACCAAACCCAAACACTTTCTACAGATACAGTAGTTTTACATTAGGGAATACATTGTACAAGAACTACACAGGGTGCTGCATCATCAAGTGAGCTGTACCTGGATGTTGTTAAGGATGTACTTCCCAATCTTCTCAAACAGACCTGGGTGCTTCTCTGCTTCCTTGGCTGCAGAGAAAAGAAATCATATGTAAATAAAAATGTTTCCTAGACTAGTACATGTAAGATTCATCAACAAATGTGTATTCAAAAGTAAACCATATGATTTAAAATAGAACATAAAAATATAAAAATTACAACCATTATTTGGTAATAAGACTCAAACAGTTGGTCTGTTTTAGATATCATACTTCTAAATTATATAATGTAAGCATGACCTTTTTGTCATACTTATAGAGCATGAACTGTTTGAGATATCATGCTTATACAGCATTCCCTTTCTTGGATGTCCTACTTTAATATACAGCATTGAATGCATGAGATATCAAGCTTTTACAGCTTAACTGTTTCAGAATTCATATATCATACTAAGTCTTATACATTTTGGCCTATTTCAAATATCGTGATATTTTTACAGCATACTAGCCTGTTGATATATCATACTGAGTCTTCGACATTTTGGCCTATTTCAAATATCATGGTATTTTTACAGCATTATGATAGTATGATACTAGCCTGTTGGAGATACAATACAATACTTACACAGCATGAACTATTAGAGCTATCATACTTAGCCGTTATATACCATGAACAATGTGAGATGATAAATTAACAGAGGGTGAAGTCCCTTCAGCATGGCCTGTTTGAAAGTTAATTACAGACTTGTTGTATTAGTGAGGGGGTCAAGCCGATCCAGCATGGTCTGTTTGAGATATCGACCTGTTTGAGGTATCATACTTACTATAGTCCCTGAAACGTTCTACTTTCCCATTTTTCCGTGCGTTCACCATGCGCTCACCGTGCGCTCACAGTGCGTTCACCGTGCGTTCACTTGCGCTCTCCGCTCCGCTCCATTCTCGCTCACTGTTCACAAAGCACTCATCGTGCGTTCACAAAGCGATCACCTTGCACTCACCGTTCGTTCAGCATTCACTTATCGTTCAGTCAGATAATATTGAATTTAGGCTGATAACAATACATACATGTAGTTTATTTGTTATTTTTTCCTGATTACCAACGAAACACAATGTAAAGATAACTCCGGAGGCACTCCGAATCGTTCATCTTGCATTCACATAGTGTTCACATATCGTTCACCGTGCGTTCACCGTTCACTATGCACTCGCAGTTGCGCTCCGTTTGCGTTCTGCGTTCGCTTACCGTTCATCGTTCATAAGCGCTCATCAAATATCGTTCAGCGTGCACTCACCGTTCACTCACCGTTCAAGTAGGAAAGTAGAATGTTTCAGGGACTGTATGCAGCATGAACTTCAGAGATATCATACTTACTATGCAGCATGAACTTCAGAGATATCATACTTAGCTGGTATATAAAGCATGAACAATGTGAGGTGATAAACTTACAGACTTTTTGTATGACTGAAGGGTTGAGCACCTTTAGCATGGCCTGTTTGAGATATCATACTTACAGACTTTCTGTA
>WFKH01011925.1:12490853-12517816 GCA_016163765.1 Magallana hongkongensis | reverse complement strand
TATATATATATCAATCTATCTATCTATCTATATTAAAATATTATTAAGTGAAGGAGAAAAATATACAAATAAAAAGAGCAAACGACAACTACGTCGTAAACACAACTCAGCTGTTAATATTATATATGATATGGGCGGCGGAAAGGGTAAAATATTCAAATAGGTACATAATAACTTAGATTTGTTATTTGGCGGAATGATTCCATATGCTTCCTAAACACCCCTGCGCTGCACGATGCATTCTCAACTGTTTGATGAAAAAAGCTGTTGGGTGTGATGGGGTCGTATAATTTCTTAGAATTTGAATTAATAGTAACTAGTCCTTAGAGAGAAGAGTTTCATGTATTTTTCGAAATACATTTAGAAATACATTTTTAATCCCACAGGTATAGTTAACTATATTTTAAAAAGCCATTAGACATAAAAGGTTTAATATTTATCAAGGAAAAGTTATGCATGGTAATAAAAAAGGAATATTATCGATAGATAATTATAGATAATTATAGATAATTATGTCACTACCTTCTCCTTCTATTGTACCACCGTTAATAACAATGAAATTCCTTTGTTTGATATAATTTTCATTCGATATAATTATTCTCTCTTTTTTTTCATTGACACCTGTTCATGCCTCAAAATTTAGGATGCGTTACTAGCTATACATTTCTGTGTAGTTAAAATATTTCGATTTTTTTAAACAGCATGCTAAATGAATAATAAAGTCATAATATATATTTTCAATTGATATCAAAATAGAAACACTTCATTTAACATGATAACATAATTTTGGAATTAAGTTGTGTAAATCTTCACATTGCGGATATATGAAACAAAATTAAAATAGTAGAAGATATGTCGCGTCTGACCTTAAAAGGTTTTACATGTGACCACTATAAAATTAATTTATCTATAAAAATCAATTAAAGATATAACTGATGTAATACAAGTACGTGATTCTAAATCAAATTTAATTTTTTTTCTTTAGACTTTTCATATCACAATGGGAGGCATGAAATCCTATGACAGAGCAAAAAGTTATCTTGAAGACGTCTTTGCTCCTGAACGGGAAAAAGTAATTCGGGACTTGATGAGCATGAGAGATGGCGTTCAGGGAGTAATAAAATTTCAAAGGTTTGCAAATACGGGGTACTCCTTTGTCGGAATACTTGGCGGTTGTGCCATGCTTGGTTCACTTGTAGTAACAGGAGGAGCTTCTCTGTTTGCGACAGGTGCTCTTATGGGAGCGTATTCTGGTTATGCAGAAGTTGGCCATGAAGTAGTGGCAAAGTCCATACTAATAAAAAAGTTCAGCGACGCTGAAAAGAGTCTTCGAGAACATGAATTAACTTTATCAGAAATGAATAAGCTTTTGCTTTCGTTAAAAGAAGATATTGATCAGATTGACTCGCTCCAAAGCAGAATTGAGCTTCTTGAAAACACCAAACGTAATGAGCAAACACATGCAGTTCAAATTCTTGCACTTATCGCACAAATTATTGTAATAATGGGAACAGATACAGACCCCAAAGACCTGGCAAGCAACCATTTTGAGATTTACAAGTTGATTAAGCTTCGAAAGTTGGTAGAAATAGTACTGCCTCAGAGTGGAAAAAGTGTTGCTCTTGCAGGTAAAAATGGTCTTTCACTTTTGGGTGGAAAAAGCATTACAAAAAATGTTGGGAAAAAAACTGTAAAAGTCATAGCCACAACTTTCAGCGTCATTGCAGATTTAAATTCTTTCATTACAAATATAGATGATTTTACCAAATTCGATAGCGGCAGACTATGCACAGAGGCAGAGAGGCTAGATAGAATTATAACCAAATTGCAGTGGGATCTAAAACAAATAAAGGAATGTTTTACGAATACTCCCACGTAAATCTATTATGACTACTTGAGAAAAAAATCAAGCAACAGCAAATGTCTTATTATCTAACTTGGTAATGTGTAAAAAAAAATATATTTGCCAGACTTTTGCAATGACAGCTGTATTATTTCATTCTTTAAGTTTAGAAATGGAGTGAAGCATTTTTCTAAAGGCGCCAGCCATTTAGACATGCCTTACATGCATAAAAATTACTGAAGATGAAAAATGGTGAAATACAATGCACGCGATTTCCATTTCTTAAACAGTTTTGTACAGGCTACGAGTGTTGTTCGGAAATTATTGAGACAACACAAATATATATTTCATTCTACGTAACGAATTTTGATGAAAATTGACATAAAAATTAGTAAAATCCAAACTCACTCATGAAATTTTATCTTGCATTATTTTCTTTGTTGACTCTGGTACGATATCTTGATTTTTGCTTTTTGATTATGTTTCGTTTGGAATTGTGAGGTCCAAGAATCGTGAGGTTGCTTAAATGAAATTTAGGATTATTTCACAGTTTTGTTCCTACACAATCATGAAAAAAGTGTCAATGTATGGTAAAAAAAAGTATCTATATGTAGTTAAGTGCTGAAATTTTGACTTACATGTAAGTCTTAAAATTTCATGATTCTGGGACCACAGTTTTTTTAATGTTATATCATAAACATTACTTAACCAGAGTTTTTGTTATCGCTGCTAACAAACATTATTGAACACAGTATACATTACATCATTTGTAAATGTATGTTTTCAATATTTTAGATAACATTATTGAATTGAATATTTTCATCGTTGAGAGACTCATATGAAAAAATGTTCACCAAAATTGTATTTGTTGTTTGAGTTGTTGTTTTGTTTTTTGGTTTGCTTATTTAGTATTGTTTCGCAAGGAAAACACAGAAATAAACAATAAAAATATTCTGTCTTTTAAATGCACCCGATCCTTACCGTTATCATCTTTTCCTAAAAGAAATCTATCAGGTTTTTTCATCTTATAGTAGGAGACAACGGAATTCCGTGGTTCCGTACAGATTGATAAGAGACTTTTAGTAAAAGAACTCTGTCTCTTTATATAGGCCTAATGAGAAGAACAAGACTTGATAAAGCGATGTTAGAAAAAGAATCCGTGACGGATGGACACCAACTGTTAGAAGAAGACAACGTTAGTATATACGTCCCTGGTTCTGCAAGCCGCAATTTATAGACGAACCCGATTTAAAAATATTAATTCAATATGTGCTTTGTACAAAACAATAACATGATAAAAAAAATTATATTATTCATAAATAAATTTCTCTATATTAAATAGGGAATACAAACAGGACGGCAATCCTGTATCGTTATACTGTATAGAACAATATAACGTTGCAAAAACATAATAGGCCTATTTAAGTTAAGTGAAAACTTCTTAATGCAATTGAAATTTTAAAAAATGTAAAAATATTTAATAAGTTGAATGCTAAAAATATAAGACTCTTCCCATAGGCGTCGGAACCGGAGAGGGGCCTAGCCCCCCCCCCCCTTTTTTTGGCAAATGTATACATACCAAAGACCTTTTTTTGTATGTCAATATTTTTGATAAGTCTAGCACCCCACTTTCAATTTGCCTCCGACGCTACTGCTCCCGTTGCTAGCATCTTGACTCTCCACTTTTATTATTCTACCCGTGCAATATATTCGGGATCGTCTTCCTCCATTTTGACCTTCAGATTCAGCAGCCTTCTTAAAAAAAGGTGATGCAAAAACATAAAATAGTTGTTTAACGTGTTTTAATATATTTTCATGGATATAAAACATTTATTGACAAACTAATATCTTATTAATATACAACTGTACCATATCGTTTACAAAATGGAGGATTAACGTTAGCATTTCTGTTTCAAGGAGTTCAAACACATTATGAATCCCTCTTTTGAGAAATATTTGTACACATTGTATATTTCATTTATTTATCAGATGATTGGAATCCTCGAGGCTATAATTGAGCACTGACCGGATATCGATTTGGTCTATTGGGTTAACTTTATTCAGACAAGAAATATGTACAGATATGAACTGTTTGTGTTTTAGCTCACCTGAGTTGGGGGCTCAAGTGAGCTTTTCAGATCAAAAGTTTGTTGTCTGAAAAATATGGCATGGAATCGAAAAAGTATGGGTAAGCTGAATGAACTGATAAATAATTTTACTTATCAGGAATATCAAAAATGGATATATTATTATGTGTTTAAAGGCTGAATACATGTCTCATTATAATGTTTCAATGGACCCTGTTTATAGATACATGTACATAAAAAATCCTTATTGCATTTGGAGGTCAAACATTTACTGAAAGTTGAAAAACTGATGAGCCTACTCTGACTCAGTACTATGATCCGTTCCTATGATATCGAAGTAGTTAAATCATTTTGTCAAAAAATCTGTCAATACGGAAATATTTCCAGAAACTAATGTTATTGTGAGTTTCCTTAATAATATACCTCAGTGATGTTCAGTGTGTCTCTGTCTACAATGTCTAAAAATATCCCGACGTTAAATGTCAATTTCAGCGCGTGCTACTATACGTAAACAGAAATACCGCGATACCATAGAACCCGCGATATGGTAGGAAACATGTATACTGGCGGTACCGCTGAGTACCATTTCTCGCCAGTGCATGCAGTCGCACCCCAGTATTACAGTCAGTTCTTCTCACAGATAACATACATATATGTAAGAGGTCTGCTGTATAGCTCAATCTACATTTTACAAAAGTGATGTCCTGTTGCCATCTTTATATAGGGAAACCCTTATATTTTTCACAGTAGCTTTTGTAGTTTAGAGGTTTCTTACTTTGTCATTTAACATTAAACATCTCTTTCCATTGTGGAATTTGATTGCCCTAGGGCTAGGATTGGGCAAACTACGCATTAAAGGAAAGATTAAATTCGGTGAGATTTTTTCAGAGGAAACCCAAATAATTTGTTGCATAAAGAAGGGCAAAGTTGGGTTTTTCTCTTTTGACCTTTGGGTTGACCCCGCAAGGAGAAACAACTTTTGCAAAGTGTGGATTAAATGGACTATTCTTATATCTTTAAAATTAATATTTCATCAAAAGAATTGTAAAGAATTACAAAAATACATGGTCTCTACATGAGACAGCGGACCATTACAACCTACAGTACATGTTATGGTCTCATTATATCAACTTAATCCAAACATGAGACTACAAACCATCCTATTGTCTATTATTTGAGCAGGGCCCTTTCAGATGGTCAACAATTCAATGATATTTAGTTGGTTGTATCTGTGATGGTCAGACCTAGTCAAATACCGGCGCCAGAAATCTCAATTTGTAGAGAAACAGACTAGAGATTCAGGGGGACCAGATTCTATGCCTGGTCTGGTCTGTCGTTATTTTTCCCAACCATATATATTTGGTGCCGTGAACAACCACTTGAATTGACGTGTGAACTCCAGTCCTACCAGGGGAAGAGCCTGGGGTGATTTTGGAGGGTGAAGATCATTTAAGGGGGAAGGAATGTGACGGTCAGACCGAATCGAATACCGGCGGCAGTTAGCTCAGTTGGCAGAGCATCTGACAAGAGATTTAGGGGTCCAGGTTAGAATCCAAGTATGGCCCGTCATTGTTTCTCACATCCGATTACATTTGTGGTTCTGATGCCTGGAATTGAACCTGGGCTGCTAGGGCAAAAACCAGGAATTCATCTGTAGTAGGAAAGGAGGAATGAGCATATAGATAATACAATGAAAATTTGTGGCTAAACCGGGAATCGAACCCGGGACCCCTGCAACTATAGTCAGGAGCTCTACTACTGAGCTTACCAGGCAGATATCCATGGTACTTAAAGCCCCAACTACTACAGTAACAAATTCAATGATCAAAGTGGTATTCTTACAGAAAAGGAATCTTTCTAAAATAAAGTTAAACTTTTAACATGTTTAAAGGGGCATGGTCAAAAATTTTTACAATGCTTGAGTAAGGCATTTTAATTAAATAGGCAACCAAAATTTGAGTGTCATTCATTGAGTTATTATAAGCGACTTACAGAGCTTACAATTCTTTGCTATGTAAATAACTTAAGCTTTTGTTTACATTTTGAATTTTGAAGTAAAAATTCCAGTTTAACTTAAGACCTAAAATGAATGTGTTATAAAACGTTAGGTACTATTTATTTATACTTAAAATGAATAAGAAGATAGACAAATCAGCTTGAAGAATATTTTTTACTAGTGTGACGGTCAGCATCTTAATAGAGATTCAGGGGGCCCGGTTCAAATCCCAGTCTGGTCTGTCATTATATCTCCCATTCCATTACATTTGGTGCCGTGCCAACCCAGATGAAGAGTCTAGGGTGATCTTCGAGGGAGAAGATCTTTTAAGGGGAGAAATGTGACGGTCAGACCGGTTCGAATACCTGAGCCAGATAGCTCAGTTGGTAGAGCACCTGACTAGAGATTCAGGGGGCCTGGTTTGAATCCCTGTCTGGTTGATCATTATTTCTCCCATCCCGTTACACTACTATATTGAACCTATGTAAACAAAAACAGGGCACGAGCTTTGTTTACATGACAAAGAATTGAGAGCCTTGTATCTTGCTTATAACTCTACAACTAACTTTCAAATTTCATTTGATAATTAGAAATGCATTCCTAAAGCATGGTACATGTTGTAAATAATAAAAAAAGAAAATTACTTGAATTTGAGCAAAATTGTGACAATGCCCTTTAATATACAAGAAAATATTTTATTTGTAAAGGCTAGAATCATTTGCTGTGTGGTCATAAAACAGAAGGCTTAGGCGGTACCAGATATTGCATTTTATTTATACAATCAAAACTTGCTGCAGGCCTGTTACCCCAAGTCTGAAAAAAGCAGATGGATAACCTGCAAGTAATCTGAAACTAGCACAATTAAGTTTTTTTGGATTGTAAGTTGCAAGTTGTTTGTTGAAAAACTGGTGATTTACATGCAGCATGTTAACCAGAATTTTCACAGAGAGCTAGGGTTGGTGCTTTAAAGCCTTAGTTTATTTGCTATATTAGTGGGCGTAGGAGAGTTAATCAGTGTTTTGCTGTGACCTTTTATCCATTACTTTTACTGTGGCAGAACAATGCGGATAATGTGCACAAAACATTAACAAGTGTCCACAATGACACGTACTGTATTGAGCTAGTGACCTTACTTACATATATATTGTACTTAGAAAACACTAAGATGTGTTAGACCAATTAGCTAGCTAGATAATCCAAGAAACATTTTAAATTTGCAGTATAACATTGGCTGAGAAAAAGAAAATGGTCTTGGTGAGTGGTGACAAACTGGAGAAAGTTGGGCCTGGCTTTACAGAATGAGGAGGTCAAGGTGAGTGTTGTTTATCAGGTAATGAAAAAGAATAAAAAGAACAATGGTTATATTGTTTGATACCATACAACTTTGTCCTGTTTCTAAGACTACATGAAGTATTGTATTATGTTTTTCTCCCTAAATTCAGAGAGCAGTTCAAGATCGTAGCAGCTAGGTTAGCCGCTAGGTCTCAGATTTAAAGTTGGAATTGGACTAATTACATCGACATAATTTGTTAATTTCAAGCGGAAATATACATGTTAAAATTCAGTATAACTTAAGGGAATAATATAATATCGCTAAATAAATAGATTTCATGTTTGTTATAAAGTGATAACTAAGGTGGCCATCTTAGTTATGCTTAGCATAAAATATTTAGGGTACAAATATCTACGTAGCGGCTATAGGCTAGCTTATCGTTCAAATACGTTGCCCTACGTAACAGTTGTGATCTTGAACGCAGCCCTGTAAAGACCCTTTCACAATTGGCGCATGAGCAGAAGTGACAAAGTAAGTTTTAGATTTGGATCGTAAACTTTTGCTGGAATAATCGCATATGAAAAAGAAAAATTCATACCAAATTTGTACTATCTAAAGCGACTGTTATGTGAGGCAAATACATGTACATTAAATATTGCAATATATATTGCATCTATATGCAACTGTTGAACAATGAAAGCGAGTCTTGTAAGGTAATGCAGTAGGATCGTCCTATCGATCAGGTGACCAGACAATTAAATGTGCGTCAATGCGATTGGATGTGCAGAGCTTATGCGATCATGTTTTACATGGTACGAATGCTCATGTGAGTCAGATTGGGTATATATAACAACAACAGCCCATTTCCAACGCTGTGTTTGGAGATTCAGCAGACGGCAAGGAGGTATTGGTACAGCAGCATCCATGGTTAAATATTCACATTTATTGTAATTTCCCCTTATGTTTGCATTGGAAGCCAGCAATGTTCAAATTTTTTGAAAACAAACCTAGCCTCGTCACGGCGCATGAGCAAAAGTATATTGTCATCACAGGTTTTGAATATATTTATAATTGGAAGATTAAATGAAACGTTCAAACTTACATTACCAATTTAATATGTACTTCTAAAAATTAATCATTAAATCATATCTAATCATCAAAAAAAAAAAAATCCTGCCAAAATTTCTGACAGTATAATTTTAGTTAACTAAATAACATGTTTTAAATATGGCTGTTCCATGTGTGTTTCATATTTCTGACTAAGAGCATATATAATGGCTTTTTGGTAACCCATTCATAACTGAGGTGAATTTAACAATTTTGATTGATCTAAACTTAACATTAAATACATATTTTAAAATCATTATGAAGCTGACATTAACCAAACTCAGGGGTATGTATGTAGTCAATAAAATGAACTTTTTGCACTTGAAACTTTTTTATAGCCCTTTACAAAAATTAGGGAAAAATCATTTTCTCAAGATATGTACTGTATACTATGATTTTTTTGACATTTTTAAAGACAGGGAAAGCTTTTGCAACTTTTTACCAACAGATTTGTGAGAAAATTACTTTTACTAAAAGATATTTTTAAAAATGCATTTTTCTCATTGATTTTTATGCTAACTTCAAGATCTGATAAATTTGTTAATATTTAAAAAAAAATTTAAATTTTAAAGGTGAATCTTTGTCATTTAATAAACCCCTTAAAATCAAAGTGAGATTTTAGTGATCAAACTGTTGCAAGATTACAAGTTGAACAACATGGTTGCAAAACACACATTGATAATTGGGCAGCCATGATTCATCTAATGACCTTTAAAAATTGTGAGTAGACAAAACGTTGTATTACTGTCCGTGCATTGCAATACGATAATTTGGATTGCATTTGGTCGTGTCTGAATAGTGTGCATGCCCACTCTTTTGAGGAGACTTGGCGCAATTACTAAAACGCATGCAACGAATGTGAGACATCGTGCAACATTTGTGAGAGCCAAAACATTCCGATCGCAAAGTGTTGTATAGTGCGCCAATTGCAAAAGGGTTTTTAAGTGAGTTAAAAAAAACTTAATGAGTCATGCAGCATCAGATGGTCCAAGTTAGCATTGTTTTGTTCTTTTGTTCAATTTTACGTCAATTTCATTGGAATTTATCAATTATCTGCTGTTATGTTTTAGATTTGGATAATGATTTACTGCCATGCTCTATATCAAAAGAAGATGCCATGCTTCCTTCTGCAGCATCCAAAGCTCAAAGTAAGCATTGTTTTTGTCAAACTTAAATGGAGGATACCTAGCTAGGCCATGTACCTCTCTGGGAATTTCCTCAGGATTAATCACTGTATTATGTATATTTCAGATGTAAAGGAATACCGGTATTTTATACCCTTCCTTACTAGGACATGACATGCTATGCTTTGGGTCATATGTAAATAGAGGAGCCATGCCTTGCTCTGCAATATCAGATGATTTAATTAAGCAAGCACGTGTATTTTGAAAAATAAAGTTAGGTAAATAAAACTTTGAAATGAATATGATAAAAAAAAATTTAGTCAGTTAGCACCCACCTCACAAAAAGTAAAAATGGGAGGTTTTCCATAGAATTAATCAGAGAACTAATATTTCAGAACAAAGATCCTTTTCCATTCTCTGCATTGGAAGGAGATGACGAAACACAGTACATGTATATATTGGAGTCATTTTAGATGAACGATGAGCCAATCAGGTGAAATAAATTAAACTTCATTTAATTTATTTTACAACGATTTGTTAACAAGTTATAACAATTTATATTAATAATTTTTGTTGGCAGGGTTGTTAGCACGAGGGCGTCATTGGTGCTGGAGGAAGCTTGAAACCTTGAAGAAAACCCACACGTCCAAGTGGGTGACTACCATACCCTTTCACATACAGCCGCTGTCGATCACAGGGATCCAACTCGGGTGGTCTACTGGGTTAGCTAATCAGGTGTTCCTTGACATTTGAGGAATCTTCCTAAGCAATTTATAATAGACCTGTCATGTTTGCAGTCTCACATGTGTTTAGATAATACAATGTACATGTATTAAGAATTAGTATGAATGTTGTTATAATCGCACTTAGATTATCATGTTGTTTCCTATAAAAGTTCATTGTCCATCTGATTGTTAAAGATGTATAATACATACCTTACTGGGTTTATAGACTATTCAATTATTAAGAGAGTGTAAAAGGCGATATTTTGATATTTTCTTAAAGACATTGATAAGTTAATTATCTAGCATTAACATACTTTAATAGAAGGTTGAGAACTTTTATGGATGTAAATGCATACTTTGATCAGCAATATTTGGTCAAAGTTTTTTGTTAAATTTTGTTGAAATTTTCAACTCCTGACAGTGTATAATTATTCTGAAATGAAGTGTCCATAAATATGCATTCAGCAGTCAGTTATAGAAAGCAATGTTTGGTTTTTTTCCATATTCAAGTAGGTAATTGTATTGCTATATACTCTGTAGATTGTAACCCTATATAATTGGTCTGCATTATTTCTTTTTTTAAGTGTGAATTACATGTTCCAGTACATGTCATTTACAATATGTATAATTTAATGCATTATCTATGCTGTGTATAATTTTTTTATGATGGCATGCTTATACTTATTAAGTTCAATGTGAAGGACTATGTAAGGTATCAAAAACATGTTTAATAGCAGTGTTTGGGAAATTTCCGTTTAGTGTGCTGATCATTTGTACTATTTATTTGCAAACCCTATATATACCCCTGCTTCGAAGGAGAAGGAGTACGTATGCTGTTTTACCCTTATGTGTCTGTCTGTCTGTCTGTCCGTAACAAATAATTCTGTCACATTTTTCTCAGCAACTATTTATCGTAGATGCTTGAAATTTTAATACACTATTTGTTTATGCATGCCATATCTTGGGATATATTTTTGTACCAATCGGACGTCAACTTCCTGTTAAATGATGACTTTGTTTATTTTTAGCCTAAATTTTCAAACAAATTATTGTCAAAGATTTCTCAGCAACTACTTATTGCAGATGCTTGACATTTTAACAACTATTTGTTTAGGCATGCCATATCATGGGATATATTTTTGTACCAATCGGACGTCAACTTCCTGTTAAATGACTACTTTGCTTATTTTTAGCATAAATTTTCAAACAAATTTTCGTCAAAGATTTCTCAGCAACTACTTATTGCAGATGCTTGAAATTTTAACAACTACATGTATTTGTTTAGGCATGCCATATCGTGGGATATATTTTTGTACCAATCAGATGCCATCTTCCTGTTAAATGTTGACTTTGCTTATTTTGCATATTCACATCAGAGCGTGACCGAGGTATTACCAGTGAGCATTGGCTCACAGATATCTTGTTTTGCCTTTTTCTTAAAAATAGTTCTATAAAAACCCTAATGAGAAAATTACATGTGAAATCAGGCAAAAAGTTCTGTAAGATAGATTCTTTTCATGTATCATACATCTATTTTACAAACAAAAAATGTATTATAGTTAATTTTTAGTCCTCTTTTGTATTTCTTCATATTTTATAATCACCTTGCTTATTTTACATGCATGTACTGTGCTATAATTTGATCTTTTAAATGTACATTGAGACAACACTAGAAAATGTGAAACACATGATTTTTATACTGATGGGCTGTATTGCTGTGTTTTTTAGCAAACCATTATAATATTGATAAGTTATAAATCATTAATGTGTGATCATTTTAACAAAGTTGAATGGAAATATTTTTTGATGCATTATAACTTTTGACTTTAGATTTATAACTAATATTGAAAATTTCCTACATACTAAGGCCACACCAATATACCCGGTAATTTCTTGTTCATCGGACATCCAATAAAAAAAGGTTTAAGCTGGTGTGCGATTGCATAATACTTTTTTTAAGGCAACATTGGGCAGTGCATAAATAGATTTGTGCGGGCAGTTATATTTTTTCTTCTGATTTATGAGTAAAAATGATTTAAAATACACAAAATAAAGCAGATTTAGAACAGAAAACAGAGCAGAATTTCCTGGATGCGGGAAATTATAATATTTATTTGTAAATTAGTTTTTATTTAAATACAATTGTGCTGGTCAGATGAACAAGACATTATATTGGTGTGGCCTAACATGACTTCTTTATATAAATTGCAAAGAATTAATTTGACTTTATTTAACAGGTTTACACATACTGCTTATAAATACTATGGAATATGTTACATAAACACTAATAAATCAACAAGAATTAAATCAGAATGATGTTCTGTGTTTGTTTGTAGTAATCAGATATATGGAGTTCTTCCTTGGGAGCATTGCCAAATGTGGAAATGGCATGTATTGTTGCAGTTATGATGCATCTTCAATCTCACTCCATACTACAACTACACTTTTCTTAAAGAGGACATTTATTAATGTATCCTATCATTTATATTACCGTTAAATAACATGTAAAAATAGTAATCGCGGTAGTTATAAATGTCGGTGTTCAAGTGAGCAGTGCTGTCAAAATGCTGCCTTGATCTCAAGACATATCCATTTAAAGTGAGATATTTTTGTACATGTGTGTTAAAAGCACAACACTCAAATGATTGAAGAAGTCATTAATGGGAAATATTTTTGTTCTTGAATTGTTTTCGGCCCATCAATTACTAATTAAAATTTTTAGGGATACAGAGGTTAGCAGAGAATAATTGTTTTGTTTATTATTACGGAGATTCTCCAAAAGAATGACAGAGTTTTACCCTTTCACATTCCGGATTTATACTTATTTTTAGTGCAAACGATACGTGGAAAATGGCTAAGTGGTCAAATTGTGACGACGAGTCAATGAGTGGTGTTCGAATAGCACATTAAGTCAGCTTTAGTTATAAAGTACATTTGTATAAAGTTCTGTCTCTGCATTATCCTGCAGAGACGGTGCTCACATTTATTCGATTTTGACATATGTACAGGAAGATTTTCGCCCTCGTTTTATTTTCGCTCCTTCACCTTCGTTGTAAGTGGCGAATTTCAGACTGGGCGAATTCTAATGTTTTAAACTATCTCTTTTTCAACACAACTGTGTCTGGGCGAATTCGAGATGAGGTGAAACTGTTTGCAAGTGTAAAAGGGCGAAAATTAGACGGGGCGAAAATAACCCTGTATACAGTTTTCCCGGCCGGTGAGGTTGCCAATGAAATGTTTAACAAAGAGTGGTGCTTTATTGGATTTGATCACGCCCGACCAAAATTATCAATAATTTTCAAAGAATGATTCCTTATTCCTTAATTCATATTTGTCTAAACTATAAATAAAAATAACTTACAGGCTCTCGTATGTCTTTAGGGCTAATTGGTGTCTTCTAGTCTTATGTGCAATTAAATGTTTCTATTGTTACTTTGTAGAAATATATTAGACTTTTATAAAGTTATTGATAGTGTGATGTTTTTTGTACTCTCCATCAATATCACAACAATTTTGCGTGAAAGTGGAAAATTAATTTGTTTTAAGCGAATCTCTATACCAGAACGGAATGTGTTGTGTGTGTTGAATCGCTTGTCATTAAATTAAATGTACGTGCACATGTTTCGTTTCGATTCATTTATTCTGAGTGAAGAGAACATTTTTTAGTGTATTTGTTCAAACCATAGAAGAGATGGTACGCAATGTATATTATTAATATATATGCAATTGTTGTTTACATCGCGTATAGGCAGAAAAGATAAATGGGACAGACTACTTTTTAGAACATACAAAATTTTCAAAATGTTTCGACATTACTACATGTAGCTGACACAATCTCATTTTATTCGTTTGGTTTCGAACTACATGCTATTTTTTAAAAATGTCCCAAAATCATCACGATATTATTTTCCATTCCAATTTTAATAAAACGAATATATCCATAAATACATGTATGACGTTGAGCACAGAACATTTAAGAGATTGGAATGGTACATATACCATTTACACATTCAAAAATAACCGGATACACAATATTATAACACTAGTCTCCTATAGAAATTTCATATGCTAATACAAATCCTTTAATTTAAATTACATCTTCCAACTAAATTTCTGTTTCATCTGGTAACTCATTTACTAACTGATGATATGATAGTATTTCTAAGTAACTGTTATTATGGGTGCCGCTGTCTGTCTAATATGAAATACTTTGTTTCATATGAAAATTTCTATAAAATACTACTCCATTTTTGTGTGCTGGACCCTTAAATGATAAAGGGTTGGAGTTGATATAGCGGTTAGGGTTAGGTTTGAGATAGGGGTAAGGGTTGAGGTTGGGTGAAGTTAAGTTAGGTTTAAGGTACGTTAAAATTAAAGTTAGGCTTAGGGTTGAGGTGTGGATATTGAAGTTAGGGATAAGCTGGGGGTTGAAGTTAGCTTTAGGGTTAAGGTTGGGGTTGAGGTTGGGGTTGAGTTAAGTTAGGTGTTAGGGTTAGGGTGAGAGCTGAAGTTAGGGTTATGGTGATGGTTGAAGTTAAGGTTTGGGTTAGATGGGAGTTGACATTAGGGTTTTGGTTAAGGTGGGGGTTGAAGTTAGGGTTAGGGTTATGGTAAGGGTTGAAGTTAGGGTTATAGTGAGGGTTGAAGTAAGGGCTAGGGTTATGGTGAGGGTTGAAGTTAGGGTTAGGGTTATGGTGAGGGTTGAAGTTAGGGTTATGGTGAGGGTTGAAGTTAAGGTTAGGTTTATGGTGAGGGTTAGTGTTGTGTATTTAATCCTGAAAAGTTAATTTGTAAAGGGGCTTTGTCTTCAAAGATACAATTAAAGTAGTATCAAAGAATGTTTACTGTGGATTATTTCGATAATCCATAGTCTTAGAGAGTCTACTGAGGCATGCATTAGATAGTTAAAGGGAAGTACTTAGAAGAACTATGTCAAAATGATGAAAATCGGTTGGTCATTTATAATTCTTATCCATACAATGTATATGAAAGTGTTACTAGTTTGAAGCGCTGATATATAGAAAGTTGTTTTAACATAAAGATTTTTAAAAGAGTGCATTTGACATTGATTAAGATGGTAGTTAAAACCTATCAATATTAATGTGGATAAAAGTACATTATAATGAAAATAATTTTACCGGATGAAAATTTTCAAATTTTGCAATATTTATCTAAAAAGTAAGTTTAAACATTTTTGGAAATGCGAAAATTATAAAAGCCTGAGCGGGATTTAAATTCATGACTTCCGTAGCCTTAATACATCTCTAACCCAAGAAAACAATAATAAAATTCTACCTGATTTTATTGTTTATTTCAATCGAAAGAGCGTCACAATATGGAGGTGCCCCATACAGACTCAAATAGAAATATAAATGACTAATTACATAATCTTTCTGGATAGAAAAGGTTCTTACAGAGTAAAACTCCAGTAGTATGAAACAAGCCTCCACTGTAATTTGATCTGATTGATTACACAATGTACAATATTTTGATTCGATGGAATATTATTTCCACAAATTATTCTGTACTTTTAAGTTGGATGGAGATGATGCTTCATTTTTTAAGAAAAGCAAATGATTATTTGGTATTTCCAAAGGTGCAGTTTTGCACATAGACTGTAAAATAAGTATACTTAATCTTTATATATCTGAATTGGCGATCACTTCCTTTAAGTGGTTTATGTAGGTGTGAAATAATGAAAAAAAATTGGTATTACCATTGGTATACATGTATATAACTGGTAAGCATATTAAACGCGGGCGCGCGAGAGAGAGAGAGAGAGAGAGAGAGAGAGAGAGAGAGAGAGAGAGAGAGAGAACCGTTAAGAAAAGGTTGGACAAAAATGGACCTAATTCATTAAAGGTTAAAGTATATAGTGTTAAAACAACGCCAACGTTTGAGTTTCTATCAATTTTAAAAGGAGGTTAATACAACGAGAGGAGGATGTCAACAATGAAATGAAAGATTAAAGACATCTGAAGGCATTTAAAAAATTACATATATGAGGGTTGTTCGGAAAGTATTGAGACAACACAAATATCTCTCTTTCTAAATGGCAGATTTTAATGAAAATTGGCATGAACATTGAGGAAACATAACCGAATAAATGAGGAAAGTAATACTACAACAAAATTAATAGTTTGTTTATAACAGTACATAAACAAGTCGGTGGTCGGGGTATCAGGCGCAGGCGCAAACTCGGAGTTTAAAAAAGTTATACATCTTCATTTTAAGTGTTGTACGACCTACAATTCTTGATAAAAGAAAACAAATAATGTATGTTCATTTTGCTATTTATTGTGGCTAACTTTTGTGTAAGTTTTACTAGTGTTCGAGTTGAAGTACGAAGAGAGTACTTAAATATTTACCAAGAAATTGAATTTGACGTCAAGGCGGCGCAGCGAATATGCATAAAATTGGTGGGAACTGTGGGAGAAGACCCTTTTTGGCCAAGAAATTGCTTAAAAACACACTTTACGATGGAAAATGGTCTAAAGCTTCAGTTAGTGGGGGTTTTTTTATTTTAATTTTTTAATATAAGTTCTAGAACTTGTTTATCAATCGTTGTAAAATAAATAAAGTTCAGTTTTTTTACTGATTGTTTAACTAGAATTAAAACAAAGGAAATAAATAAAAAGTACTTTTTTCACACAAACTGATTTTAACAGTTCTACTATATATATACAGAATTATTGTAAGAGATGTTTCACAGCAAGTTAACTTTTCGGAAGAAATAACTTACTTTCTTTCTCAAAATCAAAAATGGAAGATATATGTAACTGTTGCTATTTAAAAATAAAAAGAAAAGATGAAAAATGAAGACTAGTACATGTTTTCCGTTCGTTTGTAAGGTGTTTATAACATAGGACCAAGAGAAAAACGTTAAAATGACGTTGCGATGAGTTTGTGGTTGCGCCGGGTCATTGGATGTAGGCAAGTTTGTTAGTTTACCAGGAATGAACAAATGATGTCATAAAGTTCAAAATGTTTACGTTAACAAAAGACATCCTGGTTTATTTTGTAATGAAATTTTAACGATATATTTTTTTTCACGAAGGAGTAAGAATAAATGTCTCAAAATTTCCGAACAACCCTCGAACATGTAATAACATTATGTAGTTCTTGCTGTTTAAGCGATCCTTAAAAAAGATAGTACTAAACAGAAAATGAAATCAACATATGTTCAACATGTGACTAACATATGTGTATTAACATATAGTTATCATATGATTATCCAAAAACATATGTTTTAAATAGGTTTAAGATATAATTAACATCTGTTTATAAACATATTTTAACATATGATGTTCGTATTTTATGGCAGGTATATGTTTCAAAACATATGTTTAACGAATTTATGGTCATGTTGAACATACGCTGCAATTTTACCTCTAGAGATAACGCATCCAAAGTGAGATGCATTTTTTTTGTCTAAATTTAGATGATGAAAAACACTTTTTATTAAATTGTGAATTTTATAGTGATTTGCGCTTTGATCTTTTTACACAGTCCAAAAACATTGAGGTAACCTTTGAAGATTTTAATGAAAATGATTAGTTATACTTTTTAATGAATAACTTAAATGTACAAGACATTTTAGCCAAAACACTTGTCTTAATGTATAAAAGAAGGAAACATGCAGATATTTTATAATTTTGCTTCATATGTACTTTTAATGCAAAGGGGCATAACCTGTCCTATTTTTTAGTGTCTCATATCTCTTTTAAGGCAGGGAGCCAATATTTTATGTATTGTATCTATATGAAATTTTACTTGTAATATTGGCATGTGACACTTAAAAAACAATTACTTACTTACTTACTTAATGTTGCCAATACAATGATATACGAACATTTTCCATAAATTCGAGTTTTTACCTTGATCTTTAAAACAGATGCATCCACCAAAATGTGTTAAAGCCGACATTAATTTATTTTTCATTTTTATCGTTCATTCATCGAAATACACAAAAAGAGATAATATTTAATTGGGTTTGGAATGCACTGACTTTCTTTGTTATTTTAGTTAGTTTCAGAAAATGCAGAAAAGACCTTTCATTTTTTTAGTTTCTTTTACCCGTCACTAAAATGAAATAGATACAGTAGTTTTATAACTATGCTGACGCAATGTACACGTCAAGTCACAAAAAATTCCAAAATTATCTCTCTTTTTTTTTTGCTTTTTTAAAATGGTTTTGATTATAATAAGCAGGTTATTAAACTTACTGCTGTCAATTATCTTTACAAACGAAGATCACTGTGCTTTAATTAAGTTACTTATATTTACATATGGAATTAAATTATTATGTATCATTAAAAGAATTATAGCAATGAAAATGCATTTTGCGTCAATTTTTCAATTCAAGGTAATAGTTTTGAAGAAATGTATTGTACGGGGATCCATCAACATATATCCACAGAGTACTCCTAACAGAAAATAAGAACACTTAGTTGTCAAATAGTTTGACTGTATTAACCTTGTGTTTTTTGTTGATGTTTAACTTATACAGGCTAATCATACATGTACTTACATATGCAAAAGGTGTAATATTATTTTTTTTTAAAGTTGTAGAGAGGACACCAATGACCTCCTTTTATTTTTATTTTTAATTTAAACAAATTGAAATAAAGTATCGAACTGCACAGTTTGTAGTAATTTCAAATGACATTTTTTTAGAACTTGAGTGTGCAATCTGCATAAAAAACTACATTTAAACTTATGTTTATTACTTTTTCATCTTTTATCAACAGTTTTAAGAAGTTTTTGGCATACAAAGTCATTGGTCCAAATATGTATAAGATAGCCGGACATTTTCCTTAGTAACCATATTAAGGGGGATGTTCGGCCATCTTGTACATTTATGGATAAGAATGTTAATATTTCTTGAACTGGCTTGTTTCTGCTCGAAACTGGTCAAAACTGTTGCCTAAAGATATAAAAGCAATAAATATGAATTCCTACATGCCATTTTGTTTGAAAAGTATGCATACAAGAACAGGGCAATGCCTTTTTAATCACTTAGAACAGCTGTTGAACTGCGCAGCTACAGACTTTTTTTGAAGATTTAAAAATCTGAAAAAATTTGAAGGGGGTTCATTGGTGTCCTCTCTACAACCACTTGTTGAGAAAAAATTCTAAGCCTGCTTTTTTTAGGTGTAATTTAAGCTTTATTAATAGGATATAAATGAACTTTATGCTCTCACTTACATAATGTAGGTAAGGCAACGCGCGTACTAATTAAAACCCAGATATGACAGCGATCAATGGAAAAATATTTACATTTGCAAATATGTTTCCTTATATGAATCTATTTAATAGCAAAACGTCAGGTTCTGTGTGAACTTTTTCATGACCTTACAATGATTACTGCACGCACTTGTCTTATCGTTAGATTGCATTATAGTAAACATAAAAACACGGTCAAAATAATAGTTTTGAACGGTTTGACTTTCACAAACGTAAATAAAAGTAATAAACAGTAAAGTGAAAAAGTTCACAGAGATATGAACTTTGTTGGTACGTGATCAAATCTGAGATGCCCTTCGGGCTTCACAAGATTTGATCACGTGAACAACAAAGATTATATCCCGATGAACTTTTTAATAAGCTGTTTTTCTCTTAAATAATTGGTTTTAATGAAACTATTTCATATCAATTGTTTAGAAAACAAATTTCAACGTAATTGGTCCAGTGAATCAATGTCAAATAGAAATAAAATTATTATACTTTGTACTTTTCTACAAGTTCTCTTTGTTGCTTGACGTCATGACGTCAGGCATATCTAAGGTTTGAAAGTTACAACATCCGAAACAGTGCAGTCAACAATGGAAGCTAGCAATATCATTTTTCATTGAAAAAAGATTTATCAATGCATATTAATAATGTGACGACCTTCAAATTCTCAATTAACGAAAACGTTATAATGGATGTAACAATTAAGCAATAGTGAGCAAGTGTTTAAAGCAAAAAAGAGGTTCACTGTGCACGTGTGTAATTCGGGCTGACTATATTAAGTTAGGATGAAACTTCAATTGCGCTTGCGTAAATTGGAATTCTGGGAAGAAATTAGACAGTTCGTGTTAGAAATATTCGAAGACGTTATGAAACCGGTCAGTTTCTAGGTCAAACTGCGCATCAATGTATTGGAAGACTGTCATTGGGAATCGTTTGCAGCCACAGTCTGGAGTCCGCGTATATCTTCCCAACTCTCTTAGTGAGATTGAAAAGTAAATATATTGGAAGTAGTTTGCCACCAAACCATAAAAATCAGAGAGCTATGTCAACAAAATTACAACTACAAGTACATGTATTAAGTAGGTGTGCAGTCATACATTGCATGTACACCGCTACACGCTTATCTCGTCACCTACATGTACAGCCATAAAAATAAGGCTGCAAAGTAAATGTGCACCCGCATATTATTATATTGTCCTGGAAACTATTTACCTAGTATTTTAAAAGACTGTGTATTCACTTTTGCCCTAAAAGTAAAATTCCGCTGGCTGACTTTCTTAGGTTTTTTAAAAGCTAACCTTGTCATGCTTAAAAATAGATAGCACTGTTTGAGGGGGTGTCATTACAACGAGTTATTACCTAACGAGGCAATTAAAGGCCGGCACATTAAAGGTGCATAGGTTGATATATTTTTTTTTTGTTTAAAAGAAAAACAAATTGTTGTATTGGATGTAAAAAGCAGCATTGAGCAAGTTCACTGTACACGTGTGCAATCCAATATTTGAACGGTGAATTGGGGGGGGGGGGGGGATCGCAATTTTTTACAAGTTGTACCTAATGATTATAATATTACACGGTAGAATGTAAACTATAATTGTGTTCGGTTATCATTTCTAAACAAAATTGCCAGTTTGTATTAAAGTATTTACTAAGTATTGTTACGTTAGCTTAACATTCATTAGAGAAACGAAGCGGGCATGGTCGTTTACTGTGCTTTGAGGGATTTCATTCATTGTAAAAGGGGTGTTACTTCCGTGTTTTACTCAATGTAAATACAAATGTAATTAGTGCATAGTTATCGATTGATTCTTGCTAAACTAAAGTAAAATTAATATATAACAAGTAAAAGTTGTTACTAAACAAATGCCAAAAAAGAGTTTATTGACTCCACAGATACGGGTATTATGGAATGCACCCATATTGTCAAAATCTTAGGAGCAGTCCATAATTTTACGCGAAGCTAAGCATTATTCAAACAATTGTATTGTGTTCGTAATTAAGTTTTAATTGCTTTATTTTTATTTTGTTGGCGGCAAATAAAGTTTTAAGAGAAAGTTACATGTATGCAAAATATTTTAGTTTCAAAATAAATAATATGTAAAATTCATTTAAAGAACGAACTACAAATCAAAGACAGATTAAAATTCATAGAACCATGTTCTTGCAATGAAATAAATATGTTTAGTCAGGCAAGCTTTTTGGAAAGCTATTACTTGTATGATTTTAAGTTTTACCTCAATTTAAGCTAAACAAATCCAGCACACTATACTTTGCAAGTGATCTCAATACGTTACCTCTATTATTTCATGCGCAATTGCTGGTTTGCAGCGTTATATGTGGATATTGACGTCATAGCTAATAAATATTCAAATACAGCTGTTCTTATCTCACAAAAATTTCAGAATGAATAGTCGTGTTTTAAAAATGAAATAACAACTTTCGTTTTTGTTTTTTGTTTCTAAGAAAGGAGTAATAATAAGAGTTTTCTTTTAAAAAAGAATCAAAATAATGCCAGTATACCAAACAAACGTTACAATAACAACTTTGTACATGTACATATTAATCGCAACGTCGCAATATTATATGATTTTGTTACAAACAGAATATGATATACTCTTTGAAAACATTTTGAAACTACTGTGGACTACGATAGTACTGTTACTACTGAATTTAACAATCTACTGATATTCCCGAAAATTATTGAGGTTAAGCATTTAAACGTGTACGTGTACGAGTACGTGTAACTAGGGGAATCCCCTAATTTTATGTGTATTACGTCATATAATTTATGCATACCGCGTAATTCTACAAGTTGTACAATATCGTGTAGAATCAAAAGTACACGGAGGTGAAAAATCGTATCATTTTTCAAAAGAAATACAAACTTTGTGTACATCAGATGATGCTTTATGTTAAGTAGACGATAAGCTGAGGGCGACTGTGCTTTTGGTTTCACCAAATTTAAAGAACTATTTCATAAACACTGAGAGTAATCTGAACACGTTGAAAATATTAAATCTAATTATTTTACACGTTTACTTACAAGTACAGTTTATTTTACTTAAGCCAAATTTTGGTACGTATACCTGTAAACATACTTGTAACTTTACACGTACCCGTAGACGTACACATTCAAAAGCTTAACCTCTCTACCTCTCTTAACCTTGACTGACATCGTCTGACTTCTACTGTATAATCACTGTATCCTACTGTAAATCAACAATACATGTACATCTACTGTACAGAGCTACTGTACCCCACTGTACAGATATATTGTATTTCACTGACCCGATCCACTTGACAACAATGTTCAAGTGTAAATCAAAATGCCTGTTTTATTTGATACACCCCAAATGTAAGAGATCGAACTAAGGTAATCTTCCGATAGAACAGGGAAATCTGGTACTGCGTCCGACGCGTATATCTTTGTTAATTTCTTTGATAAAATTCGTTTACCAGAGTCATTAATAAACATATCTCTTAAAGGTGTTTTTTTTATTTATTTTTTTTGGAAGCATTATCTTTGACAATTCTAAATCGCTCGCAAAATCAGACAATAGAGGTGATCTAAATGCATTATATTGATCAATGATCCAAAAATATGTACATGTTCTCCAATAAACATAATTTGCGTGTTTGAAACTATATTTGCTAGGAATTTTCATCGTTTTGTCTACCATTTGCAAATGGTAGACAATTGCAAAAATTCAACTGCCCATCTAATTTTGGTCACTAACCTAGATGCATTAGCTTCAAATACTGAGTGTTGTTTTTTACCCTTTCCCCAAAAATATGGCGACAGTGTTCGTAAACTCACCGAATTAATTATATCAAGAGAATCCCTGAAACGCCTATATAACTCTAGAATGTCATTTTTGTCAGACTATTTTGAAATACAAATTTCCTTTTTGGAGAAATGCTTGTTTAAAATAGCAGCATTATTATTTTACCCATCTGCAATGTACTGGCCAAAGATGTCATTGATATGTCCGTCGGATGCCACAACTATTATATGTTTGACAAGAGGTCGGCCTTTGAAAATGCTGTAAGACTTTCTCTGAAAAGCATATTTTGAACTTTTTCCTATGTAAATATATGTACCAATGAGGGGAAGGATTGCGGTGTTTGAATCTCCGGATGCTAGAGGTTCCCGTGCAAATATCGTTGTGTGATTGCGACTCACTTCACCTCGTGTGATATGGTCGAAGCCCATATATTGTAGAACGAACTGAGTCATCATAGCTTCTCTGACATTCTTGACAATTTTAGGAATACAGGATGATTTTTCGATTCCAAATAAAGTTTTTAGTATGTTATTTAGAGACCTACGTAGTTTTGTTAATAGAATTCCTACCGCGTTTTTTTTTTGCGCAAAGTGAGAATTGAACATAATTTTTCAAACTGTGATTTAGAAATTCCTGTCAAATTATAACAATCTTTATCACTAAGAGAATCGTTTTCGAAATTTATTCTATTGTTTTCAGATCTCAGCAAAAGCTTCCGTAAGTTTGTAAGTTGTTCTATCAGCTCTGCGGATATGTACCGATTATTGATCTATGAGAATATTTTTGCAAATCAGAATCTTTTAATTCTTTGCCCACAAAATGACAAGGACAAGCTCGTGCTTTCTCATAAAGAATTTTTTTTAAATGTGTACGGGCCTTGCCGAGAATTACTTGCATTCGGGTTTCTTTTTTTCCACATACAGTGCAGTATCTGTGTGTCTTTGTGCCCAAATAACGGGTGCTTACGTCTGATGCAGGTGTGGAACTTGCATATAACATATTATGTATTATTATACTTTCATGTTAAATACTGAAATCTGATTGGTTTAGACGCAGTTGACAATCCGTTCCCTTACCCTCAGCGTTAGCAACACGCTTGGCAACGGGCCGATAGAACGAATTGTTACATGCGCGTAAATTATGCGCGTACGGTTCGCCGTTAAATTCACGTCATTTCTATATAAAAGCAGTAAAATTTTCTCTAAAATTAAGACATTCAGTATAATAAAATAAATAGTGCCTGTTTGGGAGGGTTACCGTTAAAAATGACATGAGCTGACGAAGTTAAAACGTGGACCACATGTACCCGAGCAAGTGAGAAGAATGTAGACCACGTGACATGCGTAAAAAAATTAAGCGTATTCACCAGAACAGGTGAGTAAGGTTATGAAAGGTAACACGAGTTCACGCCAGGTAAATAACGAAGGCTATTTAGATTTTTTAAATGTTTTTACTTACAGGAATCGAGCGCATTGACGTATATTTTGCTCCTTTCACATATAGGTAGATTTTAATAAAATACAGCAACTAGCCAAAGGAGAAAAATGTACCCACCTTGCGCTCATACATGTATATTTTAAAATCTTAATGAAGGTTGGCGGGGCTAAAAATGAATGGTAATTGGAAGTAATCAGTGTACCTCTACCTAACATTTAGTAATATATCTTAAATCTGGTCAATTTATTTTCGGTAAAGGTAGGATTTCATAAAGGTACATATGTCAAAGAATACGTATATACAAACACAAGTTCAAAATTCGGATATTTATATTTTGTCAATCTATCGAGGGGCCGCAAGGCACATGATCCTTCATCAAAATTTGAATTTTCCCCCCCCCCCCCCCCCCCAAGATCCGCACATGTATTAAAAATCTGAGTCGAATTAGCATACATAATATAACAGCCTATCTAATCAAAAGGAAAAAAAATATAATTATATCGATTTCAAAATTGATATTTAAGTGACTATTTTAGTTTTGTACAATAAATTCAATGTAATAATATCAATATATATGTGGCGGATTATATGGTTATTCGAAATAGAGATGGAGGATAACCGGTTAGGATATCAAGATGTCTATGAAGTTTTACTCAACAAGAGGACCAGCGAGGCAGTATCTGTGTATAGTATTCCTACTTTCAGTAGATCGAACGGTGTGAATGTCGCTATTTACAACCTTTTAAATTGTTAGTCTGACATCTTGCTCAAGATATTACGTGATATCTTAAAAGGAGTACATGCATATTTGATATTTTGGATATTTAATAAGAATGAAATATATATTATCAAAAATACATGCATGAATTAACAGAACAGTTTTTATATTCATCTCTCTCTTTCTATATCTTTTTTTCTCTCTCTCTCTTTAGTAAATTAAATGCATTAGCACAATAAAATCCCATTACAGCATCACACAGACCAGCTCCAACAATGGTTTAATTGTAAATTTTTCGACGACTACAAATGACACCAACTCAATATAGCAAAAGTGCTAAAAAAATAGTTCTCTCTCTCTCTCTCTCTCTCTCTCTCTCTCTCTCTCTCTCTCGTTAGTTTTCACTGTATGCCATTTAATTCAATGGTATTTAATTTATAAAAAAATAAAGAGAAGAGAATAGACCCCGATAGTTAAGATATTTCAGGAACATAGTTACAGGGGGCCAGCATAGTTTTGAGTTATGATAAATAGCTTATGAAACAAAAAATTAAATGCCTAAATGATTTCCACGGGTTTATTTATTACCTTCCAGTTGTGGATCCTAAAAAGTGCAAGTCTCAAAAACCTTATTTTACTTGCTTTTATTCATAGGATATTAAACAATTTTGTACGAGGTTCGGACTCATGCATTAAAGAAAATAACAATATCTGAACAATTGTTATCTATTGATTTTGGAATTAGTTAAATATTATATGCTTATTCAAATGATTAGGGTTAATAATGCACACGGACAATCAAGTATATTACAAAATTGTTATTGTTATTGTAAAGGGATTGTCAAATGTGTCCTGTATACTGGTTGATGTTCTTTCAGAATGTAACTGCATCTTAGTTTTGCTTGCAATTGAGTAGCGCTTGACTTTTAATAGTGGTATTTGGCCATGGGCGAAGGGGAATGAAAGAAAAAGAAAGCTTCCTACATTTAAAAATGTTAGGAAAAATATCATCATTTGTACATGATTGTTAAATTGGATCAATGCTCTGTTGAATGCTCATGGTTTTTGTTTGAAAAACATAAAGACATTTCTCTGACGGTACGCGGATAGAAGAGTTTAAATAGACTTTGATATAAGAAAACTTGCAATCGGTAATTTGTATGAATTGTCATAACACAGTATTTGAGATTATGAACAATTACTTCTTTCTCCTTAGCAATCTATTTATCAAATTTCGTGCATGGTTTGGATAAGCATAGAAACTACAACCTAGGTAATAAAATTTAGATCCTCTTTATGTTCTGATTTGGATTTGAACGGATTGATAACGTATTTTTAAATAAGTAATAAATGCATCTGTACTGTTATGTTTTGTGTGTAGAAAAGCATACAGAGACCTCCGTATGATGTAATATAGCTTATAAATTAGATATTTGTAAACTATATTGTAACCTATCTTGCAATGGTTGACATTATATCTAGTGAGTTAATTTAAATTGCCTATTAATATCAATAAGTTGTATTGCGATCTGCGATGTCGGCGTAACAAAAGATGAAGTTTAGATTATTTACCTAGTAATATGGAATTTTATATATATATATATATATATATATATATATATATATATATATAT
>WFKH01011925.1:12465336-12490753 GCA_016163765.1 Magallana hongkongensis | reverse complement strand
ATATATATATATATATATATATATAAACCCAACTATTGCAGGGTTTTTTTTAACAATACGATGATTTTGCTACCCGTGCCTTTGGCACAGTATAAATTTGCGATAGGTTATATTTTTTGTATTTAAATTTTGCATCATGATTGGTTATTGTTAATATACGCAAGTCATGAATTTTGATATTTATTACGTTTGTGTTAAATTTTTGATATTTATTAGATTTGGTTTAAATTTAGTTTTCCTAAACTTGAGGAGAGCCATATTACGGTAGAAGTTATTTTACGAATGATTATACGTACGAGTTTTTGTAACTCTTTTGTGTTCGAAAATTTTGAACGTGCGAGTGCGAAAGTGAAAGGTGACAGGGGATAGTTTTGAACGAAGGGAGAACCTGAGGTTTGGCTGGTTATTTGAGGGGTATAAATTGCAAGAATATTTGAAATATGCGAAACTGTGGCCAAAATTTTCACTTTTGGTTTTGTGCTTGAGAAGTAGGGTGGGTTCAGAACACGAAATGTCACTCGAAAAGGTGATTGACCCCCCATCAATTGGTGATTATTTGCATGGGTATACATTAAGCTACAAATCCTATGGTAGTTTATGGCAATTGCTCGAGACTGGAGCGAGGTGCTAGACCCGTGAAAATGTGAAAAAAGGGCAATTTTTTCAGAAATTTTTGAGACCGTCCCTGACTATCCTATACAGTGCTATATGTAAGTTGTATTCTGAAATGTATAAAAATTCTCAAGAGTTGGGACCATGTGTCCCCTGCATGCAAACCAATTTTAGCAAAATTAAAAATCCACTGAAAAACTATATCACATATATGAGTACTATCTGCCTCACATTTCCTCGACCAAAAAAACTCCCCTGACACCAAAGATGAATGTGTTCCTTTGCTTATAAGTGGGCGCAAGGAGGTATGTAGAGATATATATGTGTAAACATGAAATATTGCTATAATTTAATTTAGTAACGTTTATATTAATGCACGGTATTAGTTATATGCTTTGTTTAATTACAGTTTCACGTATTGAAGGAATGCGAAGTGACGACAACGTGCGTGTGTGTTGAACATTGTCAAAATATTGCGTTGTGACTGCGTTGTTTAATAAACATTCATACAGTATGAACTCAGCTCCTTTATTTAATAATATTCGTCAGGAACTCTCCGAGCACATCTCTACCGAAACAGTACTTCTAGAGTAGCTAAATCATCGTTTTGACCTTTAAAACAGCAATAATTGTATAAGATTGTAAATATGACAAGATACAATTTTGTATCATATGAAATGATACAAAATTGTGTCAGTGTAATATATATTAAAGTGTCATACGTATCAAATGTACATAGACATATTATAATTTAACATATTACATTGTATTATTACACCCGTAATTTTTTACCTACATGTATATGTCACTAATTAAAAATCAAATACGTATTATTAGCTAGGAGGACTATAACAAGTTTATTTTATCCCGAAAGAGCAACTATTTCCCGAGCCGAAGCCGAGTGAAATAGTTGCTACCAAGGGGAACAAAAAAAACTTGCTATCGTACGAATAGTCAGTAAATATATATTTTTTTATCCTGAAGAAAACTTTATGTGATGGCGATGAAGCTTTATTCATGGTAAAATTGAATAATTTTTTTATCATTATCATTGCAAGAACTCATTGAGTACTTGGTTGATCATAGCCACTTCGCAGCATGATGCAGAAAATTTGCCACAAGACAAGAGTTGCCAGTTGAAAATAAAAATTGATGTACACTGTTGCTCGTTCAGCAGACGGTATATCCGGCTGTGTCAAAAGTTCATACGTCTTAGCTTTTAACTCTCCTAAGAACTTTACTGTATCATTGGTGGGAAACCTGTCTTCCAGTCTAAGTACAATAGTTTCATGGGTTTCGTAGCTGATCTCGTTCAAATAGGCATGAGTATTTGAAAGCAAATCTTTCAAACCTACTGCTTCTGCGTTTAGCTCTGAATCTTGGTAGTGCAGCAATGCTGTGTATATCTCATTCCTCCCTGAAGGGAAGGCAGTGGTTATAAGAGGTGTATCAAGTTGCTTTAAAAATAGATGCCATGGATATCGAAAACACCAGCAAATCTTTCAAACCTACTGCTTCTGCGTTAAAGCTGAACACCGCTCGTAAATAGGCACTGTCCTCCATATTTCTCTTTAATCAGTGCTGTCCCAACAACCCTTATATAAGGGACAGACCTATAAACAGTTCAAAGTACTTCGCTATAGAGGTCTCACCTGTGTGCACGTACATTTTGCCTCGCCGTGTTACTCGGTCGCGATGAAATTGTCAAATTTACGCACCTTTTTCAAGCCAGGAGAATACTAACATCAAATAAATTGGTCAATGCATTATTTACAAACAGAAAATGCATATAAAATAATGAAAAATGCATTAAATCAAAAGACCACGAAAGGAATACTACATGTCGGCCAGGAGGTTCAGGTGTGCAATCGGGTGTAACAAAATCGAAGGGTTTATATACCAGGTATCTGTGCGACGGTGCCTATTTACGAGCGGTGTTCAGCTTTAAGCTCTGAATTTTGGTAGTGCAGCAATGATGTATATATCTTATACCTCCTGGAAGAGGAGGCAGTGGTTATAAGAGTTGTATCAAGATGCTTTAAAATGGCTGCCATAGGTATCGAGAACACCAGCCCCGCCGGTAATACAGAAAGTCTAGACGCCTTAGATAACAAATCGATTGCAAGAGAAAGCTTGTGATAAAGGTTCCCCGTGCCTGTTTAATTTTTAGTAAAATCACCCAGTTTTGTAACACATTTCAAAAAGCCTGCAGTGTTGTTTCCACCAAAGACAACGCCCATTTCTGTTTCCAAGTATTTCAGCTTTTCTAATTCCATCTTCTGAAGAAAAAATAGTTTATGAAGAATCTTCGTAATGAAAGAATCCTTTTGTTTTCGTTATAAAATAATTCATTTTTACTGTTATGCAGAAGGAAATGGGAATACTAATACATTATTGCTGTCAACGATTATATCTCATTTAACACATTCAGTGATACAGTTTGTGTTGTTCTTCATTATGTATAGATATAATATAAATGCATTCCATAATTTAAAAAAAGTGTCGATTATTGCAAGGCTCTTGAAATTGACAAGTCTATACATTGGAGATTTCTCTGTAATTTGAAGGGGCATGGTTACGATTTTGGTAAAAAAATTTCCGTTTTTAATGTTCACAGTGCTTTACTAAGGCATTTCTTATGGTCAAATGAAATTTGAATGTTAGTGGCCGAGTTATAAGTGAGATACAGAGTTCACAATTCTTTGTTAGGTTAACCAAGTTCAGGTTATGATTTTTTTTACATATATAATTTTCCAGGTATAAGTCTAAAATGAATGTAAGAAATGCTAAGAGCTGTTTAATTATATCTATAACCAATAACTAATCAAAGAAAAGAAAAATGTGCTTAAAAAAAGCTTTTTATCGTATATTTAACCAATAAAAACGACAATAACAAAACGCCAACCATCTCAAAATTCATAGATCAAAATACAAATTCAAAGCAAGGCAACACAGAAATCTAAAAAGATAGAGATGGGATCAGGTGCCAAAGAGAAGTAAGCATCCGTTTTAGACCGGTCACCCCCGCCGTGTGCTCATTGTAATGGTCATGAAAAACGAGAAAAAAAACTGTAGTCAGTCCAGTATATGAATAATTGTCTTACAAGTATGAAAATGTAAACAAAAGCATGACGAGCATAGTTTACATAACCAAAAAATGAGAGTTCTGTATTTTGCTATTAACTCTAAAACTGACACTGTTCCGTCCCCGGAATAATTTTCAAATTTGCCCGGTTTTTTGTGTTTATCTTTGATAATATAGAAACGTTGTACAAGCGTTTTGCGATAGCATTACCATGTGCTTTGAGCAAATGTTTAATGTCTCTTTGCAAGATTTTATGATAGCGGAGTCTGTCCCTGCGCAGTGTTAATCATGATATTTTCTTAAAGGGGCATGGTCACCATTTTGGTCAAATTATATGTTTCTGTTTTTATTATTTACAATGCTTTAGGGATGCATTTTTAATGGTAAAATGAAATTTGAGAGTCAGTCATTGACTTATAAGCAAGATACAGGGATCACAATTATTTGTCATGTAAACAAGGCTCGTGCCCTGTTTTTGTTTACATGGGTTCAATAAACCTGTAAAAAAAATTTTTCAATTTGATTTTTCTATCGTCTTATTCATTTTAAGCATAAAGAAACAGTTCTTAACGTTTAACACATACATTTTAGGTCTAAAACTGGAATTTTCACTTTAACATACGAAATGTAAACAATAGCTGTGTTTACATAGCAAAGAATTGTAAGCTCTGTAACTCGCTTATAACTCAACGAATGACACTTAAATTTTGGTTGCCTATTTAAAAGGCCTTACTGAAGCATTGTAATCATTAAAATCGAAAAAATAATTTTTGACCAAAATCGTGACCATGCCCCTTTAAGTAAAAGTTTGTAAAAATTGTTTATTTACTGGTCCAAATATAAAACACCACGCAACTATTTAATTAGTAAGAGAAAATTCGGAATGAACTTATCATGGTACATAATTGTACAATTCATACATTTTTCATATCTTTGAACATAATTACTAAGTACTTTAAATATATTGATACATTTCATATAAATGGATCTTTGATACATCTGTAAACTTTGTTACATCTGTATTTTCCAATACATGTTTCTGTGTTGCAAATGTTTATTGTGATATTGTGTTATGGTATTGAGTGCATACTGTTTACATACTGATAAGTTACTACATGAAAATTGATAAAGTTATATATTATACTTATTGGGTATATCCTGTTCAAACTGCTCATTTTTTAAAGAGAATTTCTGTCTAAATTTAGAAAGTATTGTCACCGATAACTGTCACAATCCTGTATGATTATTTTATAACCTTGTTATTTGAGATTGAATTGTAACTGTGTGCTTTGTTATTTTCAGTTTTCCTTACCATTTGGGTACCACCTTAATAAACTGAATATCAGTTCCTGCAACTCCCTGTTCATCTTTACATCGCTGCTTTTTGGTTATACTAGCAGCATAAGCATCTCAGGATTAAAGACTGCATAGTAGGAAAAGCTCACATTATAGATTCAATGGCTATTGACGATAAGGATCTTCACTCCGAGAGACTCCTGACGGAGAGGGGACAGAGTTTGTACGCATCAACTGTGAACAAGTACCAGTCCAGACTAGACGATTCGTGGAAACACATCGAACTGTTGATCAACACGATTGACAACACTGCTAAATAGTTTACATTATGTAAGTAGAAGACTACCTCGAGCAAGGTCACGCCAAGTTCACTTTACTCAAAGAAGATTTCGTTAATTTTCTCAGCAGAACAAAGACTACCGATAGTGATGAGAGTTTGAAAAATGTGACGATTGTTTGACGAGAAGACAGGATCAATAGAAGAAGCCTTCCATGAGATCAGTGAGTTAAAGGCAGACAAACTTGAAAAAGTGTCAGTTTTTTATCGAGTTACATCAAGACCCTGGTCTGGTGTAGAAACTGCTATGGCAGTTCAACATGCGAAGGCACGGACAGCAAGGATCAGATTTAAATATGCAGAAGATGAAAACCTTGTTTCGAAAAAGAAGGCTCAATAAGAGGAGCAGCTGAAACTATCATCTGCTAAGGAAAGGCACATATTGAAAGATTCCAAAAAGAATGTGAGGCAGAACTGAAGCTCTTAGATCATTAAAAAAAGCAGCCGCCGAAGAAAATGCCCCACTGAATGCACTTGAACTTGATGCAGAAGAACAAAGTTCTGTGATCTATAGACTACCCCGAGAAACTATAGATAGTCAAGAACGAACAGCAGATTACGTAGAGGCTCGCAGATTGAACTTCACGCCTGAACCAACAGTATCACAAAATCATCATGATCAGGACATTTTTGTACGTGAAACAGAGACAGCCAAAAATCATGTCGACAACCACATAGTTGCTTCGGCGCCACATCTTGCACAAAACCAACTGTCTGAATTTACACGCTTCTTATTGAAGAAAGACTTGTTGATGTCCAGACTGAAAAACTTCAGTGACCCTCCAGAATCTTACTCCTCGTGGAAAGCAACATTCAAGAGCGTCATGAAGGAACTCCAAGTCTCCTCAGAATAGATTCAATGATCAAATATCTTGGCCCTGAGTCTTCAAAGCATGCTAACAGCATCAAAATTTCCAATGTCAACAAACCAATTCGAGGTTAACAAAGTGTTTGGCAGCGCCTAGATGAGGGGTATGGTTCACCCGAAATTGTGGAATTCGCACTAAAACAAAAAATGTCCAACTTTAAAAGGTTAACGAACAAGGACAATAAAAGACTCTATGAATTATGTGACATTTTGTCAGAAGTAGAAGCTGTGAAAGAAGATGAAAAGTATGCAGCAATATTATAATACTTTAATTTCTCCGCAGGAATCCTACCTGTCCTAAATAAACTGCCTCACTCTATGCAAGAGAAGTGGACAAACCAGGCTGTAAACTATAAGAAGAAACAAAATGTGACATTCCCGGCTATTTCAAAGTTCGTAGAGTTAATGAGAGAGATAAGCAGACTAAGGAATGACCCAAGCTTCCAATACGATGGAATCCAGCCATCAACAGAGAAATCTCCCTTCGCAAGGACGAAGAACTTTCAAGTGTTGACTAAGACAACTATTTCTCTGCAGAAAGTTCAAGAAGAACCAGACAAAGAGTGTCCTCTTCATCATACAGAACACTTTTTGAATGACTGCAGAGCCTTTAGAGCCAAACCGATAGAAGAAAGAAGATTCGTCCAAGAATATGATATATGCTTCAAATGTTGTGAATCGACAAAACATGCGAGAAAGACTTGTAGAAAGGAAGTCAAGTGTGCTGAGTGTGAGAGCAAAACACATCCCTCAGCCTTACATATCTCATCCCAGCTTACAAGGACCCACAAAATGGCAGTTCATGGCGGGGACCAGAAGGGAGAGACCGGAATCACTGTAGACTCGAAGTGCACCCAGATTTGCAGAGATGTACACTGTACGAGCAAGTTATGTTCCAAGACAGTTTTAGTGAAAGTGTACTGTGGAGAGTATCCAGAAAATGCAGTGAAACTATATGCCATTATCGACGACCAAAGCAACCGTTTCCTAGTGAAGTCAGAACTACTTTACACTCTACACTTTAGAGGCGGACTTGTGAACTATGTTCTCACATCATGTGCAGGCTCAATGTCTACAAAAGGGAGGCGTGCTACAGGTCTAATTGTACAGTCACTAGATGGCAGCACTCATCTGAAACTTCCAACCCTCATAGAGTGCAATACCATACCAGATGTTCGTTATGCGATTCAAACCCCAGACGTTGCTAGATCCAATTGTACCCTCATCTCTTGGACGTTGCCAGATTTATACCTGATCTAGATGACAGTAGCGATACACTGCTTCTTATCGGGAGAAATCTTTTAGAGGCACATCATGTCTTGGACCAACGTCTTGGTCCTAGGAACACGCCATATGCACAAAGGCTCCATTTGGGTTCGGGAATTGTGGGAGAAGCATGCCATAACAAGACACACAAACCAGAAGTTGTTAATGTGATCAACAAGATAAACATACTTGGAAATGGACGTCCATTTTTATTCCTACCTTGCAACAAAGTTTTGAAGTCAAGGAAACCAGTGGCAGATCATACCGACAATTGTTCAGAGTGCTGTTGATTATGATGTATTCATTAGATCTATCCACGATGATAAGATTGGTTTTTCTGAGGAGAATAGACAATTCATCAGACTTATGGATCAAGAGTTTCGAAGGGACTGCGACGGGAGCTGGAAAGCCCCTCTTCCCTTCAAAAACACAGACAGAAACTACCAAACAACAAACCGCAGGCGGTAAAACGAGCGAACATTCTCGCAAACAGTCTTTGCAAGAATGATACCAAACGACAGCACTTCACCGCATGCATTGAGAACATATTCAGCAAAGAACATGCCGGTCCTGCAGAACCACTTGAAGAGAACCAAGAATGCTGATATTTGCCGCTCTATGGGGTCTACAACACCAAAAAGCTTGACCAAATACGAGGGGTGTTTGACTCCTCCGCTACATACAATGGCATATCCCTGACCGACGTCTCACTTCAAGGACCGGATCTGACAAACAATCTCTTGGGCATATTACTTCGCTTCTGCAAGGAAATGGTTGCCATTGTTGGAGACATACAGCACATGTTCCATTGCTTCAAAGTCACAGAAGAACACTTGAGATATCTAAGATTTCTCTGGCATGAAGACAGTGATGTTAACAAAGATCTCAAGGAATACTGTATACAGGTACATGTATTTGGCAATTGACCATCTCAAGCTGTCGCAACATATGGCCTGAGGAAAATAGCTGAGATATCCAAGAGCTCACACGGAGCAGAGGTGTCAGAATTTATTTGCCGAAATTACTACGTAGATGATGGCCTAACGTCCTGTCCCACTATTGAAGAGGCCACGAGCTTGCTACAGAAAACTCAAGACGCAATGAAACAAAATGGCAATCTCAGACTCCAAAATTTGCCTCAAATAGTCCTATTGTGATGGAAGCATTTGATTCTGAAGATCTTGCCAAAGATGTTTACCAACTTGATCCAGAGGACGATCCTCCAATACAGCGAAGTCTTGGCATCAACTGGAATCTCACAGACGACAACGTCCACTTTAGTATGTCAACAGATGATAAACCTTTGTCCAGAAGAGGTGTCCTATCAGCAGTGAACAGCCTTTATGATCCACATGGTTTCCTGGCACCTGTTACAATAGGGAGACATATTCTCAGACAAATCGTCTCGGACACTTCAAATTTGGATTACCCATTGACAGAGCCTTTAAAGTCACAGTGGAACTACTGGAAGTCATCATTACAAGCTTGGAGAACATCCACATACCACGTGTTATTACACCAAATCTCAACAAGTCCGTGAAGAAGGAACTACTGACTTTTTGTGATGCCTCAGTTAAGGCAATCGCAGCTGTATCATACATGAGGACAACCTATGAGGATGGATCAACAAGTAGGATTTGTATTAGGAAAGTCGAAACTGGCACCTACATCGGGTCACACAATTCAACGATTTGAATTATTTATTATGTGCAGCTGTTTTAGCGGTTGAAATAGCTCAAACAGCTCAAGACCATATTGACACTGAGTTTCATGTAGTGAAATATTTCTCGGACAGCCGTGTTGTTTTAGGTTATATCCACAACGACACAAGGCGTTTCTTTGTCTATGTCTCCAATATAGTGGAGAAAAAAAAAATCTTAGTCTACCTAAACAGTGGTCTTATATACCTGTAAGTCTTAACCCTGCAGATGTAGGCACCAGGATGTTATCACCTAAAGATCTACAAAAATGTGCATGGTTGAATGGACCTTCAAGTTTCCTTGCCAAGATCCCTCACACACACACACACAAATGGTGAGATATTTGCGCTTGTGGAGCGTCAAGATGACAAGGAATTCCTTAGAACCTGTTTGAAAACTGAGTGTACGCCTATACTTGGGACTCACAGATTTGAAAGATTCTAAGAATGGAAACCCCTTGTTGAGAGTGTTGCTGTTTTGAAACGTTTCATTTAGCACAGAAAAGAATACAAACACAAGATTCGGTTAAAATCTGTTGACTCATGACTCAGGCTGCTTAATCATGTTTTATCAAAGCCTTTCAACAAGAAATGTATGCTAAAGAAAGAAGAAGGTAAAGTTTCCTTCAATATTTGCCCTAAAATTCAAAAGTTGTTTAAATCTCATAAAAATACACATATGCCATCTTGAACATGTGTGTATATTAAGTACCAAATTATACACTTTTATCTTGTTTCTAAAAATAATTATGACTTCAATACTTTGGCATATATTTCTAAGATTTGGTTAAAATTGATGAAAAATGGCACATTTTCTCATAGTTTTTTGAAGAGGAAAATGTGTCCGCAGCCGTCGCCCACAACGAAATTAATATATTTTATGTGATATCACATGATAAAGTTATTATGTGAGTTTCATCGTGGGCGACGGCTGCGGACATATTTTTCCATCAAAAAACTACTAAGGAATTGGTGTCTTCTGCTCATTTTTATGAAAATTACAGGAAAATGCACTGTTTGTGACGTCACAATTAACCTTGTGAAAGTCTAATCAGGTAGCTATATATAGATTCTTAATTAAAGGGTATTCTTGTGTAAATAAACGTTACATTTCAATTTCTCGTGATACTTTAAAAAATCACCATAAAACAGGGCGAAATATGACGGAAACTGTACCTCATTCTTACGCTCATCACGAAAATTACCAATGAACAGCTCAATACTTTCACTAAACCCTTTCCTAGATGATGATGGCATTCTTCGTGTTGGTGGACGATTAAAGATTGCTCCAGGTGAAGTTGTCTGCGCACGACCTATGCTTATACCTTGGAATCATCATATTGCTACCCTGCTGATTATCAAGTTTCATCAGTCTGTTTGTTACCAAGGTCGTTACTTTACAGAGGGCAAGGTGAGATCCAGTGGATATTGGATAACGTGATGTGTGATTTGCCGGAGGATGCGACGACAATGTGAATCGCAGAAGTTGGTGACCTACCAGAAGATCGTTTGATTCCAGACCAGCCTCCTTTCACCTCTGTGGGTGTAAACATTTTCGGACTGTGTGACGTCATTACACGTAAAACAAGAGGATCCTCTGCAAACAGCAAAAGATGGGCAGCTTTATTCACCTGTCTGGTGACTCGGGCAGTGCATTTAGAATTACTTGAAGAGATGTCATTATCTTCATTTATAAATGCACTAAGACGGTACACCGTTAAGAGGAGAGGTGAAGTTGTTCAGGTCAGATAGGGGTACAAACTTTGTTGGTGCATAGATCCCTTATGCATAGATGCTATCTGTGTCGAAGATACCCCAGTGAAACAATACCTTTACAATATAGGGACACTATGGAAATTTAATTCGCCCCATGCTTCCCACATGGGTTGTGTGTAGGAAAGGCTCATCGGTGGGACACGTCGAATTCTCGACAGTATGCTACTAGATCATGACAAAGTTGGACTGACGCACAAGTTTTGATCACTTTCCTAGCAGAAACGAGCGCAATTATAAATTCTCGTTCTCTATCAGGTGTTTCATCAGATCCAGATTCACCATTTATTCTTACACCAAACATGTTACTTACGCAAAAACAAAAACCGGATTCAATGCATGAAATGATTTCCTGTGAGACAGATTCCAAAGACTTGTTGCGTGTCCAGTGGAAAAGAGCACAACATCTTGCGACCATATTCTGGGATTAGTGGAAAAGGAATATCTACACACTTTATAGAACCGCAGGAAATGACACCGGACAGAAAGGAATGTCCAGGTCAATGATGTCATCTTACTTAAAGATAAAGACGTGCATCGCAACGATTGGCCCTTGGGCGTTGTCACCAAAGTGTTCCCTGGAGAAGATGATCTAATGCGTAAAGTAGAGGTCAAGGTTAGCCGGAATAGAAGTGTTACTTCATAAAACCGACCGGTGACCGAGATTGTTGTTCTTCTCGAGCAGTGATGGACTTTAGTTGTTCTTGTTGCTGCACAATTCAGGCATTTGTGAAAAGTTAAAATCTGTATGACTTTTTACTATGCACAGTATGTGCAACTTTGTAATTGAAACTCAGTTTATGATAAATATGTATGAAAATACGTCCAAGTTTAAGTGAAAATAGTTTAAGTTAGTTGTGATATCATTAAGATATCAGACCGGAAGTGTTCCGTCTCCGGAATAATTTTCAAATTTGTCTGGTTTTTGTGTTTCTCTTTCATAATATCGAAACGTTGTACAAACGTTTATCGATAGAGTCACCAAGTGCTTCCGAGCACGCTTCATATGTTTTGTCTCTTAGCAAGATTTTATCATAGCGGAGTCTGTCCCTGCACAACGTAAGTATTAGTCATGATATTTTCTTAATTAGAAGTTTGTAAAAAAATTTTATTTACTGGTCCAAATATAAAACACCACGAAACTATTTAATTAGTAAGAGAAAATTCGGAATGAACTTTCGTGGTACATAATTGTGCAATTCATACATTTTTTCATATCTTTTAACATAACTAATAAGTACATGTACTTTAAACATATTGATACATTTCAAATAGATGGATCTTTGATATATCTGTAAACTTAAATATTTTTCCTACAAATGTTTTTGTGCGGCATTGTTTATTGTGAGATTGTGTAATGATATCGAGTTTATACTGTTTAAATACTGAAAAGTCACCACATTAAAGTTAAGTTATATATTATACTTATGGGGTATATCCTGCTCAAATTTCTCATTTTAAAGGGAATTTCTGTCTAAATTTAGAAAGTACGGTCACCAATAACTGTCCCAATCCTGTACGATTATTTTTAAATATTGTTATTTGAGATTGAATTGTAATAGTGTGTTTTGTTATTTTCAGTTTTCTTACCATTTGGGCACAACCTTAATAAAGTAATTATCAGTTCCTGTAACTCCCTGTTCATCTTTATTTCGCTACCTTTTGGTTATACTAGCAGTATTAGCATCTCAGAAGTAAAGACTGCATAATAAACATGGGGACCTATAATGTTCATTTGTTTTATTTGTGACCCATGTCACATGTTTTTTTTGAAAATATAGGGCCTCAAACAGAAATAGGTAATTTTCTGATATTTTTGCTAAAATTTGGCATGGAAATTGATTATTTGAAAAAATGACACATTTTTTTTTATAGTTTGACTACTATTTAATAATATTCTGATAAAGTATGATGTTGAATAAATGTAGTGACTACAAAAGTAATATCTAAGTCAAAGTTTAAAAAATCTTACTTTACTGGTGCTTCAAAAGCCAGTACATAATGAACACAACAACATACGTTAAGACACAAATTTAAAGTAATCAAATTATAATGCAAATTAAAAAAATAATAGTCATGCCATCTTGCCAAAGCTTTGCAATTAAATAAAAATACATTTAATGTCTCATGTGAAAGTAAAATAGATGGGGTCACATCTCAAACATTTGAGATATAGCATGAAATCAGCTAATTCTAGGCCAAAATTACAGTAATTCTTTCTTAACTTCTGTGAAATATAAGCTAAATATGCCAAATTATATCGATAGAAATATTAAATTATTGTTCAAATATGATTTACAGAACATCATGAAAATATACACCAACTATGTAGAAGTTTGGTCTGCGCTGAATATTATGAATCTAAAGTAATAGTACTCTAAACTAGTAAGCTATGAAAATTTTTCATTTTCTTCTTGAAAACCTTCCGCCACAAAATAAAGTCCCTCACTAAACCCTGTAAAAATGTAATTTTATTCAAACAATTTTATTCAATAAAGTTTATTTGGCATTGTAAAATATAAATATACTGCAAGAATTAATATGGGATGCAGAATGTTTAGACTAGAGGTGATCCAAAATGGCAGCTTAAAACCTGAGGAGCGAACCTCTTTAATATTGTAAAATATAAATATACGAGTAGAATTATTATATGATGGAGAATTTTCCGACCAAAGATGATCCAAAATGAGTAACCAAATACAGAGGAATAAACCTCTTTACAAATCTTTAATCAAAGTCAGGCCTCCAGTGCTGAATAATCATGGACTCGTTTTCCCTTGTACACACCTTATAACGTATCATAGTTTAATATTTAAAAAAATCTTCAGTTTAAATCAGGCTTCCAGTGCTGAATCATCGTGGGCATGTGTTAAAGTACATTTACATGTTTATTCTTTATAAAAGTCCAAAACCATTATCCGTTCTCGTCTGTTAGAAGGTTCAAAGGTGTTGGTTCAGCATAAAGAAAAATTAAAATTGTCATAATATTAGTTCTGGATTAGATCACAGCATAGTAATATATGTACCTTGTTTGTGTTCATAAACTCCGAAACATGCATTTTTTGTTGTCAAATGTGCTCTTTCAAGATGCTTTAATTAAAGATGTTGAGTTTGATTGACAATGATATATTTTATGAATGTCTTAGTGTATTAAAAAACTACATTGCGATGAACTGATTTCACTGTCGATAAATTTACCTTCTGTTTGACTCAACAACTTTTTACTTTTTCTCTTTTTTTCTTTTTCTCTGATTTTTGTTTATCTTTCACAGATTTCCAGTGCTCTTCCAAAGCGTTTAAATTCATTTGGCGAGGTTTCTCTATAAGTGTTTCAGGGATTTCCTGGATTTCCTCAGGATCTTCACGAGGTTTCTCTTTAAGTTTTTCAGGGATTTCCTCAGGATCTTCAATAAGAAGAAAAAAATCATTCGATCTGTTCCATACAAATGTCAACATTCATTTCTTCTTATAATAGAGTACATATTTCAGAGGACCAAAGAGAGTTTATTTTGGCTTTTAAAAAATTAAAATATTTGACAGATATAAAAAGTCTAGGGTTTAGTTTGCACACATGCAATAATGTGCTATAACATATTTTTTATTCTATTCTAAAATTATCTAAAGGGAATATAAATGTATTACGTGTCTACAAACTGAGATTATACCTTTCCTTCGGTGGGAATATACCGAGGGCCTCCTTCGTTTTAGTCAACGTTTCAGAATATATGACAAAGCAAGTATCTGTTCAGCAAATAACAGTAACAGTAACCATATTTTTGTAGTTAATCGATACAACATTTAGAGAAGTTAGTTAATTTGAATATTGGATATCTGACAGTATAATGACAAGTCGTCACCAGTTAGTATTCAATTCATTTTTCTTAAGATTCAATATTTTATGAACTTGTCAGCTAAGCAAGAATAAAGTTTTCTCAAAATACACATGTATAAATATGTTCATTCTTTAAAATTCGACCCTCTCCCTCCCCATTCAGGCCTTACATAACTCCTAAGATCATGATGTTTTGGCAAACTATCTTATAACCTATTTTAGCTTAATATTAATAAAACATCACTTGAAATCAGGCCTCCAATTCAAAACATTATTCGTTCTTGCCTGTTAGAATTTTCGCAAGTGTTGATTCAGCATGTCATTGTTTCTTAATTTGATTTGGAGCACAGAAATATCTTTATCTTATTTGTGACATTAACTTTTAAGCAAGGCTTTTTTTATAATAAAAAAGGCTCTCTAAAGAGACAAGGTGACACACACACACACACACACACACACATGATTTACCAAACACAAAATGTTTACACGTTTTCCACATATTTTATATATCATATCAATAGATAAATTTAAGGGAAAAAAGTTTTCCAAAGTATAAAACTAAAAAAAGCTATTTACAAATAATCGTTCGGCCTACACATAAATATTTAGTTTCCATTCCGCTTCTAAGCCACACAAGCGCAGGTGAATGTAAGTAAAGCATGACTTATATAATGAGCAAGCAGCCTCCTGATGATGTTTTTAAGAACTAATAAAATTTAAAAATTTACTAAGATGCACTCTTTATAAATGCATATGTATTACTAAAGACAAAAGCTTCAAATTTCAGTTCTTTTCTCGCCGCAGTCAATCCCACTAGTACTATAGCTATTTTGAAACATCAAACACGTGACACTTAAATCAAATGTCGAAATCAACTTGGGTTGTTTTCATTTGGAATTCCGTATTAGTTTTAACGACATTTTATTTGATAGGTGATGACGTATTATGCGTGAAATTTCACGAATTATCAAAATGTGTGTATTTTTCTATTTTTTGTTGTCATAATCAAACAGTAAATCTTTGTTTTCAGTTGCCGTGTCAATTTAAGGAATCATAAGGTATTTAGAAGCATTGAACTTCATAGAAGCACTATGAATGCCATTAACTTATTGAATTAACGTAAGAACTACCTTGAGTTTGACTCAATATTTTTTCTCCTTTTGTATGTGATTTTTCTACATCTTCGGTTAATTTTCCGAACTTGTCCAGAGTCTCTAAACTCATTTGATGAACTTTCTGTGGGAATGTTTCAGGGTTTTTCTCAGGATCTTCAAAAAAAGTAAAATAATAATAATTAATTGTTCAATGTCAAATAAAATTTCATTTTTACGAGAACTTTAAGTCCGGTGTAACGAAGACTGTTGGCTGGGTTAAGAATTAGCCTAAAGTTTATTTTTCATTGTTGAATATTTAATTAAGGATATTTTTATCCGTTAAGACCACAAGTCGTAAATATAATAACCAAGGTCATTTGTCAACAGTTTGGTCTGGGTTTTATTCTTGTTTCTGATGGCCTTAACATGTTGAAAATCTATCAAGTTAAAATTTACTCCAGATGCAGGGTTTTAAACTGTCTTCTAACTGCATGTTGCTCTTCGCGACTTTTTGTATATACTTTATATATTAATGTTTCTAAATATTCCCTTTTATCATCATTACTCTTTCAGATTTATGCTATTTTGTACAATAAAAGAAAAGAATCTGTTATCTTCTTTTTTTTAAAAAGTAAATACAACTTAAAAGATGACCATTTTATTATTTTCTAGTAATATTTTGGACGTATTAATGATTTTTCATTTTTCTTAAGATAGAGTATTTATTCAAATAGCCAAGTAGAGGTTATTTTAGTTTCTTTACAAGTGACTGTAGTAAGATAATATTTCATTCGTGTCAACAAAAGCAGAAAATACATAATGCTGCTGTACCTCATACTATCTGTCTTTTCAGCGATTTCAAGGTGATAAGCTGGGGTTACATATTTTACTGTACACACAATATGCGTCAGATTATGATCTGTGGTCTGGGGTTAAGCCAGAGTAAATGTTTTTATTAATACTTCATTCTGGTATAAAAAAAAAAACACAGAAGTTTTCAATTAGTTTATGTATCTTTTAAAATATTCTTTTCTTTTTCAATAATTTGAATGGTGAGTTGATTGATTTTCTCTGATTGTCAATGAGTCACTATTAATGTTTCATTATATATACTCAATCTTAAATTTCTTTTCTAGAATATTATTTCAAAAAAGTAAATCCTGATCTTTGCAAAATTTAATTTTATAGAAGACATATTTAACATAGTCTCCAATATATTTTTTGAAAACATAAACATTGAAAAAAAAAATCGAAACTATGTTTGTTTAATGTTAAATAATATGAAATAAAGCTTACATGCTAAAATAAACATTCTATAGCAACATTGAGAACTTTCATACAACATTTAAACCTTGATATTGATGACAGAAATGTCACTGGCGTCGCAATCTATGCATTATCTAAAAATTGGATTCAAAATATGTACTATTTGAATGCAAAATAATTTACAACGTATAACGTACTTAATGTTTATACCCACTACATTAAAACTATGCTCAGAAACATTCTTTCATCTTTTTAATAGACGCACATTCTTTTTGGAGTAACAGACTGCCATTTTTTTAAAAAAATTTCATATCACGTGTCTTATGTGATCGATGTGTTAAAAAGGGTCAAAATCATGCAATCGACAGATTTAAGCACGAAAAATAACATTTTTTATGGATTTCATCGTTTACAGCAGAACGCCTATATAAAGAGTGATCCTTTAAGGGAATACAATATAAGATTATTTATAATTTAAAAAGTGAGGGTATCCGGTTCCCTCGATATTAATATACTAGTTGTTCCCTTCACTGGAATCAACCCATAATGATATATTACAAATCAATGTATGTGTTTAACAAATAGCGATAAACATTTAAGTGGTGGACAAATCGATATAACATTTGGAAAAGTCAGATATAGGATACCTGACAGCATAATGACAAGTCAGCATCAGTTACATGTAGTATTTGATTCAACCGACTTAATAACAACTGTTTTGTGAACTTGCCAGGTAAACTACAGACCCTAAAACGTGCTACTACACCTCAAAAACGAACCGTGCAAAAAGCAGGCAAAGATAATTCATGCAAGACCCCCCCCCCCCCAAACAAAAAAAAATTAAACCGACCGTAGCGCGCAATAAGCGTGCAACTTCCATATACGGAATAAATTACCACTGTCGCTCGATGAAAAAGGACAGCCATTATCGCTGACCATGTAAGTTCAATATTTTGCTAGATTTTTTATTCGGGAAACATAATATATATATATATATATATATATATATATATATATATATATATATATCGCGGTGTTTATCAAAACCATTTTTAAAATTCGTTTAATTTCATTTCCTTTCTTAGACCTTCATCAATTCTTTGATTACATGCATCGACGAAACTTTCATGGCCGATTTCTAAAAACTACCTTGACTATTTTTATGAAATGGTTTATATATTGTATATAGTGGACTTTACATAACATTAATTAATTCTCAGAGAGAGAGAGAGAGAGAGAGAGAGAGAGAGAGAGAGAGAGAGATAGAGATAAAACTTGTGTGTTCATCATAGTACTTATATCAATGTTCTATCACTGAACTTAATTATTTTGCTTTAGGTTTCTTTAGTCGGTCATTTGAGTGGAGTTGTATTTAAGTGCTACGCCTGTCAATCATTTTAAATATAACAGTACAGATCACGCCATGTGCCACGTGCTACATGGCTCCGCCTACGTAGCTAAAAGAAAATTATGTAAAGACAAATGCTTCAATTTTCTGTTTTCAAAAATCCATATTTAAGAGAGTGATTTGAAATTAATCAACTCTCATTTCCCTTCGACTTCTTAGTTTAAACTCATGTATTGGCGACCTGTGTCCCTTTTCCTTGCTGTCATATTTTCTGTTAGCTAAATTATTGATATATTTTTCACTTTTAGCATTGTTGATTACCAGATTTTTCCATGCCCTGTTTACAACAATTGTGTGAGTAATTAGGTTTATGAAATGAATAATGCTAAGGAAAAAAATATTCAAAATTTTAATAAAAACTGTCAATTTACACATACTTTCCATTGGACACATAGAAGACTGTCATTATATGTTCTCTGTACAAGAAAATAATTCAATCAAATATCAGTAATTGGTCCATGAACATGTACATATATCGCTGAGGTGGTTTTTTTTAAAATCAAATGTATACAGTGAAGAGCGGACACGTGTCCATCAAATGATAAATATCTCAATTAAAAACTATTCACTTATTGTGTATATCTAATTGTGTATATCTTAAGTAACTAAATAGTTTATCGCTTAACCATGTATACATAGTTCTTATCATAATTTTTAAAACGTTATTACACAAAATATAGTGATCATATGTAAAAGGATCACTTTAGAAAGACGACAATATTATACGTTCTCGTTGAACAATTCAAGACCTACGTATATTTAAAAAAAAAACAAATTTTTACGGACTAATTTTTTTTATTTCCATTAACTTATGAAGATAATTATAGTAATGTAATGAATGAGCATAAATAAACTATATATTTTTTTAGATAAATCACAATTCAGCTATAGGAAAATTGTTGTTGAATAAAAATTTCAAATTTGAATGACGCGGCTTAGTTTTTAACTAATTAGGGTATAAATTTCACACTTTTGGTCCCAAAGTTCAACGTTGAAAAAATGACATCGGGTCAGTTTTAACCCGGTCTTGTAGTATAGATTTCTCCTCTCATCAAGTTTCCCTTCGGAAAAACTGATCCAGTTCGACCCCCTCCCCATCCTGGAAAGAAGAGCCTGGTGTAGAATTCCCTCCTAGGAAAAACTACACCGGGCCCAGTTTTCCCCTTAGGAAAAACTAAATCCTCGGAGCTACACAAGTCGTTACCCTAAGAATGTGCGCAACTTTATTCACTCAATTAAGAAATATGTTTGCGACATCTTACAGCCGCTTTAAATAAAACTACACGATATATCCAACATTTTCATTGGCCTGCCTTATTTTTTTTCAGTTCATGTGACAAAATGAGTTAAATGAATTTAAGTCCTTGAATTCTCTTTAAATGTAGCTCAATCACTATACGTGTCGAAGAAGAGAATGGTGTTCTTTTTTAAAATGTTTATAATAATTTTTCATTGTGAAGCATTTTCTTGTGTTAAGCTGTAAAACTAAGTCATCTGTACTACGAAATACGATATATTTTCTGGTGATTTCTATCCATCGAAGCAAACAATGCATCGTATCACTTATCGCATATCCGGTCTTTTTATCCCTAAATCTAGAGGCAAAAAACACCAGGTAGTTAACTGAAATGGGCAGTAAAGTCTGTAATTTAAAAAGTCTATTTTATCCATGTTTTAAAATATTGTGTTATTTGGAACTTTTTCGAATTCTGAACCATGTTTTTTTCTCTCAAATGAAAGCTTAGAAAGTAGTAAAATTATAACGCGGCCATGTTACGAATATATCATGTTATAAACTTTAATATCTTTCTAATTATTCATAGAAATTTAATCAAATTTCTAATCCAAATCAGGTTGATTTATCAGTTAAAATAATTCAGCGCAGTGCATTGTATGACAGCACTTTTGGATCAATCCTTGCTTATAATATGTCAAATTTATTTCTGATGCTATCTCAAAACAGGAGAAGGAAAATCCAGGACACTTTATCCGGATGTGTAGAAACTCTGATTTTGTTATCAGTGGGAAATGATGTTAGTGCGCTTGTTCCCTTTAAGGGAGACCATATATATCGGACCCGTTTTTCCGGTTTGAAAGTCTATGCGGGGAAAAGTCGGCTACAACACCTTTTATAAATTCTTATTTGCACCGGAATGTTCTACATGAAGTTATCTCTCTACAATACAACGTATTTAACTATTGTAATAGACATTTTTGTTTTAAAGGTAAGAAAAACAAATATGATGCAACTTCCGATGTCGATAAAGTCTTTTTGTAACATAATAACATAAACATAATATCAATCAAGACTTACTTATTACAGGTATTAATCTATAAATAAAATATACAGATACCTTTAATTTAAATGAATATATAAGGATCTTGTCGCATAATTGGTAGAACCGCTTTGTGCTCTATACACAATTTTCTCACCCTTTGTTTTTAATTCTTCAATCTCTTCCAGTGACTTCCTGTACTGCCTTATTTTTTCAAAACTTGTTTCGTAAAAAATGTGTTCTTTTCTACAATATTCCTCAAGTTCATCTAGAAGGAGTAAACAAGAAATCATTTCAATATTAATGTATCTGCAAATTCATCAGCTTTAAATGCTAACAACAAACAGGAAATTATTTTCATTTATTAAGTGAAAGAGGGTAAATGAGAGAGAGAGAGAGAGAGAGAGAGAGAGAGAGAGAGAGAGAGAGAGACTTGTAAACTCTCTGCTACTTTTTTGATACGTTTATACCAAAAGCTTTCATTTGATAACATTTGTATTAATAATGGGATTTTATAAAGTATGTTAAAAACAAACTTTCTTTTAAAACATACTATAAATGAATTATGCTAACCGTTAAATGGGTGTAACCTCATGTCATGACGTAGGCTTCCTGTAACAAAAATGTATGATATTAGATGTAACATATCTATGCAATGGTATTTTACATGAAAAAATGACAATAACTAACCGTCAACCATCTCAAAACTCTGCCAATTGTCGACATCCAATACAAATACCAGCCATGGAAGAACGAGTGAAATCAATATAAGGTCAAATGAAAATAACCAAGTAGTTTTTTATTTAAGCGCTATCATTTTTGATTAGATATTGAATAAATGAATGCAAAAAAATGTATATTAAGGTCAGACGACACGTTCCTCGAGCATCTTTTTTGCATCTCCTCGTAATAAAGAGATCCAATAGAATTATTATTATTTATAATCATTCTTATAATGATTAAAATTTTAATTGTTTATATGTATATGACTAGATGGCCGAGTGGTTAGGCCGCTCAATGCTAGGAGAGTGGGTTCCATAGGTCGTGAGCTCAAGCCCCGGTTCCGGTCGAAAACATTTTTGTACCAGCAGTTCAAGTGTATTTTCAAGATTATATAGGAAATTCCATATTCAAGTATCTTGCAGAAATGCCTGGCAAGGTATCCTAATTTTTTGCAAGAAAGCTTGTCAAAGTAGTTGTAAATTAATAACAAATTCATGGAAAAATTTATATAAAATTGAGGAACGTGTCGTCTGACCTTAACAAAGATTTATGATAATTCTTTAGAAATCATGTAATTGTTCTAATACCATTGAATAGGACTATTACATGTATTATACATGTACTTCATATTAAGAATGTTGGTACCTGAAATACTAGTAATATAAATCATTCAAAAACACCTTTGATATAAAGATGGGGACCTAAGATGCTCTTTTGTTTTACTTGTGACTTATGGCACATGCCATTTTTAAGAAATATGGGGTCCCAAATAGGAATGATAATTTTCCTGAAATTATTGGTAAAATGTGGCATGGAAATTGATTATTTGAAGAAATCAAACAAATATCTATAGTTTGAATTATTATTTAGGTATGATTTCAATATAGTAGGAGGTTGAACACATGTGGTGACTATTAAAGTAATATCCAAGTCAAAGAAAAAAAACTTGCTTTACAATTGGCTTCAAATGACAGTATATAATGAATACAACAGCAAATTAAAAGATTGTTACAAATTTTTGGAGTAATCAAGTTATAACGCAAAAAATTACAGTAATGCCAACTTTCCAAAACTTTAAATACAAATAGAAATACATTTAATGTCTCATATGAAAGTAAAAAAAAAATAGTGGTCACATCTAAAAAAATTGAGATATGACATGAAATGAGCTAATTTTAGGCAAATTTGTAGTTGATTTTTTCTTGACCTCTACGAAATATAAGTTAAATATTTGAAAGATATCGATAGAAATATCAAAATATTATTCGAAAATGTTTTTTCAGAACAACATGAATATATCGTAATACACAAACTTTCTGGAAGTTTAGTTTGTGCTTAAATTTAGGAGGCTTCTCTAAAAATTATCGAGCTGTGAAAACTGTTCATTTTCTTTTTGAAAACCTTCCACCATAAAATATAGTCCCTAACTAAATTCTGTAAATAAATAACTTTCTTTTATCAATTTTATTCAATATGGTTTATTTGGCATTGTAAAATATAAATATACAAATAGAATCAAAATATGATGCAATTGTTTAGATAAGAGGTGACTTAATTTTGTTACCCAAAAAGAGAGTATCGAACCTCTTTAACAAATATGCATACTCGTAAAACGTATCATATCTAGCGTGTATAAAACTTTCCTGAAACTGAATGTTATACAATTTAATATTGATTTGAAATAACATATTTTTGGAATTGACTATTTTAAACATATTTGCAATGCACTAAGCGATCTACTAGATTTGGCAAAAACCACGCTCTGCTAAAAGTGTATTAAAATACACAACATAGTGTAATAAAGTTACAGTATTCTATAAGCGATCGGTTTGCGCAATTGCCTCTATCGCAATTTTGTCGAAAAGGCAAAAATACATTTGTATAAGAATTCATAACAAGCAAAAAGTAATTATCATTGCTTGACTATGGATCAGCATATTATCTATTCAATTTTGCATTCCTCGTTCGTCGTTACCGTATACAGGGCAATATTGCCCCCGTTTTATTTTCGTTCCATTCGCCCTTGTCAACGGGCTAAGACTAAATTCACTTTTTTTCCAATTGTCTAATTAGATTTTTTTTTAATAATATAAACAATCATGTATATTTTTTCATTAAATATATATGATTTGGTCAAACAAACAGTGATAACTTTGTATTTTGGATAAAATTTGAAAAAAAATCCCTTTCGAGTGGTTTTACATATTGTTTTTTAATATATTCATTACAATAGGGTTTGTTGCTTCACGAGGGAAATAATTGTCTACAGACCAAATTACATTGAAAAAAAGCATTTTGCTTTGTAACGTCTCAAAACAAATTAACAAATATGAATGAAAATGAAAATTTACTTTAATATCTCACGTAGACATGTGATTATTAAGTTTTTATGCACATATCGGCTGCTCAATAATATTTTCTTAACTCTTAGGAACTGATTTCAATAGAGAAATTTTTAGACCTCCCGTAAGGCAGACTTTCGTTTATAATAATTATACCCGCACTTTCTAAAGAAAGTTCGGGTATATTGTTGTTACCCTGTTCTGTCTGTCCTTCCTTCCGTCCGTCCGTCCGTCCGTTCGTCTCTCACGTCTTACTTTCTCAAACTGCTCTTACATCTTATAAACTAGCAAACTGAACTTTTGGAGTTTGATTTGGGGTATCATGTTGTTTTGTAAAAAGGTTTCAAAAATTCTCTGGTAGTTCTGAGGGTCAAATAATTGGTCAAAAATGACGTTTTTTCACAAAAAACCCTCTTCCTCATACTCCTCCTACATTTTCAACAATAGACAAATCAACTTTTGGAATATGTTTTTGGGTATACTATAAATGCGCAATAAGGTTTCGGAAATTTCAATTTTGTCTTGGGGGTCATTTTGTGGCTGAAAAATGACTTCTTTTTTTATTTTTTACAAAAAATCTGGTTTCAAAAACGTCAACATTTTTTGCAGTAGCCAAATGATCTTCTAGAATATGATTGGGGGGTGTCATTTTAAGGTGTAATCGGGTTTCAGAATTTTTTTTTAACACATGATCGGTGGGCAAGAAAAAATGACGTTTTTTTGCAAAAAAGTATGGTTCCAAAACTCCTCTTACAACTTTTGGATTAGCTATATCATCTCTTGGGATATGATTGGGGCTGTCGTATAGATGTGCAATAAGGTTTTAAACATTTAAATTTCATCCAGGGAGTCAAATAGTAGCAGAAAATTGACGTTTATCACTCCTAAACAAAACCTACATCCCAGAACTCCTCTTATGATTTAATGAATAGACACATCATATCTTGGGATATGATAGGGGCTGTCCTATAGATGTGCAGTAAGGTTTTGAAAATTTAAATTCCATCCAGGGAGTCAAATAATAGCAGGAATTTGACGTGAATCTCTCCTAAAATTAACCTATATCCCAGAACTCCTCTAATGATTTAATGAATAGACATATATATTGGGATATGATAGGGTTGTCCTCTAGATGTGCAGTAAGGTTTTGAAAATTTAAATTTCATCCGAGAATCAAGTAGTAGCAGAAAATTGACGTTTATCACTCCTAAACAAAACCTAGATCCCAGAACTCCTCTTATGATTTAATGAATATACACATCATATATTGGGATATGATAGGGGATGTCCTATAGATATGCAATAAGGTTTTCAAAAATTAAATTTAATCCTAGTAGTCAAATAGTTGCAGAAAGTTAATGTTTATAACACCTAAGAAAAAACCTAGATCCCAGAACTCCTCTTATGATTTTATGAATATACACATCATATATTGGGATATGATAGGGGCCGTCCAATAGATGTGCAATAAGATTTTGAAAAATTTAATTTAATCCTGGTAGACAAATAGTAGCATGAAATTAACATTTATCCCATGCGC
>WFKH01011925.1:12444674-12458813 GCA_016163765.1 Magallana hongkongensis | reverse complement strand
ATATGTCTTATTTCGGCATTGTTTACACAGTATCGATGATTTGTCTCCGGACACTAATCTATTAGATGTTTTGGGGTTGTGTTACTTATGAAGTGATAAGAACATTTACAGATGCCATTAACAATATGGAATTCCAAAAGTAAATATACATTTTTCAATACAAATTTATGGCATGCATCATTTTCCGACTGAGGACTTTTCCAAACCCAAATGCTTGCTAGGTTTGATTTTATATCAACTTTTACGTTCACGTTTTAAAACGATGATTTTGCTTAGTATGTGCATGATAATATGCGTTGCAGTAGTTTTTATGGTCAAAAAAGCCATATTGCCTTGAAAAAATGATATAAAAATTGTTTATAACACAGTCTTTAAATAATAGGCTTCTAACATATTTTTGCAAATCTAGAACAAATTTGTATTAATTTTTCACTTATATTTCTGAATTCGAAACCAAAGAAATCCTTTATGATACATTCGCTTTGGGGGTTTTTGTGTTCCAACAAAGAACTTATTTTTGATTACTTTAAATGTTTTCATCTTTGAAAGGATACCGATGCTGCCTGTGTTAATAGGTGAAAGTCTATACCATTTCAAGATATTTGGTTTGTATGGAAACTTATTTGATATTGATTTAGTCAACAAATTGGACCAAGCAGTTTAAAATGAATACCTAAGGATCTTGTCACATAAGTGGTAGATCCACCTTGTGTTACGTTATAAGAATTAGTTTTACCCTTTGTGTCTAATTTTTCTATCTCTTCCAATGACTTCTGGTACTGCCTTATTTTCTCGCGAATGTTTTGGAAATAAAAACCTTCTTCTAGTCCTAATTCCTCCATTTTTTCTAAAAGAAAGTAGCATTTAATAATTTTATTCATAATGTATCTTAAAATTCATAAGCTCTATGTGCATTACAACATAGAAAAAATATTTTATATTTCAGATAGATAGAAAGAAACGAATGAAATACAACGAGAGAGACTAATCCACTCATTTTTATTACTTAATGGTATTTTGATACCTATAGATTTTATTTGAAAACAGATACATTTGTAAGTATGTTAGAAAACTATTTTTTTTAGAAAAACACTTTTAGATGAACTACTGTATACAGGAACATATTCGCCCCCGTTTTATTTTCGCCCCTTTCGCCCTCGTTGTCAACATGCGAATTTAAAACTGGGCGAATTATGATCTCTCAAACTATCTCTCTGAAAACAAATCTATGTCTGGGCGGATTCAAGACGGGGTGAAACTGTTTGCAAGAGTAGAAGGGCGAAAATTACACAGGACGAAAATTACCCTGTATACAGTCTACTAACCAAACATTTCTTTTAACATCCGATGATAGCGGGGCTTCTCTGTAAGATATAATGCATTTTAATTTATTTAACAACAGATTTATTTATAATGGGATTTTATTAAGTGTGCAAAGAACTATTTTTTTTTTAAACTACAGTAAAAACAACTAACCAGAATGGGAACGCATCTGCAACTCATGTCGTGACTGCCCTGTAACATATTTCTTACTTTTAAACTAGATTCCGTGATATTAGATATAGCATATTTATACAAAGGCAATTTGACATATATACATGTACTATGCCCTTGATTCTGTTACTTGTTGGTACACAAAACAAAAGCCTGCTAGTTAAGTAAGGCTGAAATTGAGATAAAATAAAACGAAAATTTTTATTTTTTAAATTGAAGTGTTATTTATTTACCCAAAAATATTGACAAGAGCAAAAAAAAAATTTTTGGACAAAATTTCATAATAAAATTAATTACCATTTTTTTTATACATTCAGACGTTTTTAGAACCCCTCCCCATAGTTTAATAAATAAAGCAAAATTTAATGCATAAAATTATTGGAAAGAATATAATCATACTTTCGATTAATGACTATTATTATCACAGTGTAGGGACGGAAGTGTACAGTTTTGGTAGCTCTGTTCGTCGAAGCGAGTAAACAAATTGAACACGTAGCTCTGCGTACAGTCGAAGACAGTGTCTGTGTAATTCAAATCAAATGAATTTATCAATGGATTTAAAAAGCTTCTGGAACAATTCAATACGTTACGGTTATAAACTGGCAATAGTATAAGTAACCATTTTGATAATCAATATCCAGGGTCACATCAAGATTGAAATCATTATTATGTACAAAATACAATCATTACCAATGAATTGAGGATATGTAAAAGTCGATATATATCTCAAGAAATAAATCTGACCTTGCTTCTGATGCTATTGCAAATAACAGTAGAAAATATCACCAGAATATAAGAAAGAATTTTCAAATATTTAATCGTTTGATGTAGGTAATGTTGTAAAGGTAAGCAAAATGACCTTCGAATATGACCCACAAACATCAGAGTTTCTGTGAAATAAATATTATTTCATTAACATCTACATTTCTTTTAATTTTTTGCACACAATAAAATGTCTACTCTGCAACGTCCACAAAAACAAGTGTTAATTGCAGAAAAACTGCTGAAATGTACAGAATTCTGCTCTAGACAAAACATTCTAGTCATATATACTAGCGGAAAAAAGAAATTGCATTATAAAATTTAGTATAATTTTTCTATATCTATTGTTTGTATTTATAAAATTTAAACAATCGATAATGGTATTGTTTTTGACAATATCGGATGGTAACCGTCCGGGTGCACGGACATTTTCATGGTTAGTGACACCTGTTGTTTATTGAAGAATTTGTACGCACGAGTTTTACAGACCAATACTGTTTGGAATAAGAACTGTAAAGGATTTGTTTAAACTTTTTTGTTAAGGAAATCACTTTAGTTTCAACAAAATTTACCCTTATGTCATGCCACGACTCAACGAAAACCAACGTAATCGTGCTGTTGGGATGTTGCAAGCTGGAATGGCACAAAATACTGTAGCAAAACACTTTGGAGTTCATAGGAACATCATCCAGTCATTATGGAGACGTTTTCAACAATCTGGCAACACCCAGGATCGACCGCACTCTGGGCGACCTCGTGTGACGTCACGTCAACAGGACAACCACATTAGACTTGTGCATCTGAGAAATCGTTTCCAGACAGCAGGTTTGACTGCCCGTAGCATTCCAGGGCTTCGACCAATTAGTCCAAGAACTGTGCGTAATCGTCTGCGCGAGCAAAACATCAGACCAAGACGTCCAGCGGTGCACCCAGTACTGCTTCAACGTCATCGTATCGCCAGACTAGCGTGGTGCACACGACATCTGCGATTCAGAATACAGAATACAGCGTCGCTGTCAAGCATGCGTGAACGCAAATGGTGGTCACACGCGTTATTAATTTTGTTAATTCATTTTCAAATAACAGTGACTTTCGAGTGTGCTGAAATTGACGTTATTCGACGTTGACGTTGATGTGTTATGAGATGTTGTTACGAATACATGTGTTAACAGTATAACAAAAAATAAAAATTGTTCATTGTAATTTTTAAAATGTTTTTTCATATATTAAATAATTCTTTTTTACGCTAGTTTAGTACACGCATCTGATGTTATGTATTTTTCTCATAATAAAAATTAAAAATTAAAAATCGTCTATACCTAATAATATACAAGGTTCAAATCGCCGCCATTTTTATTTATTTAAATCTGTCGCATCAGCTGGAAGTTTCACTTGAAACTCAACGATAAAACAAATTTGCGATCCTCTCCGTCGGTCCATTAATATCTAAGTTGACAAACGATTCAACAAATATGGCGCTTTTCACATGTAATTAATAAAAACAATCCTTCAATCTGCATCATGCGCCTGTGGCATATAGAAATCGAAATACAAACTTCATTCATCATTACATGTACAATCTTAATCGTAGAGTACTCGTAGTACTTAATCGTATCAAATCTCACAAAGGATTTTGAAGTCTATTGTGGCATTCGGGACTGTTGAATTTGTCAATATGGTCATTCGGGCTATATACATGTAGCTATGACCGTTGGGGTCCAATCGTAACTCAAATCGTGGTCATCTTTCATCTTGATCGTGAAAAGAATTGCTATCATTACCATGCCCCGTCGCAACAGAGGACATTGGTTCGTAATGAGCGTATTACAACAACACGAACTTATATGCACTTACACAAATCAGGGACTCGTGTTGTGATGTCCGCATCTGATCAAGGTAACATCGGAAATTATATGTGAGCAATTTTATGGAAACGTATTTTTGTCTTATCTAAACGGGCAATAATAATCGTGACTGATTGCATCACCTAAAATATATCTAATTGGACCTTACTGTTTCAAAGCTCAATAAATCGCATAACCACGTATAGACTCGCATCACCTCGTACCTTGGTCTAAATTATACAGAAGTTTCGATTTGTCAATCGAAGTTTAGTTATCGCCGGTGGGGACCTAATATAGATCATTGTGTGGTACGGAGCTACGCGTACAGTTGTTTAACTGCAAATCAGAGCTACCGGTACAGACAAATAAGAGCTACGCGTATAGTAAATACAATATCGAGGTATAGTAAGAAAACCTTAAGTTTCGAAAAATTTTATTGCCTTCTTCATACATGTTACTTTTTGTCCCAAAATTAACATATAAAGAAAATATTTTTTAACTAGAAACATTATTTTTTGTTAAAAAAAAAAAAATAATGAAAAATACTTCTCTAGAAATTGTAATTCAATTTATTTTTGAATTTTTGAACCGTTCTAATCTAATAAGATTTTTCCGAAAGAGAAATTTTATGATTTAAGAATGAAAATGGCAAGTATAAACTTTTTGTAGTTTAATTTTACCACGATATAAAAATCGAGACACTGTCCTTCCAGATATTAGCTATTTACGTATTTTCAATTTACGAAGAAAATATTGTACGCAGCTCTAATTGTTCTCTCGCTTCGACAAAAAGCGCTACCAAAAACTGTACAATTCCGTTCTTACATTGTGATAATACTGCGTGTACTATTAAAAACGTATAAGATTGCACTTAGTAATACGGATACTGTAAACGTAAAATGTTTGGCCTCTACGATATTTGGCGTATATATTTTTTAATGAGTTAGCATTGAATAGAATTAGCGTACTTCAAAACAGCTATCCTATATATATCCAATACATTTAGCAATGTTCTTTATTTAGCAAAGGTTACATTCTGAAAACACACTAAATAAAATTAACAGTTATATGTAATACATTCATAGCATTCTGTAATCAATCGATTTGAGCCATTTCTTGTGTCATCAATACAAAAATTTAAGCGAAAAGACAAGAAAACCTCTGTGTTTAAAAACATCTTACAAATGTAATAATTTCTGCATTGCCCTTTTGTCGTATTGGTTTTATAGAATACATTTCATAAAATAGTAATTTAAAATGACACAAGCGTAAAAAAAGGGCTATAGACTATTTGTCTTTCTTAACAAAAATCTATGAAATTACAATGATTGAGTATTTGCAGTATATGAACAATCCACCCACAGTCTTATAGGCAAAGTTCTGAACAACAGCCAATCGTTGTTTTTAAAAATAATTAAAATGCCAAAAAAAAAAACAAAAACAAAAAAAACTTTAACATATGTCACTATAAAAAGCATACATGCATATTTTTTTTTCAAATAACATTTTCATATTTGATTTTTTTTTTCAATCACATGCTCTCTCTCTATCTCTCTATCTATGATAATTTATCATTATCATATCTTCTCTGTTATAGAAAACTAACCTAAGTTTAACTTACCTAAAAGTTTCTCTAAAATTAAGTAGTGGTGTTCACTTTCACTTTCCTGATTTTGTAAATCCATCCACATATTGTCTAAAAATGTTCTAGAAGTCGATAACAACCGACTTATTAGAAGGCTTCTCTCTAAAACTGAAATAATAGAGAACGTAGAAATGACATGTAATAGACATTTTAAAAACACTTAAGGAAGTTGTTTATTTAGGGATGTGTTGTCAAATTTGGATTGCTATAAACTTAAATGCTATGAGGATAATGTGTTCTTAACACAAAAAAAATATTTAATGAATTATTATTGACAAAACATCGATATTTTTTACCAAATCATGGAATAAGACACAATCGAAAATTGACTTAAAGCAAAAAGATGAAATTCGAACTAAATTTTCAAGGTTTTGTTTTCCGTTATATAATATTTTTAGTAGTATTATAATAAGATGTGTTAAAATTTCATTTTAAGTCTATATAATTTTACATATTTCTGTTGGTTTATCTCATTTATTCATTAAAATAATCGTATGGCACGCAATGCAAAATTGTTGAAAAATGCGTGAAAACGATGAAAGACACCGTATCCCAAAATGTTGATCCTTGACCTCATATAAATTTTATGCCAGCAGAATAAAGTCAATTACAGTGGTTAGTACTATTAATGTAATCCTGTTATCATCATTCAATTCTTTCATAAAAGTGAATCAAAAGTTGGTAGGGATTTGAAAACAGAGGAAATTCGAACTTGAACCAATTTTTTTTAAATGTTACTAAAACCTAATGCTTTGTATCTATAGAGTGTCATTGCCATTCATAAACAATATTCAAGTTTATTTATTTGTAGCATTTTTTATCCAACATATATTTGTAGCAATTCAATCGCAAAAGTTAAGTTTCTTACAATTGCGTTATCTCCTATCATTTAAAGAGGTTCGCTCCTTAGGTTTTGGGTAGCCATTTTGGGTCCCCTCTAGTCTGAAAATTCTGCATCACATATTAATTCTAGTAGTATATTTATATTTTACAATGCCAAATAAACTATATTGAATAAAATTGTTTTTAAAAAATTACATTTTTACAGAGTTTATGGACTATATTTTGTGGCGGAAGGTTTTCAAGAAGGAAATGAACATTTTTCATAACTCACTAGTTTTAGAGTATTGTTACTTTAGCTTCCTAATTTTCAGCGCAGACCAAACTTCTAGATATTTTGTGTATTACGATATATTCATGATATTCTGAAAAATATTTTTAAACAATATTTTGATATTTCTATCGATATATTTTGGCATATTTAGCTTATATTTCATAGAAGTTAAGAAAAAATTAACTTCAATTTTGGTCTAAAATTAGCTTATTTCATGCTATATCTCAAATTTTTGAAATGTTACCCCTTCTTATTTTACTTTTAAATGAGACATTAAATGTATGTCTATTTGTATGCAAAGTTTTGGAAAGATGACATTACTATAATTTTTTTTTATTTGCGTTATAATTTGATTACTCCAAAATTTTGTAACATCTGTTGTTCTGTTCATTGTGTACTGGCCTTTGAAGCCACCAGTAAAGCAAGAATTTTTGAACTTTGACTTAGATTTTACTTTTATTGTCACTACCTGTGTTCAACTTCATACTGTATTAAAATCATAATTATATAATTGTTCAAACTATAAATATTTGTTTGATTTCTTCAAATTATCAATTTCTATGTCAAATTTTAGCAAAATTTTCAGGAAAATTATCATTTCTGTTTGAGGCCCTATATTTCCCAAAAATGGCATGTGACATGGGTCACAAATAAAATAAATGAACATTTTAGGTCCCTATCTTTATATCTAAGTGGTTTTCGGATGATTGACATTACTATTATTTCAGGAGCCAACCTCCTTAAAGGGGCATGGTCAAGATTTTGGTTAACAATTACTTTTTCGATTTTGATGTTTACATTGCTTCAGTAAGACATTTTTAATAGGCAACCAAAATTTAAGTGTCATTTTTTAAGTTATAAGCGAGTTACAGAGTTTACAATTCTTTGCTATGTCAACAAAGCTTTTGTTTACATTTTAAATGTTGAAGTTAAAATTCCAATTTAAGACCTGAAATGAATGTGTTAAACGTTAGGAACTGTTTGTTTAAGCTTAAAATGAATAAAACGATAGGCAAATCAGCTTGAAAAACATTTTTAATGGCATATTTAACCTATGTAAACAAAAACAGGGCACGAGCCTTGTTTACATGACAAAGAATTGTCAGCTGTGTATCTTGCTTATTTACTAACGACTGACTCTCAAATTACATTTAATCATTAGAAACGCATTCCTAAAGAATTGTAAAAAAAAAATTTAAAAAGTAGAATTTGACCAAAATCGTGACTATGCCCCTTTAACATTTTGTTTTTTTGGGGAGTTGATTTGAATCAACTCTCCTATGCAGTTACTCAGGCAAACCGGGAGTGAAACAGTGTTTGGATCTAAGCACAAATCAACACCGCTGAAAACATTTAGTTCTTGAAAATAATCGATAAATTCAATGTAATGTATTCTAAAGCATTGTTTTTCAAGGAAACTTATTTATAGATACCATGTAAATAGTCAGATTTTAAATGGTACGAACAATTTAGATAATTTTTGTAGTCGTATGTGTTCCTACGTTAGAGTTCAATATAGTCTCGTTCAACCAGACGCTCGGCTGTCTCCGAAAATCTCCGACAAGCAGAGAGTAGCTCTTGCTTGTCGGAGATTAACGGAGACAACCGAGCGTCTGATCCATACAATTTCTGAGACCTGTTTCGATTACTGATACGTAGTTTGATGGAATTATTTTTTGAATTATTACACAGCATGATTCATATGGAGTTTTCACGAAATATTTGTCGGAGAATTCATATTATAAAAAATGTGCATAATTCAAATACATGTATAGGAAACTACTTGCCATGCAAAAAAACATATCGTTGAATTTAAAATAAATAATAATCGATAAAATCAACTCCCGTCAGTACTTCAGTACTTTGATTTTGTATACATGCAATCTCGTGAATAGTTTCGGATCACTGGTTGACGCGCAATAAGAAAATTAAGAAAAGAAAAAACACAACAAACAAAATAAACAATATTATTTCTAGATAGCATGTCCAAAATATTGATTATAAAGCTCGTTTGGTCTAAAATACCAACTCCTTTAAACGATCACCGTTTTGGAGTTTATATTTGTCAGGGTTTTTTTTTTTTGTTATGTTCAATCCTTTAATAAAGAAAAAATAAGAAAGTTGATAGAGAGTTTTAAAAATAAACTAAACTGAGATAATTGCACAATTTATTGAAAAATGTAATTTGTTAAGATTTTCATATCACATTTTACATATACACGACACACTTTGCGGAGATCTGATCTCAGAAACTGTAAGAGGTGTGCATATCTTTTCAGGATATGTAGACAATAGAAGGTGTGCACCATGCAGATGTTTTACGACAGTGGCGGTACTCATTTGCGCTCGTAATGGCACGAAAATTTCTTACAAAATTTTAATCAATATTTTCATACGTTTTGATCTGTATCTTTTAATCAATTGATATTTTGTCACGACATATATTAGAAAAGTGTTGGAGAAATCAAAGTTCCTTCCTGCAAAAGCAGAAAAAAGGGACTGGATCCTTTTATAGACCCGAATTTAAAAACATTTGTATTGCATTACAGAAGAAAAAAGTTGTTGACTATAACATAAGATATTTAAATAAAAACCATTGCCACATCGATTTATTACGCAATTAGGAGTTTTGAGGGACCAACATCCACAAATTTTCGATCAGTGAAGAAGAATATATACACCTATTTTGTTAAGAATTGTATAGCATAAAATGTTTGTATTGATGATTCTATTCAATATCACTGATCGTAACACCGATGACTGTCTCCAATAAGGATCTAAAAGACTGGTCCCTAGATTATTCAATCTTTTATATCTAAAATGAAAAACAATTTTAAATAGGTGAAAGAACAATAAATGTTGCTATTCCTGAAATCGTTGGTTTGATATCAAGAAAATGGGTTATCCCCTTTATTAGGGGCCAAAAGACTCGTAAAGCCTATATTGTATCAAACATAACTTTAAAATAATCAAGATTTTGTAATGCATTATAGCAGCAAAGTTGTTGATAGTATCGATAGGTATCTGAAAAATCATTGGTGCGCATATAAATTACGTAACTAGGTATATCGAAAGATCTAAAAGTTATTTGACAATCTATAGTATTTTTGTTTTTTTATTTTGTTTTAAAAGTTTTGATGAACCAACTTCTGGTACCGATTTATCGTAGATTTTGTAATTTTGTACACTCATTTTGCGCAAGGCTGATCTCAGATACTATTCGAGATATGGCTATGGAATTTTCAGTATAGGTAGAGTATAGTTTGAAGTTGTACACTATTATGTTGTTTTATGCCAGAAGCGCCATTTCTTGGAGCTCCCACGAAAATTAGGTAAGAATTTAATTCAAAAGTTCCATACGTTTTGATCTGTATCTTTTCATCAAATCATATTTAGTAAGAAGTATGAAACAAAAATGGCGGAAGAGTTAACATTCTTTCTTACGAAATCAATAACAAGAGGCCAATGGGCCACATCGCTCACCTGAGCAACAATGGCGAACTACTTTGACTTAACACACTTTTAAGGTCAGACGCGACCTATCTTCCATTATTTTCTATTTTTTCTTTCTCCACAATGTGAAGATTTCCACCAAGTAATTCCATAATTATATTTTCCTGTTATATGATACTTTTTTAATTTAGATATAAAGTGTTCAATTGAAAATATATACTATGACTTGAATTAGAAGCATTCAAATGCATTTTGCATGCTATTTTAAGGACAATTCTAAATATTATAGCTCTAAAAATAGCCTGGTAATAAACCTTGAATTTTGGGGAAATAACAGGTTTAAATGTTAATAAATAAGGAATAATATATCAAGGAAAATTATATAAAATTGAGGAACGTCTCGTGTGTCCTTAAATAATTAAGAACAGTAAAACTTAATATTTAGCAAAGTTAAGTACCATAATTTTCTGATGTAAGACTCAATATTTTATAAAGGGGTAGGGGTGAAAATATATTGCGATATGTAAATTATATATATAACACCGGTATATTATTTCCTACAGATTTTGCACATATGTGAACAGTGTTAGCTCATATAAGATAAAAAAATTTCATACATTTCCTAAGACGTAAGGTTATCAGTTAAAAAATCAGCACCCATTATGGGCTTACCTTATTGTGTGTAATCATAATTTGAACATGTTGAATCTTCACAATTAAAGGATGCCAACATTTTATTTCATTAATATTTTGTCCTAATGGCCATGCAATACATATCTATTTTATGATGAAAATACTGGAAAAGGTAGTTACCATTTACCTGCAATATTTCTTGTTTGGTATATTGGTATTTATGAAAAAAAATATCAAACTAAAATTAGTGTAATTTTCATTTTCCACATCTAAGTGAATATTTTTGTGTGTTTATTTAAGATGCCAATCTCTATGAATATACCATGCCGATGAGATACATTTCATTTTCACAGCTCGTATCTCATATGTGAAAGTTAACAAAGATTGACGGACAGAGAATCGCCAGCTAGTCTGGAAGCCAGTACGCAGTGTTTGAACTATGTGGCAAAAGTTGCTAAGGCTAGAGTAAAAAACTTAATTGGTCTTCCCTTAAATAATTGAAACCTGATGTAAACGTGTGTGACGTTTTATAACTATAACCTTACTCATTTGATCGATGAAAACATTCGACTGGAAAATGTTGTCACATGATGTGTTAAAAAGCTTTATAATTTAATGTATTGTCAGGCATACAGGTATCAGTTTTGTACTAAGGCTCATCAATTATTTCATCTTCCCTCAAAAACAACAAACGGCTACAAACCAAGATGATTTTCTGCTGCAATATTTTCTTTAAAATAATGATAATGCAGATATCATCATAATTATAATGTGTCATAACTGTTTTAAAAAAGTTTTTATTTACTCGTTTGAAAAATACCAAAATTGTTGCAGATTTCAAATAATTTATTAAATGAGAAGGGATCCCAGAAAGTAGTTATAGCACATCATCCTTTTGATTTTTCTGTACACAAGTATATAATGTTTATTAAGACAATTCTAATGATCAACAAACATTTCAGCGTCAGTCGTAGAATGATAGGCAACTTTTAAAAACTTATCCAATTTGTTTAATATCATTTTTTAAATGTATTCATACATTATATAGATAAAATGTTTTGTAATTGAGTTAGCCAGGTGACACAAAATCAGTTTATGCACTTGTGTATTTTGGAAGTAGTCCTACCCTATGACCCAATTACAACAGTTAGGTAGAGGATCTTTTTAGTTTTGAAGATAACTGTAAACAAACGGTTTTGCAGAGTTATTAAATAATTACATGTTACCTTCTAATTGTAGTATCAACATGAAATGTAATGATTATCGATTGTAATTTTCAATGCACGGTATGTGTTTGCATCACCCGTATTTTTAACCTCTAAAGATAAGACAGTCGCGGGTGATTAATCACAACAGGGTTTAACTGAGGCTGTGAAAACGTCTTTTCAAATTCATAAACATCTTTTTATTGCCTTTGGATTTAATTTACACGATTATGAACTCGGAATACATGGCTACTTCAAATTCTCTTTCGGGGGAAATTCCGGCGAAGTTACCGATCAAGAATCGATTATTTCAACCAACGTCGCCCCCTTGTTTGATCCTTGTTGGCACTCAATTAGAAATTAATAAACAATAAAAACAGAGGGAAATGCACTTTAGTACGTTGTTAATGCATCAGATTTTATCATTTTCGCAGGTAAACAATCAACTGCCTATTTACCGAAGTCTATGTTCCAAATACAAGGCGATTGTTCCCTAAGTTCAAAAGCAAAATGAAACGAAAATTAAAACAAGCCTAAACCACCCTCACAAGTGAAAATCACAACGCGTTGAAATATTTAACCTCAATTTACTTCACAATAATCGGCACCAATGTATCTTCCATGTTTCATAGATTATATTCGCACGTGAACTGTTGCACAACAAACTGCCAGCTTCAAACAAAGAACCTCGAGATGCGGTAGACTGGCGATGCCTGTCATAAGACCAGTCTATCGCAATGAATTGCCAGTCTACGAATTGACAGACGGACGACGTACAACGGGTGATCAGAAAAGCTCACTTGAGCTTTCAGCTCAGGTGAGCTAAAAACACAATATGGCCTCTTTAACGATGGACAGAAAAGAGTCGTAAAGTCTTTTACAAATGCGTTAGCCGAGGCTTCTATATTTCAAACAACATTTCGAGACTGAGGAGGTTATCCTGCAACATTCACGATAACAAGAACTTTATTTCTATTTTACTAAAGCCTAGTATTCTACAGATCGTTTCTCCTATAGAGAGACGATCTATGTCATTTTGACGGCTGTTCCGTGTAACCCCAACGGTTTTGTTAGTAATGTTTACATGTGTATCGATCAAAGGAATCACATGCAGACGACAGAATTTTTCTTTTGATTTTTAATACTCTTCACTTATTTATAAAATATCTTTGAATCATATTCCTAATGTTTTAAGGGCAATTCAATACGATTATTACTACTACAGGTTAAATATTTTATGTAAAAACCTGCAGTGAAAATGTGCTAGGGAGGTCCTAGGAACAGCCGCATTGATCTTTTAAAAGAAAACATTTGAGGCAATACACATCGTTTTGACTGGAACTTACATGTAAAATTGACATGGTTTAAAAACTACGGTTTGAAGTTGTACTTTCATGATCAGTACGAGCTAAATAGGTATTTCTGATCTGATTATACCCGCACTTTCTAAAGAAAGTTCGGGTATATTGTTGTTGTCCTGTTCCGTCTGTCCGTCCGTCCGTCCGTCCGTCTGTCCGTCCGTCTGTCACGTTTTACTTTCTCAAACTGCTCTTACATCGTATAAACTAGCAATCTGAACTCTTGGAGTTTGATTGGGGGTGTCATGTTGTTTTGTAAAATGGTTTCAAAAATTCTCTGGTAGTCCTGGGGGTCAAATAATTGGTAAAAAATGATGTTTTTTCACAAAAAACCTTCTTCCTCGAACTCCTCCTACATTTTCAACAATAGACAAATCATCTTTTGGAATATGTTTTGGGGTATCCTATAGATGCGCAATAAGGTTTCGGAAATTTCAATTTTGCCCTGGGGGTCATTTGGTGGCTGAAAAATGACGTTTTTTTTTACAAAAAATCTGTTTTAAAAAACGTCATTTTTTTTTTGCAGTAGCCAAATGATCTTCTAGAATATGATTGGGGGTGTCATTTTGAAGTGTGATCAGGTTTCAGAATTTTTTTTTTCATCACAGGGATCAGTGGGCAACAAAAAATG
>WFKH01011925.1:12410360-12443126 GCA_016163765.1 Magallana hongkongensis | reverse complement strand
TTATTTAATTATCTATTCTAGTGGCTTCTGATATTTTATAGCCTTAATTAAGGCATTTCACCTGTATGGTCACTTTAATACATGTGCACATGATCAGGTGGTTTACTATAGCCAGTAGAATCCTTTAATCTCTATATCTGAATAAATGAAGAACCCTTAAGTGGACTTGTGAATCTTTGGGACAACCCACTATCACAGTATCATTCACCTTGGGACTTAAAATTGAGTCTTTTCTATATAAAAGGTACTAAATTATAGCATACTATTATATATACATGTATTACATGTTGTTGAAAAGTAACAGAATTTAAAAAAAAATGACTGAAAACTGCAACATTGATTTAGGTTTAAAAATGTGTATTACTACATTTATAGAAACATGCATTTATTTCTTCTGAATTTATGCTAATTTAACTGATTAGGGGAATCCAGGTGGACACAGGTATATTCTACTTCTACCTGCTTATAGGACCCCATAATTGCCCTAAAATAATTAGGTGTTTGTTTTGGTGAGTAGCCGTTCGGGGAATAAACCATCAGAAGTCTTATTTTCTGCCTATTATTCAAGTTAAAATTAATAACAATAAATGATTAAAATTAAATGTTTATCCTCCACACCCCCCATCAGATTCGGAGTCTTCTTTAATACATTCTAACATGTGTATACAGTAGCAAATTTTAAATCATTTCTTGATTGGTATTTTCCTCTAGATGCACATTAAAATTTAGGAAATTGCTTTTTAATTCTTATTGATAAGATAAACAAAATGTTATATGTATTCGGGGCAATTGTAATCCTAAACAAAGCAGGGTCATCAATAGGCTAGAAATTACCCACATGGATCAAACACTATACATATGAATAAGATAAAATACTTTATTATATCCAGTTCTGGAATTAGTCAGGTAATACTTATGTATGCGGTGTCTCATAATATTGCGCTACTACATGTATTATACTTACCTATATTTGGTCAACATCATAATGATAATCCAATTAGAGCACAATATGAATCCATTAATTAGCTGATCATCACAAAAGAAACGTTTATGCATGTTAATTAATCCTATTCTGCACATGGAAAACACATACCGTTATGTACACCACGTGAAACCCATCTAACCGAAGAGCTGGGTAAAACTAGTACCCGGTAATGCGACCTGTAGACCTGTGTTGTGTACTTAACTTCGGACAAAGATCATTTTCTTGTAACATGCATGTATTTTCATGACTTTATTCTTTTAAACCGCTTGTACTGTTTTATTAGGTAAAAATATGTAAAGCACATATTTCAGCTTTAAGGTGGTATATACAGCTAGGACACCTGCATATTGTAATGAACTCCCTATTGCAGAAATAAACAATAAACTTTAAATATAATATTTCCCCCCAAAATAATGTTACCTAACAGTGAAGTGCAATGGGTTAGAGCGTTAACTACATGTCTGTAGAGAGTTCAAATGCTGCTGGGGCTTTTCTATTTTTTACTTCAGATTCCATAATTTTAAAAATTTATCTTTTTTTGCTAAATACCTGTATTGTAAAAATTTAAAATTATAAAACGTCACTGTGAAAGAATTTTGATTATAATGCACTTAACTACATGTACAGGCTTTCGTTGTTATCAAAATATTCTGATGTTTATTTATCCATGAGGAGTGTGTGTGTGTATGTGTGTGTGTGTGGGGGGGGGGGGAAAGGGGTATGTTACTGTTTTTGGGGGGGGGGGGGGGATTGGGGTCCGAGGTGTATTGTTTGGTAATTTTACTACATGTATTAATATACATTATTTTTTTCAAGGGTGGGGGGGTCTGGCCCCCCCCCCCCCCCCACTCCAATCCCTTCTCTAAATCTGTGCACGCGATGATGTTGGCACCTAGAAGCAAATCTAAATTAAGCCGGCAACCGCCGAGGGAAGGGGGCATAATTTAATTTTGTTTGTAATAATTATATAGACCATACTTTCTATGAAATGAAATGAAAAGATTATTTATTAACTAAAAATTCACATGCAAACAGTTCAACCACAAATTGTACATAGAGGGCCGCTCATGTGTATTATCATCGTCGGAACCCACAGGTCTTCTATCCGTTACACTGCAGTGTAACGGATAGAAAACCAGTGGGTTCCGTTGATGGTGTATTATGTGCACATGGCCTTCGTTTTTACTAAAACTGGTACAAAACAGTGTTATTTAGGGGCAAACACTTGGTGCGGGTATTACTGTCTAATGACAGCATCTAGTTATTTACTGATGACGTTCGTGGTATATTGAAGAATAATGTCCGCGGCATCTCTATGATCTCGGCAATAACTGTAGTAGAATGCATTATAAAAGCAAAGTTGATGTAGTAACGATGAGTATCGGAAGAAGGTTAATGCCACATCCATTGATTACGCAGCTAGGGAATTTAAGGGGCCAAATGCCTTAAATATTGACGCGATAGAAGAAGGAGACATATGTAGTTAGGCATTGTAGAAAAGAAATGTTTGTATAAATGATTTTAATCGATTGCACTATTCGAAACAGCAATTTATGTCCCCTTTAAGGATCTAACGCGCTAATGCAAGTTGTGTTTTTTCTGCAATGTCGCCACCTTTATATCCTGATTAATCACCAAGGAAAGCGTTTTTGTTTAAATATGTACCATTGCAAACGTTTCACTTATATTACACTATTTGATTGACTCGCTGTTATTCATGCATAACATCAATGACTGGATTAAGAAGTCAACTCCTTTTTTCACATCAATTAAGAGGATAAGTGATAAAAAATCACCGACCTTTTATAGCCTATTGAACAACGTAAAATTTTACTCTTTCTGCTCTTCTGTCCGTTTCGTTCCGAAAATAAATATCACCAATATTTTGTGTTTAGTCAATTCACAATGTCAAATATGATATGCTTCTCTCGCAGTTTCGTTACGTAAAAAACATTAAAATAGCTTGTCTCTAAACTCACTACTGTGAATGTAGTTTGATAACGATTCTCATAAGTAAAGTTGGTGGAATACAAAATGTGCGTTTATGGTTTTAGGAAAACTTTTATTTATTTGTTTTTTAGGTCGGGTTTTTTGGCAATAATCTTTTATCTGCTGTTTCTACATATGAACTTCGAAGAATTGCACAGAATGCTGACGTTTCCTATTAAACAAAAGTTCGCAATCTTGTACATATAGAAGGCAGCTTTTTACGTTGATGATGGATTAAGTACTTAGTCATCTACACAGGAGATGCTTGATGAAATAAAACCTTCAAAATGCTTTGATGGAGGAGGGATTAGGCTTTGCAAATTTCATTTCAACAGCGGTTATGTCATGAAACACATGTTTACCAAAGATCAACTTATTATTAACTTTATCTTTAGCGAAAAAAATGAAACATTACTTTTTTACTTAAAAAAGTATCTTTTCTAAACAAGACGCCAACAGGCCTTAACGTTCGCCTTAATTACGCCTTAATGCATTTAATCAAGTTTCATTCTTGAGTAAAAAAAAAAAAGTCACAATAAGGTAACGACCACCACCATCTCCTTCCTGAAATCTTGCAATTACATGCGTTTAATGGGAATGCAATAAATGAATAATAATCACACAAGCGAAGTGCCTTTTGGATATTTCACCTGGTTTGCGGTTATTTCAATGTAAACTATCCTTGCAACCTGTCAAGGCAATTTTTTCATCTTACAACCTGGTAATTCTACCTGGCTATGCCAATTGGATTACCAACTTGGTAAAACAACTTGACACTTAGCCACTTGCATGCAATTAGTCAAAGCACAGTATTGAACCTTAATACTAAACTTCTAACGATTTTTTTGTTCAACAAACTTAAAAGAATATTATTATGCCACAGGGTATTCTATTTCTAAGTATCACATTCAATATTCACTCCAATGAATGAGTGACCAGCAAAGCTCGGTCCTCCTCTTCTCTCTTAGAAATGTAAGCAACGAAAAGAGTGACAACTGGGATCTATCCAATAACCATTCTACCAAACATCAGTAGTTTTGTTTAGCAATTTTTACTTTACTATTAACAAGTCTATCTGTTTAGATATCATTAAGAAACTATAACAGGGCGCCAACAAGCCTTGACGGTCACCTGAGTATCATAGCAATTAGATTAACATTTCAGAGTTTCATGTTTGGATTTACAGCGTCGTTTTGAAATATAAAACCTTATCCAATCTGAAACTCCTCTGACTTATTATTTGATGTTTGAAAAACATAATTCATAAAAATGGGGGGGGGGGGGGGGGGAGGGGTGTTACTCGGATTAACTATACCTTAGCTCCAGGGGCCAACATTTGTACACTTTTGGTGTAATGCAGGCCTTTCATAGTCAATTTTTAATAATATTAACCGTTTCATTTAAGAATGCATACATCTTTTTTCTAAAAGTATAAAATTCACAGGATATTAAAGTAGATTTCCTAAAATAGAACTCATATTTAACCAAATATTGCCAAGTGTTGTTGTTTTCAAGATGAAGTTAAATTGATATGGGTGACAAACAGCAATTACCCTTAGTAACAGGAGGCCAATAGGTCTTAACTGTCACCTGATCATGATTACCATGTCCAATACAAAAATTTGTTGAGGAGTCTCAAATATGCATTTATTTAAGTTTCATTCTCGGGTAGAAAATTATTATATGTAATGATGACTACTACCTGCCTGAAATCTTTCAAAAAGGACTATGAAATCTATAATTTTAGGAAAACCTTATATTGTTATAAAGTTGAATGTCACGAGTAAAATTTGTTATAAACACATAAAGTATTTATGAAATGAATTATTATTGACATTACATTTGATATTTTTACTTTTTTTTATAGAGTAAGGCTCAAACAAAATTGGACTTTTAGCAAAACAGAGGAATTCTGACTTAATTTTTCATATTTTGTTTTTCAATAAAATATTTCTGGGAGTTCTATAATATATAATGTTAAGATTTTTTGTTAGTTAATATAATTTTGCATATTTCTGTTTTATCTCACTACTTTAATTTAGATAATTATATGGCACACACTATAAAAATATTGAAAACGGCTAAAAACGATATAAAAAACCATATCTAAATATTTTTATCATTGACCTTACATAAATTTTATGCCAGCAGAGTAAGGTCAATTTACTATACTGTACCTTTACTTTAACTGTTTTTGTATTATCATCATTCAGGTTTTTGTTCAATTGAATTGAAAATTGGAAGGGATTTGAAAAGTGAAAGAGTAAATTTGGATTGGTATATTTATAAAAAATGTGATGGAAATTATATGCTTTGTACCTATTTTGTGTCACCGCTATTCATAAACAGAATTTTATTTTTTAAAAGAGTTTAACAATTTCTATTATTTCACTGTTAAGAAAAGTTCAAACATAATGACAATTTTTGAGAAATTTCTTAACTTTTCAAAAAATATTAAATTGATATACTTTTTAAAGTGAAAAATAACACTACCATGAAAGATCTATAACACCCAATAGATGGTTTTTCATAATCATCATTCATCAGTGAATTTTTTTCATCATAATAGATCTTCTTTTCATACCAAAATCATTTAACATGTACTGCTAATCAATGATTTTGATTAGCCAATTATTTATTTACTATTAAGGGTGTCGTTTACTCAGGGTTTGAGTTCTCAAATTCGGATTGCTATAAAGTTCAAAGTCATGAGTAAAATTTTTTCTAAACACAAAAAGTATTTATGAAATGAATTATTATTTACATAACATTCGATTTTTCTACTATATTATGGAATTAGGCTCAAACAAAAATTGACTTTTAGCCAAACAGAGGAAACTTGGACTAAATTTTGCAGATTTTGTTTTCCGCTCAAACATTTTTGGCAGTACTCTTATATTAAAAGTTAAGATTTTATATTTTAGTCTTTATAATTTTGCATATTTTCTGTTGGGTTTACCTCACTTATTCATTAAAATTATCGTATGGCACGAATTGCAAAAATATTGAAAATGCTTAAAAACGATAAAAGACACCATATCGCAAAATTTGGATCATTGACCTCATATAAATTTTATGCCAACATAATAAGGTCAATATAAGTAGTTTAATACTATAAATGTTTTTGTGTTATCATCATTCAATTTTTGTAAACTTTGATCAAAAATGGGTATGGATTAAAAAAATGATAGAGGAAATTCGGACTGGAATATTTTTAAAAATTGTTGTTGAAAATTTAATGGTTTATATCTATTTAGTGCCACTACCATTCATAAACTGTATTTCATTTTTGAAAGTGTTTAATTATTTCTAATATTTTCACAATTAAGAAATTCTCAATCGTAGTGTAAAATTTTATAGGATTTTTCTTGCTTTTTTAAAATATATTCAATAGCCAGTAACTCAAAAAGAGGTCATTGACCTACTTTTTTGAAAGTGAAAAATAACACTACAATCAAAGGTCTATAACATACAATAGATGGGTTTTTATTATCATCAGTGGATTTTTTTTTCATTCTGAGTAAACGTCATCCTTAAAGTCAATTTGTTCATTCAGAAAGTTCAAAAACTGATTTTGTTTTCAATGATAAAAATACTTGCATAACTCTTTTGATCATACCACTTCCTAATTACATCATATTTAATGATTGAAATTATTATATATAAACAAACAAAGGAAGATAACTCCATTTTAAGAAGCAAGGGAAGATAACTCCATTAATTAATTGCATGAACTCTCTTAAATGCTTTCACAATATCATATATAACTTTGATAGACAGCTTCATTACCCTTGCTTTACATGTAGGTGACATAGTTTTTTTGTTGATGAAAGCTTAATGTTATTTTCTGAATATGCAGCAAGTTTTTCTTCTGTGTCAGCAAATGTTTTTAAACGTTATATACATTAACACTTAATGACAATTCTGCTCACGCCCTGCATTAAGAACATCTACCATATACACTACATGAGTGATCTGGTCCCGCCCTAGATTCAATTCTCTACACAGGGAAACATGAAATTCAAAATTTCGATAACTGGAAGAAAAGAAGATAATTTTTAAACATTATATGCATTTACCCTTTACACCCATTTCGGCCCTAGAGTCAAAAGCCATAATCAGGGGACACAAAACATATTTATGAAGTTAGTTTTTGTCACAGATGTGTGGGAGAAGAATATTTTTAAACATAATATGCATTAACACTATGTGGCCATACCGCACCCACCACCTAAGACCTGAACCCCTGACCCAGGGGCCATGAATTTCTTAATTTTCGTAGAGGAGTTTGAGGACATCATAACCATGCATTTAGCTTTTTCCCACATGTGTGGAAGTAAAGAAGATCTAAAACATATTTTAACTTTATGGCTGTACTGGCCCCATCTGTGGGCTGAACCCCATGTATTTAGAATTTCTCAAATATTTATTGGAGTAGGAAGGAAGGTTTTCAAAGATTCCATACATTTTTAATATATGCCATATCGGCTCCATCTTAGGGCTAGAACCCCTGACCCTAGATGATGAATTTCACAATTTTGCTAGAGGACTTCATAGACATCATAACCACGTATTTCCCCACATGTGTGAAAGTAGAGAAAATATGGCCTTTTGCATATTTGGCTCTGTTAATGAAAATGAAATTTCTTTGATTCAGTTTCAGTATAGGTTAAACTTTTCAAATATTATATTAACACAGTAAAGCGTTTTTGGCCCTGTCCTTGAGACAAACCCATATCCAAGGGGATATGAAATATAGTGTTACGGGACTTAAAAATCTTTTTAAATATACAGTAAGATTCTATTGATTGTCATTAAAAGTGAGAAAATGTTATAAACATTATACTTATTACACTATACATGTATGATCGTTTTGGCCCCGTCCATGAATCAAAACCCTTTTCTTGGGGACCTGAAATGTGCAATTTAGATATAGAATTGTATGGTTTTCTAAAAAAAAAAGGTAGTCAGTTTCTATTCAGTATAAGCTGAAGTAAGAAATATTTTTAACATAATATGCATTGACACTTTATGGCCATTTTGGCCGTGTCCTAGAGCAAAAACCCCTAGCCATAAAAGGGTCATAAAATTTATAATTTTTCTAGAAGACTTTACAGTTTATTTTAGTGTATAGTCACTTTCTATTCAATGCCAGTAGAACTTAAGAAGATTTTTTTTAACATTACATACATTAACACAATCTAACAATTTTGGCCCCGTCCTACAGTCAAAACCCCTATCCCAAGGGACGTGAAATTAACAATTTTGTAGAGGACTTCTTTATTATATAGTCAAATTTTTACCATTTATGCCTTGCCCCGTCTTGCCCCTTTGGGGCAAATGTAATGAAATCCAGAATTTATGTTCTCTTACACGAAAAATCCATGATGTACAAAATTTGAAATAAATTGGCCACGACGCTCGACGGACACTAACTCCAAAAAGTGACGTAAGTGGCTCAGGTAACCTTAAAGAAATATTTTAAGGAGTTTTCCCCTTTAACTCAACAGCCCTAATGGTTTAAAACAAGATAGGTCTTTTTATCGGTAAATTTGAAAGCGAACAGGGCGTTGCAGTGTCAAGTTATTCGTCAATTATTTTTTAAACTTTTTTATTACATCAAAATTATGCTGTCCTCTACAACATGTTTTATTTTAGTTACTACTTTCTTAGTTTGCAAGGGAGATATTTTGATAGAACCCCCCCCCCTTTCCTGGTTTTCTTGGGGTTTTTTGACAATTTCAATTTTCTGCATTAATTTCTTTTTTAATCGAAGTTATTTGAAAATTATATCAATGAATTTTAAGAACTAAAAACATTTTGAAAATATTAACAACATTTGGTTTTTTTGGATCACCTGAGCTGAAAGCTCAAGTGAGCAATTCTGATCGCTTTTTGTACATCCGTCTGTACTTTGAAATACTAGTATTCCCTTTGATTTAGCAAATTCGATCAATGCTTTTGATACTCAAAGGATTTATCAATAACAAAATCAAATTTCAAATCATAAAATATTTAAAGTGTTCTTAAGAAAACGATTGAAAACTGAGTAAAATATGCAATTACAAGATATCAAAAAGTCACCATTGTTTAAAATCAATATTTACCCTCTGGTTCTGGTATTGCGCAATCTTCAAAAGAACATTCTATTGGATATGTAAAGATTTTCTCAAAAAACTGAGTTCCTATTGGAAAAAGTAAAAAGTTTATTGTACTTTGACTCACAATTGGATAGAATTAATTTCAAAGCTTCAAATCACACACCTTTATATATTTTTACTGTCGAAGACGTCCAGTATATTTGTTGTTGACTAATGCTGAAGATTTTTAAAAGTGGTTTGTATAATATTATTCTTGTTAAGTCTTTGATCAGTTGCCCGTTCTTACTTTCAAGTTTTTTCAGATAGTTTTCTAAATACAAGCTATAATCAAAACAAAAGGTAACACAAACAGATCCCTCGGATAGCATGATATTCCGCGCATTATATTTTTCCTCCATGGAAAATATCAATGAATAGAAATCTTCTCCACAGTTTAATAACGTGTTAGAAAGACTTTCGTCTTGATAAAGATTTTGACAGAAATATTCTAAACGGTCTTTTTCGTTGTCTTCCACAAGTTTGCTTATCATCCTTTTAACATGTGTCACGATTTTATCCTTTGTCCACGTATCATTAGGATTTTTTAGGCTATGAATAAGAAAATGTAAGCAACAATCCAATAACACCCTTTGAGGTCCTGGAGATGAAACGAAATTGCAGACTAGTTCCGCCTGGTATCCTGTGTCTATAATGCAAAAAAAATTAGAGGCAAATTTTCAAGTAGTTTACGTGACAAAAAATAAAAGACTTTAAACCTTTAATGCATTGGAAATTGCATTTGACCATTAATCTAAAGGCATACATAAACCATATTCAGGTAGAATTTCTTTCTCTAATTATGTTTATTAAAAAGATATCTTGCATATTAACATAATCAGATGACGACAGCAATAAAAGTACTCCTTCGCTATTAAAATTATGTGATCATTATTAGAAATTCAGATATCTATTTTTTGACACTGAGCTAATTATATTGATTTGGAGGCAATGCAATGTACATTTTTAGTTAATGCCTATATATCCTTGATTTTTAAAACTACAATCACAGTCTTAACGTTAGCATTTGCTCATATTTTGAATTGAAAAGATGTACATGAGTTGTTCATACAGTAAGTACGAACAAACCATTTTAATGATTAAGATTATTCCTAATAAGAGAGATATTTATATCCTTTCATCAATTGTTTGGATTTTATTTTATAAAATATTAACTTTATCAGGATTTTAGGCACAAGAAATGCTAAAGTTAGGAACAATATACGTTTAAGTTATCTAAGATTATATTATATACCTATTTACTGGCTATGAGGACGATAGCAAGTTTTTTTGTCCCCTAGACAGCAACTATTTCACGAGAAGGCGAATGATGGGGTAATGAACTTGCTATTTTCCAAATAGTAAGTAAAAAGGTATTCTATTGTACCGAAAATTTATCGGCGATTTAGATTTTCTTGATGATAAACAAATTAGAGTTAAAGGACTTTGAACTTAATGTAGCGACTGCCATTACGTCAGAGGTGTTCCGAGGTTTAAAAGAGGGAAATCGGGTGCCGCCGGCGAATATTTTCGATGACTATTTACCAGGGCCATATAGCACGGAAACTATTTTATGCTTAAATAGAATAGCAAGTTTATTCGGTGTTATTTTGCATTGTAAATATTCACAGAGGTATGATAAATAATTTTAATACTATCTGTGTCCTTTAAAGGGCATGGTGACGATTTTGGTCAATAATTTTTTTTTCCGATTTTAATGTTTACAATGATTCAGTAAGGCATTTTTAATAGGCAACCAAAATTTGAGTGCTATTCGTCGAGTTGTAGGCGAGTTATGGGGCTTACAATTCTTTCACCCCTGCGAATGTGTTCGGAATGTTTTCTTTATCGTTGCTAAGTATGTAATAAATCCAGAGGTGCTCGAATGAAAGTTCACGAGATTTCGCCGAGATTTGTTCAGTTCTTGTGAAAATTCGAGCGGAAGTATAAGTGTTCGAATAACATTCTCAAAATACGTAAGTACTGGCCGTTTTTCATTTCATATTCTACTTTGATTTATGTTAAAACATGAAAATCTATTAAGATATATGTCTTATTTCATCATCTAGCGATTATTTAAACTAAACGATGATATTCAGAAAAGAGTTATCGTTCGTGTTCAACCACTCTACACGTGGTTGAAAATGTAAACATTGGGTTGCTTGATAAAATAATAGCCATGTTTTATGCTTTTGATGTGCAATACCATGCTTTAAAAAAGAGTTGGTGTCTGTTTTGTATAAAAACTAAGTATATCGAGCCATTTTCAAGTAACATTCTGCATAAAATAGTATAGTCTGATTCACTGTTGATTCTATTACTAAGTCAGGCGCGGATCGAAAATTATTCTTTAGGGTGGATCGCTACTAAGCATGTTAATCGTTGCAACAGCAGAAAAAAAACCCTATATTTTCTATTGTCACAATTATTTCTAGAACTCATTTTATCCACCAATTAATGAAGATAAAGTTTAAAATCAATAAACGTCTAGATTTTATATTTGATTACAAGTACCAAGATTCTAGGAAATAGACTATAAACACGAGGCACGATTTTAACTGCGAGACTGAAAGAGTCAAACAAAACCACGTGGTCTAAATTTAAATGACAATAACATTCTTAGGGGTGTCTTTGCTATGTAAACAAAGCTTTCGTTTACATTTTGAATGCTGAATTAAAAATTCCAATTTTAGACCTAAAATGAATGTGAAAACGTTATTAACTGTTATTTACGCATAGAATAAAATAAGAACACAAACAACTCAACTTGAAAAAGATTATTTACTGGTATATTGAACCTATTTAAACAAAAACAGGGCACGAGCCCTGTTTACATGACAATTAATTGTGAGGCACTGACTCTCAAATCTTATTTTTTCATTAACTATCCATTCCTACGGCATTTGAGATAATAAAAACAGAAAAGAGAATTTGACCAAAATCCTGACCATGCCCTTTTAAAGCTCACATAATTTCATGAAATATTAATCAGTTTTTTTGAGAAAAACTCTCAGTTTAATAGGCCATGATAACATTTCCCGAAGAAATAAGAATTTTATGATAATATGTACATCTGCAAATTGTAACTTTATAGCCTACACAGTTTTTTTTTTTAATTATCTGTACAGTTGTAACTAAAGAAAAGCTGCAGTGCTAAATTGATCAGTACTGTTTTAAATAAATGACATTCTAACTTCAAAAGGATCAAAGTTCCCAAAAGAAAAAATGAAATCGTATAGTCATTAACCTAATGATTTAAATGATCTTTAAAAGAAAATTGTTTACATACATCCTAATTAGAATTTAATTTTAAAATCATAACTTTTATTCTTTAAATGTTAAGAAAGAGATAGGCAACATTATTTGAGTTTCAAAAAAGAGAAGTTTTATTAGACTGAACTAAAAAAAAAATGTTATTATAGCACAATTTCAAAAAATGAAAAAAGAACACAATCGAAATTAGTGAGTTAAGGAAAGGCTGTATGTGACGGTAGCAATATTTTATTCTTAAAGGACACTTATTTTCCAAAAATAACCTACCATTATCTAACTATCACTTGACTAATGCATCCCTTTCTGTTTCACAGTGTTGGTAACATGTGCAATTAAACAAGCTTGTTACCTGAAATCTTTTCAACGGTGCTTCCAACGAAGTTAGATACTTCTATTTGAAAACAGTTGTTTTCAAGAAGATTTCTTTGTTTAATTACTAACTCCGGATGAGGAAGATAATTCATTGTCCCTCTGTATTCTTCAGCACTGGCATCTATTGGTTTAAATTCGTCTTCATCGTTGCCTTTTTTACTCCAATGAACATTGCAAGGTGATGGTGTGGCTTTAATCGTCGCTCTAAAGGACTGGCTTCCACTTCCTTCATTTTCAAGTCTTTCCAAATATACATTCGGGGTACCTTGCAATAAATGTTGATTGAATAATTATTTAATTAGCAATACGTAGCGGAATACATGCAAATTTCGACAGGTATATAATGCTTATTCTCTCTGTTGTGAAATATGCCTCCAAAATTATAAGCCAAACACATTATTAATTGCTCAGCAAACAAATATTCAACTTATTAGAGAACAGAAAGCACTTTGTTTATATGAAGCTCTCAAGAAAAATGCACCTACAATCACAAGCTTTTTAGTTAACCCAATACCTCAGTCAGTATAGCGTTGGCTTTTAAGTTGAAGGATCCCGTGTTCGAGTCCCTTTGTGATAAATCCCCTATATGTTACACTACCAAGATTGCCAGTACCGAATACATATATAATATAAAATACCTCTAAGGTAGAAGTCTATCATAATATACACTGTATTTTATGCTACACATTAAAACTAACATATTATAGCCATACATTCTATCTTTTTTGTCAATCATGAATAACGGTGATAACGCATATTTTTCTTTACTTAAAAAGTATAAATAAACATTATAGAAACACAGTTTTAAAAATTGTGTTAGGGATGGCTGCTTATATCTAATTAGTCCAGTTAATAAACGCCAGAAACCGTAGCAAATTCCAAGAGAATGCATTAAAATGATTATTAACAACTACATAATGATTCAGTAAAAGTCGAAATTATAACTTCTGCATTGATAAATTATACGAGCAGTAAAATATTTGTTTTTACGAAATCAAGTATGACATATAAGTTAGCCTTCCATACTGAGATCGTATCAGGACCTCATAGCAGAACTAAGAATGGATTCATAACGTATCAATATTTTTTTTAACGTTAAATTACATCTTTACTATGATATACCGATATTTGACGTTCTATCCTTGTTATCGTTTATGGGGGAAATGACGATAGATATTTGTAAACATTTTAGCAGACGTCAATTTCCCCACAATGCAGTACATAATACTTTTATTTGCTAAACTTTAGAATATAGGGCCTACTTCATTTTTGAATTGGAATTGTTGCATTTATTAATAACTTATATAAAACTTAAGAAATGAAGATTCACAACTTTGGGCATTTTTATACATTGACAGATGACTTCGGTATGACTAAGTTTAGAATTTAATAAAACTTACGGTAGCCCAATAGTGTCTTATTTCCGAAAAAAAACACAGGATCGAAGAGGGCTGGCGGTTTTGAAATTTTTTTTAAACTGTGTTAGTCTTCTTTAGAGATTACAACTGTTTAATATTGTTCTTAATTTAAATAGCCAGCTATTTATGAAAATGAGTTGCTTAGCGTGGTCTAATATATTAAAATCAAGATCTAGCGAATACATCCAAAGTGTCTAATTGGTGCTAAAATCATGGCCATTATTTATTTTAGAAACCCTTTTCCGTACATCACGGCTTTGAAAAAATTATGTAGATACCGAGAAGAAAATTTGACATTCTATACTAAATCTCGGGAAAAGTAATCCCGATACCAATATTTAAGGTCAACATCAAGTAAATGATTCCAGAGTGTCTATTTGGTACTAGAACTATTATTAAGACATAATTAATTTGATTGTTTTCCCCCAAAATAATGACAATAAGAGCATTGCATAGAAAATGAACATCTTCTTGACATTCCATTGAAAGTCCTTAAAAGTAATCCTGATAACTGATTCAATTTAATATTATTTTTAAAAAGAGGTCATTAACATTTTATATTCCGGTTTTAGATAGATCGAAGCATTGTTGATATTTTATTTTTCAAACCGGGAAAAAAAATCTCAGTAGCTTTGTTTATGTATATTTCATTGAAAATGATAGTTTAAAACGCCCCTTTGCACTTAAAATAAATCTTAAAATCTTAAACCATCTTGAAATTGAGGCCCGATATCCTTATAAAACCAAGGTATGGCTGTGAAGCTCCATTCAAAGAATTCATATCTCAAATTTTAGAAATCTGTAAAATCCTTAAATTTATTGGTCTTGACCTTAATTTGACATTATTTTAATTACAGTAGAGATCAAGAGCTTGATTAATTCTGGGAGGGGGTGGTAAGACCGTGGGCATTCTCTATATAAATCATTAGTCAAAAATGGACAAAACGATATTTGTTTCTTATTTCCTTTTTATAGAAAATGACAGTTTAAACATTATTTTTCATTGTGTTTAACAAACTTTAAACTCAGATACAACTTATCAAACTTAACTATTGTTACAAGTATGAAGCATCATTGAACGACTTTGTGTATTGAATTTCGTAAACAGTGACATTTTTTTTACTTGATCTTGACTTTGATCTCTCTTTTCTCATCCTAAAAAACACTCTTCATCTTTAATGTGTAAAAAACGTGTGTTTTGATTTCATAACTACAAGGTATTTGGCTTGTATAACAGCAGAAAATAACAGATATTTATTGCTATTTCGGCGGTTGTATTGATTCTACTAAACTCCGAATAGTGTTTTAACTAATATCAACAGGAAAACCTATAAACTGAAAATGTAAAACAGTTTGCGATACCAAATGCTGCACGTGCCAAAAAGTACGACCTAAAATAATTCATTGCCTGTTTTAAACTTCATGATTCGACTTGATGCAAATCTTTCACTCATAGTTTAGTTGAATTAAAGTTTAACCTTGAACTTGTCAATGAGATATGCAGTACGTCTTAAAAACATATATTTACATCCACCAAGAATGATTCATATTTCTTGCAGAAGTTGATTGTAATTCATAGCTCCGTGTAACCTGACAGGACAGATATCTACACATCCCGCTTATCGATTGGTCGAAACCTTCATCTACCTTAGAAAAATCAAGGACTGCACGAGTAATCATTATAATGTTATACTCAGAGTCAGAGTCCCATATGAGACGATTTGGCTGTTTCTTTTAGCTAACGCACTGGTGTACAATGTATAACAACAGTAATGTTGTTAATTATACATAAGATTTACAGTCTATCTATTAATTTGTTTAAAAAATATGAAAATTTAAATAATAAAATGCTTTCTTTGATGGTTCATGTGGGTTGTGAAGGTAGTGATCATTGCATAAAAAAATACATAACCCTCTAACGCTATTTGTTAGGTTATGAAATAAAATGTTTTTGGGTTATTTATTCATTTATTATATCATCATTTAAACCCTGTTTTAAAGGTCTTACACGAAGGAAAACTTTACATAAACGAAAATGCATTAGAATAAAGCAATATCATGTTTTAGTGAAAAAAATAAAATTTAGTTATGATTAAATAAAAATTGAATTTTACGAATGTTTTAATTTTTTTTTTGTATTAGACAAAAATACAATTTTTACTCCTCTTAAAATTTTATTGAATATAGATGATCTTATTTTTGTAGGTTTATATAGCTTTGTTATACCAACATGTAATTATCAACCTCCTTAGAATTGATGTAAAACAATCATTGGTAATTTTAAAGAAATGAATTTGTAAGTTTTCAGTCCTGTATTGATTATATATGAAACAAATATTACAAAGAGAATAAGGTTATAAGTTAGGAATAAGTTGATAAACAAAAAAAATTCATTTAAAATACATTAAAACAGATTATTTTTAAAATTATTTTTAATAAAAAAAAATTATAATGTTTAAAATAAATGAGTAATATATAAACATAATCTAATATATGCATCATTACAGTATCAGACTTTAGCAACATTTACTTGTGGACATTCTAAAGCATAGTATAGGTCACCTGTAATTAAAAATTTTCTTTTTGTTCGCTCCCTCTCCATACCTGTACACAATTCCTACCGAGCCAAAACCTGTCACCTGTGTAAATTTCAGAAGACACCAAGTGAGTGAGTTTTTAAAACATGCAAGATACGAATAATGAGAATAACGAACGCATTACACGTATAATACTTGATCACGAATCAAATTGAATTTGTAAAGCATAAATACAAATGTAAGCAAAAACATATTTCATTCATTTCGAAAATAATGAAATATTTTCACTAGCGGAATTTCTTATTGATTTTGCAAAAATAATCATGATCAATACAATCATTTCATGCATATCTTTTACAATTTTGCGCTATGCTTTGTTATGCAAATTTAATAATATGCTATGATATTTAAATCCAATGCTATGAGATTTGCATGCTATGTTTTTTGAAATTGAATTGCAGGCTTAATGATATGATATGCTCATCGTCGGAACCCACGGGTTTTCTATCCGTTACACTGCTTTCAACAGTGTAACGGATAGAAAACCCGTGGGTTCCGACGATGTGGTATGCTATGCATTCAAACAAAAACGCCGTGTAAAGAAGAGTTCCAAACATTTCGAAGGAAAATGATAAGAAGTTTTTTACCACTAATCTGCATTGTACACATTTATACTTTAAAATAGAAGCATTTTTAAAAGCTGAGTTAAAATCATGTGGTGTGATATGCTATGGTATGATATGAGGAATAAGATTCTATGAGATTGTATAGGATTTAAACGATATGGTATGGAATTACAGTGTTATGGTTTGAGATTTAAATGAGATTTAAATGCTATGTTGTACGTTGTAAAAGATATGCCTGAACTGACTGTATTGAATCATTTCAACAACAATTTGTTTTCTTGGGGGATATGAAGGAAGCGAGATTGCAAAAATTTTGTAATACCTAATTTTCCGTTAATAAATGTACTTCAGTAAGTTAGATAAAAGAAATAGCCCAGACACCTAATATGGGAAATATGAGTTTGACAATATTATGATTATTTTGTGCAGACTTGGATTTATTTCTTAGATTTCTAAAGGTTTCGACCGATCAAGAAATTCGTTAGAAATGAATCCTGTATATTTCAGCCCTGTTCATATCTCTGTTCATATCTCTAGCGCTGTGAATTACAGTCGGTTTTCTTAAGAAATAGCAGTGAAATCTATTTGGTAAATATATTTGTTATAATGTGTAAATAAATCATTCTAAGTTAGATCCCTATCTTCCCTTTCTTATATTCAATGGTCTAAGAAATGGTTTTTAATACTCGATCTATATTTTACACTACTCTAGCAACAAGTGGTAGTTTCCAACTTAATATTATGACATCTAAGCATATTAAAAGTTCTTATTCAGAAGTATATTTTAATATATAAAATATGAAATTTGAGGAGTAATGGTATAACCTTTTTTAACAAGGTAGCTTGTGTTAAAGTGTTGATAAAACTTGCTCTGTTAATCCTGGGGTGAAGAATCGTTTTTCTAATTCATTGGCATAACAGGAATGCGTTTTACCCATGGATGACTTGTTTTAATTTTCAATGAAATTGGCTTATTATAAAAGATAAAACTGGTATTCTAAAGCCGACGCCAACAACACTGAAGCAATAAAGGCACCGAGGACAACAAATGCCAGAATAAAATCTTTGATCAGAAAAAATTACTTGAACTTTATGATAATGACAGTTAATGAGCTATTTATAATTAATCAATGTTGTATGAAATAGACATTTAGGATACCAAGAACGATGATGTCACTAGAGGTTGTCCCTACTGCGTTTCTGGCGGTGAGTTTGTATTCGCCAGCATCGATATGGCTTACATCTCTGATGGTCAGTGAAGGATCGTCCACCGTCACTGTTGATAGCCTTCCACCACTCCCTTGAGTGTCTATCTTCTCTCCATTTTTTGTCCAAAAGACTTCCGTAATATCAGGTGAACCGTCATACACAAACACGTTTCCAACTAATTTTACAGATTTGCTTCTTATGCTAGTTTCTTCACTTGTCGTGATATTTGGAAGACCTATCAAAACGAACAGCAAAATGACATTATATATAATATTTATAATATTAACGGCAAACAACAAAAATAACAAAAAATGTCAATTTTTCGGGACAACTAGTTTTAGTACTTTTAAAAAATCAAACCTTGACCCCAACCTTCTCCACATACTAAGTTAATGTCCTGTATAAGGGTTTGGATCATTTTTGCACGCATTTCTTTAGCCATTTTTGGCAAAGCAATTTGAAATAAAAAAAACGTGTTATTAAAGAGACAAGAGAGATAAAAAAGCAATCATCTTTTGATTTCTTAAACTTTTGATAATAAAATTGTTTTACTATGTTTTTATAATACCTGATTGCTTAGCTCTGTAATTAGTTAAAAATAGAAATCCTAAGACCCTGCAAATTGCACTGTTTGATAAAGATGGTTGGATGGTCGTGGCCATTTTTAAATCTACTTTAGAGGAAGAGCTCTGTATAAAGATGAAGTAGAATACCCCTAAGTTAAAGCTAAAATATATGGAATTTTCTTCACTAAACGATAATTCATAGATAAACACATCATGACTGAAAATTTCAGATATGTCTGATAAATAATCTGTTGACCATCCAGCCTTCTTAAATATTTGTGTTTTGTTTGTTTTAGATAAAACTAGATATGTTCAAATTATGTAACAAGTGAAAGCACTGAATGACTACCGTTTTGATTAAACAAAATTGACCCCGGTCAAAAACCATATTAGGGTAATGACAAATCCCCATGCACGCCAATTGCAACAAGGGTCTCAAGGTGGTCAAGTTTAAGTTTCAGGTTTAAGATATTCATGACTCATAAAAGTCTTGAATCAGAAATCAAAGTCTGATAAAAATATGGATATGATGCGTCCGTCATGCACTTTTAAAGTTAAAGTTCTATCACATCAAAAATCTTTTATTCTTATATATTAACATTTCCCAGTGTCTTTGTCTTTTTAAGATAAAACTACAAGACAAATGTGTAAGATATTGTCAAATACATTACAAATGACGTATTGTGGGGCGCAAGCGAGGTTTGAATAGAGAAAAGAAATTTTTAAAAACCGTAAAAATGTCAATAATTTAATATTTAATCAACATTTTATGAAAATATGTAATTATCATTTAAGCATTGAATCATTATTTTTTGAAAGATATAGTCTCATAACTGCAGCGGTGTGTGCATACAAATTGAGTAACGCGCGTTACATTTTTTTAACTTCTTGCCTTGTCTGCAAATGTGATTTATACCTTAAAAATCCTATTTTATCCTAAGGGTAAGTTCATATAAATGGAAGAGCCATGGTAACAGTCACAAGCCTGAACTTTGATTGTCACTTGTGACGTTGCATTTTTCAGCGTTCAACGTTTATGACGTCATAATGAAACTCGACATTTTAACCTTTCAGTACCCTGTGTGTGTTACAGTGTTATAACTGCAGTAGCTTTCCACATACTTTACATGCAAAAAATATGTGTAATGTAAATATAAGGGATTAATTTTTGAATATTATGACGTGAACAAATATGGTTTGGCGTGATTGAATGTATCTTTACACTGCAAGACCTTCGGGCTTTATTGGACTTGATCACCCCGACCGTATTTAATAACATCATAATACTAAAAGAATGATTCTTCTTTATTAATTCATGAAGTTAAAATCATCTGTATGCTAAAACAACAGTGTTTAAGCACTCAGAAAATAGCATTATCTATTCTATAAATTTCAAGTTATTAAGCATGCAAATATAATAGAATCATATTAATACTACTTGGCAAGATAAAAAATGCTCTAATTTGTGCAAATAACAAATGATCACCACGATAATAAATAATGAAATTACCAAAAATTACTACTTTTGATATCGAACCCACAGCATTGGTAATTGTGCATGAGTATTCTCCTCTATCTTCGTCAGTAGGTGATGTAATTGTAAAACTATTCTCATTTAGACTTCCTCCAATATATTTTTCACTTTTCCTGTCCAGTGGTTCTCCATTTTTACACCATTGTATGTGTTTTACTTCTGGTGACTGCTTTAAAACTTTGTAACTGTAATGGACAGTAATTCCTTCGTCTCCTGTTTTTACTCTTAAATCGTTTAAAATAGGCGGCTCTGTATTAAAATAATAAAATTACAAATACATGTAATATGTGCAGTTTTTCCTTCTGCCAAGTAAATTTAATTCGTTAAGAGAAACTATACTTGTACCTCCTAGAGCATGAAGATAAACAGTATTACTGGATATTTTGTACTCGATTCCATTCGCTTCCCGTGAGAGGACAGCCTGGTATTCTCCTTCATCCTCCTTACTTACATTTTGTATGAGAAGAGTTATGTTGGCGCTACCTTTGTATTTCTCCTGATATGTATCAATACACTCTGTTCTATTTCCTGAACGTTTTTGCCATATTAACTGCCAACAAGAAAAATCGACGTTTCTTGCGTTTGCTTCAAATCGTGCTGTATCTCCACAAACCCGATCTTCGCCTTTCAGGAAAATTTCTGGTTCATCTGTAAATAAAACTTTTTTTTCAACTTTGTAGATTCAAAAAAGTTTGATGATTAATATTACATGTATTTGTTAGCAACACTCTTCCAGTGTGGTTAATGCTTTCTAACCTTTTTGGTCTGTTTGTTTTTGTATATTCATCAATGCTTCTAAAAGGAGCTTGCAGCTTTCTAAATGGTCTTGTGCGATTTTAGAGCTTTCTATTTTACTTAATTCTTGTTCAAAATTCACATTGCATCCCTTATTATACATATACTTCTGAATCCTGTTGACTACATAATTTAAATTCTTCCAAATATCTTTGAAGTCAGCGTCAGAAATTGCTGCAGAATCGGCATGTGCATGGTAGTTGTTCCTAAACAACCGGAGACGTTCAATATCATCCCCAATCTGTATGTCCGCATCATCTGGATCTTTACCCCAACCTTTTGTTGGCTTCAGTGAAGGACATAAATTTCTAATTAGTGTGTATAGTAATGTTACATCAAATTTGCTGTAATCAGGTATTGCAGGGGGTTGAAGAAAACAAAGCTTAAGTTGATCTTGACGGAGTTTGTACTTCCCAGACAACAGAGCTGGACATGAATTTATTCCTTTGAAAAGGTCCACAGGCTTGATACGACTCTCCAAAATGTCTTTGAGAGGCAATTTTATGAAATCCACACTAGTAACTGTTATGCATTCAAAGTTCCGTTGATCATTTGATGCAGGAGAGAATGCCATACTTAATTGTGTTATCTCACACTTGCTCAATTTTCATCGGCGTCAATGATTTTTTTTTTAAATAAATTCGCTGTCGTTGAAACTGTTCATGGTTTTCAAACAAACTTATTTTCATTTCCTGTTGATTTTGTTAGGGTTTCCTTCTAACAGTAGTCCATTACTAACATCCGATTTTCTTCAATATGAAAATTAGACAAAATTGAATTTATACACTAGTTTAGAAAGGATTTAAGCATATCATGAAAAATATTAACTTTAAATTTATTAGAAGGGACACTTAACTGATAAATCCATGGAGAACATATAAACACTTTTAGTATTAAACAGTAAACAGTAAACAATTGATTTTCAAAACTTAAAGTAAGAAAATGCTATGCTTGAGTCATTTATTTTTTATTGAGGGTCTGGTGAGATTGGCCTTATCGTATCTTTAAGGGGGATGTGCGGTCATCTTGTATATTTGAGGATAAAAATGTAGACATTACTAAAACTGGCTTGTTTCTGCCCAACATTGGCCAAAAATGTTGCCAAAAGATATAAAAGCAATAAATAAGAAATCCTACATGCCATTTTGTTTGAAAAGTATGCATACAAGAACAGGTCAACGCCTTTTTATTCACTTAGAGACAGTTGTCGTACTGCGCATGTACAGACTTATTTTGAAGATTTAAAAGTCTGAAAAAATATGATGGGGTTCATTTGTGTCCTCTCTGCAACCATTTGTTGAGAAAAAGGTCTAAGGTAACTTAATTTATAAGTTGTAACTTTGTCTCAAAGTTGGGTACCCTATTCTTAAAATAGGCCTCAAAAACTATCAATTCCCCTATGGAGGTACATTGAAGATATATTTTCATTGAAATATAATGTATACTTTTTTAATTTAAGACAATCACTTTTTGGACCCCTACCCCACTTCTAAAAAGAATTTACTTGAATTTATACATATAGAACTGAAAACAAACATGGGACAGGTATAATGATATATATCAAATTAAAACACGGATTTTTTTAACAGACATTTATTTCTTATGAAAATATAAAATCAACGTGTCTACATAGACACAGTAGTTCTAAGTATAGACTGGATTTTTCTTGTTCTAAAAATAGATCCCATGCCGACTGATAAAAATAGGGTACCCTAATTTGAGGCAAAGTTTCAACATAAATGTGCAAGATTTAAACTTTTTCTTAACAAATGGTTGTAGAGAGGACACCAATAAACCCCCTTCATGCATTCTCAGCTAACTTGATAAACTGTTTCTCGATTAGAATTTTTTTCTTTCCTCAGAATCTTAATATTTAGTTTGACAATTTACATATAAAGAAGAACTCGGGAGATGTTAATTATCCAAATAAAACACAGACTGCGTCGCGTTGCAATTGCCTTGTCCTTTTCTATGTATGCAGCAAACTTATTTATCTTATCTTGTACACTGGGCTATGCCAGAAACGAAAATGATTTATATATATATATATATATATATATATATATATATATATATATATATAATGGAGATCAATGTATAACATATTTCAATTGCATGTGCTTATAAACAAACATGATGTGAAAAAAGGAACGTTATGTAGTAATGTTTTATCTAAAACAATATGACCTTTTAGAACATCAGTGCGTGAAAAAATTTAACACATTATGCTTATTTTAAAGTTTATGATAATTTAATGTTGGCAATGTAAATTTATTCAAACCACCAAACGGGGGTATGTGCCAAACCCGGTTTTGTCAACCGACATACTGGTTGAATGCTTTTCTTAAAAGATATCTTAGGGTGTACATGCATTATAATCTGGTTTAGTATGCTAAAACGATTATGTCAGCAATAAAATTACACAACAAATGATATGAAATTTCTTTTTAAAAAATACGTTTCAGAATTATTCAGTGATTTAAAAAAAACTTCTCCAAAGCGAAAGTAGATATATTTTAAAATTTACTTACTTTAATAAAAGATGTGAATTATTATTTAGGGTCTTTGGTAGATGTAAATGACATTTTTTTCCACTATGTCCTTGGAAATTAGAAGACAAAACAGACACTCAAGTTTGATTGCATTCACGGGTATAATGGTGGCCATGGAAAAAACGAATGCCGAATATATCCCCCAAACTAGATAATGCGATAAGCGTTTGCGTTTCATAGTACTTTGTCACTGAAAATTTTATCAACTGTGCATACAACACGAAGTGCCGAGCGATAATTTATTTTAATACCTTGATAAAACTCATAACATTGAAACCATGTTATTCAAAAGTTTGCAAAATGTATATACAATTACTCAAATTAAGAAAAATATAATTAATTTTGATTTATATAACTGTCTATGCCAATAATGAACCAAAAAGTTGGAAGAAATGAATTACTGGCTACTTAAGAAATAAAGTATGAGTTTTCGTGAATATTGCAAAATCATCTCCAAGGTCGAAAAATGCTGTTTTGAACTATAAAAGCCAATCCGTTAGTCAAGGTTTTTATATTTTAAACAACATTTCGAGACCGAGGAGGTGTTGTATAGCAGTTTTTCCCCCATAGTAGCTTTTCCCCCCGGAAAAGCTACAATATAGTAGCCTTTCCCCCCGATGGGAAAAGCTACTATATAGCAGCTTTTCCCCCATAGTAGGATTTCTCCCTTACGTTTTTGGTTCAGATTTTATAAAAAAATATTTATGGAAACCCAGTAAGGAATAAAATCAATGTTTCTAAACTCCCATGTTGCTTACAATTGCATTCATCTGTACAGGTTAAATTTCTTTTTGCCGATTTATAGACAATGCTGAAAATTGAATAAGTGTGTAATGGAATTATACATAGAACTTAATTTAGGTAATTAATTTAAAAAAGTACTTGGTTTTACAAGATATTCACATATATGCATAACTCTGTGTTCTGAATTTGTAAGTGAAAAATGTTTTGAGAATTTTTTGATAAATCTATCAGTCCGTCTGTCTGTTTGTGCAAATTTTATCCAGGCTAAACCTCTGTTTTAGAGAATGTTTTTCCCGATGTTTCAGAGCCGTGTGTTTAAAATCCTATTATAATGAATACAGTGCATATTCTTTAGGGTCCCATATCTCATAAACTAGAGATGACCACATCACTATATTTTCACAGTGGCAGTGGTTTACCACTTGTAGATGACTCTGAAAATTTCAGCCCACAGGGTAGGGGCCCTCGATGTTTCAGGGCCCGATGTTTAAAACCCCATTATAATGATTTAATAGGGTTCTCTAAGTGGGGACCCGAATCTTAAATTCTAGAGATGACCACTAAACCATATTTTCACAGTGGTAGTGGTTTACCACGAGTAGATGACCCTGAAAAATTTAGCCCCCAGGATAGGGGCCCATGATGTTTTCAAGCCCAATGTTTGAAATCCAATTATAATGAATAGTGTGATTTTTAGCTAAGTGAATCGTATATCTTGTTTTATATGGCATCGTTTTCAAAATTGTGTATTTAAAAATCACGTTGCAAAATAAAAAGCGGGAAAATTAGCACACAGTGAATGATAATATATACATAAGGTTAGTTCAGGCTCCATTTCACATTTAACAAAGTAACCAGCAAAGATACCGACTTTGTTCTGGTTGTGAAGCCATTTCATTTTTTAACAAAAATGTTTACATCATAAAACCTCTCGTTTCGTAAAAATGTGCTTAAAACATGAATATGAATATGCGTGACTTTAAAACAAAATGGTAAATACTAACTTTACACATGCCTTTAATGCATAATCAATTATAATACTCCCTACCCATGATTTAGAACCCCATCAATCGAAGTAATACATTTCAGTTTCTCGTCATTTCATTGCACTCTGTCTCTCTTTTTATATTTAGAAGTAGAAATATATGATTATATTTAAGGTCGTCAATTCTAACGGTATTAATTTAGAATTAATAGCCTTTTGGACGAAGGGAGTAATACATTTCCACTTCTTATTCCCTTGCTCTACAAAATAAAGTCAAGATTGGTCAGTTAGTTTCCTGGGAAGAGCTTAAACATAGATGATAATACATGAGAAAATTAAAGTTCCAAACCGGCGTTATTTCACTCAAATGTATTCTTACGTGTTCTGTGAAAAATGTCAATGTCATAACGTTGAAGTCAAAACTGTAGATAAGCATCGATTAGATGAAAAAGATTCAAGGTATTCCGTAATCCGTGCAAAAGGTGTTCCAGAAAGGTGTAACAAAAGGTGAAATAAATGGTGATGACACCGGAATGTTATGAAGGCCCGTGCCTTTGTTCATATCAGGGGTGAAAAACCATGTATTTTATTCTATGTATTAATGAATGCCATAATTATCCTTCATTATGAGAAATTAATACCATATCAGTTATTGCAAATTATTGCCACGAATGGTCCGCCATAAACATGACCGGAATGTACAAAAAGGGGAAAATCTACAATATAGTAGGTTTTCCGTGGGGGTAATCTGGCTATAAAAAGGGGGAAAACCCACTATATAGCCAGCTTTCCGTGGGGGAAAAACTGCTATATAGCCATTTTTCCGGGGGGGGGGGGGGGGGTATTCCCGAGCCATCTTTCCCCCGAAAAAATGGCTCGGGAGAAAAGGCACTATATAACAGAGGTATTCACGATAACAAGAACTTTATTTCAAGTCTACTAACAGCTCAGATATTTCACTGATTCGAACTATAGGTCAGTAAAAATATAGCGTGCGTATTGCATGATTACAGGCCACCGACGGAATTCAGACTGATAGGCATGCGCAAAACTCGTTGTTTTGTTGGATAAATAAAACACACGCACGTTTATTATTCATGAAATAGGCAATCATATTCCTTTTTTTAAGGGTAATTGAATGCATGCAATACATGGGTAAAGAGGTTAATAGCCTAATTTCTTTTCAATCTAAAAAAGAGCAATGATAGCACTGAACGTTTTTGAAAGTTGTAAGGAACACAATTATCTTTGACAAGCAAAAATAAAAGATACTAACATTTTAAGTATCAACAAACATCGGAAACAAACCAGATGACTTCCAAAATAATGAGGATCACGTGTATCTATTAGGTAGCCTGGTCATAATTATAGAGAGTTTCATTTACGTACAGTTAAAACGGAAGAACTTTTTATCAAAATACTTAAACGAAATATGAATGATTATTGTTACAGTAGTTCTGTTACGAAGTCACTGGGAAATGTAAATATACGGTCACATACATCACATTTTCTAATGCATTTGTTTATGATAGAACTAAACACCAAATTTTGTTCTAATGTCATCCTTGGCACATGCAGTATTTTCAACAGCGCCGATTGCAATACAGTGGGTTTGCTTACTTGAAAAAATCGATGTCAAATACTCAAGATCGCTGTTGCCACTTGGGGCACAGACGCGATTTTTTCGACTATGAAAATTATATACAAATGTCAATTATTTTAATTATACGTACAATAATTAAAAAATAATGTAAATATAAGTAATTAGGAAACATTTTTTGACTTTTATAGGGAGATCAAATCTATCTTAACTTAGCCAATACCGAAATCAAGATTTTTTTTAAAATTACATAATAAAGATATGCATATGAATTTTATCGTGTGCAATGGCTTAGGACACATTCTCCTATCAGAAAAACTACTGAAGAAATACGGGAAAATGTATATCGTTAGTTTGAATGTCCTAATAACCTTTGTTAATATCTAACGAGGTCATTGTATAAAAAAAAATAGTTTCCTATGTAATTCGCAGGTATTCTTAAGTATATTAAATAAATTCCCTAATTTTTCAAAAGTACTTTAAAAGAGAGCAAAACATGACCGAAACTGTATCTTTTGTCACAATTTAATACATAAAATGGCATATATTTTTGTTTATTTTAGATGCATTGGACAGGTACTAAATTTGTAGGTGGTTATGTTAAAATACAAGTTTGAGCTGGCTATTCCGACCATTAAAATGCATTGATTGATTGTATTTCAACATAACATTCAATTTTGTTTTATATATCAATTATTTCTTGTTGGGGTTTATTGAGTGTTCTGCCAATTTTCATCAAAAAACGTCAATTTGGAATTAGAATCCATAAAACACCACTCCTTAATACATTAATGAAACAACTAAACTGGGGTTTTTTTTCTTTTAATTCACGGTAAAAAAAATAAAACATTTTCTTCCTCATCAGTGCATCAATACTATCAGGTAACTAAATCTAACAGTGTGTATACACAACACGATATAAAATTCTAAAAGTTACAAGCGCCTGATTATTATATGTTGATATCACAGCTGTTTTGGACTTCAAAAATATATTAATTTTGCATGAGATTAATTGAAAAAAATCATGAAATAAATTTAAAACAAGAAAAGAAATGAGAAAGAAACTCAATTAAATATGTGAAATGGAACCTTCATGTTGAAAGAGCTAAAAAAAAATTAAAAACTTTTTTTTTTTTAGTTTGAAGCCATGAAAAACTGATATAAACCTTCATTAACAACCAAAAGGTCTAATTCTTTGAATGTCAAAAATCAATCATATTTAAAAGAAAAAAAAAAGAAAGAAATAACTATTAACCAAAAGCAAAAGGTGTAGAAAATAAACTATCAAATAAAATAAAACTTCTGGAACAAGCATGTTACCATTTGAATCCAAAAAAAAAACAACAACACCCAGATCACATTCACACTGTCAGGCAAGGCTGTAGAAACAAATAACAAATAAAAACCTATGGTTTGAGCAGAAAAGTGGTACATGTAACAATATTATAGTTTAATTAAATAAGCCAAAATGAGCTAGTACCTACATAGCAACATAGAAGGGGAAAATATATATAACAACAACAAAGCACAGCTAACCCTTATAAAACAATTAAAACTATAAACAAATTGAATTTGAACAGATTCATACATCTCAAATAGCCATTAACTGCTGATTCTTCCTGAAAATTTTCCATCAGATTCATGTTAAGAAATCAATGTTATGCAAGCATGATGCACACTTAACAAAACAAGAAATCCAACAGTCATCAAGTCTATACGGACAGGTACTTGTATCATAAACATATACTGGTACATTTTAAGAAGAAATAAACGTTATTCTGATTGAAATAAAATCTGTAAATTTACTAAGACCTTTCTGATACAGTTTACAAGATTTTGTATATGCATGTCATATCATAGAGTAGTGGATTTAAAGTCTAATTTTAATTAAATTGAAATAACTGCTCAAGGTTTGTTTTTTTGATAACCTGAGTCTGTTTAAATAATTTAATTTACTCTAGGTCATTCAATTAGTGGAACTCCTCTCATTTAATTATATATTAAGATTGTTAGGGTGCTTATGTGTTTTCTTTGTGTGATGATTGTAATATACATGTACTAGCAATTTAGTTATCCAGATATATGTAATCTAACCTGCTACAACTCATAAAATTTCATGTGACCATTATAATATAATATTACTACACAATTGAATACAAAGACGGATAGTTTTCTGTTCGACAGTGGACAGAATGCCATGACAATGTGGATAGATAGATAGGAAGACAGATGAATAAACAATCATTAGAGATAACATTACCTGAACATACATATATTTTACATAAATTACTGACACATCATACACATAAAATTATGATAAAAACATTAAATGTGGTTGCTACAGGACTAGAAACAGTGCATGTGAAAATAAATATAACTTACTAACTTATAATAACACATATAATTTACTTTCAGAACAAGCTAGAATCCTATGTGCAACCAAAGTGGAATGCAATTAATAAAATATATAAATAAATAGTATATAATTGTAAAATTAAAAAAACCCCAAACACAATTCAGCAGGCGAATGTTTAAAAAACTGCTGTTGAACCCGAAAATCCAGAATAGAAATCAAATTTCATTAACAAAGATTGGTCATGCACAACACATTATCTACATAAAACTGCATGTATAAATAAATCAGAATCTATGAAAAGATTGGCAGTACATGTCAAAACATTCATAAGATTCTTAACAACATAGCTTTTGTGCATGGCAGTACTTATATAACTTGATTCCTTTTCCATTACACAAACAAAACCAAATTCCTTTTTTTAAATCCTATTTTAATGAAAATCCTTTAGACATGTAAAAGATATTTTTCATAAAGTTGCATCTGTCAATTTTCTTGATGCAGATCCTTTCAATGACAACAAATCCACACTGGCCAGTGCATAGATTTCACAGTAATTTCACAATGGATTCACTTTTCTAGTTATCTTTATTCCACACTGCAAATGTCCTAACTACGTAGCTGTCTGATATTTTGTGTCTTAGACTGTCACACTTTCATTGATTCCCTATACAAGCTTTTTATCCTTACATACAGATTTCAGCCAGAGATTTCATCAGTGTCTCGTTTCTCTCCAATTTCTTGGTGGTGTCTTTCCATTTCTGTTCAGTCTTTTCTAGTTCTGTATTCTTGTGACATTCATAATGGAAGTCAGTCCCTGTAGACTCATACCTGCAATCAACCAATCAAAATTTTTTTAGCATATATTAAACAGTCACAATAGCATGCAAATAAAATTCAGAAAGATTGGTCAGTTGCTTAGTGGGTCATGTCATCTCAAGGAAGCTGAAATATTACTGGCATGTAACAATCAATGAGTAATTTGGGCCTATGAGTGTGTGTAGGAAATCAGATTAATGAGTTCGGTATTTTCCCCTTTCTTTTAATTTTTTTTTTTGGGGGGGGGGGGGGGGGGGGGAGAATTGGAGAGGCATTGCATTGCCTTTTCTGATTATTTTATTTAAACAATTAAGACAACATAGCAATATCTGTATGAGAATCAACAATCTGTTTAGATTTACCATTTTTCTCTGGGAGGCCTTAACTTCTCAATTTCTTCTAATTTTTTCAGCTCTAAAAGTCTTTCTTCCTCCAGTCTTAGTCTATCCCTGCGTAGAGTGGCAATGTTACACTCATAGGGAGTGGTTAACATGCCCATTGATGATGCTAAAATCAAAAATATAACGACCATATCAGATTGTATAAAAACTGATATGGATGCTAACTGGCAATCCTATATTTCAATATACATTCTATGCCTATTAACTGCAAATACCTTGGTATTGCGATAGGCAAATTAATACACTTATTAAGCAGAAAGATTTTTCCAAAATAAAACAAATACATGTAAAACAAGCAAAATACTTCAAGATGTCCTTATACTTGCAGCATTTACCTATAGTAGGAGCCTCTCGTGACATTGAATACATTTTCTCTTCATCACTTCTCTCCATCATCTGGAAATCTCTAGAGTTATACTTGTGATATTTGTCATCCACAGCTGTCTGCCTCAGTTTCTGGAGAGCGGACTTGGCTCTTGTGTAAGCATGTTTCCTTCCAGACGCTGGTGCAGACATACACTGAGAACGTGAAAGTTGATCTTTTAGCTTCTCCTCCTCCAACACAGCACTGAAAGTGACTGGGTAGTACTTCTTTGCTAGTGAATCGTAAGTAGCTAAGGGATAATCTCTCCTCTCCACCATAGTATAATCATCTGTAGGGTAATATCTAGACTTCTCTGACCTGGATATCGACGGAGTGAATCTAGACAACTTGGCCTCTGGAAATTCCTTGTCATAGAGATGGTCGATCCTGACGATTTGTTCCATGGAAGGTTTCCTCATCATACTGTCACTAAATGTCACGCTCCGGTTGAAAGTGTTGGAGAGCTCCTGGCTCACGCGATCCAGTTTCGTCGCCAGATTGCCCAGATTTCCGCGCCTGTCCTCATACTTTTCTGGGTCAAACTTCAGGTGCTGACACAGCCTCTCTGAAGTACTGGTCAGCTGAGAATTACTGAGATAGTCAGGCTTCTCCCTGCAAGCGAATACAAATGTCAAATACTAGTTTTTAAAATGATTGTTTATGCATGGCATCAGATGACCCAAAGCTAATTACATGTATATGTAAAAAGTTACCAGTTGCTACAATAGTTGGGCTTCTCCCTGAATGCTTTTCATAAACAGATGATTGTTCATGCATAATATTAGAGTTGAAATGTAGTTATAAAAATAGTTAGCAGTTGTAAACTTAAGACATCTGAGAGATAAATGGTTTTCAGTGAACATGGCATTATGAAATACAATTGCTTTGCTGGTATCTTCCAAGTTACACAATAAAAAATCAAGGTAAATATTTCAGCAGAGCAATTAAGTTCAGAACACAAAAAGCCTGATCACATGCAATGAAAAATGTACATTATTTGCCTGATGATGATCATTAAGGACACTTGTTTTTAAGGAATCATAAAGGTTACCATTAGTTGAGAGAGCGAGAGTTCAGTAAGTATACAAACATACATGTAACTGCATTATGTTCATTTGTTAATTAAACATACAAAACTACTGTTAGATTTGTATGTTTTGTAAAAGAGAATGTATCCATGCTGCAGTTAATACCTCAAAACAGCTACAGTAGCTGCCTTTTCTAAAGCACTGTAAACATTTTTTTATTTTAATTGATTCTCAGTCAGCATGAATGCTGAAAATTTTAGTGAAGTAGAAATTCAAAGACAAAGTAGCATGAAGTAGCCAAAATGTTACATGCTTACAATGAAATTCATGATTTCTTCTTCTACAACCTTTTCTTACTGTAACAGGATACTGTAGTGCAAAACATTCTAGCAAATCTGCTATTAAACCATTGCCCACCGGAACACATTTATATTAATTCCACCGACCCAGTTAAAGTACATGTAACCCCCACGTACCCC
>WFKH01011925.1:12297443-12399943 GCA_016163765.1 Magallana hongkongensis | reverse complement strand
ACCATGATGACGTCATATTTTTACTTTAAAAGTGAAAGTAGAGCCCGAGAACAAATCAGTTTTTTATCAATTATCGAACAAACTTTTTGTTTTAAAGGACAGATAAAAAAATGATTATGATAAATTTGATAAACATGGATTGAACTTCTGTGAACCGTGAGTATTTTTCTTTATGTACATGTATGATTCTCTGTGTTAGTCGATTAAGGCCTTTTTTTAATGTAGACTGCAAAGTACAATGAAAATTAAACGTTTCTTCTGTCAATATTTGATATAACAACGTTTCAATAATGAACTAATTATGCAGTCTCTTCTCTGTTTTCAATGGCATGCAGCCTTCAATAATGAACTAATCATGCAGTCTCTCCTATGTTTTCAGCCTTTTCAGATTGGGTCTTTGTGGACTCTATTCCTTGTTTTTGCACCATGGGTGCTGACCAAAGTGCACAGCATCCTCCTGCCGGGGCCCCTGGGAGTACCCTGAAGTCACAGAGGGATGAGGACATCCCCTACACATCCTATGCCATTAGTAAACCCATCGACTCCAGTAAGTATAATCCTCATGAAATTTGATATAGTTGCAAATAATGATTCACTGCTAGCTGTGTACAACGGGATAAGAGAAATAATGACAGACCAAACCAGGATTCCATCCTGGGCCTCCTGAATCTCTAGTCAGGTACTCTACCTACTGAGCTATCTGGTGCCGGTATTCGAACCAGTCTGACCGTCACAGCTGAAATTAAACAAATACATGTAATAGACAGTATTAATAAATTGTATTGAATGATGTATGTATAGGCAATGTAGGCCTTAATGTATGATTTGTCCTAGGATATCCTTGCATCACATTTAGCTTAATCTTTTTTTTAAAGGCCTGTGGATATGAATTAGTGTTAAACTAATTTAAGAATAATTTATCTGATGTATTTCTGTTGCTGAGATATTATTAAAAGTTATATTGGATCAAAGGTTAAGTATCTTTAATTTTATAACCTCAAAAGTAGCTGCAATAATGTAGCCTTATCCAATTTTTTCTATGACGTTTTCACGAGAGGACCCTTCTCTATACCCCCCCCCCAAAAAAAAAAAAATAAAAAATTAAAACCAAAACCCCCAAAACTTGGAGGGGCTAGGCTACATTATTGCAGCTTAACTTCATTGCTAGATGACCAGATATATGAACAGTTCAACTATAAAATTTCCATACTGAACAAAAAACTCATCACATTTCTTTCTTAGATTCTCCAAGTCCTAGGCTTTCCCCTCGCAATGTTCCAACAACAAGCACCAAACCACGGCCCACAATTCCTAGGGAAAAGGAACAGCCCGAGACGGGAACACATAAACATGACATTGTTGTGGTTGCCGATGGAAATGTGATAGAAAAAGACCCTGACCCAGAGCTAACGAAGCTGAACACCATCCCTGTGTTCTATCCGATCATGCGCGGCTCGCTCAACATTCCCACCAGCTCTCGTGACCTTGACCTTTTGGATAAGATGGGACACGAACAGTTGTTGTATCTGTGTGTGAGGTACCAGGAACACCTGAAACAGCTGGCAGAGTCGGTGGCGTTTGACCAGAATGCTCTCTGTGTCCGAATCAAGGAGGTACAGGCTTAGTGTCTACACTGTTGTAGTCACAATCAGTCAATAACAGCCTTTGTCCCAACAACTCATTGGCATTCTTGTTTTTTGTTTTCCAAGAATACCCAATTTGAAGATTGAATGTGTAATGCAGCTTTACATTACACAATTTAGGTTGATTGTGTAATGACATTTTTTTAGATTGATTGTGTAATTACATTTTCTGTGGGTTGATTGTGTATTTACATTTTAATTTGTAGGTTAATTATGTATGTACATTTTTGTAGATTGATTGTGCAATACAGTTATTACTCGGGGTGATGCAGGAGAAACAGAAGAAATACCAAAAGCATGCCGACCAGTTCCAGAGGATCTCGGAGACCTTGTCCATACTTAACAGGGTGAAGGGCAGCATGCAGAGCCTGGTCCCAAAGATAAATCACCTGAACCAGCTGTTACCCCCCGGGGAACGACTGGAGCCCCTCAGTCTCAAAAGTCAGCTGTTAGAACCCGACAACGATGAGAATCAAGGGAACCAGTAACATGGGAATAAGTCGATATATGAGAATGACCACTACAACCCCTGACAGTTTTGAAACTAAATTGTAAGAAAGGGTTAGTGACGAAATCCTTCAAAACCAGTAAAATGAGAACGAGTTCACATAATAAAGGACGTTTAGAACCCCTCAATTTGAAAAGTCAGTTTTAAGACAGGGGCAGCAATGAGAGTTAAGGGAACCAGTCAAATGTGAAATAGTTCATATTAACAGAGGCGTAATATATTGGTCATTTATTGTGTTTTTGACTATAAATCATGCTAATATAGTGTGTAAATTTGGATTTTTAAATGGTTTTGTGATTGTGGTCTGGAACAAGGTCAAATTTTAAAATAAATGGAAAATGTTTAGAACATAAACATGTAGATGAGACAGTGAGGTTATCATTAGTTCACACCTTCAACTTCTGACTAACTATATTTACATATTTACACAGTTATAATCACTTGTATCTAGTCCAATTATTGATATGATTCCACATCATATACTTAAATACAATGTTATGTACATAAGAAAAAAAATTACACAGATTTTTTATTGTCTGGAGATAGATCAATACTTTAAGGTGGATATGACCATATATATCATTGTTAAGTCAACAGCACTAGTCTCTTAGTTGTAAGCCAAGAAATTTTAGAACTACTTGTTACATGTATGTAAATGTATTTATTTGGGAAACGTTGTATGTGTATAGTACAAGTAGTATTTCACAGTAACTAAGTCACAACACTGTGTACTAATGTTTATCTTGACTGTACTGCAGTAAGTAGACAATTCACACAATTTATTTTAATGTATTTGAATAAACGTTGTCAACTACATGTAGCTCTGTAAAGGGTTGAATAAATGGATGCATTTGAAGGCAGTTTAACCTTTCAAGAAATGCATGATTATTATGTTCACACCCGGATATTGTGATTCGTTTTTTTTTTCAGTATCTGTATGAACATGTCGGATTACGTAAGAAATAGCATAAACAGAGGAGAAATACCCAATATACATGTACATATATGTGAATATTACTGTGATAACTAAGATAGGAGAGCCCAATAAAGAGTTTGTCTTTACACTTCTTGTAAATGAAATTTTTTTTATATGTTTATTACTAATTAAAAATCGTTTTAAAAATTATCATTTGATCACAGATCAGTACAGTCATAGTAATTAAGCATGCAAGAATTAAGTTTTTATGAATTTTATAAATAACATGAACTTATTATAAATATTTAAAAAACTATACAAAATAAAAAATTCCACACATGGCAAATCCTGCGTTAACAAGGTTTGTTGACCTTAACGTAAAGGTCAATATTATAAAAAATATATTTTACCATTGTATAATATTCAACATTGATCGTCATACAATTGCAAAGTGCCACTACATTAGGTCAATCCATTCAAGTAACTGATATGCTCAATGGCATTGATAAAATCTAATTTTATTTGACTTATCTTCAAATACCGCATATACAGTGTATCATAGCGGTTTCGGAAAGTGTCAGTGGCAAGGGTCGGCTACAGAAAAAAAACCCTCAAGAACATTATGAACATGGAATAAATAATGATTTTAATGTTATGCTGAGGAAATGCATGAACTATTTGTTGACACCAACACAGCAAATGCGATAGAAACCATGAGTAAAGAGCACAAGAAGCAAAGTACATTAAAAATCTTCAGTCCGTATCGTTTCAAGAGATCAGCAACAAATCTAAACCTTCTAAAGGAACAGTTTTTAGATGTTGTAGTTTCTCCAATCAGTCCCGTGTCGCAATGTTTTTCGAGCTTGTAGCTGAAAGGTTCAATCCTAGTCTCACTAGTACTAGTGTTTGTCTTTTTGGCGATTATAAAAGAATGGACAATCGTGTGGACGACCATGACTGCACTACCAACGATGGAAAACAAATAATATTTGCCTGAAAATAAATAAAGCACGGGAGAGTTAAAACATGCCGGTAATTAATAAATTCATGCAGTCATATGCATAGCATACTCTTGGATTGAAAATTCATTCATTATCTTACCTAACATCGGAACTGCATTAGAGTTTGTCGGGATCACGTCTCCAACTTGTACCAGAAAGACGACAAAAGCCAGGAAGATTGTCATTCCACACGACAGCTTCTCGCCCTGATCATGGGGAATAAGGAACGCAAAGATAGTCAAACAGTTGAGCAGGACAGAGGGCCCAAGCATTGTGAACGAATAGTACAGAGGCTTCCTATACAAACAAACCTTGATGAAGGCTAACGGGACATATTGATAGACCACGGTGTTGAAGCTGGTGATGGTCCAGATAGGGTGGTCTAGGGTCAGTGGACCGCCAGATACGGATCGGATTGGGTTATCAGAAAACTCCAGCCGTACTTCTGAAGCGGAGTAGACTTTGAGCGCGAATATTATCATGCAGTTCTGTGTGTCGAAAGGAAAGTTGGTGGGGTCCATAGAGCAGAAGACCGAGAGCTCCCCGGCATGGACGACAGTCACGTGACCAGTGTGGTCAATTCTTGCCAAGTCTTTCTGTACACCAGAGGCGAGAAAATCAGAACCAATTCTGAAACCATAAAGATTCACCGTATGTTTTTTTTACTCATATTTAACCTATTTGATATTTATACTTTTGATATAAACATTAAACAAAACGTCTTCAAATGAGACTTTTATTTGAGCAATTAAGCATTACTTACTTGTTGCCGAGGTAGATATCCGGCGTCCAGATATCCTGTCCAGACACTACGATGAAGGACACATTGTATTGGTCGGGGTCCCACATCAACAGTTCATCTTTCCATTTCTGTGAAAAATGATAATATGGATTCTGCGATACCAACTGAACTACAGTGTATACATTTAATTCTATCATATGAAAAATTTCAGAGGTAGAATTTATTCGGGGCGAACTAGTTTTCTGCGAGAAGTGGTCAACCAACAATACTGTTTTTCTAGACTTGCATTTAAGATTAATTATCAGTATTGCTTTTTTAAAATTTAAATTAGGTATAAAGTACTCACCAGTTCTAACAAGCCTAAAAGAGTGAACTTTCCATCAATTTCATCCTGAAAAAAAATACAGGCAGAATGTTTCTTCAAATTTACATGTATATCCCCGAAACACCACATTGTTACTCAAACATTTATTAAATGATGAAAATTTTAAATTAATTTATTTATTTACCAGGCCTGCTACGTTTCCAGTTGTCCATGACAGTGAAATGATGACAGGCTGGGAGGATGTGCGGGGTAACACACGGGGGTGGTGCCTGGAAGGGTCGAACAGCTGACTACGGAGTAAGTATTCATTGGCCACCACACCTACGGTACAGATGTAGGAGCGATTAATATAATGTAGCGTTGACTCTAGACATTAATTAATTATTTTGAAAATTAAAATATATTTCATTGAAAATTGAAATGAATACGGTAACAGGTCTAAAATACAAAGTCAAATTAGTGGTATTAAAAAAAATATTTACTCTAGACATTGTTTTCAGCAAGAGATACAACAAATGAATGAAGGAGTAGATAAAGAAATTTTTAAAAAACCAATAAAGAAACATTTTTTAGAGAATCTTATTTGAGGAATATTTTAGTTTTGGTTAAAACGAACCTTAAGCAAAATTTTTGCAGGGTTCAAAAGCTCTAGTCACTCTATACTTTTGACATGAGATTAAACATATACTCGAATGGGTAAAGAATAAATAAAACAAATGCATAAGAAAAATTGTTAAAGAAATATCTTTTTAGTTTAAAATAAGTATAAAATATCTTTGTAGTAATTATATATTTCCTTGTTATTTTTTAAAAATTTAATTATTTGCTAATAATTAAATATATACGAATAGGTAAAAAAGAAATTAAAAAAAAAATGCTAAGTAAAATATCTTAATTGAAATATCCTTTTAATTCTAACATTATTTAAAACTCTCGTGAGCATTAAAGCACTACGTAGCTTCTTAATCAACTAAAAATCCCCTTTTTTGTTATATATACTTTTTTTTTTTTTTTTTTTTTTTTTTTTTTTTTTTTTTTTTTTTTTACAATTTTAGAAAAGCATTTGCAATAGTTAAAGTTTACAGTAAAGATATAACTTACAAGTATATTTGAGAATTTCAAGCACCGCTACCAGCCGTATTAATTCCCTCATCTTTATCAATACGGTCCACAACTTAACAATGATTGCGGGAAAGTGAGGAGTCAGGTTTTATAACCGAAGCATTGATTTGGTTACCTAACCAATTTTCATTCATTTAAAACCACTTCAGCATCCATCCGATGAACTCGAACAAATATTGTTTTATAACCACTATTTGTTTTAATGATAACGGCAAGGTTACTACAAGAATCAATTTAAGTACACGAGGTTAAATAATATCATCCAGAGTTTATAATTTAATAGCGAATCGTAAGGGATAACAGTACATGCAATTTTGCCTGACATAGTTAAATCTTATATATTTTACAATGCATCGATTAAATTATTATCATTAAATTGTCTGAACTTTTCAAGTTAAAAAAACTCGTTAGTGAAAATATTAATATATGAAAGGAAATATAAAAAAAAACCAGCGAAATCTAAACTCCATGATTGGTTACCAAAACATGATGTATGAATTCAGCTATTTTTCTAAAAAAAAAAACAAAACAAAAAAAAAACAAACAAAAAAAACAACAAACCACAAAACAAACCACCAAACAGTTTGTAATAATATATATATAAGCATCTAAATTTTCACGCTATGCAGTAAATTTTGACAATTTTGATCCCTCAGATAATTATCAAGATAATTGAAAATTTAATTTGATCAGACTAAAATTCCCATCAGACCAAGAAGTAGAGGGTTGCTCGATATCCAATGTGTATTGTACGATATCTCAAACGCATTCGACTTAAATAGTGAACTGAACATCACTCCCCTTCAGAGTATTCTTCGCGGTTTGAAATACATAATTTCAATTTAATCTCTGAATCCTTTCTGAAATGCGTCACCGTACCGGGTACGCTTATTTAGCTAGACCTCTGAGAAACTGACTGATGGCTGAGCCAAGGGCTTGTCGGGACTTGTAACGACGACCAAATAGAACTTTGTAAGTTTTGGAAAATGAAAATAAGTTGTATGGAGCAAGATCTGGAGAGTATGGTGCGTGTGGCAAGACGGGAACCTTCTCTGACCTCAAAAATTGTTTCACAATCTGAGATGTATGTGATCATGATTATTATAAAGCAGACGAACATGCCTAAATCCCGAGTCAGGGCGTCGGTGATATAGTTATATTAAATAGCATTAATGTCATTTCAATTATCTGGAAAGTTTAAGAAATATTAAAAAACACTGAGAGTAAAATGGAAGAAGTAATCTTTAAAAAGCGGAAATAGAAAAAAAAACTATTTTGAAAATTTAAGCATCACATTTGTGTATTTACTTTTTTGTATGACTCTATTGTGGTAATGTTTACGAAGCTCCATTAGCAGATTCTACATATTTAGTGATATGTAAACAATCACTGAACTGTTATTTGTTCCAATAATTAGACCATTTTCTGTTTTGAAAGAATTGCAAATTTCACAGCTTATGAAACCAGAGATTTTGTGAAGTGCTTTAATTTCATAAATCATTGCCTTTGTAATTTTTTTTCCGTGAAAATTGCTTGAAAATTGATCAGGGGCGTAATCAAGGCATTATAATCGACAAGAATACATGAAACGTAAAAACGCACGTGTAAATCCCCGTGACTAATTATCATATCAAGCTCAAGTATGCAATTAAAAACAAAATTTCGATATGTTTGTTTATATACTAAGGGTCCATGGTTGATTTACATCGACCTAGGGCTAATTGCAGACATCGGCAGCTCTGGGGGAAGAAAAGATATAGCTTCTCACTCATTCTTCTGCATTGTTTTCTCTTCGCCATTGTATCACTACCTTATCCGTCATATAATTTCATTATCATATACACATAAAAATATCAAATAAACAATACAAAACATACTGTGATTTTTACATTTCACATATTTTTTTGCATGCAAAGTTTGTGGAGAGCTACTGCAGACCCGATTCATTTCTACAATAGTGATTTTCACGAAAATTCTACATGATTTAGAGTTACTTAAGATACATCAATCAAATTAACATAAAAATGGAACTAAATTTTTAATAGGAACCATTTCAAAAAATTGTATTACTTCTCTTTTTCAATTGAACATATTGGGGAAAAAAAACGTTTCTGTGAGACCAAAAAAAAATAAAAAATAAAAAAAATTCTGCAATAGATTTTTTTTATCCAAATCAAAATATGATCATACTTATATGATGATTTTAAATTAATATCATTTCAAAAATGACCATGCTATCGACTTTGTTTTTACGGGGGCACATGTCAAAGTGCAGTGTGTCGTTGTTTTTCTTAAATTTTTCATTAGATGTACAGCGCAAACTGTACTTAAAAGGTTTGCATATCATTTTGAGGCTGATTTATAAAACAAAACAACTAATAGAGTGTGCTTAACATTTTTTATGATAAAATACTTCAAAACTTAAACACAAAGACGGGTTTACTTTATTTTTAATATAAGTATTAAGTAACAATGTTAACTAATCTACTAGTATGTAAATTGTTATTAGCTTGAGTTAATATAAAACTCGCAACAGTGCTGTTATATCCTCTACGGGAATTTTTGCATGTTAAATAATGTCAAAAATCGTATTTTAACGTGTTTTAAATATAGCAATTTTAAAACTATTTTTTAAAAAATGGCCGCTTTCGGTCAAGGCGGTATTTCAAAGCAGGTGATGAATTTAAACAATTCTGTGACAATGCAGTACACTGCCCTAGCGCCACCCAAATTTACCCACCTCTCTATAATGGTGATGGTTTTCTGACTGCTTCCATAGAATGTGGTATCCAAGAGGATAACGACGCTTTTGTACGTGTTTTCACTTCGCAAGACGTGAGTAGTGATTATCATAATATACATGAATACACAGTACAGACGGATATAGATGGAACACTCATAAGTTCGCAAATATCCACCTTTGACGATGTTGGAGATAATGATAACTTGTGCAATTAACCAACCAAGTATCGAAATTCTTGATGCACACCTGCATAACTTATCAAAGGAGATGTACATAGGAAAATTGTTAGAAATGTGCTCAAACAATGAAAGTATTATATGCTGGTATAAAAATGTTCTTTGCTCACGAGCAAGATCCCAAAATGACTGTCCAAATGGTAATCTTATCAGCAGAAAAACAACAAAAAGCGGTTCTAGTGCACAGAAATACACAAGAGATTGTTACACTTTACACATGTTTATTCAGGGTGATGGGACAGGTATAGAACACGTGTTTGATAAACAGAAAGGCTGTGGCACCGACATGTCTAAAATTCCGATTACAGAACTAAGGGTAGTAATACAATCCCTGCTGCAACGTGTGACAGATCTAGAAAAATCTCTGGCCGAAAAAAAGAAGACTATTCAATCGATGAATTCAAAAATCAAGTTACTTGAATCAGATCACAATAATCTTCAGTCTGATTACGATACTCTAGAAGCAGAGGCGCGCGGAAGGTTAACTAAACATGACTCCTCCCAAAAACTTAACGCAGACCGAATCAATTAAGCGTACAAAATCAGATCTTGAAAATGTTCACGGTAGTCAAAAAAAAACCGCAATGTGAAATTAAAAAAAAATTGCTAAAATAAGCGCAAACAACAGTTAAGATAAAAAAGTCCGACGAAATCATACGCATTAAGCGTTCTAGGATCTACCGCCTGTGACATTCTAAACTCTTCCGTCGATCACGATGCGGCGGAAAAGATGTCCCCAAACGCGCTCAGTAACAACATTGGACATAAATTAAAATAATACGAAAGGAATTAGATAAATCAGACACGGATGAACCAGAAAAAAAACATTTTCCTTGGGGTTTCTTATAGAAAAACAGCGCGATATTACTTATCCGGAATAGACAAACAATCAACAAGTCTGGGCATTCAAAATTACATTGTATATCCAAAACAAAGGCATCAAAATAACACACTTTGTGCTCTTTAAACCGAAGCCTAGGAGTCGTCTTCTCTCAGCAAAACGTAACGTTCCTCTTCAGCATGCAGATTCCATTGAACACCATGACTTCTGGCCGGATAGTGTGAGATGCAGAAAGTGGTTAAGCAAACGCCAACGGGAGGAAAAGTGCGCGACCCCCCTGGCACAAGAAAGTTGGGAGCATGAGATTAACGCCCGCTAATACGGCTAAGAACCTACAAAGAACAAACAATATAAAAAAATGATCACTTTATTGACTTTTTTACTTCTGTCAATCATGGTACGAATTTTAACATGGAATGTTAGAGATGCAATGTCATCAACTTTGAGTCTCAATTCCCTTCTAGACAATACACACTGTGATATTGCCGTTACATTTGAGCACAAGCTAAAATACAGCACAACGGTAAAATGTACTTAGATTCTATTCATAAAGACTACTTAAGTATAGTCAAGATAGATGAAAATGACACATACACAACACCTAATGTTTATTTCATAGGTAAAGGTGGAGTTGCTATTTTGATAGGAAAATCACTTGTATATACATGTACAATGAAAGAAATCAAAATTGACTCAAAGCGGGTTATTGGAGTAGAAGTTCAATGTAATAATGAAAGCATGTATATTTTTGGTGTATACTTACCGGCGGATAGTGACATAGAATGCTATACATACATAGTCAATATTGTTGAAAATTTATAAAATTATTACAATGAGTATGGCCATGTTGTTATTGCAGGTGACATTAACAGCAGCTGTATCAGTTCACTGCACACAAATGTTATCAAGCATGATATTTTTTCTGGCTTTGTAAATCGCTGTAATATTGCTATACCTACTGTTCATTTTGAGATACTTGGTGAAACCTTTTCTTTTTTACCAAAATGCACCATGTTAGACTATATTTTGTTCAACAAATGTTTAATTGACAAACTCGCAGTGTACAAAATATTTACTGAAGGTTCACTTTCCATAACGTCAGACCACTTGCCTGTATTTGCAGAATTAGACCTCAAATGTACTCACCATTATTTAGTCCGCCCCAACTTACAGCTCCCAGCATGGCACAAGGCAACATCTGATAACGTTGCACAATACAAAGAGCATCTCGAAACTCCCACAATAAAACTGATGGAGCGTGAAATCTGTACTCCTGCTGATACCGAGGTATTCCTTAGTGATCTTGTCAGTATTCTTTTAGACTCTGCGACCGTTGCTATACCTCACTCTGGTTTCAATCCATACACGTGCCCGGGCTGGACTAGAGATGTCAAAGAACTACACACTAAAGAAAGACGACTGCGTCAAATCTGGATCTCGGAGGGTAGGCCTAGGGGGATGATACACGAATCATGCCGCATTTATAAACGTGCTAAGAGACACTTTCAGACTGCCCTAGACACGGAATACGAGAACCATATGAAAGACGTATATCGCAACTTGGACACAGCAGCCGAATGTGACATACGCCTATTCTGGAAACTGGTGAAAAATCAGAAAAAGAGAACCTCACACACGTATCCCGAAATTCACGGTGACGATGGTGCTATTTTCAGAGACCCTGAAAGTGTAGCTGAAGCCTTCGCAATGCACTACGAAAAAATATACACTCCCTCCGAAGATGACACCTTTGATGAACACTTCCGCCAGTTCATCGAAGCTTATTAGTTTTATACGATATAAAATGGTTTGGGGCAGTGTACGCTTTATAAACCGCGAAGTAAAGACACATAGAGGAAGAGTGTACTAAAGTTTGTGGAAATATCCCAGGCGGACCAATAACTACAGATGATCTCTCGCCTGTTGTTAGCAACCTGAAAAGAAGAAAATCCCCAGGCCCGTATAGGATAACATACGAACATATCATCATCGGGGGGAGGAAAGTACTTAGATGCATTGTTAAACTTTTAATGCAATTATTTTAGATGGGAAAATACCCACAATATGGAAACAAGGGCTCATAGTTCTTTTTGTTTAAGGGGTTGACAAACAAAAAACTTCTATCAATAGCTACAAATCAGTTGCACTGCTCTCTTGTTTTCTTAAATTTTTTGAAAATGTTCTTAATAGAAGAATATCAAAGTATGTTTTAGATAGTCAATGTTTTCTAAACAAACAACAACAAGGTTTCCAAGAAAAATTAGGTTGTTTAACCGCATCGTTCAACTTGCAAGAGACTGTTTAGTATAATTTTGAGCAAGGGCGTAATGTTTTTGTAGGTTTTTTAGATAGCTCAAAAGCATTTGACACTGTCTGGAGACATGGTCTCCTCTTCAAGTTGTACAACTTAGGTGTGCTGGCAAGCTTTGGACAATTATTAATGACCGTCACAGTGATACATCTAGTTCTATTGTTGTTAACCAAACTCAGTCAAGATGGTTTAATGTTTTGCAAGGCGTACGACAAGGTGAAGTGTTATCCACATTTTTGTACTTAGTATTTATTAATGATTTAGTTAATAGCATAGAGCAACTTTACACATGTACAAAGTTACTAAACGTTATATGTAACTGTCCTTCACTGGCTGATGACATATCATTGATTGCTTTAACACCAAGCTCTTTACAGAATATGTTAGATGTAGCAAATACTTATTCCAGAAGATGGCGATTTAAATTTAATGCCAACAAATTCAGTAATCTGCAGTTACGTTCGAAAGGAAACCAGCTTAAGAAAGGTCACATATGGACTCTAGGCGACACTCCTGTACCATGTTCAGACTCTTGCACCCATCTAGGCATAATCATCAACAGTAAATCTTCTCTATCAGAACGGATAAAATGCCCTCACAGATATTGGATCCCCGTATCTTAATCCTTTAACGTTAGCCAGCTTATACAAATCCGTTGTTCTTCCCTCTGTTTTGTACGGCTGCGAACTCTGGGACAATCCTACCGCCGCTAATTGCCAACGCCTTCAAGTTTTCCAGCACTCTATCTGTAAATCAGCACAGAACCTCCCAAGTCGAACGAGATCCGACATGTGTGAAAGCCTTCTCAATATCCTACCTATTTCTACAGAAATAGACACAAGAAAACTTCTGTTTTTCGGACGACTGTGCCGGATGTCCTACCAAACTCTTGCAAAGCAAATTTTTCTTGTAAGACTGTTTTCCTACTTTGAGGGATTGGGGAAGAGCCAACGCGGATTCATTCCAGATGTCTTAAATTTTATGAATACATACGATCTCCTGACTTACCTGTATCAGTGGGTTGAGAGCGGCTCCTTACCATCCAAACTATCCCAGAAAAACATTGTAAGATCTACAACCATCAGAGTTCACAAAGACCTGCGACAGTACCGGATGTCTAACGACACAGAGTTATCTCGATTTCTGGCAGTCTTTAGAGAACATGATCCTTCTAACTTCTAACAAGCACCGAAGAACTGCTACGAAATCTGATTGTGGAAACTTATCTGTAAACTTCTTACCGATCGTCCTCAAGAGTTCTGTGTGAATGTTTGTCATCTGTGTGGTGCACCTTTCTTTAACCTAGCAGCACATGTTGCATGTTCTTGTGCAATAACCCTTGACATTCGAAACAATTGGTGGACTGATATTATAAATAACTTTACCATCCATCTGTCCGCAGAACTATGTGCCCTCCCTGACGACGACTTGCTTTTCATCCTCTTGGGTCGGCAACCAAACACGGAACTGGACGCTTATGCAACCGAGACTTTCCGTATCAAGAACTTTAAGCTGATACAAGATACTTCAGCCCAGTATAATCAGCTCATGCGCCGTCTTCATGATGTACCGAATAGGGTCAATTAGAAAACCCTGTGTCGTGACCTGATGTACATGTAAATACGCCCTTTTTCAAAGATAGATAATTAGGAATTAGTGAAAATTATTGAGAAATTTTTACAAATCTTCTTCTCAAGAACCATTCGGCTAGAAAAGCTGAAACTTATGCGGAAGCATTCTCAGGTAGTGTAGATGCGAAATTGGGAAAATAATGACCCCGAGGGGTAGGGTGGGGCCACAATGGGGGAATCGAATTTTTACCTAGAACTACATAGAGTAAATCTTTAAGAATTTTCTTCTCAGAAACTAATCAGCCAGAAAACTAACACTTGAATGAAAAATCCTCAGATAGTGTAGATTGAAAGTTGTGAAAATTATGACCCCCGGGAGAAGGTGAAGCCACAATGGTTGGCGCGGGGGGGGGGGGGGGGGTCGAACTTTCACATAGGAATATATAGATTAAAATTTAAAAATCTCCTTCCCAGAAACTAATCAGCCATGAGATCTGAAACATGTGTGGAAGCATCCTCAGAGAGGATAGATTCAAAGTTGGGAAAATCATGACCACCGGGGGTAGGGTTGAGCCACAATGAGGGGTCAAACTTTTGCATAGGAATATATACATATATCTTAAATCTTTAAAAATCTTTTTCTAAGAAACTAATCAGCCAGGAAAGTTGAAACTTGTGTGGAAGCATCCTCAGTTAGGGTAGATTCAAATTTGTGAAAATCATGACCCCCAGGGGTAGGGTGGGGCCACAATGGGGGTCGATTTTCCATGGGAATATATTGAGTAAATCTTTAAAAATCTTCTTCTCAGAAAATAATTATTCAGAAAAGCTGAAACTTGTGTGGAAAAATTCTCATATAGGGTAGATTCAAAGTTGTGAAAATATTATGACCCCTCGGGGTAGGGTGGGGCCACAATGGGGGTCGAATTTTTAAAAAAGATATATATATATATATATATATATATATATATATATATAAATCTTTAAAATTCTTTTTCCTAGGAACTAATCAGCCAGGAAAGCTGAAAGTGGTGTGGAAGCATTCACATGTAGTGTCAATTCAAAGTTTTGAAAATCATGACTCCCTGGGGTACGGTGGGGCAACAATGGGGTGGGGGGGGCGAACTTTTACATAGAAATATATAGAGTAATTCTTTTAAAAATGTTCTTCTCAGAGACAAATCAAACAGGAAAGCTGAAACTTGTATGGCAATATCCTCAGGTAATATAGATTTATGTTTATTCAAAGTATGATCCCTGGGGTTGCGTGGGGCCACAATCGGGGGTGGGGTGAATTTTTACAATGGAATAAATAGAGAAAAATCTTAAGAAATCTTTTTCTCAGAACCTTATTGGCCAGAAAAGCCGAAACTTGTATTGAATCATCCTCATGTAGGATAAATTCACGTTTGTTAAAATCATGATCCCCAGGGGTAGGATGGGGTCACAATGTAGGGGAGGGAATGTGGAGGACATATATTTGTAGGAATATATAGAGAAAATCTTTAAAAATCTTCTTCTAAAAGCCATTTGCCTACAACAGCTCTAACTTTTGTGAAAGGAACCTCAGATAATGTAGATTCAAATTCGTTTAAATCAAAATCTTGAGGAGTAAATTAGGGCCACATTGGGGATCCAGTTTGACAAAGAAAAATATTTTAATTATTCACAAAAAAGTGAACTGTTATAATATATGGTTTTACTCATATGCGAGGATTTTGACATATTGTTTAGACTTTGGCTTCTGGACGATTCATGGGCCACACAAGTGGTTCAGAGTTTTATGTAGGTTTATATCCCATATATAAAAAATCGTTTACGATCTTTTTGAGAACTGCAATGCTCGACATGTGGTATGACTATAAAATCATCATGTTAGAAACGGGACTTGATTATAAACATAAGAATATCCAGCGGGAATAGGATTTACATGTATTATACTACATTGTTTAGATAGTTTATTATGACTCCATTAAGCTGATTTATCATGCCTATTGTTCCTCAGGTGAGCAATGTGGCCCATGGGCCTCTTGTTTATTTGATGTTTTAGAACAAGGCAGTGGTTTTTTATATCAATTTTGTTCAAATAACGTTTCTACAAATATCTCCGTCCAATGTAATGTGTTAGTGTGAATATAATTCCCAAATGCAGTAAAGCATGAATAGTTTTTGCATTGTACAGAAGGTGTGTAGCAATGGGCGTGTCAATAGAAATCGACAACTAATATGATGTTACTAAAATGTGTGTAAATAGAAGATTATTTGTAAGGCTTGCCTAACGAATATAATCATTTCAACGAGTTGGATAAAACAAAAATTAAATAATACATTTATAGATTTACGACATTTTGACTTGTAAAGCTTTTGAGCTTAAATGCCGCAAAATTATTCCTTTTTTAAAGCCTAATGGATAATGCAACGTTTAGATAGAAACACAAATGAAACGTTCTGTTTACATCGCATTGTCAGGATTTACTCCTTGATATTTAACGTAATTTGCAGTTTTATAAACAAACGACCAAGTGTTTTCCCTCATTGTTGTCTTTCAAATCTTCGATAATATCCATTTTAAATAATTTTTTGTAGAAATTGTGGTGAGGAAAACATACAGAAAAATATTCAAAACTACGTCACTGAAACTTTGAACCGGGGCTGTGTCAGAAAAGTTCTGACCGAAGGTAATAGATAATATAGCATCGCCCATTAATGTCCTTACCATGGGTATAAATCAAGAACAAATTTTAACGATTGCCAATGAAACAGAAATGACCACCCCTAATAATAGTATCTTACAACTGAACAGCTTCGGCTCTGTTCGGAATATAATGCAAAGATTAATCACATTATCTGAATTAACGATGAATATCTAAAGTCTAAGTCAAAATCAATTGTTCTGTTGTAGTTACCTTAACTTGGTATGGAACATTTGTCGATATTAATGTGGATTAGAGTACATAATAATTGAAACACTTTCACCGGTTAAAAATTGCAAATTTTACAATATTTACCAAAAAATAGCTTTTAAAAATATTTGGAGAGGTAAAACTTCTCATCAAAACCCTGTTTTGGTACCAAAGTCAATCATTCCTTTCTTCTCTAGACGATCATTTTACCCAATGCTCTGAAACCCTCGGAGAGCTTACTGTCATCATTTGTTGATGGAATAGAATGGGTCCTTTTATTGCTAAAAACACAGACCACCATGATATCAGATCTCGATTCATTGACTGTGTATTAATCTTATTTCCATCACTGCAACAAGTTGTACTATTGGACGTAGTTTCCATTGGAAGTGGATCACCTAGGTCTCGCGACCATTCTTCACTTTCTGATTCGTCTTCACTTGACAAAATATTGTTGTCGTTTCTAGTGTTTTTGCCTTGTATTGAACATCATCAGTATAATCAAGCTTATGTCTCAATGCAATAGCGTTTTCTGTAAATCTAGGGTGCGCTCTCTTCATACATCTTCTGACGTTAATTACAATTGCGATAATCACATGCATATTTCTTCACTGCGCACTCTAGCGTCAGATATGTGGAATATTAAACATAGCGGTGGAAAACACGGGAACACATAATGTAATACTTCTTCTATTTACACTTCATCATCGTCAGATTTTTCTCCAAATAACGTTTTATGTTGTTTCAGTCTAAGTCTACCACCAAGTATGACTTCAGTTGACTCACGCCGACCACAATTCACCTTGTACATAACGTTTAACATTTTCTTTATGATTTCATATAGTCCACGCCAATAACTAGGAAATTGAGTGACTGTTCTGATTTCGTTCTTTGAAAATACATACACAGCTCATCTTTTTCCTTGTACTTTCCCCGGTTTAATACCTTGTCTTAATAATGTTTCTGGCGAACCATACCTGGGTTTGTTTTTGCCTGAACATTTTTATTTACATTCTGAAGTATTTCTTGTAATTGTCAAAAACCCATTCATTTTGAGGGCCTGGTTTCATAGTGGAAGGTACATCATACATGATTCCAAGGTAGTGCTAATCTCTCTTCCAAGCATCAATGGATTTTGTGAAAACTCAGTAGTTTCATGAATAGTATTGTATGTGTCTTTCTAATGCCTACCAATGAACACATTACTGAGAACTGTCTTTAAACTGTTTACCAAATCCGAATGTATGACTTCTGGTGTCCCAATTTGACTGATCATTTCTCTACAATGACTCAAGGAACTGTGGTGGATTCCATACTTGGGATTGCAAAGCTCTCTGTCCATTTTGTATAATAGTCTAAAATTACCCCTATATTTCTTTGGCACCTTTGAAGTTTCACTTTTATAATGATAACTCACCTAAATGTATGTTGCTATCGTTTCCAAAGGATATCCAGAATGTAATATTTTCATGGGTGCACTTTTGTGAACATTGTCAATCTTCCTTAAGGAAAACAGTTTACAACCCTTTATATAGTTACGCACATCCCTGTATAAACACTGCTTCTTATACATGTATCTACTACGAATTTTTTGACAGTGTTTTCTTTATTCCAAGATGTCCTGATGTTTTCTCGTCATGAAATAGTTTGAGAATTGTACGAAGCTCAGAATTCGGTACAACATTCTCATAGAGAGTTTGATTTGACATGTCTACAGATTTTCTACAAGCAAGTCTATCTTTAATGCAGAATCTGTCAAACTGAGGAACCAGTGACTTTATAAAATGGTTTTCATGGCATCAGTTTTTGTATGTGACCTTCCTGGACGATGTTCGATTCTGAAGTTGTATGTTGACGGTACATCGATCCAGTGTGCAAACTGTCCTTCTGGTTTTTTTTAACTGTATTAGCCATATGAGTCTGTCCTGACCAGGAAATGTCTGCCATACAAGTAGTGCTTAAAATACATGACAAAGTGTGTCACTGCTGAAGATTCCTTTTCTAGTTACGCAGTAATGTCGTTCAGATTTTGACATGCATAGACTTGCATCGGTACAAATTCTCTCCTTGCCATCGTTTACTTCAGAGAGGATAGCAACTTTGACTTTGTTGCTGGCATCAGTCTCCAGGGTGAAATCCATTTTAAAATCAGGATGTGGAAGTACTGGTTCAGATATTAGCAAATGTAAATTTGATTTTTTTTATGTTATGGATTCTTTAGCAACATGTATAATAGACATCCGACCTTTTGAAATAAAAACGTTTTGATTTTGTACTTGAAGAATTGCCAAAAAATCGAATTTGTCTGCACAGAATGGGTTTTCCTTCTTCACATCAATTTTGGCATTGAACTCTTTATGGATCCGCCGTATTCATACAAATATAGTGCGTGTATCAAAGTCTTTTAAATGTCCTTATAATCTGAATGCCCCGATTGGAAAGCAATCGAGTGTAGCTCTCTCGACCAGTAAAAGGTAGCATTATAAGAATTTCAAAATTTAAAGCCACAAATTGGATAATTTTACAATATGTTTCATAGAACCTCATAATACCGACCATTACTTATATTGAAACGATTTTTCTCTATCAGATATGAAAAGAAGAGTAAATATGACCTAAAGTAAATTTGAAAGTTGTTCAGGACTCGTAAAATGAAGGTGTCCACCATATCTCTCGTTGATTGCCGCTATCTCTACAACCCTTACATAAGCCGAATACTTATTAAAACTGTTGCATAATATTTATTTCTTAAAAAGAAACAGATGTTCAACATGTAAAAGGCATTGTCCACCATATTTCTGTTTCATCGCCGCTTACTCTCGAACCTCTTTATTACGCCAAAGATCCATATACAGTTAATAGTATTTCGCTGTGGGGGACTCGCCTGTGAGGACTTACATCTCTGAGTTCTATACATGTATAATGCGATTGGTTACTGATTAATTTCAAGTCAGAAGAAATGTTTCATCAAATTTACAGGTCCATGCACTATAAACAAACAGACAATGCACATGAAACCTGTAATGCCATGATTTTTATTTTTTTATTTTTTAATTTCTTTAGATTTTCAGCTTTCAATCGATTTCGTTACGTCTGATTGCACACCTAAAGTTAATAGCCGACGAGTTGAAATTCTTCTTACAGTATATGCTTTTGTGCTTTTAATCTTGTTTTATGCCTATTTTCTGTTTGCATACAATACATTGTCCTGTATACATGATGTAACTTTTCTCTTGGCTTTGAATAATTGCCTAAAATTTGACGGTTCACCGCGACCAGGTAACATGACATGTAAGGCGAATAATGTCATGAACAGGTGTCTCCTTTAGCTTTAACAAAACACAACATTAAAACTCATCTACCAATCAAAACGTGTAGCGCATAAATAGAGCAATCTGATTGGTTTCACATTTTCTTTTATATAGTGATAAAGCAGAGAGTAATATTTTGATTACAGGATTCTCACAGCACCTATTGTGTTAATCTGTTTTTTATCTAAGGTAGGTCGAATTAACACCATTACCCGTACTAATGTTGTTCATTCTAATTTCTATTTACTAATAATTTGACAATATTTTCATTCAATCAAACAGGAACATTTTGGACATTTGATCAAAGGTTAATGACATTTTTGTAATGAAGACACCCTGGGAGTTTGAGCTAGCTAGAGAAACCCCTGAAAGAAGCATTTAGTAAATCCCAGGTAGTCTTCAGGTAGGCGCTGAGGGCACTGAAGAGTTCCAGAGAGACCCTGAAGTCAACAGTGTTGTCTTAAGGTAGGTACTGGATGTACTGAGGAAACAATGAGTGGCCTTGAGCTCAGTAATGGTGGTAATGAGAAGCTTTTTTAGTGGCCCAGGGGGTCACTTTTGACTTTAAAAAAACTTGGCAAATGGACTAGATGGTAGGTCTACGTAAATTGAATCAAGCCTTTGTAATTGTTCCTTTGAATCAATAAAAAGTCTGAGCTATCTAAATGAAAAGAAAACAAATAAGAACATTCTTGTAGGTATGGTGCTGTCCAGGTATTTAAATGTGATGTGGTTTCCATTTAACGTTGCAGTTGGATGAGTTCAAATATTTTTATGCCGTTTTTAGATTATTGCAGCAGTTTAAAAAAAATGAGATTTTTTTTTCATGTTCATTGTTTTTTTTCTTATTCTTCTTATTCTTTTGAGAGTCCTTTGAACTAACACATATATAACAGGTTGTTACATTTAGAAAAAAAAATGTCCGAGAATATGTGTGGATTTCAAAATATGTACCTATAACTACATGTAATCTTCAATGAAAGCATGTTCTTTAATTTACATTCATAGCATCAACTTACAGCTAGGCATACAATTAAAATTGTGTAAGACGCATCTGTACCTAACTAAATTCCCATGGGCCACATCGCTTACCTGAGCAACAACAGACATAATAAAATCAGCTTTATGGAGTCATATACAAAATATCTGAACAATATCGTATAATGGATCCTGTATAAATAAAATTCCCCTGCATATTCTTATATTCTGATTGCACATACAAGTACTCTGAAGTTGACATTAAAAAGATGCTTGAATTTCTGATAGACAACATCTATGTAGGTTTTGGAAATCAAGTCTTCCAACAATCTGTTGGAATTCCCATGGGTACCAATTGTGCCCCATTGTTAGCAGACCTATTTTTGTATTCTTATGAAGAGAATTTATTCAAAAACTTGTACGTGAAACAAATAAATCACTCGCTGTGGCCTTCAACTCAACATTTAGGTATATCGACGACGTATTATCAATTAACAATTATTATTTCCATACTTACGTCGACTCGATATATCCCAGTGAACTTGAAATAAAAGATACCACAGAGTCAGCGTCATCTGTTTCATATTTGGATATTTTACTGGAAATGGACATTGATGGTAACCTAACAACAAAACTTTATGATAAACGCGATGACTTCAATTTTTCTATAGTCAACTTTCCTTACTTATGTAGCAATATACCTTCATCACCTGCATATGGTGTTTTTGTCTCTCAGTTAATTCGATACGCAAGGGCATGCTCTTCGTATGAACAGTTTCTAAGACGAGGCAAGCTACTGACAAACAAGTTGATAAAACACGACAATCAACAGTCTCGTTTAAAGTCATCTTTTCGTAAGTTCTATGGTCGATACGACGACCTTGTCAGCAAATACAATCTTCCACTGACTGGCATGCTGACTGACGTTTTTCATACTAATTGTTAGACCATAATTAATTACCTAATTGTCTACGGACTTTTGCGGTTTTTATTTTCCCGATTACGACAAAGAGCACACGGCGGGTGTGACCGGTCAGCAGAGGATGCTCACTCCTCCTAGGTACCTGATCCTACCTCTATCTTGGAGGTCTGTGTTGCTCTGCTTTGAGTTTGTATTTCGTTTTATGGATTTTTGAGATGGTTGACGGTTTGTTATTGTCATTTTTTCATTTATCATTGAGCCCCTTTGTAACAGGATGATTTTACAGTCATATCACATATTGAGCATTGCAATTCTCGAGAAGATGATCAGACTCAACAACTGTTTATATATGGATTATAAATCTACATCAAACATTTAACCCATTGTGAGATCCAAGAATTGTCCAGGGGCCAGTTTCTAAACAATTTTAAAGAATCAACAATATGTCAAAATGCTTGCATATAGTTAAACCATATATAAAAACATTTGAGTTTTTATGAAAAATTTAAATGTTTTCCTTTGTAAAATTGTACCCCCTTCCCATTGGCAAAACCCTTCTCCTGAAGAATATGATTTTGACAAATTTCAATCTAGACTATTTGAAGACTGAACTGATTAAAGTTAGAGCTTTTCTAGACAATTTGTGTTTTAGGAGATTTTTCTCCCTATATATTCCTATGTAAATATTTGACACCCCCTCCAATTATGGCCCCACCCTACCACCAGGGATCATGATTTGAACAATTTGAATCTTCTCTACCTGAGGATGCTTCCACACAAGTTGCAGCTGTTCTGCCTAATCGATTTCTGAGAAATTATTTTAAAGATTTTTCTCAATATATTCCTATGTAAAAATTCGACCCCACATTGTGGCCCCACCCTACCTCCAGGGATTATTATTTGAACAAACTTGAATCTACACTACCTGAGGATGCTATCACACAAGTTTAAGCTTTTCTGGCTAATCAGTTTCAGAGAAGAAGATTTTTAAAGATTGATTCTATATATTCCTTTATAAAATTTGACCTCCCCATTGTGGACCAGCCCTCCCCATGGGGATTATGATTTATATAAACTTCAATCTACACTGCCTGAAGATGCTTCCACTTAAGTTACATCTTTTCTGGTTAATCAGTTTCAGAGAAGAGGATTTACTCTATATATTCTTATGTAAAAATAAGACCCCCATTGTGGCCCCACCCTACCCCCGGGGATCATGATTTGAACAAACTTCAATCTACACTACCTGAGGATGCTTCCACACAAGTTGCAGTTTTTCCGACAGATCAGTTTAGGGGAAGAAGATTTTTAAAGTTTTACTCTATATATTCCAATGTAACAATTCAACACCCCCAATGTGGCCCCATCCTACCCCTGGGGATCATGATTTTTGAAAAATACCAGCAAATTTTTAATGATTTTTAATTATCTCCCCTTGAAAGAGGGCTTGACCCTTCATTTAAACAAACTTGAATTACCTTTACCTAAGATTGCTTTATGCCAAGTTTGGTTGAAATCAGCTTAGTGGTTCTGGAGAAGAAGTCGAAAATGTAAAAAGTTTTCGGACAGACAGACGGACGGACAGATAGACCGACGCCGGACAAAAAGTGATCATAAAAGCTCACTTGAGCTTTCAGCTCAGGTGAGGTAAAAACTGATGTTTAAGAACATCTCAGCTATCTGATGTAATAATTTTCAAGCATAACAAATTGATGATTTAATTAAATTTTTAGAGTGACAATGTAAAGAAAACAACTCATATTGTTTTACTTTTCCGGGAAAACAAATATATAATAAGACTAGATTTACTTATTCTAGGTAATGAGTTTAAGGAATATCTGTTTTTTAAACATGCAAAATCAAATCAAAGCTCATTTGACAACTATCAATGATTAACCGTGTCAAAATCAATCTATTTTTATTTTTTTTTATTTTATTCATTTTGAATTTAAGGATTTGCAAAGTCTGCGTCTATTGCCACATATCATGTACTAATTAAAACTAATTTCAGAATATACAGTATGGATCACAACAAAAGAGTTTGGCAATGCGTACTGGTATGCATCGGTATATTATATCCTTTCATTGTGAAGTAAGTACCTTAAGTTTATTTTCTTATGGATTTCAATGATTTAAAGAAATTGTTCAAAAATGACGAACGGCCGACGGCTTTGAAGGCAAAAATGGGATTATTCGGGCTACAGTCGATACAAAAAAAGAAAAGAGATTGAAATATAAGATGAAAATTGAACCATGGAACTGGTTTTACGGGTAGATTAAGACAACGCTCTGAAAAGGTAAGGTTTCAGAGGAATACCTCTGATTTTAATTACGAGGTAAGACTAGCTAACTATAAAGCAATAACGAGTGACAATTGACCTGTGCAGATAATCTTGCGCAATTAATTGAATTTCCTCCTAATATAAGATTCCACAAATTGGACTACCTGCTCATAGTAAAGAAACTAGATATAGATGATGGATACCGATCGTGAAAAAATTAGATCTTGCGTAAAGAAAAACACCGTATTGAAGATTTACCTTTGTCTCGGCCGGGGTTTGACTCGATATGATAAATATTTACATAAATGTAGATGCATGCACATTTCTATAAAAATAACATTATATAAGGTTATAAATATATATTAAATTTCATTTGCATTTCTATAAAAATAGCATTATATAAGGTTATAAATATATATTAAATTTCATTCGAGTCAAATTGTGTTGTAGTTCAATGAAAATTAACAGAACTCAAAGTATAAATGGAATGACAATTGTGGGACAAAAACAAGAAGACGTAAATATATCAGGTGGAATTGAAAATGAAAGCGGAAATAAAACTGGTGAAATTGAAAATGAAAATGCTTCTATCTTCGTAAAAAAAGAACAACAGATCCTGGAAAATGCATCAAAAAGCGCATATCTTGATACAAACCAAATTGAACAAAATGTTTTAACTTGGCTGCCATCTGTTTTGGGAGTATTAATGACGGGAATAATATTTTCAATGTTAATGCTGATCTTACTTGTAAAAAAACATCGCAATAAAATACTTCTTCCTGAAGACAAAAATTTGCTTCCGCAACATTAAACAGCATTAAACGTTTTACTGGATACATTCAAGATGATTACAACGAACTGCATAACGTTTTATAATGTAGTCTGGGGAACACGGTCAGTACTTGTAAAATGTGGACAACTTTCACACAGAAACACTTACATGAGCTTGTTATTAACGTTTTTAAAAGAATTATTGTTAGTTGTCTATTGTTGCCATAAGCAATAAATATGGTATGATTGAAGAAAAGGTATTGTACCATATAAATACATAGTAACATCGACTGTCGTAAGGAAGTGCATCTATCAATACATGGTTGGTAGGCACTTTGTAAGATTTTTTTTTTTTACTCAAATCCAATAATACGCTATTTAAGTGTGATATTTTGCATCCATTTGTTATTATTTGATATAAATATCGATTTTTTTAGTTCTTAGTATGCGAATGATATTATATGTGCAGCCTTTAGGGATTAAAAAATGTACTGTTCTGTAATTATATGCTGTAAAATACTACTTTGTATATCCTTTTGTCTGCAAATATTGTTGATTGACCACTGGTGTTTTAAAATGGGGACGTTATCCTCTACATCTTTCAGGGCCATAACGTGAGCAGTTTTGATACAAAAGGTTTTAAAAAATGAAACTATATTTTGGATATTTTAGTATAATACTTGGCTATAACATGAAGAGTGATACATGTGTAGATTTGATTTTGCATTTAAATGCAATTGTAAGATAACTACCCCCCCCCCCCCCCCAGAGATAGTTGTATCAGTAGATAATAGCAAACAAATAAAACAAAATGGTGTAAATATATACTCATCTGATAACAACTCTAGTTATTTCATTATGAAATAGAATTATCTTTTCATTTTTCATTAAATGTCGAAATGAAAGAAAATATGATTATACATTAAAAGTGACTCTTTGTATTTGACAACTTTAAAATGATTACTACGCTGAAAAATTATCCAAATGGTTCTAAATGCATGCAAGAAAATATTTGTCAAAGTTTATCTTAAGTGCAAAAACATAGTTATGAGGAACATTTGAATGCATGTTTCGTTGTAGAAAATTTAATATGATTTTTTTTTATTTCCGTAATATAATGCATGCCAAAGAATGATTTGGCTTTATAAAAGTTTCCTTACCAATTGGCAGTGTAACAATTTCCTTTTATCTTTATTTCTTTTTTTTAATCTATTAAGTTTTTTAAAAATGAAAACATGGTTAGAAAATATACCAAATTAGACCAAAAATGTATATCAAGATTTGTTATCATTAATGAAAAATAAAAAAACAACATACAACTTAAATGTGTCTGTAAAACACACGAGCTTCTTACATGTAACGCAAGATGTGTTAATATCTGCATCTAAATTCGTTGTAAGTATCTGAGTTTTAGTTTCGATGATTACATAAACCAACACTTGTTCTATATTTTCTCCCCATCTTGTTTTCTTTCTTATTCCATTCTCTCTCTCTCTCTCTCTCTCTCTCTTTCTCTCTCTCTCTCTCTCTCTCTCTCTCTCTCTCTCTCTCTCTCTCTCCGTATAACAACGATTCAATGCTTCATTGATTTTATGATATCTTCTCTCCTTTCCTGTTGCCTATGACACTGTAAAAACACCGATATACTACGTAAAGGGATGCATTTGGACAACTCTATATAATACTAGCTATTCTGGTTTCAAAAAGTATTATTAAACATTCTACAAAAGGGTCTGTACTGTTACGTGCACAGAGTGTTACGGATACATATGGACATGCACTCATATTCAATACAAACATAGATTAATGTAAATAAATAAAAATTAAACATTTACATAAATTATGTTTGTTTGCTAAACACCTTATCACTTTTCCCTCTTCAATTTTGTAACCAATCACATTAACAGGGGTGTTAGCTTGTGTTGTTTTAGAGGGCACATGTCCCATTATCGACTCAGGTGCAGATAATTGTCTAATTAATGGTTTTTTCACTAAGAATGAAATTAAAATTGATTATCAATTATGTATACTTTTTCCATAATTCTATTTAGTACTAATCTATTAAGTGATTTTTGTTCGAAATATTGAAGTGTATGAAGCTAGAATCGGACATCAAATTTTTACAATCTTGTACGTGTAATAGTAGCTTAAGGTTTTTGCCTAAGTACATTATTCTCAGCTATCAAAAAAATGACAGTAGAATTTTACGGGACTATTAAGGTATCAATTGATCATTGCACTATGAAAAAAAATTACTTGACGTAAGACCTGCAAAAAATTAGTAATCTTACATAATTGAAGTTTTTTACCAGCAAAAACAAGTAACAAACGGGTATAAGAGTTATTCAATATTGAGAGTTCAGAACACACTGTATCGTATGCCAACCCAATTTTGTAATTGGACCAACAAAAAATAGTCTAGTGTGAACTTTTCGTACGAGCGTTCGAAAACAGTACAAATATTTGTTAAAGAATATACTAGTTTTTAAATGACATTTTAATAAGACATTGTGTCCCGCTAACAAAGAGATTTGAATGCTACAATGATTTTAAGTAAAAAAGGTGATTGTGATTGTATATCAAAAAATACTACAGGTTTAAATCAAGTATGTTTAAACTGTTACATTATTGTAAACTGAAAATACTACTGAATTAAGTTATCTAGGAAATAATCTACAGAGAGCAGAAACACTTAGAAATTTGTTTGTAATCTATTTATAGATAATACTTTGATGCATTGAATTCTTTGAATCTGATGAGCCATTTGGCTTAAAGAATAAATAAACTGAAACTGATTTCCGATATCGCCTTATGATTTTAAGTCAAAATGTTGATTGTGATTTCCGATGTCGTCTTATGTGTCAAATGTGAATGAAAATCACTTCAGGAGAAGATCAGATGTAGTGATCTGTACATATAGCATATGTTTTCGGTTTTATGCATCGGCCACGTTAGCCATTTTAAAACCGAAATAATTTTCTTATACGAAGAACAAATCTAAAAAAAAATCAATTCCATGTAGGCACCATTACAGTTGAGTTATATAAGTACAAATCCTACTTCCCTTCATTTGTTAATCCCTTAGAAGGACGAATTACGCTATAAGAATAATAGTTAAAGGCTCATAATTTTTTTTCTATATTGATCTGTGTTATGAGAATGATTATTTGTTGCTTTGATTTTTCTTTTCTTTTTTTTTTTTGGAAATTTGATACTCATCATTTTACTACCATTTAAGTTGCTTGCGTTTTGAATGACATAAATACGTGCCACTGGTTTAGTCTAATGTTAGTAATATTAGTAGTAAATCAGGAAATCCCTGATAACAGATTTTATAGACCTCAAATACTAAAGGACCCAGTGACATACAAACTACTCTTTACCATCACAAATGTTATAATATATGCTGTGCTAATGATCTTGTATTTTTCCTGGAGAAGAGAAGACTGTCTGTAATTATGATCGAGGGAGGGAGGGGGGGCACAAAAAAATATACCATTTAAAATGACAGGGGCTCCTCTAAGTTTGTTGAATTACTGAATTTGATCCTAATCTACACGTACTCTTTACCGTGTGTATGACTCATCGTCTTTTTATCTTATTTTTTTCTTCTTGACGAATTTAGCCGTCGGGCTAAGGTAGATTGAATATGTGGCATTATTTCCTTGTCTTACAATAGAACACAGGAAATTAGTTCTTACTTGTACAATGTCTTCAAAGAAACCCGCTTTGGTATATGTACCGTTGTAGACGCTCCGTATATTTATTTCACTTATCATTTTGTTTACCTGTCTACCTGTCGCTCGGTGTTTTGTGGACGTAATGTTCATCATACCTTGTTAAAGCTGACGTGAATTCATAAAAACATTCCATGCATCGCCATTTTAGTTTCGATCGCTCCTGAACTGCCACTGGGGTATATATTCCGGCCGAGAAAGTTACAATCGAATGCTTTCCGATCAAGGCATTCAGAATTCACAGACTTGTAAAGGCATGAACTACATGTAGTAATATTTTTGTGTAAAAAAAAATATATAAAAGAAAATACAAAGAATATAACGTATGGTTTATTCTTTGAAAGAATTTCCAAGGCATCCGCATTATCTTGCACAGAGAGTGCTGTGCTGCCTTACTTCGCATGCACATCGAACACGTGTGTTGTTCATACAGAGTACATAACGTCTGTATCTTATTGTAGACCGCGCTCGAACTACATCTAACAGTAGATAAGTGATAAATAATTCAAAAAAGTAACAACGTAACATCCTTTTTATCAGTTTTCACAAAAACCACTTCGTTTTCTAAAGTCCATGCTGTCACTGCACGATCTACTACAGTGTGTGGTTTGTGCGATAATATAACAGTACCACGTTGATCGATGGTTTTGAAATATTTGTGCCTGGATTTCAGTCTGTTTTGTTCGTCTTTCATTGAATATTCCTTGTCAGTGCAGTGGTTGTCAAATTAATTTTGTTCAACACGCGTTTTTTCAATCTTTCCGTCTAATGTAACGTGTTCGGGTGAATGAAATACCTGAATGCCGTCAAGCATGTATAGTGCTCTCTGTCTTATATAGGAGTGTGTAGCTATGTGCGTAACAATAAAAATCGACAACTTATATGGTGGTAGTCGGAGATAAAAGGAAGATAAGGCGTATTTATGAATTAATGTCAGCCTTAATTCAGTTCTGTGTAAGTCTTCCTCCTGAGTAATCACCAAGTCCAATTGTTGGTTACCAAGTAGTTTATTAACAAGCGTGATCGTATAGCAGATATTACAACCATTAAAAGCAGCTCAAATCAAAGAATCTATTTAACATCATTTTACATGAGTATATATAACATTTTACTTATGATTGACAGTTCTGACCAGTCCAGCCCATCTACGATAATCATGAGTGAACATTTTAGTGTTAAAATTCCAGAGTTAAATTTTAATTCTATATAAAGTAACAAAACTGTCAAAACCGTCAGACAGAATATTGTGATGCGGGTTTTGAGTCTCAGAATCGTAGTCTCTGAGTCCCCCACCTGAGAATGATGCATCGCTTACTCATAATACATTCATTAATACATGGCTTTAAGGGTACAAAGGTTAAATAGATGGAACAAGCATTACAAGACCAACTTGCAGTATGAGGGCCTTCATTACAGACACAGGATCGCCAAATATGACAATTTGTTGATAACTTGTTTATATATTTTCAGTTTGGATTTTTACTGTGCCAGAATTAATTAACCTCATTTATGACAAAGAGTATTGGAATGCAGTCTTTGGGTATCCCGCCTTAATATGACGCATCACTTGCGTGCAATATTAGAGTGTCATATATAAAAATATACATAAGTATCATAGTGACCAATATGTAATGATATTAATTCAAGGTCATAGCATGGCTATCTGTTTACATCTGCAACCCACTTCACATCATCCGGGCAACTGATAATACTCCCTACTCAGACCATTAATATAGGATATATTGAGATTTGATTCAAATCTCTCTTATACAATTAATAATGTAATTGCCTGGTGCAGGCAGATAGCTAACTACGCACAGCACGTTAAACAAAAGTCACATTGTTTAATACTGAAATCTGATTGGTTAAGACGCAGTTGACAATTCGTTCTCTTACCCTCAGCGTTAGCAACACACTTGGCAATGGGATGATAGAACGAATTGTTATATGCGCGTAAATTATGCGCGTACGGTTTGCCGTAGAATTCAAGTCATTCCAATAGAAAAGCAGTAAAGTTTCATTTAAAATTTAGTCATTCATTATAACAAAATAAATAGTGCCTGTTTGGGAGGGCAACAGTTGAAATTGACACCCCTTGGTTTTCTCGGGGCGTCAATTTCAACTGTTACCCTCCTAAACAAGAGCTATTTATATAGTGTGGTAAACTTTGCCATCGTACAAAAGATTGGTAAAAACAACAAATAGAAATAACAATTTACAAAATGGGAAATTGTAGAACTATTAATATAATAAAAGAAAGTGCTTGATCAGAACTAAATAGTTAGCTTTACCATTGATGTTCTTATTAAACTCAAAAATAGTTAGCTTGAACATGTACCAGAGATGTTTAAACCAAATTGAAAATAAGTTAGCTTGTACAAAAGGTACTTCTCGTGAATTTTAAAATTGAACTAAAGACAACACAAGTAGGGACCTCTCTGTGTCTCTCTGTCTTTCTGTCTGTCTCTGTCTCTCTCTCTCTCTCTGTGTCTCTCTCTCTCTCTCTCTCTCTCTCTCTCTCTCTCAGAGCACCTGTTGGTTAATCTCAGTTTCGATTATGTACCCCCTTTCACCGGAGATAATATTAATTATATGTATATATGCAATTATGCAATTAGGTAGATCATTCAAAGTTGAAAACAGAATAGCTGAGAAAGTGCAGGAGATCAATAGTGTCTGTAGGCCGGCCCGGTCTTATTTTGCATCCAGTTTTTTAACCATTGAGACTTAAGTCGAACCGTAGAACTTTAAATAAGTGCCGTCGACATATTCTTTCTGCATCACTAACTTGTTAAGCAGATTACGGGTATACAGTCGCTTAAATTTGGACCCATTTGCCTAGTTTTTATGGATATTTTGTCATACTGCCAAACCGCGAGGGTTTTTGATCCCCGCACCAGACTAAGCTGAACAGCAAGCTGTTTGTGTTTTAATTACCAGAGACAGCGGTTGCTGTGAAATAAGCATAAACTATCTAGACCGATACAGAACGCAGCCAGGTCATCAAGATCTTCATTTTTGTGATCGGCTTCGGCCGATCACAGTTGTGTCCATATGAGGCATCCGGCAAATTTTACTAATTGCGCACGCATTGCGCCTTGCACTACTTTATTTACTATGCAATGACAGCTTTATGTAAACCTTTAATTACATGTAGATTACTCAAAACGTTATTCTTATGCGTTTGCCTTGAGAGTAAAACATTTATACAGTTACATACGTAATGATTCAAATCACGTCGATTTTCTTTACATGCGTAAGAATATTAGTCGGAAGTACAATTTGCCTACTAAAAGTAAAGTTATTCTTGCTTTGCTATTTCGGAAATCAACACAACGGTACGATATATCTTAGTTATCATGTTTATTGCATGTACCGTAATGCTTTCGCATTACATTAACAGAGCTCAACAATGCCGATCATTCCTTTAAAAGGAATACTTGTTATATATTCTGTTTGGAAATATTGTCTGTTGTCTTTAAGATGCAAATGGCTCTCTTCAATGAAAGCCATCAATAGCTTCACTCTATATGGGTATATCCCTCTGACTATTTTTAGAATCGATCGGACAACAAAGAAGTGCCATTAAATAAAACAGTTCGTATACTTGCAGAGTGTATTTACATTTATTGGGACATTTTAAATCAGAATGCTTAACACATGTCAGAAAAGAGGATTTGCAATTTTAAAAGCTAGTGTCAAAATTGAATTATCATTTGACTTTTACTTTTATTTTCAGAGTTTTTTTTTCAATACATTCGCATTTTGCCGGAAAACGAACGAATCTGACTTCACACCACAAAAAAATTATAGCAGGAGAGAGACAATTTGATGAGCTTTCATTCAAGAGGTCCCTCGTTGCTTAACGAAAATAAGTGCCGGAGCTAAGAACCCTGCCGTTAAGATTACCGCCTATGGAAAATGCATAAGTGGACTATACCCATGTACCTATAAGAAGCAGCACACAGATCGAAAGATCGTCCGCCATATATCTCTTTGATCGCCGCTATCTCTACAACCCCTACATACTTATCAAAAATGCTGCATTATCTTCATTTATTAAAAAGGAACTCAAATTGTAAAAAGGCTTGTCCGCGATATTTCTCCTTCGTCGCCGCTAACCCTCGAACCCCTTTATGAGTCACAGACCTCTGAACAGCTCAAAGTATTTCGCAATGGAGGACTCACCTGTGTGGACGTATATCTTACAGCCGTGACTTATATGGGATGGGATCATCAGACTTTACTCACCAATTCCAAGCCAGGAGAAAAGTAACATCAAATTTACAGGCCCATGCATTAATATAAAAATAGAAAATACACATGACTTTAGAGGTGCCTATTTATTAGTTGTGTTCAGCTTTAAAGCTGAACACAACTCATAAGACACCACCGCACGGGTATATAAACCGCTCAATTTCGTTACGCCAGATTGCACACCTAAACTTAATAGCCGACGAGTTGAATTCCTCTATTGTATATGCTTTTGTGCTTTTAATCTCGTTTTATGTCCATTTTCTGTTTGCATTAAATGCAATGACCTGTATATATTATGTTACTTTTTTCTTTGCTTTAAATAAATGTGTAAAATTTGTCAATTCAACACGACCGAGTAACACAACGCTAAATATTAAATGTTGTGGTTAAATGTTTCAACACAGGTGAAATACATTAATTTGATAAGTGGTCTGCGGCTGACGAACGACGACGAGAAAACAGATAATGCCTTTTAACGTGTCGTTTTCAGCTTTAACAAAACACACCACTGTAACTTATTTGCCAATCAGAAGACACAATGCGTAAATAGAGCAATCTGATTGGTCCCGATTTTTTTAATATAGTGATAAAGCAGAGAGTAATATTTTGATTACAGGATTCTCACAGCACTTATTGTGTTAATCTGTTTTTTGTCTAAGGTAGGTCAAATTAACACCATTACCCGTACTAATGTTTTTCATTCTATTTACTTTTTACTATTAATTTTAATTTTAATTAAAATTCTATTAAACAGTAACATTTAGTACATCTGTTCAAAGGTTAGTTACAATGTACATTCTTGTAATGAAGACACCCTGAGAGCTTTAGCTAGCTAGAGAAACCTTTTAAAGACGCACTTAAGATATCCCACGTAGTTTTCAGGTAGACGCTGAATGCACTAAAGAGTCCCAGAGAGACCCTGAATTCAGCAGTGTAGTCTTAAGGTAGGTACTGGATGTACAGTACCGATCAGACCCAACCTAACACCAGAGTAAACCCCAACTAAACCCTGGGTTTACTTCTGGGGTTCATTTTGGGTTTACCCTGGGTTTACTTCTGGGGTTCATTTGGGGTTTACTCTGGGTTTACTTTTTGAAAATTTGGGTCCACTCGGGGCTTACTTTGGGTTTACTCGGGGTTTACTTTGGGTTTACTTGGACATTGCTTTTGAGGTCAACTGTACGCACTGAAGTGTGAAGCAGACCTGTCTTTTATCTAACCATCCAACTGCCTGTAATTCCTGCCCTTTGTATATTCCGAATACACAGTTAGCGTCTGCTTTCAGGGGTATACTTCTGACCGGGTTTACTCTCTGGGTCCACTCTGGGTTTACTTTGGGTTTACTCTGGGTCCACTCTAGTAAACCCGGAGTAAACCCAGAAAGTAAACCAAGGGTTTAGTTGGGGTTTACTTTCTGTTAGGTTGGGTCTGATCGGCACTGTATTGAGGAAACGATGAATGGTCTTGAGCTAAGTACTGGGGGTAATGAACACCTTCTAGTGGCCCAGGGATCACTTTTTACTTTTTAAAAACTTGACATATGAAATAAATAATTGGTCTATGTAAAGTGAATCTAGCGTATATAATACATGTTGTTCCTTTTAATCAATAAAAATCTGATCTGTTTAAATAAAAAGTAAACAATTAAGGACATCTGGTAGGAACGGTGCTGCACAGGTATTTAAAGGTGATACGGTTTCTATTTAATGTTTCCAGTTGGATGAGTTCAATGATTTCAAAAAACTATTGAAACTATCGAAAAAAAGCTTGAAATTTATACTTTGTGATAATCGATTTTTCAATTTTTCTTATTGTCTATGAAAGTCCGTTAAACCAACTCATTATACGCAATACACATAGGTAACAGGTTTTTACATTTAGAAAAAAAAACAGATGCCCGAAGCTATGTGCGGATTTCAATATAAGTATTACATAACTACACGTATTCTTCAATGAAAACACGCAGCACTGTTAAGGCGTACTATGAAAATATATCAACGGATTTAAACGTTCATAAAACGATGCATCTATATTTACGAAATATTTATGTAAAGTTATTTCATCATGATATAAATTTGATATTAAATAAAACAGCATAGTAAATGCCACTTTGTATGACACTTAGTATGGTCCCCTGAATGCACAGTCACGTGATATGTGTTGATGATTCTCCCGAATGGAGGTCATAAACAAATTTCAATATTACAAGGGCATACCCTTATTTGAATTAAAAATTTAAATGATAATTAAATTCTACATATCTAGTAGATTCTGAAAAGTGCTGCTGCTTTGTATAGAGTTCATCTTTTATTAGAATAAATATCAATAAAATGAGCTCCGGTTGAAATTTATATGACCTTTGCATAATATTTTACATATTTATTAATTCATTCTATAGAATTCATCGAAGCAACAGCGCTTTTTAATAACTTAAACATTCCCTTGTTTTATATTCAAAAGATCATAATAATCTGTTAAGTGTATGCCCTTGTAAAAAGCGGATTTAGATAGGCTTCCCGATATCAAACACATCGAACTTGTACATTAAACACTCTAGAAAAGAAATAATACACGCTCTAAAAAATAAATACATGCTGGATCAAAACAAGTATTATAAATAGGATTTAATGGTATAATAATTGTTTTAAGACAATGCTTCGTTCATTTATAAAATGCATTTTACCATGTTAAAAAATTGATTGATCCGCCTCTCTCTACACAAAATATGCGTCAAAATTTACTGTATAACGTCACATCGACAAGTGCATGGCGATCGGTCAGTCGTGTATATTTAACGTTATTGGACTTATTTGACCACAAAGTTGCACGCAGAGGTAATTTTTAATGAAGTTTAATGTGTTCGTTCCCATAACAATCGGAAATTACTTTATTTTTTAGCATTTTTGATGACTTGTTGTTTTGTGTGATGTCACAGTTAACATTTCCCGTACTTTCTGGTCGGCGCGACCACAAAGTAGACCTTAACAGTACTGCGCATGGTCTGTAATTAATATTCCAAGCTGCAACTTATAGTTGCATAAAACGCATTAATTTTGTATTCAACTAAATACCGGTACTAGTATATACATATGAAGTGGTTTAATACACAGCCTTGGACATACACCGTGCTGATTTATAAAATTTTTAGATATTTGTTTTTTTAATGTCATTTTGACTCTTTTCTTGCTGTAGAATGATAATAAACCAACATATAACTAAAGAAAGTTGTTTCACACATGGGAGAATATGTACAAGAACAAGATCGAATAAATAAACAGAGCTTGGTTATTTGTTCCTACGTTAAGATCTAGAGGGTTCGATGGTCGTGACCATTTTTGGACTGTATAAATCTCCTAAAATTAGAAGTGCTCTTCATAAAACTATTGCAACTTTCAAAGCATAAATAAATGTTATTCTATAGCTTAACAAATCATATCTTAAAATTTGAGGAATATCTGATTGTTAATTTGTTGACCACCAAGCCCTTTTAAACGACTTTCGTTTGCCCTTTAAAAAGTTGTTTATGGTGACTACCTGGGGTTAAATATCAGTGAATACTGTAAGATTCCAAAATATGTATTTTTTAAAATTTAACAATTGTTCAATTATCTGTGTTTGTATTTTCTATAAAAAATTGCTGCTTAAGTGAACTGATTATAATATGTACTTGTTCTTTATGTCTGCACTCATTACATCATACATGAATGATTTGCAAACAATCAGACGTTAAACTACGTGCATGACAAAGGCAATTCCTCACGACACCATTTTAAGGAATTCGGATTTCGCTTGGCTCTAAGCCAAGAAATTTGCAATGCCATCAATTTTCTTTTCTTTATGATAGCATACCTTTATCAAGCACGTAGTTGAACATCTTATAACATATGAACTTATGAAGATTCCTAACGAAAATACTAGAAATCTCTTTTTTAATGAAAGAAAGGAAGCTAGAACATCAGTTTCACAAAATGACTAAAACCCCCGGTTTCACACTAGTAGTAAAAACAATAAGATTGTAACTTTCATAAGTAAAAAAAATCTAAGTGTACAATGTAAAGCATTTGGAAAGCTAATACCAATTTTATGTTTGCACATGTGACTATGCAATTAATTCTAACCTATATTTATATTATTATTTTTAAACGACGGAAATGAGCTCACATTGAACAACATTCTTTGAAACTGCCTACATTTACATTGCCTGTTATATATCACCTTTTGAGCAAGTTTTTTTCTTTTAAAAGTAATTATTTATGGAAGCGTTGACTAGCCTTACTGCCCACTTTAATCTTGACTTAAAACAATGGAGGTTTTGGCGATTGCTCGCGAGTACCAGCTCTACTAATCATTCCTCAGAATACCATTTGAGAAGTTGTGTCTAAAATATATTTTCTACATACATGAAATTGTTTACTGACATTTCTTATCACATACACTGTAATACGAGTATGCATCCAGTGTAATAATATATAATAAGATTATAATATATAATAAATTTACTTGTGGTGAGTCATAAGTACTTAGTTATATATGTCTTTTGAAACATACAAAACTAAATCGGAATTCAAAAAATAATTGTGTCATAATCATAATCAATTCTTAAATTTATTTTGAATCTAAGGATTTGCTACATATAAGTGTACGTTTATTGACACATAGTGATTCATGTATCATATACTGAATAAAATTATTTCATAATTTACAGTATGGATCACAACAAAAGAGTTTGGCAATGCATATTGGTATGCATCGGTTTGATATTTCCTTTTATTGTGAAGTAAGTACCCTAATGTATGCTCTTTTCGATTTCAATAATTTAAAGAATTTGATCTTTTGCATTATTTAGAAACCAGTGAAAGGGGCATCGTTACAAAAAAAATAAAATGTAAGATTATAACAAAATTGTAAAAACAAATGGTTTGCGGGTAGGTTATGGCAACACTCTTAAAGGTTTGTAAAGGTAAGTGTTTAGGGCTACAAGAGGATATCTCTGATTTTCATTGCAACGTAACACTAGCTAACTTTTATCAGATATGAAGTCGAGTTACATATTTAAAATAACAATTGACCCCTGTAAATAACTTTGCACAATTGTTTTAATTAACACAAAAACGCTCTTTTTATACACTAAATTGAACAAATATTAACCTCTCATACCGACCTTACCTGCTCACTCCTCCTAGGCATCTGATCCTACCTCTATCTTGGAGGTCCGTGTTGCTCTGCTTTGAAATTGTACTTCGTTTTATGGATTTTTGAGATGGTTGACGGTTTGTTATTGTCATTTTTTCATTAAAGAAATATATATAAAAAGCATAGCGAAATTCATCTAAAAAAAGCTTTATTTCCACCACGGTCGGGGTTTAAGCCCAAAATGCAAAACACATAGTTTTTTATGAAAAAAAATCTTCGTTCAATATATCTTGAAATTAATTCGATTGTATTGTAGTTCCATGCATACGAACAAAACTCAAAATAATGGAATGATATTTGTTGGAGGAAAAGAAGCAGACGAAAATAAAACTGCTGGAAGAGAAAATAAAAATGATTCAATCTTAGTAACCAGAGAACAACGAATCCTGGTTGATGCATCCAAAAGCGCAGATCCCCGCACAGACCTAATTAAGGAATATGTTTTAACATGGCTGCCATCGGTTTTGGGAGTATTTATGACGGGAATTATATTTTCAATACTAATGCTGATCTTACTTTCAGAAAAACATTGCAAACAAATCTTTCATCCTGAGGACAAAAATTTGCTTCCACAACATTAAACGTTTATCATTATCTATTCATAGTGATTACAGCGAGGTATTTACGTTTATTATAACTTCTGGGGAACATTGTGGGTACTTGTGAAACGTGGGGGTCTTGCAAGTATAGGAAACATTACAAATACTTACAAGTACTTTATAATTATTGTTGGTTGTCTATAGTTGCCATAGCGATAAACATTGGATACTTGTAATAATAGTACTCGCCCCATAAAAATATATAGTTACTTTGGCCATTGTCAAGAAGTGCATGTACCAATACTTGATTGCTTAAAATTTTTCTGGATATTATATTTTTTTAATCCCAAATCCAAGGATGTGCTAATTTAAAGCATACTTTAAAATGTTACTTTTTGATTTTCTAGATGTCACTGTACGTGACTTCTAAAAAAGTCCAATTGATATTGAGTGGTGGACACTTAACCAGCATATTATATAAAACATCGACTGCTTGGGATTTGATAAATAGATGATCAGATGTCATTTGTAGGACAAGTAAAGTAGATTGTGACACATATGCATTACTAGTTTTGTGAAGTATAAATCACACACGCGCTTGTTAGATACAAAAGTTGTTGACTGTTGAAAAACACGTAACGGTATGTTCTATTTGTCTGTCGATGATGAATTGGATTTTTCAAAGAAAAAAATGTCACCACTAGTAAATTAACTACTGGTTGATATGAATATCGCTTTATTTAGATTAAAGTGTGCGAATGATATTATATATACAAGCTTTAGTGATTAAGAAATGTATTGATCTTTATTTATATGCTGTAAAATACTACTTTGCATATCTTTTTGTTACAAATGATGACATTTGATATCTTTAAATTGGGACGATATCCTCAACATCCATCAGGACTAACGTAAAACAGTTTTGGAACAAAACGGTTCTTAAAACAAATATTTGAGTATCTTGTTTGAAACGTGAAAATGAATATTTAAATTTGGTTTTAATGCAAATGTATAGAGAGATAACTTCTCAGCTCTAGAGATTTTTATCTAGAAGATATATATCCTTATATACTAACAAACAAGAAAACAGAATTATGTACATGTATACTCATCAAATAACAACTTTAGATGCATTGCATGAAGTAAATAGATCTTGTACATTTTCAGTGTAATGTAGGAATGAAAGGAAATATGATTGTATAAGGTAAAAAATGAATCATTGTTTACAACAAATTCAAAATGACAGCTGAGCTGAAACACTATCTAAAAGGTTTTGCATGCATGCAGGAAAGTAATTGTCAAAGTTGATATTAGCACATCTTGTACATTCTCATTAAAATGTAGGAATAAAAGAAAATATGATTGTACATTAAATGCAGAAACATATATTGCGGAGGTACGTTTGACTGTATGTTTTGATTTTGTTGTAGAAAATTGTATAAGTTTTTCCATCGGAAAATATAATTCATGCCAAAGAAATAGTTTTATAAAGGCGATAACGTTCCCTTAGCAATTGGCAGTGTAACAATTTCCTTTTATCTTTATTTTCTTTTAATCTGTTGTGATTTTAGAATGAAAACGAAATGGTTGTAAGAGGTTCAATTCAGACTTAAAAATGTATACCAAAGTTTTGTTAACATAATTAAAAAAACAACAAATAAAATCCTACAAAAAACAAACTTATAAACAGACAACTTAAATATGCCTGTAAAACACATCAGCTTGTATTCAGTACTTCTTATTTGTAACGCAAAATGTTTATATATCTGCATCTTGTTATTTCTTGGTAAGTTTCTGAGTTTTGGTTTAGATTATTACTAAAATTAGAAATAACTTCTCTCTCTTTCTCTCCATCCTCCTCTCTCTCTCTCTCTCTCTCTCTCTCTCTCTCTCTCTCTCTCTTGTATGTATGAATACGCTTTACCGCTATATTGATTTTATGATACGTAATCTTCATTTTTGTTCACAATTACCATAATATGTAGAAAAGTAAATACTACTACGTGAAGATATGCTTATGAATAACTCCATAAAATACTAGCTATTTGGGTTCCAAGATTTTTTTAACACTACAAAATGGCATGTGATGAATTATTATTTAATCATTATTTAATCTGTGTATATAGAACTTGAAATCAATATCATGATAATTGTTTTCATTCACCATTAAATTTTATCGATATTGTATATTAAACAGTTATAATACAAAATAAACTTAGCAATTATTGTTTCTATATTAGGTACTAGGAAAATTTATTCTATTTTTAAATCTTAAATACCGTTCAGAATGTACATGTTATTCAATGCATACTTTTTTTTAACAAATAAAGGTTTAATATCCCATGTACTACATGTAGTAACTGTGTCCGTGTTTTATTACTTTTAGTCTTCAGCTACTAATGCCACAGTATTAGTATAATGAAAATATGTAAAATGAATATTTACCAGAGTATTTCAGTTTTCCTTTTGTCGTTTTTTAACAGAAGAGATTAAGTACCAGAGATATAGTAAACCGTCAGTGTGTCCTGGTATCTTTGCATCAAAATATGCATTATGATGATTTAATGATGTTTAACATTCATAAAGATTGCTTAATATCCACAATTAAAAGAAATTGTCAACACAATTTGAAAAAAAAATCAAAGTACGCTATCAGTAAATACTAACCTTTTTTTAGTGTTGACATACTTAGTAATGAATTAAACTTCGAAAAAAGAATGTGTTTATATTACTTTCTTAAATTGAATAATATGTTCTACTGTATTGGGAAGTGGTAACTAAATATTTAGATCAATGAAACTATAAATCAAATTGATTACACAAAAGAGGTCCCACTATTCAAATCTTTGGTGCCGAACAAAAACTTATAAGAGGGTAGGCAATTTTGTAAATGAAGTACCGTATCATATAAAAAGCTGAGGCAACAAGCAAAAGTCTTCCCTATTGTATGATGCAAAAATTTAAAGGTGTCAAAATATAAAGTCAACCTCACTTTCCAAGTTCAAATCAAATAGATTGTTTTATCATAAAAAGCGAGTAAAATGTGCATCCAATAAAGCGTTTGTTTAGTATGCAACATCCATTTGGCTAGTTGTAAAAAGCTAATAAATAGATTTCTGTACAATCAAGTTACTTTTCACTCTCAATCAAAGCGTGTTGTTACTGTAAAATATTGGTAATTGACATGAAAATAACTTATTTATAAAGTTTACTTAAACACACTGTAATTCTCGACATCATGCAAAATTTGTCACATTATGGAAACATTGACATTACCAATTTTAGCTGGGCTCTGCGGAAAGCAGAGTCCTGGCTGTAGGCTGGCAAATCGCCAATGTTACTATAAATAGCACAATTTCAAAAGTAAAGAAAAAACCGAACAGCCTCAAAGTAAAAGCTTCCGCTATACCAAGTATGCTACGTTTTGTCAAATGTATTTTTTTTTTTGCGAATAATTTTTAGTGAGGACTGTTTTTTTTTTTTTATTAATTACGTGTTGTAATACAAGACTCTGCATTTTGGACACATTCAATGATTTCCATAAACTACTTTTCAAAGCATTGGTATTCGGCTGCACATCGAAGAAATGGAGGATTGCTTTTATAACAATTGTTTCGAAATTCAATGCAATGTGGGGGTTTTTCTACTAGACAGACATATTTTCGTTAATAGCCGCCTACTACACAATATGCATAAATACACATGAAAAGGGTCCGGCTTGATTTAATTTAGGTTGTTTTGTAAGCAATGTTTATTTTATTGTTCGTGTCGTTTGCTATTTTAGTGCTTTATATATTCAGTTTACTGGCTTTGTATGTTTTTTAAGTGTGTAAGTGTAACTTAAAATTGATAAAGGAAATGCATTCAAATGTACTTGATTGATATATGTAGAAATTCTCTTGCAAGTACGGCACAATCATTTCATTTCACGCCATAAATATTTTTTCATGAGTTTTTCATCTCAGTCTTTAAACATATCAGAACTTTGTTTTCAAATAAACCATACAAATATATTGATACAATATTAATGTAATCGCCAACACTTCAACTTTATTGAATTCATTTGGATTATCTTCTCTTTGTCTATTAAATCTAAAACATTGCAAAAGCAGAGGAATAGAGATACAGCACCATTCATATTGTGATAAAAGTTAAAAGTAAACCTTTTACATATAACTAAATTAATGAACATAATATATTTCATAATAAGAAGGGAAAAATATTAATCTTGATGCATAAATTCTATCAATGCATTTGAATACTATGTGATAAAGTAGTGTTTAGTGTTTCAGTTTCGGTCAATCAATTAAGGAACGTTTATCATTATTAATTATTTTAATCACCAAAGAAAAATGATATTTTCTTTTATATTATTGTGGATTATATTGGCGGAGAATTAACTCAAGTAATCAAATAGATTGTGTTTTTACAATGTTTTATTTTCTTATTTCTCTGTCTTGTAATTGTCCACATCGGGTAGACCATTGTAAGAAAGCTAACTCTGCCATTGTTGTTGCAAATTCTTTAACAAACAAGTTTGCATGGTACTTCCCTTCAAATTACTAGAGCATTTTAGTGGATAAAAATTTTGTTTCTTTTAAATCGGACAAACTTTTATCTGCCAACACAATGCAACCGTGATTTAGCAGTTATAAATTTGAAGTTTATAAAGTATTTTGTAGGTCTTGGGATTTTCAAAACTCCAAAATTTTAGTCAGATCTTTCCACATAACAACCTACAAAGGAAAACGTATTTTAGTGTACAATTACAAAAATTGGTAGTTCTTATTATTTGTTAATGTTTAATTCTTTCTTTAACTTAAAATACAGAAATTCAAGATCTTTTAGGATAAACTATTGGAAATGGTGATGAATTATAAACAAACTATTGGAATAAATATAATCTAGCCTCAACTATTCAAAACAACTACCAATACGTTTATCCCACTAATTTGTAATCGTGTTTGTACTTGATTACAAAAATGGAAAACTGGAAATGTCATAGTTTTTTTTAATAGCATAACATTTGTGAAGGTTTATAAAAAATATTCTAGATATTTTCATTGCCCCTCAGAAAAAAAAATCAAGTAATGCAAATTGATAGAAATGGGAATGTTGGACCCTAATTCCTTCTAATTTGGTTTCATATTGAATTTGTGAAATACTTATTAAGTCACAGTTTTTGAACTGAAAATCAAATAAAAAATCAAATAACACTTGTATTGTACAAACAGTGTTTTGATGGAAGACAAAAAGGCAGATATACCTCATTTTCTTGATCACGATATGTTGGTCTACCGTTATTGTGTAACCAATAGTCCTAGGGTTGTACTCTTTAAGTTTGTCATTGGGTCTTCAATTCTCCAAAACATCTGTCAGATCTTCCCATCGGCCTATAAAGAAAATTTTTCAGGGTGAAAATACGAAAACCTGGTGCAAAGTGTGATTTTTTTTAGGCTTTAAGTTTAATAGTTTTTTTTTTCTTTTCATCTTGAAAAAAACCTTTCTCCTTTATCATAATAACTTCAGGTTTGGATAGATGGTGAATTTGAACTCTCACAGAAATCCTATATTTTGAATTATGATGAATGAGAAACAAACTATTGGGATGTATATCCTAGTCTTGATAAGTAAAAAAATACTCAGCACTTTTATGTTTCACCAATTGCTAATCTTATACAAACATGGGAAACTGGCATTGTCATGATTTATCTTTCACTGGTATAAACTATACGAGGATTAGAGAAAAATTTAAAGAATTTTTTTATTACTTCTCATAAAAAAAGATCAAGTAATGCAAATTGACTTACATGTGGGATTGTGCGTTCTACGTTCTTTTAGTGTGTTTTAACTGCTGTTTGATTAAACGAATTTTAGGTCACCTGAGTGACAAAGAAAAAAGGTGGGATTATTTCATCTTCATTATCATTAACTCTTGGTCTACCGGTAATAGTTTCAGTTTCTACTCACTAAGTAAGGAAATATACTCCAAAACTTTTGTCAGACCTTTTCACTGAACGATCTATATTAAAACATTTCTGCGTGATAATAACAAAAACATGTGCATGGTATTATATTTGTAGTCTTTTTAATAGTTTTGTTTCTTTTAATCTTAAGATAAACAAATATTCTGCATTATAAAGACTTCAGGTTTGATTGGGTGGTGAGTTTTAGCTTTTATGTATAACATTACACATTTTGCACAGCAATTATATTATAAGAAAGAAGCATTTGAGATGGTAATGAATGATAAACAACTAATTGGGTGCTTGTATCCTAGCCTCGATTTATCAAAACCGTTCTTAGCAGTCTTTCCAACAGTTACAGTTTGTAAATTTGACTGCACTAAATTACGTACAGTAAAAACTTTTTTTTTTTTCAGTTAGGGGAAAGTATCAGAAAATTGGTAGGAAATTTAAACAATAGTTTTATAACTCCCCAGAAAATGAGATTTAGAAATGACTAAAATGTTTGGTCCTGAGGACTACGTACTTCTTATTGTGTCTTATACATGCCATTTTGTTTAAAAAAATTTACGTCACGAAAAAGCGAAAAATATGATACCGGCCCTTTCCATCGTTCTGACTGTTTGAACACTGTTTGATCTGATTTAAAGGTAGTTCGATACCTTTATCAACTCCAAAAACATTCCACTCACCAATAATTATTGGTTGTTGTCAGAATTCAACGGGTTCGTGAATTACTATAATGCATACACTGTAATTTAATTTAAAGGTGAAAAAAAAACCCGTACAAGAATATTTTGAATGAAAAACAAAAGAAGCATATATATTTAATATTCTTTATCATTAAATGTTGATCTGCCGGTTGTCTGTAAATGATAGTTTCAGTTTTCTACTCAATGAGTTATATTAGTCTCATGATCTTCCAAATTCAAAAACTTCATTTAGCTTTATACAGCGGAGGACATGTACAAGAAACAGCATTTCAGTATGATCGTATACATAATTGATAAATAATATTGTCTTTGTAGGATTTATCTTTAAAATTTTTTTTTTCTTTTAATCGTAAGATTTGCTCTAAAATTATGACGTCGTGTTTGTTGGGGTAATGAGTTCGAGCTTTTGTGTACGGCATTTTCCATTCTGTCCCAGTTTTTGGACAAATTATTTGAGATAGTGTAAATGAAAAACAAACTAGTGGAATACAAGTAGCCAAGCCTTGATTAATTAAATCAATTCCTTAAACGTGTATCCTACCAAATGGATAAGCAAGTCTTACACTTGTCTGATTTAAATTATTACTCATCAGGAAAAAGAAATTAATCAATCAAATTTACTTGAATGTGTTCCATGATAGAATTTGAAAAAAGCCCATAAATTTCACAAATGTTGACTTATGTTTTGCGTACTACATACTGGTAATATCAATGTTGTTGACACGGCAAATCAGTTCCGATAACCAAAAGATTACAGTTCTCTTCCCATCATATTGTTTGTTTAAAAAAACTTTTAAAAAGGTTGTTTTCAAGATATCTTATCAATTTGAGCAATACCCTCTGCACTATCTTGATGCAAAATTGTACCCCGCCTTATGGGCTTTAATTCCTCTCTGATAATAATGCTTTATACATGACCAACCGATTGTAACTGGATTCTATTAGAACAAGCAGTGTCATATAGCAGAGAACCAGGGAGTGATAGATCAATAAATTTGTTATGAGTATGCGAAACACATCTGAACTAGATATACACAAGAAAAAATAGTGAAAATATGCACATAATCCAGGGAAATTGATATCTAAGGCAAGATGTTAAGGTAGCTGGCTAGGTTACTGCTTGTGAAAGAACTACCCTAAAACGTGTCTGATCGGACCAGTTTTAGTTCTTAAATTTATTGTTACAATGATATCGTGTTTCAAACACAGCACTACTTATCAAATCCATTAACAATAAAATACAAGAGGCCCTTGACGGTCACCTTATTACTATAGCCCTTAGATGGAAGTTTAAGGGAGTCTCATGTTTCAATTTATCTTAAATTTGAGTGACTCATCTGACAGGTACCCCCATGCTTATCAGTTGACGTTTTGAAACATTCATAAATGGAAGAGAGTTGGTGGGGGTGGTAGGGAAGCAAGAGTCTGAATAAACTTGGATTATCTATACCTTAGCTGTAGGGGCTAAAAATTGTAAACATTTAGCCTTAAATGGTCATTTTTTTAAATTATATTCAGAATTTCATTTAAAATGCACACAAGCATACAATGCACAGTGCATCAAGTTTAAAGTCCACTTTGTGGTCGCGCCGACCAGAAAGTATGGGAAATGTTAACAATAACATCACACAAAACGACAAGTCATCAAAAATGGTCAAAAATAAAGTAATTCGCGTGTGTTATCTGTACGAACACATTAGACTACATAAAAAGTTACTTCTGTATGCGTTAAATATAAACAAGTGACTGATCGCACTTGTCGATGTAACGTCATACTGTAAGTTTTGTGGTAAATTATGAGTTAAGAGAGGCGGGCCAATCAATATTTTAACACCGGAAAATGCATTTCATAAATAAACGAGGAATAATCTTAAAACAATTAAAATTACCACCAAATCCTATTTATCATGCTTGTTTTGATTCAGCATGTATTTATTTTCTAGAGTGTGCATTATATTTTTCCAGAGTGTTTAGTATACAAGTTCGATGTCTTTGACGTCGGGAAGCCTATCTAAGTCCGTTTATTACAAGGGCATGCATTTAATAGATCATTATCATTATTAAATGGAAATTTAGGGAATGTTTACTATAAACCAACAATTTGCTAGGACTTTATTTCGCTATTTACCTGAGATGAATTGGTTTACGGCCACTAATTTTCGCGACAAAGCCTTATCCTCATCTGTTTTTTTTTTTATTATTAAAACCGTGTGGCAAATACTGGTCCGCTGCGAGAAATATTCGCAATAATGAGGTTCTCGCAAACCTCGCGAACCTCGCGAATAAAAGTTGGTTTACAGTTATTTATTTAAACGTGCAGCTGCTTCGATAAAAATACATAAATGAAATAACGAATACGTAAAATATTAAGCAAAGGTCATATAGACTATAGATTTTAACCGGAGCTCATTTCTTTGATATTAATTCTTATTAAAATGTGACTCTATACAAAGCAGCGGTACTTTTCCGAATGTACTAGATAAGCAGAATTCAACCATCATTTAGATTTTTAATTCAAATACGGGTATGCCCTTGCGATATTAAAATTTGTTTATGACCTCCATTCATGTAAGCTATCAACTCATATCACGTGACTGTCAACTAAGAAGACCACACGAAGTGTCATACAAAGTGGCATTTACTATGCTGTTTCATTTAAAATCAAATTTAATCATGATAAAATAACTTTACATAAACATTTTAACAATACATGCATCAGTTTCTGAACGTTTAAATCCATTGATATTTTTCATAGTAAGCCTTACAGTGCTGCGAGGATTTAAAATTGATCACTAAAATAGAATACATATTAAATTTGATATGGCCCAGTGACAATTTTGCACACATCAATGTTAAATTATTTTTTATTCAAAGTACGAACAATGGCAATAAGTTACCCAAGTGTCTCAAGTGATAATATAAAAACTTGTTTACTATACAACAATATTTGACACCCCCTCCAACAAATATTAAAAAGACTCAAACCCTGTCCCATGGGCAGTGAACTACACTATATAAATAGAAGACATAATAAACGTAAAAATATGCATTTAGTTTGTATCCAACGACAGTAAAAGTACAGATATATTTTTTGATAAATTTTAATAATTTTTACTACCGTGCCATATTGGCCGTACCCGAAGAGCCTGAACTCCTGACTCGGGGATCATGAATTTTACAATTACGGTAGGTGGCTTTATGGTCATAATAACCATTCATTTAGTTTTTCTCTAATATACATGTTTATGGGATTTCAAGTCATTGCTAAAATAAAAAAAAGCACAATCCAAAATGAATCCGACGCTATAAAGTAGTATTTAAATACCATCACCTAAAAAGAAATCTAAAAAAATGTATCGCTTAAAGAGATAAGAATTAAAAGATAATATCAATTGCTGGTTGCTATTTTTTGGTAATTTACCGCAAAAAGCTGTCGACCACCAACTAACACCATGTCTAACAAATTCTCTAGGCGCAAAATAATGTCTATATCTGATGTATTTTATATATCATATCTTAATTGATATCTGAAAAAATGCGCATAGATAAAGTATTGTCTTAAATTAAGAAAATGTAAGAAAAATGTAAGCCTTTTTAACAAAACTTGCATATAATGAAAATGTCCTTTTATTCTTATCTTTTTATTAAAACAAGAGGCCCATGGGGCCACATCGCTCACCTGAGCAACAATGGCTTTATATGGGCGTTCAAAGGATATTGTGCCATATGGCCCCTCGGTAGACTAACAAAAAATAAATACCGTAAAGTATCCGAATTTTACACTTATTTTTGCGTACACTTAATCTTTGACATTGTATCTTTATGAAATACCGTTTTTACCGCAAGATCATATGCAAGATATTAAACTAAATTTTTGGTAGGGTACACTGTTAACTTCCAATTCCCTTTATTTTAGTTCTGCCCCCCACCCACACTTTATAAAGTAATCAAAATATATGAGCATATAGGTACATTTTCTTCTTCAACTACTTACTAGTTATTGTATTTTATTTTAAAAAACCTATATGTGAAAGAAGAAAATTGTACCTCAATGCGCTCAAATTAAAATCATTTAAAAATTTAATTCTTCCCCATTAATAAACGATTGTTGTTTACCTGGCGTGAACTCGTGTGACGTTTCATAGCCTTACTCACTTGATCGATGAATACACTCGAATGAAAAATGTCACGTGATATGTTAAAGAGCTATTATAATCAACGTATTGACAGGCATATCACTCTATTTTACTAATGCCCACCCATTATTTTCATCTTTATTCAAAAACAACAAATGGCTACAAACCAAGATGATTTTCCGCTGTAATATTTTCTTAAGAATAGCGATAATGCATTTACCCCCGTAACAGTAATGTGTCAGCATTATGGAAACTGTTTTAAAGACGTCGTTTTTATTTACTTGTGTCTGAAAAACTATAAAAATTGGTGTAGATTCCATATAATTCATCGAATAAGGAGGGGGCCGCAGAAAGTAGTTACAGCATATAATCCTTAGGCAAGACATTTCTAATGATCAACTAAAATTTCAGCGTCAATTGTAGAATTATAAGCAAGATATATAGCTTGGTTTGAGTCATGTTTTTGATCACATGAGTTTATTACATTCAACTTAAGATTTTTAAACTTGGTATTTGCTATTCAGCATAGCTGCATTTAAAATATAAATAAACTAAAGCATGACATCAGCTCTATGTACAAACATAGCATTGTGCGCAAAGCTCTGTATCTTGCTTATAACTCGAAGCTTGACTCTCAGATACGGTTAGTAAAAATAAAATTGTAAACAATTAAAACAAAAGAAAAATGCACTAAAACAAAGAATTCAATTTATATTTTTCATCATATATATATACTTATATATTTCTAGCAGCGAAAATAATCTCCGTTTAGACTGAAAATGCTGAGCATCTTAACAAAACATGTTACATTAATCAACCATTACGTAGAGATAGTACCGAATTACATGTACCAATAGAATGAATAGTATTTTATAATATGTTGTTAGTGCATCAGATTTTGCTAATTTAGCGCAGGTATATGTAAACAATCAGCTGTCTGATTTATTTGATTCGATACGTAAAAATTCCAAAATATAGGCGATAGTTCCCCTTAAGTTAAAATGAAACGAAAAGAAAATCAAAACAAACTAAAACCACCTTCACAAGTGAAAATGTCAAAGCATTGAAAAATTTAACCTCCATTTACTTCACAAAATCGGCACAAATATATTTTGGATGTTTCAAATATTCCCTTCGCACATAAACTGTTGCACAACAAGCAAGTTCATATTTGTCAGTTTGACCCGTTTATCATGCGTCCAACATGGCTGCTTGTAATAAAGAACTAGACTTGTCCTCTGTCTCTAACCTGGTTTTCGATATATGAAATATCGAGCCCGAAGATAAACTGATTGACCCCCATTCTCTCTGTAATATTATTATTTTCGTAAATTACTCAAATTTGAAAAAGAATTAGCCTATAATTTTTTGCAATTTATATTTTCCTTTCCATAAGGATTATTAATGCTAAATTACGTTGAATTTGACTCAGTAGTTCTTGAGAAGATGATTTTTAAAAATGCACCCCCCTTTTTCTACAGTTTCGAGGTTTTCTCCGCTTTGAATAAAGATCGTCTTTTATTTCAGCAATTTATATTCATCTTACCATAAGGATGATTTGTGCCAAATTTGGTTGAAATCGGCAAGGTAGTTTTAGAGAAGATGTTCAAAATGTGAAATGTTTACAGACGGACAGACAGACAGACGGATAGACGGACGACAGACAATATGTGATCAAAAAGCTCACTTGAGCTGAGATAGAAATCCTAAACCTCTTCTCTCATTAAAAACATCAGTGTAAGGGGTTATTGGGAGCTCCTTGTAAAATAATGCAACGCTAATTGACCTTATTATGGAGCTTTCAGCTCAGGTAGGCTAAAAACAAAAAAAAAATTCTTCAAATAAACTTCTTATTTCGATACTTTTATATGCAGTCTTTGGCTTTATGAAGAAATCGATATTAATTCCGAACCGGGATCGGAATCTCAACTAAGTATGCTCTACTAAACGCACAATTTTATTTTTTCAATTCCAGGACACAGACCATAATTATTTTTCCCTCTTATTCCTTTATACAACAAAAAATCATATTAGAAATTCCACCGGCTCAAATCAATTCAAATACAGCATACCTATTGAATGACACTAGTTCAACAACATATCCAAACTACAGAAAAATCAATCGAGAGGGGACTGAGATATGACCCCTAAATTAACCCTACCATGAAAAATCCACTTTCACTTTGGAATATATGTAAACATTGGCCTCTGTACATGTACCCCCTTTCTATTGCGCCTTTAAATATAATTTTTCTGATTTTTTTTTCCTGCTTGTATATTTTTTCAAACCTTCTTCTTCCCATCCATGCCCTAAAAGAAACCAAATTTGCCCATTTAGTACAACTGGGAATTTTTGAAATAATACATACATTTTTAGAATGGAACTACTTGCGTGGTCAATGAGCATGGGATAAAAATAGTGGTATGTGACCCTCAACAACAGAAAAGGGATGCAACATCAGTGAAAAGATCCAGAGGTTATTTTAATATCGTTATGGTACACTAACAACTGTATTTTTATTGGAATACCTTTACATGATAACACGTGCTAGTTTCAATTTCCTCTATACTCATGTCTATCAAAACAAGAAAGATAGACTAGACTTTCTTAAAGATATATCCAATACTGACTTATCATTATTAAATCTTTACAATCAATACCCCAAAAACCGTATCCTCATGAAGCTTCGGCCACCTACTAGCACTAAAGCCAGACAAGCGGCTTATGAGGAAATTAACCCTTATCTTTATGAAGAGCAAGCGCGGATGTTTGCTTTCCGAATATACCGAGAGCTGTGTACCCATTGATTAAAAATTGTCTACGAAGAAAAGCTGAAATTTTGTAATACATTAGATGTGAATTGGTATAACAATCCAGAAGCGTGGAACTGTAATAACACACTAGCAACAAACTCTATCTGCATAGAAATTAATAACGACTCTTGCCTTCATTATAAAGTGTTTCAACCGGAACAATTCAAGTACAGGGTAACAGGAAAGACATTTTTGTTACCAAATTCTTCCCACTTTTAAAAGATATGGTGAACAAAATATGACCTTCAATTGGAAGCGAAAAAGAAGAATCTCAAACCGAAACAGATAAGAGAGTACCTAAATATACAGAGGATCTGAACCCTACTAACTGTAAAAACCAAGAAAAAACACTGGATGATAATCAGAGCCAAACAATGACAGCCTCAGTACATGACTTGGAAAAAAGTATGGTGCAGGCATTGGAGGAAGTATGTGAATCGCACAACGAATGGAAATAAATTTTACAGAAAACTTGCAATCACTTCAGACTACAGTTAAAACTCTTACCTCAGCGGTTGAAAAACTAAGTACCCAAAACAACCAAACACCGATCACCCCAAATAAGTCCAAAAAACAACGAAAGTGAAATTTATTCAATTACAAAAAAAGCTCAAGAATTCTTAAGAAATAAGGAATATCCTTCAAACTAAACAAGCAAATCAACAATTGGAACTTGAAATTAAAGATGCACAACTTAAAATTGAGAAAATGTTACACAGAACATGCAAACAACAGCTCCTTGATATGTTGGAAGCAAACAAATCAGAAAGCTCTACTGTACTGAAGAAACTTAAACGAAAAAATGGGGAAGTACTGAGTTTGGAAGATGAAAACAGACTCTTGAAAAAAAACCATGATGCACTTTTTAAAGAGGTTCTTGAATTGAAAATGCATATCTCTAGCATGGAATCCAACAATGAGAAGTATACACAGGTTGAAGAAAAGAAAACAGAAGAAAAGTCAACATAACTAATCGACCCCTTAAAGTCAAATCAGCTTTCCCTAAAGTCCAAAACCCTTAAGCCCAAAATTCTGCTTATCGGTATATCTTATACCAAGAAAATTGATCCTGAACTTTCTTCACCATTTAAAACAACAAAAAACTGGCATATACAATTGCAGAAACAAGAAAACCATCCTCAACTATGAAGAAACAGCCCCTGACGTCGTTGTTCTCCACCATCTGACTAACGATATCAAATCAGAAAGTTCTGAAATTTGTGTCACAAGGACAGAAGAGATCATCTGTGCACCCCGCGCAAAGATAACGAACTACACAGTGCTAACAGTGTTCTAATCAACGCCCTTTTGAAGAAAAAGAACAAAAGGGATTCGTCTGTGCATATTTTCGAAAACAATATTATGTTCATTAGACCTGACAATCCTCTATAAAGAGACTATGTTCACCTTACCTACGATGGTGTTGCCATGCTAGAATCTAACATAAAGAGATCGGTTCTCCTAGTTTTAGGAATTTGGCACTCTTCTACACAGCGAGATAAAAGTAAAGACCGTGCGTTTCCCCATTCCTCACCCAGGAGGTCATGTTGTTACTATCAAAGATCGCAAAACGACCATAATGCATCGTAAAGAGGTTGGGAAAGGAAACCGTACCAAACTGTGGTCTAAGGTTTTAGCCACGATTATTGATTTTTTAAAAAATTTTTTGACACACTTATATTCATTTATTACTCATATGCTTTGATCTGTTCTTGTTACATCGTGCCACTGAATACAATGTACTATGTCAGATATGGTGTTTTTTATACATGTACATGTACTTCTTATACTTTACTTATCTACCACTTGAATGAAGTGATCACTGCTCGATGATCTGTCCTTATTACATTTTACTCATTTGCGTTATCATATTGTTTACCACTCAAATATTAATGAGTAGTAGAATGTTAGACGCCATGATAAGATAAAATGTACTTGTAATTGCCTTTTTATGCTTATAACACAAAATAACTTTTCTTATTCAGTGAATAGTATGAATACGATTCCATCTGCGGATCTTGGATCCGGGGCCGATTAGAAAGAATAATCTTACCGTGACCAGGCTACGCTCAGGTCACAGTAAGAATTCGTCCCATATACTTGCAATGTAGCAGCCGCGAAGCGGATCTGCTTCGCGTCGATTTTAAGTCCGTTAAAAATAATCTGCAGGGGAAAAACACATTTTTATACATTACAAACCTTTTTGAACATGCATATGTAGTTAAATCCACAAAATATCCATTTAATTAGTCGTACTAAGGCATTTTGTTAATATACACGTTTGAATTGCCTGCCATTTTGTCGGAAATCGTACTCGGAATGTCTCGGATTTTACCGTAAACATGGCGACCGTAAACAGCTAATTTTCAAATGTGATGTTACAAGTGGCAGTGATTTCGTTACAAAAACAGTTTATGAGGTAAAATGGGATTATAAAAGAGCAACATTGTAGGTATTTGAGACCAATCATATGAAAATTTAGGCGAGATAGAGCGCGATATATTTTTTTATTTGCTACGAAGCGAGTATATGGGACGAATTCTATCGTTAAACCGGGTCCGTAGGACATCTGTCATTTTAACGATAGAACATTCTATCTAGGGGCTGATGACTTTGAAGAGTAATTTCATGAGTATGTTCCCCTTCTGCGACCCCGTCGGCATTAAGTCGCTCAGAGAATGACGATGCTTATCCAGATGTAGTTGACGAAGATAAAATAAGAAACAGAGTGGGTGAATACTGCACCGATCGGTCTACCGCAACAATCTCAGATCAAAGCGAGGACACGAATGAGGAGATGGGGTACATAGAGCGCGTGTTTCAGTAAAATTACCTCCTTTAAAGATCAGGCATATCGTTGATTTTAAGACTTCGAGAATATAAAAAAGGTGAAAGAGACATATACATTTTGTCTAAACTTGAAGATCAGCTCATCACAAAGGACGTCGGCACAAGTGGAGGAAAAAGAGAACGGCAGCGATTTCACTACTGTTTTAAGGGAGTAGAAATCTGAAAAAGTTCATGGAGATCTTTGTTCGAATTGGGACGATCAGAATTTAAGAATTTGAAAAGACAGTTGAAAGAAAATGGTGAAATCCCCCGCTTTCATGGCTTAACAGGGAAAAAATCAAATCACTGGCACCAATTTTGTGTCGTCGAAGCTGCTGTATTGTTCATAAAGAGATATGCTGATCAAAACGGATTGCCTTTACCTGCTGGCCCAAGAGCCCGTGACGACTATACTATTGCATTGCAGTGAAGTAAAGCGTCAATTTATGCTAAATATAAGGAGGCGTGCTTGGAAACTGGAAGTCCCTTCATGGAGCTAACGTCCTTTAAAAAGGCGTGGAACTCTTGTGTTCCTTACCTACAGTTTTTCAAACCAAAAACTGACTTGTGCAAGACATGCCATGACCTTAAGAAAGACATAGCAGGTGCCTTTACAGAAGAAATTAAATTACAGTTAACACAGCGACTTTTGTATCACGTAGAACGGGCGAAACAGGAACGTGATTTCACAAGCTATGTACGGAGAATACTAGAGTTGAGCTACAGAATGTTGAGAGACCTCATGGAAAATTCATGTTCGATGCCATTCACTTAAGTTCATTACACGTGTGATTTTTCTCAGCATATCAACATACCACATTCCTCACAGCAAGTCGGGGCTCTCTGTTTTCCTTCAACCCAAAAAGGTCCAAATTTCCGGCATCTGTGATGAGAACTTCAATGAGAGAGAAACAATAGGGAAAAACGGAAGCAAAGCACACGGACCTAATGCAGTTTTAAGTATGGTACATCATCACTTAACTGCAAGGAGTTAGGGAGAAATAGCCTTCAATTTCCATGCAGATAACTGTGTTGGACAGAATAAAAACAAAACGACTCTACATTATCTTGCGTGGCGCTGCTTTACTGGACAACATAAAGAAATCCAACTTTATTTTATGATTGCTGGTCACACGATATGCCTTTGTGATTCCTGTTTCGGCATGCTCAAAAAGAAATTCCGCAGATCGGAGGTGAATGCCATCGACCAACTTGAGACAGTTGTGGAAAATTCCGCAAAATACAACACCCCGGCACGATTTGGAGGAAATAGGAATGGGCTGCAGTGGTATGGATGGCATGTTTTCTTTAATACTCACTTCAAGCCCTTAAAGGGTATCGGAAAATTCCACCACTTCCTATTTACAGCCGATGAGCCAGGTGTAGTGTTTGCCAAACACCCGGATTTAAAGAGGTTGTCGCTCCAGCTGGACTTTCAGCAGACAGATAACGTTATCTCTTTAATGAGATTAGACCTTACGTAAAAGCGCCGTACAAAGACTTGAAGTGCCCTGCTCCTGACGAGGAATAACCAACTCCTTGGTTATTGTTCGATGCATTAACTTGTAAAAACGTTTAAAACTCACATTTTAAACTTTATTGCAATAAATCTAATGGTTATATACGATGCTTTTCAATTATATTGAACGTTTTATTTATAACGTTGTGACGTCACAAAAGACTCTCGAAAACCATTCAAACGGGTATTATTTTAATTAAAACATGCGATGTTTAAAATACAATATCTTTGTTATTTAAAATATCCTAATTCTGTTTTCAGATTTTTGTTACCTAGTGTCATGGCTATTAGAATAAAATTAAAACCAAAAATCGTAAATTTTACGGATAAGGTCGATTTCTATCCGTTGCTGCTCATATGTATGTTCTATATACAACCCTTCTGACAACACCGGCCTTAACTAAAAATCAAGTCAATATTCCAGAGCTTGTGCAGAATGATATTATTTACCTTATGTAGGTATTGGACACCTCCATGTTGTGACGTATTGTTTATCGAAATAAACAATAAAATGAAGTTAGCTATAAGTAGTTTCTTTCCCACTATTGTCACCTGACAGCGTAGCGTAGGGGGTTAGGGGGTTCACTACGAATCTGAAAGTCCTGAGTTCGAATCTCGCTGAGGGGTTTACATTTTTTATATCTCCAAATAATTTTAATACTATTGTTTGGTTAAATGTTGTAAAATTTGAAAATTCTTAACCGGTGAAAGTATTCTAATTATAATGTATTTTAATCTACATTAATATCATTAACAGATGTCCCATACCAACTTAAAGACTTAGGTAATATTATGCTAGAACAGGAAATGCAGTAGACATGACACCTGATAATCGGAACCAATATTTATCTTGATTTGACACATATAAAATTGACAATGATATTTTTAATAGAGTTTGTGAGATACCTGTATTAAAAGAGAGGATAAGAACGATTAAACTTTTGTATTACAAACCAACTCCGTATTATGAATGGTTTTGGTGTCACTTTTAGAAATTATACATGCCATAATTATCATGGTAGTAGTGTTATTAAAAATATCTTCTCACTGATGAAGTATTTGTTCAAAATGTTCTGTGTTTTGAAGTATCAGATTTTATTTCTACATTATCAGATTGTCACTGTATGCTTTCATGGAATATCTTATCTCATTTTGAAAATGCTAAAAATGTATAGATAAATGTATAAATAATAACAAATGCAAGACCCACTCATCCTATAAATGGGGGAACACTCTCCTGTTTAGTTTTTAGAAGCACTACCATCCCCATCAATGAATTTAGATCATAATAATTCTATTGAAATTACAGACAATAATTCAATAGAAATTGCAGTAGGAAATTTATCAAATTTCCTTGAGCTGGCTGCAAAAATTTCATTAAAACCAATTATATCTATAAATGGAAAAGATAACAGTAATAAACACATTCATAAGCTTAAAAAGAAATGGTTTGACAAAGATTTAATACCCAGGCGCTCAAAACTTGTTAAACAGGGTAGCTTATAAAGTCGCAACCCAAGAAATACACATATTAAGAATCAATACTATAGAACCTACATAATTTATAACAAACTACGAAAACAAATATTTAGAACATACGTTTCTAATATAATTGATCAGCTAAACACTCTTAACTAATCTGATCCCCAAAAAAATCGGAAGCTCGTAGATGAACTAAGATAAAATAATAAAAATAAAATTGATACGTCAGTCCCTTATAATGACTTGGTAACCCACTTTGAGATATTAAATAAAACACAATAAAATTTTCAATTCCAGTGTTAATTTCTTTCTGCCTATCTCAAGGTTATTATCCATTTGTATGGTGTGAGGGTTATATTACTCCTGTTTACAAATCCATTAAAACTAATGATCCAAACAATTTTAGAGTAATTACAATAACTAGCTTAATTGGTATGCTTTTCAGCTCTATTCTTAATTCAAGACTTGATAAGTATAAACAAAGTAAACATATAATCAACCCGTGTCAAATAGGATACACAAAACAAGCTAGAACTTTAGATAATGTTTTTATTCTAAAAACACTTACTGATAAATACTGCAAATCAGAACATGAAAAACTATATGCATGTTTTGTAGACTTTCATAAGACATTTGACTGTATAAACTATGCCGCTCTAAAACTAAAGCTGATAAGAGTAGGAGTTGGAAGAAGGTTCTACCGTGTTCTTAAAGAAATGTAACTCAAAATGTTACGCTTCTGTTAAACTAAGCGACAAATTATTTGGTCACTTCCAGACATGCAGTGGAGTTGGACGAGGGAATAATTTAAGTTCAAATTTATAAAAGATTTATCTTAATGATTTATTAGATTATGTTTCAAATTCCAATATTTTGTTAGATTAAGTAATGAATCATCTATTATTCACTGCCTTATGTATGCTGATGACATGGTACTTCTCCCCCTAACTGCCGAAGGCCTCCAAAAAAATATTAAGTTAACTTACTAAATTTTGTTCATCCTTAAGGTGACGAACAAAATAAACGATTGACCGACGTAATTTATCAATTTTGCATGCCTACATATAACTTATTATACAATCGCCCATATTTTTTTCGTTTTTTTTTTTTTTTGCAGTTTAGCACTGTATGATGCTCATATGTCCTCATAAAAAACCCCCAAATAACTATATTTACCAAAAATAATGGCGTCTAAGAAAGTTTGATTTCGGTTTTATCATTCAATATTTTAAAAAAAAGTTGTTTTTTTTTTAAATATACCAAGTCCTTTTCATCTAATATACCTGTTAAATGACATTGTCAGTTCTCAATAAACTACAACGTAGTACTACTCAATCATAGTTTGGCCAATCAGAGACTACGTACAAATCTCACGCCTCCCTGTGCGTGTTACATACAGTGTGAGCTGTCGAAAAAAAATAACTCATTCAAAATTTATAGATAGAAGTCATTTTGCTTGTTTCTCCGCTTCATTTAAAATCTGCATTTGAGTAAACAGACTTGGACCAACAATAAGGTTCAAATACCAGGGAATTGGGTAACATAATTTTCCTAAAAAAGAAGGTAAGTAATATACATATTCTCCTTTGTAACCTACTTGGAAAAGAAATCGGACAAAACTCAATATGCCCTTATATTAGCACTTTTTGTGGCTCTACTTATTTTTATATAGAAGCAGTAGCATAATAAAAATAAATAACATTAAAAGACGAATAATTCGTATTTCATAATAGTATGTATGTTTAAGTTGGCTTAAGACAAGCCTTCAAATTTAGGTATAAAAACCAAATGCAAGTTGTATGAGCTTACAGCAGAAGTTTTTAATTAGGAATGTTTGAAATAGATAATGTGTATGAATGTTTTTAATCTATAGGTGTTTAACTGACAATATGAGATTGCAATTTGACTTAATATGACGTGTCTTGAACATTTTGAAAATATTTTATTAGAGCGATCTAACTTATATTAAGCTATTTCAGTCTTTTTTTTATGTTTGGAGTCACGTTGTGCCCTAATGCATATATAGTTTCTGTGACATCACAAAATAAACATTGCATTCCGATTATCACTGTAAAACAATAATAGCTAAAGATGTCCATTTATGAAAAAAGCCTTAATTAGATCCGCCTTTATTAGACTCGAAGTAAAGAGAGAGTAAGATAGAAAATTACATTGTTTTGTAATTTTGTTACATGCACATTACCTGACACTAAAACGAGGGGCTCTTATTGACGAGCAATGCCACATGATCGAAGTATGATTGCAGATTATTGAACACTCATATGGTACCAATGATCAGTTTATACCGGAAAGAAATAAATAATCCTACTGTTTATTAGGTCACATCCATGTACATTGTCGCTTTCTTTTATCACAACTCCATGTGATCTTATTTTTGTAAAAAAAAAAAGTGCAGTTAGAAACTTTGTTACTGTTATCCAACTGATGATTGAATAGCACAGGACCATCTCATAGTGTAAATTTACCAATACAATCTTATCGCCCAATCAGAGGCCATATTTTTTATTTGTTCCGCCCCTTTAATTGGTTGTCACTCACAATGATTAAACCCTCCCATCAAATTGCGGAAGCCTGCTGTCAGAATATTGTTTCAAACTGGCTCAACCTATAGAAACAATCAATTAAAAGCTTGCTATCTTTTAAAAAGAAGGTAAGATTGGTTTTCTTCTTTAATTAAATAAGTGAAGGAGAAAAGAAATGTAGTTTAAGCTTAGTATAGTTATTTAATTTGCACTATCGTTGGCCTCATATACTTTGATATAATTTTGTTATGTGTCGCTAGAAGTTGTATCTTCAGAATAAACCAGCAATATGGGATGACTTGAACTTATAAAGTTATTGTGAAGAGAAATAAATTTGAATTTTTTAATTAGCATTTTAATCCTTCATTTTTGATTTTAGTTTAAAGGTTAAGTAGGTTGTACAGTGTGTGTACCAGAAAGAGGCGACCATACTCATTATAAATACGTGTAGGGCCTTTGAATTAAAGGACAGGCGACACAAATCAATTTTTAGGGTAAAATAATATAAAAGAATTCAGGTCGTAACAATGAGAACACAGATCATTTCTGACACAGTCCAATATTCAACTTTCAGATCTTGTTGCAATTTAAGAATAGAATCGAAACAATCTTGAAACTGAAGTGTATGTATACAAAATGTGTCAGTTGATTTGGGCCATATAAGGAAAATAGCTTACAATGGCTGTCGAATCTCCCACACCTAGGATATGTAAACGACTTACGTAAATCTCATATGAAGGAATCTTACATTTGGTTGCGTGCATCAGTACAGGTATAATATACAACTGCATTATCTGACCATTAACAAACGTTCAAATCATGCCTCAATTGGAGGAGGGGTGTGTGAAACTTTTACATAAAATAATATAAAGAAAATTCTCTTCTTAAATCCAATTCGCCAGGAAAGTGTAACTTGTGTGGAAGCATTCTCAAGTAGTATAGATTCAAGTTATTTTTTTTCGTAATGCTCCCTTGCGGTAGGATGGGTCACAAAAGGGGTGATTTTTTTTTTTTGGAATAAAAGAGAAATCTTTTTAAAAACATTTTGGCCAAAAATCTGTTACTTGTGTGGAATATATGTATTAAAGTCTGTACAAATCATAATCCCATACGGTAGGGTATGTTGGAAATAATTCAAAAAGATAAACTCTACACAGTTGTCTAGATATTTTGTACTTGATACTATTGAGGCAATCTAAAACTCTCATTATAGCTATTGTTGAGTGAAGTGGCCTCTGGACCTCTTGTTTTAATCTTCTTCTCAAAAATCATTTGACCGAATGAGCTAAAAAGTGTATGAAGACATCATCAGGTAAAATTAAGTTATTCGAATCATCATCCATAGGGGTGGAGTGGAGCCACAAGGCGGTGTTGAATTATTACATAGTAATAAAAAGAGAAAAACAAATTCAAAATATTTTTTTACAGGGGCATGGTCACGATTTTAGTCAAAATTTATTTTTTGGTTTTTAATGTTAACAATGTTCCAGTAAAGCATTTGTAATAGTCAACCAAAATTTGAGCGTCAGTCGTCGAGTTATAAGTGAGATACAGAGCTTACAAAGCTTTTGTTTACATTTTGAATGTTGAAGCAAAAATTCCAGTTTTAGACCTGAAATGAATGTGTTAAACGTTTTGAACAGTTTATTTATGCTTAAAATTAATAAGAAGATAGACAAATCAGCTTGAACAAGATTGTTTACTGGTATATTGAACCAATGTAAACGAAAAAAGGGCACAAGCCTTGTTTACATGATAAAGAATTGTTAGCCCTGTATCTTGCTTATAACTCTATTTCATTTTATCATTAGAAAAGCATTCCTAAAGCATTGTAAATAATGAGAACAGAAAAATAGATCTTGAAGAAAATCATGACCATGCCTCTTTAAATTCTTTGGCAAGAAAAGTTCAAACTTTTGTGAAAGCATCCTCGGGTAGTGTAGATTTGAGTTTGTTTAAATCATGATCCAGGGGAAGGGGGGAAGGGTTAGTTTACAATGAAAATTAATATTTAGATAGGTGTTAAAAGATAAAAAATCGTCAGAATTTTTCGTTTCAAAATTTATTTGGCCAGAAAAACTGGAACACGGTGAAAGCATCCTCAATATTGTTCAAATTTATATTGTGTTGTAGAACCACGACAGGGGATCAATTTTTACACAGGAATGGATAGAGAACTATGTTTTTCTGAAGAACTCCAATATACTAAAATTTGTGATATTAACAGGTTCCAAGCACCATATCCTGTTATTAAATCTCAATGGTTTAAACATTGACCCTTATAACTGTTTGGGCTTAAAAAAGGATTCATAGTTGTTTAATGAAAAAATATATATGAAAAATCGTTTGGAATTTTGGTATCATGTCATGTCGTGGCTTAAAGGGGCATGGTCATGATTTTTAACCTGATTTGTCTATTTTCTTATTCTTATAACAGTTCCTAATGTTTAACTCATTCATATTAGTTCTAAATCTGGAATTATCACTTCAACATTTAAAATGTAAACAAACGTTTTGTTTGCATAGCAAAGAATTGTAAGCTTTGTAACTCGCTAATAACTCAACGAATGACACGCAAAGTTTGGTTGCCTATTAAAAATGTCTTACTAAAGCATTATCAACATTAAAATCCGAAATATAAATTTTGACCAAAATCGTGACCATGCCCCTTTAAGGAATATTACAGTAATGTATATGGCATGCACTTTGTTTTTTAATTGATCAAATAGTTTAAAAACTAGATACGATCTCGTTACGAGATACAAGTAGGTCTTCCGTTCGAATTTTTAAAATGATATCGATAAAACTGTAGATCCTAAATGGGGACAGACATTGGTGTTTTAATTAGTGGAATCGATATCATCAATGCAGACAATTTCTCTTCTACAATGCTTAACGAAATATGTCTCTTTTTTTAGATATATTGCATCAAAGTTTAAGGACTTTTTGCCTAATTACGTCATAAATGGGTGTGGCGATGAATTTGTCAAACATAAATTGTTACGATTAACAACTTTGTTTCTATAATACATTACAAAATCTTTATCGTTTTTAAGTTATTTGTAATAGACTTTACGAGTCTATTGGCCCCTAATTAAAAAGGTCAGCCTTTTTGTTTATTTCATACAAAAATCTCTCAAATACAAACATTTTTTGTTCTTACACACATCTTAAATTGTTGTTCATTTTTAAGATACAAGTGATTGAATATATTAGAGGACAGCCCTGTAGATCCCTAATGGGGACAGACATTGGTGTTTCAAATAATGGAATCGATTATAATTATCAATGCAAGCATTTTCTCTTCTACAATGCTTAACAAAATATGTCTCGTTCTCTAGATATATTATGTCAAAGTTTGATAACTTTGGCCCCTAAAAATCCCTAATTACGTCATAAATGGGCGTGATAATGAGTTTTTCAAATAGATATTGTTACGATCAACAACTTTGCTTCTATAATGCATTAGAAAATCTTTATCGTTTTTAAGTTATTTGTAATAGAATTTACGAGTGTCTTGGCCCCTAATTAAAGGGGCCAGCCCCTTTTTCTTGATTTTGTTGGAAAGAACTTTAGAAACTCTACCACTTTTGTTATATATGTCTTAACTAAATATCAACTGATAAAAAGATATAGATCAAAACGTGTGAAAATTTTGATTTGAAATTCGTACCCAATTTTCGTGCATAGGCGAGCTCCAAGAAATGGCGCCACTTGCGTAAAACGAAACAATAGATACAGCTTCAAACTATGGACGACTACATGTACCTATCCTGAAAGTTTCACATTCATTCTCTGATAGTCTCCGAGATCAACTGTTCACAAAATGGGTCGTAAAAGTTTACAAAATTAGCGATAAATCGGTACCGGAAGTGACGACGGGAAAAATTTTAAAAACAAAATAAATTCAGACCACTTGCAATCATCTGTGAAAAAAATGGTCGAAATCGGTCATATAGTTTTCGAGAAAACGCTTGCACAAAATTTGTGAAAAAAAAAATAAGAAGAAACTGTACGAAAACTATAAGGTCTTCCGTTGGAAACGGAAGACCTTAATAACTCAAACATATTATATGTCATACTCGCAAGCCACGGGGTGTGTAACCATTTTTTTTTCAACTAATACAAAATGTGGAAATAGAATGGACACCAATTTAAACCTGTAGCTTGCGGCGATGTAGATATGGGACAATGAGTCAAAGTAAGCACATATTGATGACATAAGATGGCAACAAGTTAACACAATCTTCATCTGAATATATATTAAACTGATGTTAAAATTGTTTGTTTTGTAAAACGGTCTAATATGTTTTGCTCAATGGATAAAAAGCCGGTGTAAGAGCAATCATAAACATTGCTATAGTCTTTGTTTTATTTTCCGGGATTTAAGGAGTCTGGATTTCATCAATTTTTCGTTAGAGCAATCGATCTAGACGTGAGCAAAACTGTAAATCTAGAAGAGAATTATTTTTCTTTTAATTTTTAATTTTTTTTGTTTTTGTCATATTTGAGGAGATCAGAATGTATGGCAAAAATTGGTCTCATTTGACGAGTTTGTTTCATAACTTTTAACTGTAAGTTTAAGAAGAAGGAACGGTCTTAAACTGGGAAAAGAAAGCATGTTCATAGGACATACTATGTTTCATAATTAAAGACAAGTTTCTCCTTGTCAGTAAAAGGAGATTAATTACAAGGTCAAACAAGCTAAGTACAAATACACGTGTACTGAAATTTAAAATGAAAACAAGCATGGATCTTATCTGGGTGAAATAGACAAACGATATCTTAACGTCATGTCCAATTACCTAATGTTGTTTTATACCTCTTACGGGAATGTTTACGAAAAATTTCGAATAATTAGACCAATCACAGCCCTGTCACATGACTGGCTAGGCAAATCAGAGGTTGCATTTTGTACATGGTATCTTGGTGATAAAGATAATAAAATTTTTCCAGTAAAAGTATAAAAAAAATATATTTACCGCGTATTTGAAAGAAATGTAACTGATAGTTACTTTGTAAATTGAAAAAGAAAGTAGTACAATCTGGCCGAGTTGATCATTCCGGAAGTATAAAATGACTTTGTAAAAACAACAGTTTACAAATGTAGCAATAATAATGAACTAAAGTTAGGGTCAATAATGTCGAGACTGTAAGTCATTGGACTTAAAAAGACATTTCTGGCGGAATTTGTTTTTCTCCTTTGGTTTAAACTGTTAGGAACATGAATAAATTTTGTTCAGTTTTCTTAGCCGCCATTTGTCTACGTACACACAAATAGAAAAAATGCAACTAAACTATAACTCAGTCAATACCAAAACCAAACAAATCATATCAGTTGAGAAAACGTAAAAACAATGTTTATGGTTTAATTTGTAAACGCTAATGTCATTACACTAAACAATAAAGCAAATGACTGAAATATATTTAAGACGTACTGTACCTTCTTTCGATATCCCAAATTTAAATTATAGTGTCCTATGTTTTGGTGTAAACTTAAGGTGTAACATTACTCAAGGGGTTACCAAGGGGTAGCTATAAAACCAATACAAATTATTAGTTTTAACTTTTCATATTCATTATGAAGATTGAACTGTTTATATGGTAAGTACAATTACAAAACTTAAACTTTATATTAAAAAAAACCATATTTTTGGAACATTAGATCTTTTATTTCTAATTCCGATATTAAGATTTTGTTTTTGAATTATAGGTTAAATTGGTTGAAAAGACATAAAATGATAAACGTAACTCACAGGGTTTTATTATATCGTGAGTGTAGTATTTGTTATATGTAAATACTTGCAAGTATGAAAAAGGCAGAACATATATTGTAAGATCAAATCTAACTTAAATCGACATAAATAATAACTGCGCCGGGCGGTATCTCATCCCAAAGAGTGCCCCACTGCGCACTGATTGTGTAAAACCCGTCATTGTACATGTAGTTCATCTTCAGTTGGGATCTGTATTTCAAAGTGTTATGACTTATGTTTTAAGGGGGTATCGACTAGCCATAGACGGTAAGTTTAATTATACTTTGAAGAACTTTCCTAGATGATATTTTAGAAAGGTATAATTATTGTATTTTGGATATTTGGTTTTTCATACTTGACATTTCTTTGAAGATATAGAAAAGGTATATGTATATGTATAATAGTTGATGAGTTCAACAGCACGGAACTAAGACGTATGCATACTTCTTTTGAAAGTGTACCTTAAAAGCAATCAGTTCAATCAGCTAACATATCACTATTATTTCAGATTTACATCATTATAACATTTGTGACCGATTAGATTTGTTAAGTACTAGGGAATTTGTCTTCAGCCGCTCCGGGAAAACCCGTCCTCGTGTTTGGAATAGAATATTACATTTTCTCTCAGTTCTTTAGTATTCTCTGTTTTGGTGACACTGGTAATCGGGTGTTGAAAGGGTGTTGTAACAGTCTGGTTCGAGCATCTGACTGTAGGTTCTTGGTGGATTGGTGAAACCGTGTGCACTTTTCATAAAGACCGAAACTGTTGTCCGTGATCTGACTATTGCAAAATATGTGCAGCATCCCTGGACGTTGTTGTTATCCTTAGAATTCATCCACTAACTGTGACAGCGTATACATTTGAACGATGGTAATTCGTCTGGAACTGTATTTGTCGTGTGCAGTACAAACTGGGTGAGGAACTATTTATTGGCGTTAAGAGGTTTCGATGTATAAGGTTGAGGTGCGCTGTGGCCGGTCAGGTTAAAACAAAAGGCAGGTGTTCCGCATCCAACATAAGGTATCTCCTTCAAGTACACTTACTTAGCTGTCTTTCACCATAGACTAACATGTTTCTACCAACCCTTGAGCATTATGTCACGTCTTCGGATGAATGAAAATACCCAAAATGAGGTAGATACTCTAAGTGTATAGCACATGTTTTCACTGCGGTTCAAGCAATTTCCTGGTCAAAAAATTACGAAGGTGTTGTATCTCAGGCGCGTGCCATCGGAAGGGGGCGTGCGGGGGGGTGGGGGGTGTGTGCAATATTTCCTCGGAGAAAACATATTTTTAACATATTATAGGAAATTGATTTAGCATATAGTTGCATCTCCGCTTTTATTTTGGGAGCATGTAAAAAATTGAACTGAAAATAAGGAAATTAATGTTGAAATAATTAATTGAATTTATAAGTATTATAATACGCATTAACACTGCCATACCCCAGATTAGGATTTTTACATTTTTTTATATAAGCTTTTAATCTGAGTCACTCTGGTGAATTATTGCGATGTTTTCGTCTGACGGCGTACGTTGTGTGTCTTACGTTAACTGTTGAACATTTTTAGCTTATTCTCTGAAACTATTAGGATAACCTTACCCAAATTTTGTGTCTAGCTTTTATGGGGAAAGGGGAACATAAACCGTGAAAATCATTGCCTCCACCCTTCCTGGGGCCATGAACTGTAAAAACTGTAAAAATTGTCACATTAAAACATTCTTCTCTACTACTGGATAATCTGTTGAGAAACCATGCACATGTTTATAAAGAGCAGGTATGCATCTACCAAAATTAAGATTTTTTTAGTCCCTGGGTCACATAGGGGTTCAGGCTCTAGAGCGGCGCCAATATGACTATATAGAGAATATGTATTAAATCTAAGAAAATCTTCTCCACTCTCACATGAATTGGAAAAAAAAATAACTGCATGATTAAGATATCAACGAATTCGCAGCCTTCTACAAAAACGTTAACTGTGAAATTCATGGCTCCAGGGGGCAGGAGCTCAGCCCTAGGGTGGATGCAGTATGGCCATATATTCTCTATTCTCATACATATATGCATATACAATGTATACATGGGAAACGCGTCTACGTGCCTGCGTATAATTAAATGGACGTTGGTGATATAAGGGCAACACTCGTATTAATATCTAGATCAACTCAAAATAAGAAATTTTCTCAACGTCCACCAAACACTATTATCATAATTTGGTTCATAAAATTTCAATAAAATCAAAATTATGCGTCTCAAAAATTTATTGTACAATCTCATGAGCTTTCTTTGTACTGAAATTGTTTCAGATTTTTTTCTTTTTTCTTTGACAGCCAAATTAGTTTTGTCACTGGCGTTTTTAAAAGCCATTCATGAATTACTAAACAGTTAAATAACGCTTCATACCTGAGATAACACTACATTTAAGTATCCTATTGCATGTTTTTTCATAACTCCCCAACTATAGGCAGCAACAGCTTATCAACAGTGTATCAGTTTTTGCTATGTCTCTTTTGTGCACAAAACGTAAAAACAAGTTCCTATAGTTTTGATATAAATCGCTATCCCTAAATGAAAACCCCGTCCAGTTGAGCATCATGCGCATTGTCTGTCAATTGGTGTCTGTATCTCTTAAGTTTGAGGACTTATCTTTTACGGGGATATCGAATATCCATTTACAAACAGTAAGTATATATAGAAATTACCCTAGATTATATTTCAAAAAAGTACATTTTAACATCTGCTATTTGGTTTTTCATACCTGAGATTTTGTTAGAGATTAAGAAAACGTATAATAGTTGATGAGTTCAACTGTACGGAATTAAAGTGTACGTAAATTTCTTTATCAAATATATCTTGTTAGCAATCAATTTATTCAGCTGACTTATCACCATGCGTTATTTCATAATCAAATCATTATAAAAAGTGACCGCGTATATTTGCACGGTACATGTAGTGTAGTTAGGATTTTGTATGGAACTTCATCTGTCGTGTACAGTACGGGCGGGGTGTGGGAATGTTGGCGTACAAAGTATATGGTTGAGACGGGCTGTGGGTCGTAAGGTAACATCAAAGGGTATGTGTGCCGTATTCTTGAAGGTCCACCACAGTGTGCACGGTGTACTGCAGTATACATTGTATGTTTGTAGATGTATATATAATATGCGTGACAATACATCAGTATTAAAATATAATACTCTCGGTAATTTGGATTATCTTTGATTAAAATGTGTGACGTCAGGATTTCAGTATGTTTTGTTTGGCGACGTATGCAACATTAGGTATCTCCAAGTACACTTATTTAGCTGTCATTCGCCATATACCAACATGTTTCTACCATTCAAACAGCATTATGTCACGTCTTAAGAAGAATGAATATGTACTAGTAACTAAATGCGATGGAGCACAATAAGCGTTTTCTCCGCGGCCTGATAAAAAATTGAGATGGTTTAGCGTGCATTTTCGTGAAGTTTATGGGATATATAAAGCCTACATTCGTATTTATGAATGTCATTTTAGAGTGGCAAAATTTTCTCAGCATCTACCAAATTATAAAATTATTATTCATTTAATCAAATTTCAATAAAATTACAATTAAGCGCATAATTGCAACTTATGTGCAATGAATCTTACTATCTCAAAGGAGCTTTCGTTGCAATAATTATCATGTTTCAGGTGGCTCTGGTGTGTTTTATAGCCATTCATGGGTCGATGGATAGTTAAATAACGCTTTTTTAGTTTTATTATAAATCAAATAATTGCTTTTACAATCATTTAGTGTATAGATTTGAAACATTTTACTAGATTATGAATAACAAAACGTAAGAAAAGTATCACCAACAAAAGAATCGAAAAGCGTTAAAACGTGTGTTACAAGTTTTAACATAATAAATGAAAACATAGCAGTAAAATATAACTTGTGGGTATTACTAGCTTATTCTAGGTGAAACAGGTAAGGATCAAGACACAGGTCATTAATGTTAGGAATTGATCCTGTCTATACTACAACCATGTTAAATGAATGTGCAAGTTTATAAACATGTTTTATTTACATTTTAATGTTTACAAAAAACATGTGCCTTATCGGTCAAGGTAGCAAGGATTCTTCTATTCAACCAGTAAAAATAACATTGAAATAATAAATATTTCCATGTCATATTTATAACAATGCCTAATGAAGTCTAGCTTTTGTTAAATCATTTACGTGTAGCATGGGGAATTATTACTGGATTACAGAAAATCAGCTGATCATGTGTGCAAATGTTACAAGTTAATATACATCAAAAAGCAATTATCACATGCTGAAGATCTTTAATACTAAAAACATACACAGTGCAGTATAATAAGTATAGTTACATTTATTGGGAATGGTAAGGACATTTCAGAAAAAGTAAGCAAGGGAAAAACGCAGACAACAAATACAGACATAATTATATCAATGTACATGACTGTATGCATGGTTAAATGCAATCACAACTCCTCAGGCCACTACGACGAGCGGAAAACAATCTTGAATGCATTATGTCGCCATCCATTACATCCTCCTTTTCATACAGCTTGATGTAAATATTACGAAATGTTCTACATGTATATACAAAGACCAGAGCTAAGCTATACACATGTATAAAATTCAATAATGCAGATATAACATCAAATATAATACAGAGAAAGAATTTAAGGTTATCTAGCAAATAATTAGATAACTCAAACTGTCGTAAGAAGCCACCCAATTTCGCATTAAATTCTAACATCTGGTTTACATATTTGAGGCGTTTTTCTAAGCTCTTCACGAAAGGCCGGGCCCCGCCGTCACCAAAATTTTCAAATCACTCAACTCAGTTCTCAACTCAAATCCTTATATGAAAAGTGCACAAATTTCAGGTCAAAACTTAGACTTAAGGCTGAGTATTGACTTGAGGAAAGTTGGTGACGGTGGGGCCTGGGAAGTTTGAGATAAACGAGATAAATGAAGGCATTAGAAATGCACATATAAAGCAAAACATTTCTCATAAGCAAAACAATAATATATTCATAGAAATAAGACTTTATTATTATAATTTTTCATTTATTATTATAAAAAAAACAAACAAACGGGCAGCAAACCTCATCTTTCTATTATAAATATATAATTAGTTAGAATGTGTAGTTTGTATACATCTTAAAAATTACAGAGATACTGCCCCTAAATTATGACTAATGGTACTTTATCCCCAGTGGACTTACATGCATTTTACATGCACTTGGAGATTAAGCTTTATAATACTAGAACTAAAACTCCAAAAACAGAAAACATGAGCATTGTGGCAGTCTTAAAATGATAGGCATCTTAAGGAATTGAACATAATCTGATTCAGATTTTGAAAAAAACCCAAACAAAATTATTAAAAAAATGACAAAATTGTGTATTTAATGTATTTGCACAAGTCTAACATATGGTTTTACATTTGATAAATCTACTATTAGTGGCAATGGTCTGTTTCATTTTACATGTACAACTTCTATACAAGTCTGATACAAATCTGTACATTTTATAAGTCTTCTTTTATGTACACTGGTCTGCTTAAAGTGACACAGACAAAAACAGTCTAAACATGATTATGCATTTAATGATTAACTATAAATCTACATGAACACATGTCAGTTTATATTTACGTAGAATAAACCCTACATGATGCACCAGTTTGATGAATATAATGTTTGTGCTTTTAATGATTAACTAAAATGTACATAGGTCAGTTTACATTTACCTGTACATGTACAGCTAATTCTAAACTATAAGTGAAAATATATGAAAGTGTCGATGTCAATCTTCTCTTTGCTGGACTTTATATTGATTTACAATCATTTTACAGAAGCTACAAAACTCAAGTTATCAATTACCGACTAGCAGACATCCAACTACACTCACATATTCTCTTATGGTGTGTGGTAAACAAACTGTTGATCAAGTTCTTCACTATTACAAATATACATGAATATGTGAAAATGTTCTTACATATACATGTATGTGTAATTCATGTGCATCTGTGGCTGTTGCAATCAAATTTATACTTCCAAAAATTACACTCTGAGCTGAATGGTGATTTTCATCCTCAATATATCTACGTGTATGATATATATCTATATAAAAGATGTTCTTTTGAGTAACGATGTATGCAATGTCAAATAACCTATTATTTGGGATATTGACTATTATTGGATGGATTTGTGATTAAATCTTACTGATGGACCAAAATACCCAGCCCCCTAGTTTTTAAATCTTTAAAGCACCTGGTTGATTCATTCATGTTCATGTAAAATACAATGAGGAAGAAAATTTACACCTTTAGTTAAAACTGAAATTATATTGACTTATATGTATTATGTATTTTATATACAGAGTAAATATAGTATGCAAACTTTAGCATGATTTTGTTTTCATCAACTCAAAAACTGTTTTGAAGCTATGCATAAAGCAAGCACTGTGGAACAGTTTTACTGCAATGAAAAGCTTAAATACAAGCCAAATAACCAATTTTTGTTAATGTAGAACCAAACCCCAAATTAGCCTTACAGAGAATTCCATAGAGATTTTCACAGGATGAATCTCTGCCATTCAGTTAACTGAATGTTAACTGAAAGGTCTGGAAAGGTGACTGAATGGCACAAATATGCCATTCAGTCACTTTTCAGTTACCTTTCAGTCACCTTTCAATTGACTGAATGGCAGAGATTCATCCTGTGTTTCAATATGCACAATCTTAGTCTTTTAGTTAATATTTGCTATCATCTACACTCCATCTGAAAGTCCTCCAAGTAATTTGATACTCTCGATGTGTGACCATTTCCTGGATCACCTGTATCTGTATATATACCGATAGTTCATGCCCCCTACTCACCGCGGGAAGGTGGAAGAATGAAGAAGCAGGATATTTTCATCTGGGATTCATAAAAGCAAGTATAACTAAAAGTGACAAAAAAGAGGAAAAATGTGAAGAAATTGAAGGAAAAAACACTTTTAAAAAAATCACAATTTTAAGATTTCATGAGAGAGGGGTAGAATGAGAGAGAGAGAGAGAGAGAGAGAGAGAGAGAGAGAGAGAGAGAGAGAGACTTCCTCATGGCGGTAGCACAGTCCAGACAGCAGACCAGGTGACCGCAGGGCAGGAAGGCAGCCGCCACATCCTTGTCACAGCAGATCTTAGAGACCAGGGTCTCCGTCAGACCCAGGAACTCCTCCTGTAGGATCTGCTTCTCTGTACAAATCAAAAACACAATTGTGAATGGTAGAAAAGTGTACACTTGGTCTAGTAGGAATCATAAATTATTTACACTCCTTTCACAATATTTTTTATCAACCTCATTCTTTTCTAAGAACCAAATGGAAATTTAATGAGCAAACCTTGCTTTTCTCTCTGATCGTATCCATAGTCTCTTGATTCACCTTGGGCCACCAGTCTACCTGTACGGTTTTCTGTAAATATAATCAAATGTGCAGTTAAGGGGGTGTAACCTAGAATTGTGCAAGAACCATGTTTCTTTTTCTGAGGCATAAAACATGTGCATTATTTAAAAAACAAATTCATTTACTTAAAAAAAATGCACCTGGGTTAAAAAAATATCAAAAGCATGTAAATATATAGAACAGAGAGTGGATAATTCCGATGGTGACAAACCTTGCAACATAAAAACTCCATCCTCTGTGTTCTCCTCTGAAAGCCGGGGAGATTCTTCCACAGCTGGGTTATTTTCTGCACCTAAATGTACATGTACATGTAATTTTCCCTGAAAATTTCTTTAAATGAAATATAAAGTTATTGAGAAGGCAATCAAACAAGTTTAAAAATCTGGTCTCAGAATCTTTTTCAAAAATTTATTCATTTCAAAATTAAGACTTAAATGTACTGGCCTCAATGTAATTTTTAAAATTTCATTCATTTTGTAAATTAAGACCTCATCATGTCCTATACAGAGGTGCTAAGGCTTAGTGTTTCTACCTGGAATGGTCAGAGGTCGTTCTGTGGGTACAGTAGTCCTATCTTCAGTGTTTCCCTCTAGCTCTTCAATGATGTCCAATAACCCTGCAGCACTCAAACCCGGGGGGGGGGGGGGGTGTCTTCTACCTGTATTCATTGAAAGGTAAAATTCTCCATTAACTCCTTTGACAGATCAACTTTTGAAAAAATTTAAAACCATATCCCACTGTCATATAATATTTTGAGACCCTTTCCAATTGATATTGAAATTTGGAGGTGGAGCAATATTTTGTGGCCTTAATATCTTGAAACCCTCTCCATCATGAAAAAAATCAGAAAGAGGGGGAGACCAATGTTTCGCTGCCATAATATCTTGAACCATCTCTCCAATAGGTGTTGAAAATCAGAGGGGGGTTTAATATTTTGTGAACATTATATTTTGAACCCAGGGTTCAATATTTCGCAGTGAAATATCGAACCCGGGTACATTATATTGCACAATATTTTCAATATTTCGCTCTATCAAAGTATCATATGACATCAGGTTAAGAATATCATTATCATGCTTCCTGTCAGTTTGTCACACATTTATATATATATATTCAATACTCAACTATATTCGCATAGTATACAAAGAATTGATATAGTGTAAGCATATTTTGCTGAAATAGAGCACTGCGAGTGTTTTGTAGGAAAATCTTAAAGGCATCGAAAGTAGGTATCGAACTAACAACCTTAAGGAGAGACAATGATGTACTAGCATGCTTTCTTGTGATAAATCTATCTCACCGGGTCTGAGACGCCTCCTCCACTGGTCCATGGCAGTCTGTATAATCTGGTTGGTGTAGCCAATCTCCCTCAGAGCCTCGGCTAGAGGGGTGTGCAGATCTCTCTCTACAAAATCATCAATTGTAAGATATATTTAGTGGTCATTCTATGCCTCCCCCAAACCACAGTCAAATCTGAAACGTTGTTGTTGCTTCTGCTTTTTTCTTTTCTGCTTATTAACATCTCTTTATGTAAGATACTTATAAATATTGAAGAGAATATCTTTTGTTACTAGTCTAACAAAAACATTTTTATTGTTTCATCTATAATACATATTTATTTCATAATATAAAAATTAAATACAGCGTAGTAAGCTATAAAATGTAGGCTCTAGCTTGCATATCTTGTTCACATTAATCTAGGTTAAGCATAATAAAAAATAAAAGTGAAGTTTGAACTTACCCTGGGGGCCAATATCTGAAATGATGTTTCCAAGTCGGCCTCCTAACAGAACACACATAATCATGCATCAAGCGTAAAGATATTATAGACACACATAGCTGATGTTTAATTAGAAGCAAAAGAACTTTTAAAACCTATGGGTAAAGCAGATTACTCATTGACAATTATATTCAACACAAATCTATTTAGAATTATATTATCTCTACCATTTGATTCACAACTTTTAATAATATAAAATAAGAGATTTAAATCAATTGATTTCTGCTTTTAATGAACTCAAGAGACACATATTTGTTGACAATCTCTAAGTTCTACACAACTCTTTATGTAGATCTGGAGTGAATTCTTTTCAATGAGTGTGTCCCCCTCTCTCTCTCCTCTCTTTCTCCCCAAGAGACTCCCATTGTCTCTCTGTCTATCTGTGTCTCTCAATCAGACCGTGTCTGTCTGTCTGTCTGTCTTTCCTCTCTTGCTACCAAAGACTTTCCCCTTATCTTTATCATTCTGTCTCTCTCACTCTGTTTTCTTTTTATCTCCCAAGAATCTCCCCATATCCTCTCAGTCTGCCCGTGATTCTCAGTCCGTGGCTGTCAGTCTGTCAGTTCTGTCTGTCTCTTTTTCTCCTCTCTCTCCCTAAGAATCCTCCTAATCTCTGTCAGTCTGTCTGTGTCGCTATGTCTGTGTGTTTCTGCCTGCCTCTCTGTGTGAGTGTTTCTCTCTCCAGGTTTTTGAATAAATAGTACTCTAAGGAAATAATCGATGCAATCTGCCTGCACCCAGATTATCACATATTAAATGACCTTCATCATTTCCATAATCATATTAGAAATATACTAAAATTCAAAGTTTTAATGACAGATATTCATCAAAGAAAATGAGTGCTTCAGGTTTATGGCAGTGTTATCAGATATCAATACTTCAAAGATTGGGAAGAATGTATAAACTACTATATAGTCATCATACATGTTACTACTATTTAACTACTTCCAGATTTTCATAATTTGATATTTTTAAATATATATATATATATATATATATATATATATATATATATATATATATAAGATTATATGTGGTCTGCATTAAAGGATTACCTTTTCTTGGTAAATTCTCTGGATCCGGGCCACTATCTATCTCCCTTGTTGTTCCGTAAGAATGTAAAGCGCGGGAACCACCGGGCATGCTCCGTCCAAGGATCATCGGATCTGTCCCAGTTCCGAAGTCCTCCTCCACAAAAAAAGCATCGGGTATAGTCACCATATCCTGAAATGATGTAATTTGATATCATCATAACTAGCTAAATCGAGGTCTAAATTAGAGGATAGTGATTTGCATAGCACCCCAACAGTGAGTACCTGTAACAGCTAAGAGATTGAGAAGAAACATTCAACATGCTAAACTGAATTTGTTCTATGAGTAATCAGGATGAATTACTTAATTGAACTCCAAAAAAATTGCAGTCAAATAAAAACATCAATTGACCAACATATGGTAATAACTATACTTGTATGGCTCACAAATGATAAAGAAATTGAAGAGTAGATGAAATGGCAAAACTACACGCCTAATCCTAGATAATACTGACCTGCATAGAAGTACCCTGCCCGGGCCATGTCCCTGGGGGTCTGGGCCCTGTCAGAGGGCTAGCCATCAAAAGAAATCAGCCTGTTGGAATAGACACCATAGGCGGGGTACTTGGGCTTGTCAAAGTTAATTCCCAGGGGGTCCAGCTGGGCCAGTCTCTCTGCCGGTGTCTGGGAGGGGGAATTGGCACCACCTCTTGATTGTTCAGGAGAAAGCGCTCTACCTTGTGAATTGCTGGCTGTACTTGCAGCACTCTGTGGTGGACCAGCAACAGAGTTTTCCATACTTTTTGGTGGGCCTGTTGTGTTTGCCACACTATTTGATGAGCCAGATGGCTTTGTTTTGCTCTGTGATGGCCCAGAAAGGTTTGTCCCACTTTCAGCTGACTGACCAAGAAGAACGACACTCTCCTTCCAACGGGATTGTTGTGGGGTTTCATGTTCGCTTGCAGATGATTGAGATCTTACATTAGTGGCCCTGCTGCTGCTGCTGCTGCTTATATCATGTGAGGCACTATGAAATGATTACAAAGGTGCAGACTGAGGCTGAACTTCCTCAATCTGAAAACCACCAACAGCAGGTGATTTTTGTGCAGTTTCTTCAGCGTTACGTGATGTTGCAGGGTCAATAGACTTGGTTCTTGCCTCTAAACTGATAGTAGATCTGGTATCTTCTGATTCTGCATTAGGTGCGACTTCGGTGGTGACAAACCCACCTTTAGGAGCAGAGGCTGTTGCTTCATTTGATGGTCCTTTCTTTTTGTTTTTCCTATTTCTCTTTTTAGATTTACTTGGTTTTGTAGATAAAGATGTGCTTTCTTTGTTTTTTTCTTCTGAAAATACAAATGCTAATAAAAAATCCTTAAAAGATTCAAAAAAGAAAAGCAGAAAATACAAATGCCTCATTTCCAAAAAAGTCCTGATTTAAAAGTGAGAAATGCACAAGATTTAAGGCAAGAGAAATTTGTATGGTAAACAATTATTTAAAAAGTCAGATCTATACATCTAAAACAGCTTTCTTGATTTTTAATCCAAAAAATGCTTACAATTAACAGATTAATTCAGCTCCTACACTTTGAATTCCATTTATTCATTGTTATTTTAAAGTACAGGGTGATCCATAAATTCTGATACCATTTTAAAACTTCATAAAATTCTTTCCCGATGAGATAAACTGTTAAATAAGATATCATTCTAATCTCCAGTGGCTAAAATTTTATATCATTTCTAATGTACGGGAAAAAAATCTACTTGAAAAACAAGCAAAGACGTCATATAATTGGTGTTGGGTTTTTCAGAGTGCTCCATCTTTACCAAATGGCTACAAAATCGAGCTACTGTACTTTGAGACTCGTTCAACTTAAACTGTGATCCGTTCTATGATGAACTGGTTTTTGCAGACATAAAAAACCTTTTTAGCGTTGATTGATAGTAAAGGAATTAAAGATCGAAGAAAAATAGAGTTCGCCATACAGGCTTATATAGTGAAAGAAGAACTCAGGACAACTATGGACAACAAGGAAAATCAAGACCTCTGTTTTGTCCAGGTTCTCTGACTGATCATCTGAGAAACACTGAATAGGTTAGCAAGAAGTGTATTAAATGATATTCAAAATAACATAATTGTAGATCAAAGCATTAAAAAATGTACCCTTTAACACATCAAGAATGGTTGTATGGTTTGAAACAAAATGAAAAAAGTTTCATTCCCTTTAGAACTTAGCCCAGATGGTGACTTACTGCTGCGTTACTCATAACCCTGGTGTAAACCTTGGGTGGGGATCTTTCATTTGATGTTAATAAATGATCAAATTGATAAATAAAACCTTAAAATCTTACATATTTAAGCTGCTAATTAAAAGAAAAGTGGAGAGGAACCAAATAGAACTGTAAAACAGGGTGCGACGGCAATTTGTCATAAAAACTTTATTTTTGTACCTGCAAAACAAAAACGTCAAATAAATCATAGGAAGTAATTTTGCCATTTTGATGTTAATATTTAATTTCCCTGCTCTGCTATGTAAGGCACGCAAACGTCACTTAACCTACACAGTATAAAACTGTATTCCTTGTATATTCATACGATATGTTTTACTGAATTTAAATTTGCTCTTTTAAACTGTAATGGGCGTTCAAAACAGTATCAGAATTTATGGATCACCCTGTATATATAAAAAACCCATTCAGACATAGGGACTTCATGCATTACTTTTATTATGAATCTAAAATGTTTATGTCTTTAACTATAATTATACACCGGGAAATATTCGCCCCAATTTTTTTCGCCCCTTTTGCCCTCATTTGCATTGTCAGCAAGCAAAATTAAGACTAGGCGAACTTCAATTCTCATTTTCTTTACACACAAATGTGTCTGGGCGAATTCAAGACTAGGTAAAACCATCAGCAAGAGTAAATGAGTGAAAATAACAAGGGGCAAAAATAACCCTGTATACACTATATCCATGCTCACCTTGATCAAAATCCTGTTCTTCTTCTAACTCAGCCTGTTGACTTGTCAACATACCTATACAGATATATAGAAATATATATTTCTTTATTGTATAATCCATTTCATCATCTGTTGCATTCATTTCAAAAATGCTGCCTTCATCATGATCACTAAGCAAATCACTACACTGTCCTGGGACATCATTGGCTTTTTCAGACTGTGAATTAAATGAGCTTATGGAGAATCTGTGGGAAGGGGGAGTCTGGATTTATAATAAAACTGAGCATCTTCTGATAAGTGACAGAATGAATTTTTAAAAGCTTGGTAATAACTCTGATCACTACCAGTATATGGTGATGCTGATACACATGAAGCACTGATATTTCCCTCCAAGTCTGTCTGCATTACAATCCTATTTCTTTTTTAAAATAATCTGAGAAAAGATGTGACAGCCTTGCTTAGCGATTTTTTCCTTTTGACTGCAAGATCTTCCTGTATTCCTACAAAAGGAAGTTTCTATCTTGAAGTTTTTTCTTGACAGATGCAAAATTCAGGAGTAATTTGTACATGTCCAAGGTTATTTCATAATTTTATCATGTACAAAGAAAGTTCATTTGTCTCAGTCAAGTGATTATATTTAAATTGCTTTGTTATAAATTTGTAAATTATAACTCCCTACATATTGACAATAGCTAGGAAATGAGTTTGACTTTTGACCTAGAAATGGTTTAAGGTCAAGGGAAATCATTTATCACTCTCTATAAACTGTGAGCCAAGTAGGACAAAGGGGAAAGAACATATGGTCCGAAAAAGGATTTTAAAGAGGGTGGTCAACAAAGTAATTATCAGATCTTCCTAACAATTAAATGTATGATTTGTTAATCTAGAAACTATTATTTAGTAAAGAAAACATCCGTATATTTACCTATGATGAATGAAAATTGCAGTAATGTTTGTTTAAACGTTTAACTAAGAAGTCTACCACTGTCTACTTTGCACAATAATTGAACGAACGGTCGAATGAAACAGGCTAATGTAACGTGTACTGAAGGACAGATCTTCGTTGTTTAAAAAGTATTGTGAAAAAATTGAGCCACACAATTTTTTTGATATACCTGAAAGCTATATCTCCAATATGGAGAAAACCCAAAATGATATCATATTTGTTCCATTGTGAAAGTAAGCTAACTCAGATAATGGTATCAATAAGATCCAAACGTTTGAAAAGGTCACACATTCAACAAAATTATCCCTCATAATCCATCAACTCCTTGTTGTTAAGCCATTTTTCACAAGATGCAGAGTTAAGGCTAGCTGGGTCATTCTTACTGTATTTCCTCTAATATAGTACTGTAAAATGATTAAAAGGAAGCTGAATTGCATACATCTTAATTGGATCACATGCTGCTTCAAGCTTTCATCCTCCATCTCCAAGTGGTTTCTCACAAGGTTACAAATATCATGCACTTCATCATATCTGAAGTTTTCCTTTATGTGTTTGCACTGTTGTTGATATGAAATGAACTCAGGCTGGCACCGTTTATCAAATGTCATGCATAAGTTTTTCAGCTTTCTCCACAGTTTCTGAAATTCTTGTTTCAGAATCATACACTTTTCCTCAAATACATATATCTCTTTTATCAATGTTCATATTTCATTTACATCTTTTGGAGACACATACTTGTATCATTGTTAAGGTTTGCTTTGGATTAAAGGTTCTGCAACTCTTCGCATAATGATGACAAAGTTGTATGTTCCATCACATTGCAATGCTCTATTACTCCATTTATCTGTGATTAGAATCTCCTTCATAGAGGTTCTTTAGGTTCAAACTGTGTGATGTGACTGTTAATCTTGTTTACAACTTCGGGTAGAAAAACAAATATCGTTTTATTTAAAAAACAAAAGTTCTTTGTATGTCCATCAGGATCATATATTGCTTTAGCTATGATGATGTCTGGTCTAGATCATTTTATCAAACCTGTAATTAGACATATAATTGGTTATATGAGAAGAGTTAAAAATGAGAATTCATATACCTTTTTTTTAAACCACATGTATTCAGACATTTGACACTTTTCTTGTGGTCCAAAAAAAAAAATAAAACAAACAAGAGGCCACACCTCTCACATTGGCAACAATAGCCACAACTCTGACCAAATTAGCTTTATAAGGATATTATTCCAGAATATCTAAACATTTTTGTAGAAAGAATCTCTTATATATATATATATATATATATATATATATATATATATATATATATATATATATATATATACACACGGTAATTTCTTATTGAATTGTAATGTATGTTTACTTCAATATTCCGCCTTAGTATATTTGTGTTATTATATTAATGACTTTTATTCATATTGTATTTAATAACATTTCTCATGAAGATTCTTTTTGCTGTGATAGGTTATCAGTTTATAAACTATGCTTTGTTTAGAAAGACGCTGTTAGGATTTTTATAGATTCTTTGAGTAAGTGAATCTTTTCATCATTCTTACAAAATGAAACCCAGCAGTTTAGTTGTCATGATATTTAATAAATTAAGTTAAGTTTTTCGTACCTCCGCTTAAAACTAATGAACTACAGGAAGATTATTTTAAAACATCAAGGCAGTATATGTACATCCTTCATAGTACCCCAAAACGTAATTCGTGCTTACATTTCAAACAGTTGGATACACTATATGTTGCGAACACTTTTATTGAATATGAGATAGGTTTTATTAAGTTTGTTGAAAATGAATAACTTGAATATTGCATATGGCAAATTGAGTCAAATAAGGCACATTGTGAGATACAATGTAGTAACAAGCCAATACAACTTTTACATATATATATATGAAATCGTTGTAATCAAATTTAAAATAACGTTTTAATTCGAAAAGATGTTGAAAAAGAGAGAGAGAGAGGGAAGAATAAGAAAGAGGAATATGTGTGAAAAAGAAAGACAGAGAAGAGAGAGAGAAAAGTGATGAAAAAGAGATTGAGAGAGAGTGTGGTGGAAATATGCAAAACATATCCTGTCACACTTGAAATGAGCTTTACAGAAAAAAATTGCTTAGTGCTTAGTTGTAAACGTAATATAAATATAAAATTATGAGATAAAAGTAAATAATTTTAATCAAGTCCCTTTTTTATGAATTCCAAATATGATACCAGTCGATGCAGATTGTCCTCTTATTGTCATTAAAAAAACGATAACAGATGAAATAGTTGAACTTAAAATTACAGAAGTATATCTTTGCCCTTTAATCAAGCCAAAACCGTATATTTTTGCAATTTTTCATGGCCACGCGTTATATATAACAGCTACATTTAGCTGGACAAAAATGTGGAAACTGTTTCTATAATACATATACTCGAGCATTTTCATTTAAATGTATATTTTCATTGATAGATTTTCATATATGTCATTTATTAGGCTAGTCCATGCTGTTAATTTTTATTCATTTCTGCATTATATAACTGAAACATTTAACAGAACACAATTTGTTAAAGAATAAAATCGGTATCTGATATCTGAGGATAGTGCATTTATCCAGCAGGTGAAAGGGCCCCGTTGTAAAAAAAATAAATATAAATTTATCACTTTATTTGAAAATGTACACTGTAGACTGATAGTTACAAGATTCAAATATCTGTAAATTGAAAAATGGAATAAAATCTGGCCTAGTAAAAATGTCCCAAGTCTACCTTACCGGAAGTATAAACTGAATAAAATAAGAACACAATATTCCAAATGTAGCGATGAAAACAAACCATTTAAAACTAATAGGTTAACTATGTCGATCCTGTAAGTTTTTGGGTTTTTTGTGGGGGGGGGGGGATTTACTGAAGACTATCGTAACTGGACAGTTTTTCTCTGTCAAAAACAAAACCAATTTTGTTCTGAATAAGTTTTCTAGGCTGCCATTTGTCTGCGTATACACAATAGAAATTCAATTCACAAATAACACCAAATGATTGATATTAGTGGGAAAAACGTATATAAACAATGTTTATTGTGTTTAATTTGCAGACGCTAATATCATTACAATTGCAAAAAAGCAAACGAGGAATACATATAAAACATACTATACCTTCTTCTGATACCCCAGATGTGTATTCTAGTGTCCTACTTTTTCTATTTGGTGTAACTTAGGTCAAGGGGTAATCAAGGGGTAGCAATGATAAACCGCAACTATTTTTTTTTCCCCATCTAAATCATGTATTAAGAAGACTGAAGAGCGTTGTATTGTTTGTGCAATTACAATACTAGAACTTCATTGTTAAAAAATATACTTTTTTTTGCTTTAGATGTACTGTTTCTAAAATTGGGTATAAAGATAATTTCTTTAAAGATACACGATAGGTGCGTTATCCACCAAAAGATGGCCTCATCATAGTTGGTCTTGGTATCTAAACATTTTCATTCAAAATGGTGATTCCGTTTGCATTAAAGAGTATCTATTTACGGTAATTATATAAAAAAAATCCTAAATTTATATCTTTGAAAGGTATGTAAGCAATCAAATTATTCGGTTGACTTATTACTATTGTTTCATAATCAAATCATTGAAGAATAAAAATTTAAATTTAAAGAAAATGAATGGAGCTCGATATTACATTATATTAAACATTGATATTTTCCCGTGATACATCAAGCAAAATTCAAAATTAAATGATTAACAAAATATATATCAGCATTGGTTTGTGGTTGATATTATATAGAAAGTATGACACACAACAATTTCTGGCCATTTTTTCACCGTTTGATATTTAAAAGGGTCACTGATCGATTTATTGCCTTATATGTTTGTACTATGCGCGACAATATTTGGTACACCACAGTAACATACATTTGAATTAAAATGATGGTCGTCAGGATTTTAGTATGTATGGCGCATGTGTAACACTTTTAAATTCCAGACTGTTTTATTCTATTCAACTTTTTATTATAAAATTAGTTTATCTTTCGTTTTCCCTATTTCAGTCACCTGTGCTATTTTTAGAATTGTTTATACCCAGTCACTCATAAGAAGTGATTCCCCATTGTTTATACCCGATCACTCATTAGGAGTGATGATTACTATTAAATATAGAGAGCGATAATTTTAATACAGGGCAAGCATTTTTGACTCCATTTGGACTACAATGTGAAATTCTTTGGATTTATTATTGTGAATTTTGTTGATTTATATATATTTATATAGATATTTAACTGTTAATAAAATGTAAACCAAACATCAGACTTTTCATGTCCAAGGAGGAAATTAATCGCCTGGGGCGATTATAGCTTAGATATTAAGAAGCTACCTGGTGAATTTTTGGTTTAATTAATTACTTAAAAATTGCTCGGACTGCGTTACAACTGCAACAATGATTGTTTTCTACCAGTACTCTCTTTTCGCTTTTTACATAGAAAAACGTATTTCTAACAGTCCTTGATCATTATTTCACCTGTTCGGGTGAATGAAAATACCCAAAAGAGCATAAAAAGCGTTGATACATGTACTATGTCTTAAGAAAATTCCTGTTTTATATTTGGGAAGGTATTAAATGAAGGTTGATGTTATAGGGACAAAACTTGTATTCAGCTCTTTTGGAGCATAAAATTGTTTACCTAGTCGAAACGCAGAACACAAAACTGAAACACCCACAGCATTAAAAATTATACCTATAAACTTTTGGCCAAAATCTAATTACATACTTTAGACAGTTTAACTCAAGCCACACATTATATCATTGACTTCATATTAATTAATAAATATTAAAGACAGCATTCTGTAAGAAAACAACAACAAAAAATACATACTACAATACATATTCTATAATACCTCATGATAAGTACACAAATTTCAAATTTTTAATATCTTTTGATAAATATCTGTCATATTTTTTCTATGAATATGATAGTACAATGTATACTAGAAAACTAAATTTTGACTTTACATCTACATTTCTTATTATATAACAGCAGAATGTTTCCAGGAAATTAAATTCATAATGCTAAGAAGTAAGTACCAAAAAATGTCTCGTTCTTTTAAGTTCATGTTTCAATTCATTTACATCTAAGGATTTGATATGAGTGCGTATATTGACACATATTGTATACTAATTTAAACTAATTTTGAAATTTACAGAATGGATCACAACAAAAGAGTTTGGCAATATACACTGGTAATCGCCGTTTTAATATACATGTATCCTTCCATTGTGAAGTAAGTATCCAATTGTGTACTATAAGAAATTTATATTTTGCAATATTTAGAAACCAGTACAGGTAATATCGTAACAATTGTATAAGTTGAAAAAGGCATATACCTGCTAATTGTGAAGAAATTAAATATATAAAGCACTGGAAAATGCACCGTATTAGACCTTTAGATCCGACTGGCCGGGTTTTAACCTTAACATACAAAACATATACCTACACATACATGCATACACATTTTTAAAGGAACGAATTAACGTTTAATTAGTATATCTTGAAATTAATTCGAATCATGTTGTGTTTTGTTCCATGAAAACAAACAGAACTCAAGATAATGGAATGAATATCGTTGGAGAAAAAGACGAAGACAAGAACAAAACTGGTGGAATTGAAAATAAAAATGCTTCTTTCCTAATAAAAAGAGAACAGCATATACCAGATAATGCATCAAAAAGCCCAGATCTCCAAACAGACAAAATTGGAGAAACTGTTTTAACAGTGCTGCCATTGGTTTTGGGAGTATTAGTGACGGGAATTACATTTTCAATATTAATACTGATCTTCCTTGTAAAAAAACATCGCAATGAAATACATCTTCCGGAAGACGCAAACTTGCTTCAACAACATTGAGCAACATTAATCGTTTTACTGGATACATTCAAGGTGTTTACAACGAGTTGTATAACGTGTTATGATATATTCTGGGGAAACGGTCGGTACTTGTGAAATGTAGGGATCTTTCACACAGAAGACACCTACAAGAGCATATAATTAACGTTTTAGAATTATACGTTTTCTATAGTTGCCATAAGCAGTAAATATTGGATAATCGAAATCAAAGTACCTGTACCATATAAATACATAATTATATTGACTATCGTCAAGAAGTGCATGTACCGATACTAAATAAGCCGTAATTATGCTAGGTATAATATTTTTTAAATCTCAAATCCAAGGATGCTTGTTAGATACAGAAGTGTAAGAAGTAAAGGCATGTTTCTTTTGTCTGTTACGATAAATTAGATTTTTCAATGACAAAATGCCACCACCACTAAATGAGTACTCACTTCTATATAGAAATATCGCTTTATTTAATTTTGGGTATTCAAATGATATTATATACATACAAGTTTTGGTAAATAAAAAATGTTCTGTTCTTTGATTATATTATTTAAAAACACCATTAACTAGAAACTGTGTCCGTGTGTTTTTACTTTGATTTTTTATTCTCATTCAAATTATGTTTTTGTAAAATGTTGGTTATTGATATGAAAATTAACGACATCATGCACATTTCGTCACAACAGGGACAATAGGGAAACATTAATATTACCATTTTATGAAGCTGTTTTGTAAACATTGCGTAATTATATATCATTTATTCTAGACGACCAACAACAATTGTCTTTTACGCTTTTGTATTTTTTTTTTCATTAAAAACTGATAATACATATTGATGTACAATTTACGATTTAAATTCACACTTTATAAAATTTCGATAATGCAACATCTAAAAGATACAGACATTTCATCCCGTTTAACTTTTGCACGATGGATGTTGAGAAACATTGGTTTAACTGACGTCATTTGGTTTTCTGATGAAGCACATTTCACCCTAAATAGATATGTCAACAAGCAGAACATGCGTTTCTGGGGAACTTCAAAACCAGACTTTTATGAAGAAAGACCACTTCATAGTCAGAAAGTTACAGTATGGGCAGCTCTGAGTAGTGCTGGTATCATAGGCCCTTTTTTCTATGAAGAGGATGGTGAAACCACAACAGTTACGTCGCAACGTTATCTGACCATTCTAAAGACGAAATTTCTTCCTGAGCTAGAGAGAAGAGATATAGAAATGAACAACGTATGGTTTCAGCAGGATGGCGCCACCCCACACACTGCAAGAATTGTATTTGAATAGCTGGCTGAAAAGCTTGGAGAACATTTCATATCCTTACGTTCAAACATTGAATGGCCACCACATTCACCTGATCTCAACCCTTTATATTTTTATGGGGTTATTTAAAGGACCGTGTTTATTCACTATCCCCACAAGACACGAGTGCTCTGAAAATTCTATACCAAGAGAAATCAGACGTATAACCGTAGACTCTTGTAAAAATGTAATCAGGAACTTTAGAGATAGAATGAAACTAGTGACCGAGAAACAAGGAGGACAGTTGGCACACGTCTTAAAATGACGTTAAATCGAGTACAGTCTAAGTTGACTTAGTTTTGAAATGCCTGTCTGAAAAATTAAATGCTTTAGCTTTATTTAAACTTTTGATTTGTTAAAATTGTATGAAATTGCTTTTAATATTTTTGCAAAATTTCAGTTCGTACATGAAGCATAACTTTTATTCTAAAACTGTAAAGTTGGGACATGGTTGCTGAAACACCCTGTACTTGATTGACATATGTATACATTATCTTACAAGTATGGTGCATTCATTTCTTTTTGTGCTATATGTATGTTGATCATTTTATTGCACACTTTGAAAATGTCACTTTTTTCAATTAAACTATATGAATATATTGTTACGATTGCAACCGTCAATTACATTCAGCAACATAACTATATAAATCAACTTTATTAAATTTATTTGGATTATCTTCTCTTTGTGTATCAAATGTGAAACATTTCTAAAGCCGTAGTATAAATATTTAGCACATTATATCAATTGTTATTTTTTTTTCAAAGACTATAGTTCTAGGTTTTCGATCTTTTTTCTTGAATTCAGCACTGATCCAATGAGTGTAAAACTGATATTCTGGGGTGGGGGTGGGGGCATTGGTTCTAAAATTTGTGGCGGAACTGGGGGTGGGGGGGTTCACATCCACACCAAAGTGCGGGGATGCAACAGGGGTGTGCATGTAACAGTTATAAGCTCAAGTATAAGTCTCCCACTTGTAACATTTAAACCTGGTTTCACTGCAGGAGACTGAAACAGGCAGGTCTCACTATCAGCCTAAGAACGCTGGTGATCGTTCGGGCTCGGGCACGGATGCTTACTCAGGCCCCAAGTGTGTCCCTCATATGTGTAGTGAAACTGGCGTTCTGATCGGCTCCCCAACTTTCCCATAAATCAATAGCATGCGGCTATTTTTCACCAATTACTCTCAAGTACTTTATTTCTCCAGTTAACCTTAATATTTTGGCGTGATACACTGATTTTTTTCTGAAAACTTAATCAAAGATGGAGGAGAGCGTTATTTGAGTTAATTCAATAATTGATAAGAAAGATTCAGAAAAGAATTAATAAGTTTTAAAACAAACATGTATTTCTCAATGCTTAATAAAGAATCATGCATGCATATAAACACAATTAAATATGTGGTATTTAAATATAAAGAGTATATATAAAATTATATTATATTTTCTTCAAACCTCTTGCTGATTTTTCAAGCTTTTGTGACCTACTAGTGTATCCCAATCACACAACTCAAAAATATCAATGACAGTTTTTAATTTGAGATGTATGCTTTTATAACCGACAAGCAAATACAAAGTACAGACAATTTTTTTGTTTGATTTTAGATATTGATATCATGTATAAGCAGTAAACACTTTATCACGGTAAAATGCAGACTCGAAATTATTTTAATCAACCCCCTTATCTCGAAATGCAAACGGTGATAAATCTAACATCGTTAGCAGACCAAATCAAGTGAACAGAAGCTGTGTGTGTGTTCAACTTGATACATTAAACATCACTCATGAACCTGTTCATTTTTAAAGTAGAGTGTTTAACACCAAGCCGTTATTAATTCATACCATCTTATCAGCAGATTTGCAGCACCCTTCAACAGACACGTTAGATAATCATATCGTTTAGGGATTTTCTGATATTTGATAATAATGAGTTATAAGGTATCAACCAATACCTTTAAAAAAAGGTAGTGTTCCACAACCAGGCATTTTTGTATGCGAGGCTAAAAGAGAGACGATCTGCCAAAGGTATGACTTGACACCTTAATTGGTTCTTGATAACGTTGAAGTATGGTAAAGCGCAAAAAAGTTTAGCATCACTCAAAGGTATTAAAATTAATAAACAAAGTTAAAACATCTCTGTTAAATAATTTACGATCTTGTTTAACCACCTGACGCTCGTAACAATAAATTGCTCCATTTTTTGCAAACTGCAACATACAGGTGAATTTAGAAAGAAGGACGGGAGTTATTTGCCTCACTGATTTTTCAATGAAATGGTATCCTCTAGCCATTCAGAAATAAGGCTATATTGATCAACATTTGCTGGTGTACTTAATAGTAGCATTCGGTGTAAGGATGAGGCCATAACAATTGCTCCAATAGAGGGAATTAAGCTAGTTGATTATCTGGATGAAATCGTGCAGAATTCGCTTTTCAAAGTGATTGTAGACTGGTAAATACGCTGTCAATTCGGATCATTGACACTCTTTGTATCGTAATTACCAAGGTAATGACACGTTTTTTTTTAATTAATTTTCCAAGTTAAAGGAGTTTTTAGGACTAGGATTTTCCCGTCATTATGTAATTTTTCTATTCTAGTTAATTGTTTTGGAATCAAATTTACCTGTTAAAGCTCAGGTCAGAAATCACCTGAAACTATCTTCACCAATGTTGAGGTAATCAAAACTGCAGAGGTTAACTATTATGGAGCTGTATATAATATTGTGAACTCTGTCAACATTTACACTCATTGGGATGAATGTGACATGTTTGTTTTCATTGAAATGTTAAGGTCCGTCAAATCAGACGCAAGGGTATTCCGATGGTCTCAATTGTAATATATTTTCTAAAGGATTAGGCCAAAAGAAGGTTTAGAATTGAAATTATCGTTAGTTGATTACTCTGTTGAAATACTGCGAAACTCTCTTTTCGAGCTCTTTAGATGTGAGCATACATTATAAGATATCATGAAATTTATTAATTAGAAGTTTTGACAGACATTGTGACTTGTAATAAAGTAAGTCAAATTTCCGTTTCAAATTCAATAGAAACTTGATTGAGAACATATAATGAATTTTGAAATATTAAAAAAATACACAATATCATGATGCTTTTCAAGTGCACGTTGAATCATAACTTAAGAACGAAATGGTGTGCAGAATCACAATATGTGGTATCGTTATGCAAATTCTAATTTAAGAAATAAAAAGCATGCGGAAGTTCTGACATGGACGATCCGATGTTACATTAATATTTGCATAAAACTATCACAAATCTCGGAGGTCCGATGGAATGCAAAAATGACAATCGGCATAAAATAACTTCAAGGTCTCCAGTATTTTTGTAGGGTGTTGATTTTAGGTAAATTTACTATGAAGAGTAGGATCCTTTTTATTGTAAAAAATATCTCAGGCATATTGGTTTACGACGCCTTTATTCACAATTGCCCAAATACAATAGCTGAAATACGGGGGTGTTCAATAAAATTTAGATAACAAAATATTATAACAAAACACCCTTAAATATGACTACTGTCACAAAATGTAGCGAAGAGTTAAAATCTTTTGACCTCAATGAAGGATAACACATTTAACTTAAGCCTACCTAGTTATCTTGGCCCGAGATAGTTGGATATTGTTGGATAGTTGGATTGTCAATGGGCTGTTCTGTAAAGTGAATTATATAAAAACAAAAAAAAAAACAACAAAAAAAAACCAAACAAACAAAACACTTAGGCCTACCTAAACGGCGTGTCAGTTTTCTGTTTTCCATTTACGTTTTCACATGTATATATGGACCCATAGCGTATCGATAAAAATCGGGGTAGTGTGACCATATAAATCAGATCTGTTATTTATCTTAAAGCTGTAAACGTTTAAAAAACAAATTGGTATTTCAGTACAGACGATAAAAAAAAATTCCCTTATAAATCAAGACTAATGATGCAGCTAAGAACGAACTAATTTTGTAAGAGATATTATCTCTACAGCAAATAAAGAAAACAAAAAAGTCATCAACACTATTCTTTTATTACTTTTGCAAGCAATTTTAACATTTTTAGATTGTCAATTCCTTTTCAGTCATGTCTGCATTATAAAACTCAAGCAGTTCACATAACACACTAACAGTTTGTTTAAGAGTCAAATCGTTATCTAATATCTTGGGATAGTGCATTTAACCAGCAGGTGAAATTAAGGGCCTCGGTGTGAACAAATACGTTTTTCCTTTACAGGTGCTCTAAAACGTTATCGCAAATCTGTCAACGATGGATGTTTAAATGAATAAATATCCAAACTTAGATAAAAAAAAATATGGTTGTCCGGTGCATCGGTGGCTCGAACCCCTTTACCTACATCTATTTTTAGTAGGATTCCGTGGATCCACTAAGGCAACATTTCGTTCAATAACTGATCGTTATACTAACACTGGAAACCTAATTAAATTGTTCTATATAAGAGGCAGATCAATGGTTGAAAAAATAGTCCCAGATAAATTAGAGTTATAGAACATGGCTGAAAATCAATCGGAAATCATTATTCATACTTATGCATTCAAATGGAAATACACGAATTCTTTTGAATTGTGGGTACGTTAACTAGCCGTGTCAAATGACTAGCTTGACTAATCAGAGGATGCTATTTAATTGTTCATTTAGAAAATGAAATATTTGCTGATGACATATATATATATATATATATATATTTAAATTGTACATTGTTTACAGATAGTTTCAAGTTTCAAATATCTGTAAATTAAAAAAAAATAAAACATGCGCTAGCAAAAATGTCCCAGGTTAACCTTACCGGAAGTATAAATTGAATAGAATAATAACACAATATTTCAAATGCAGCAAACAAACTATTTTAAACTGCTTGGCCAACTATATCGATCCTTTAAGTTTTCTGGGATCTACCTAAAGACTATTGAAACGAGACTTGTCCTCTGTATGAAGAACAGAACAACTTTTGTTTTGAAAAAGTTTTTAGGCCGCCATTTATCTTCGTATACACAACAGAAAAAAGCAACAAAATCAACTCACATATACCATCAAAGAAATCATATTAGATAAGAAAACGTATATGAACAATGTTTATTGTTTAATTTGCAGACACTCAAATCATTTAAATTGCTAATAAGCAAATAAGGAATGCATATAAAACGTACTATACCTTTTTATGATATTCCATGTGTGTATTTAAGTGTCCTACTTCTTTTATTCGGGGTGATTTAAGCAAAGGGGTAGCTTTAATACCACAGCAACGTAATTTTTTTATCTTAACAGCGTTGTAGTGTTCGTACAATTACTAGAACCTAATATATGAAGAATATACTGTTTGTGTTCTAGACGTGTTGTTTCTAAAATTGGGTATAAGATCATATTTTTCGTTCTCTTTAAGAAGTATCTATAAACGGTAAACGGTAGATATGATAAAATTTTCTACATTTTATCTCTGAATGGTATTTTTCCTGTACATTGAATATACGGTTTTTTTTATAGCTGATACTACTTTCAGAACATAAAAGGTAGTTGATAATTTCAACTGCATGAAATATGACTATATATTGACTTAATTCGAATTGTACTTTGTAAGAAACATAATAATTTAGTTTTATTATTACCATTTTTACATAAAGAATTATTAAAAAATTTAGTATAAAAAGTATAAATTGAGGGTTTTAAGAAATGAATAAAACTGTATTTATTTAATAAATCTGCACTCTATTCAAATTGATTTAACATTATGTTAACCATTGATATTTTTCCCCATGATAATTCAAGCAATATTTGAGATTTAGATGATTAACAAAATATATATATCAGCAATGGTTTGGACAATTTTTTGTCTTTTAAACAATTGTTTTTAAACTTTACGACGAATTCATCGTTTAATATTCAAAATGGTCAATTCACGATCTACAGCGGTATATGTTTGTTCATGTTTGTACTATGCGCGACAATACTTGGTACAAAATAATAACATACATTATAATCAGAATGATAGTCCTCAGTATATTTTTAAAATATGTTTGGCGCACGCAACACTGGATATTTTCTACTAGTACACACAGTTTGCTACCATTTTACATATAGAAAATATTTCTAATAGTCCTTTAGCATTATGTCACGTGTTTCGGATGAGTGGAAATACGCCAAAGCTGCGGAGCATGAATTAGCATTGACACTGCGGCTCTATCAAAATCCTGGTAAAAATTTGGAAGGCATAAAATAGAACCTAGTGAAGGTTGGTTATATAAGGATAAAACTCGTATTCAGCTCTTTTGGAGGATAAACTGTTTTTTCTGGATTCATTCAAGGTGTTTACAACGAACTGCATTACGTTTTATGATAGATTCTGGGGAACACGTTCGGCGCCTGTGAAATTCACGCAGAAGAAATTTACAGGAGCATGTAACTAACGTTTTAGAATTGCTTCACATTTTCTTTAGTTACCAGAAGCATCTAATATTGGTTGATGGAAAAAAGTACTCGTTCCATATAAATACATACTAGTAGTTACATTCAATTTGACTGTCGTGAATAAGAACATGCACTAAAACTTGATTGATTGTCATTTTTCATGATATTATATTATTTTAAAACCAAATGCAAGAATACGCTATTTTCGTGAATTACTTTGCATCCGTGTGTTAACAGTGCAGGCATGTATCATTAAGAAGGGGGAGGAGTGGCTGCCTCCCCCTCCCAATGTTTTTCGCAGCAGACAGTTTTTTCATATGTAATAAATAGAAGTTTAAAAAAAATTAAAACTTTAAAAAAATGAAACGCTCTCCCCTATCCCCAGCGTATGACGATTTTCATGTTTTTGAGAATTTCCCCATTTTTGCTTATCAAAATCTTTTGGATGAGTATGGGCTTTACTTTAAAAAACAATGCTACCTGCCTGCAGTTCGCAGTGAAATGGTTTGTCTGACTTCTATGATTAAAAAAGATTACTTTGTACGTAAATGATAAAAACTGCTGTTGACACCTTCACTTATGTTTTCAATTGACAATGATTATTGGTTTATGGCAGTGTTTAACCTCAGTGCTTTAACAGATCAATTGAGTAAATAGTTAGTGTTGTCATCAATTTTAATGTTACCTCGATCCATTAGAATTTATTGTTCAATAATCCATGGACTCAATTTAAAGCTAGTTTTTTAATATCTTTATATTTTTTATATAATCTGCTTGAATTACATCGGAAGCTTATGTGTAAAGTAAAACATAATTTTTCTAGATGTCAACAATTTAACACTGTATATAACTAATTAAAATGTCCACTTAATATTGAGTGTTAGACACTTAACCTGCGTATCGTAATCATATCACTTGCTAAATAAAGTTAAATATCAGAAGGACACGTAAATTAGGTATTATGGCACATTTAGCCATAAAGCAAAGTATGAAACCAGTTTGTTAGATACAAAATAAAAAGTGCGTATGGGCATGATTTATATTCAGTCTTAATGAATTAATTTTTTTAAATGAAAACATTTCGACACTTACTCGTATCTACTGATTACTTATTATTTGATATAAACTATTTAAGTTTTTAGTTTTTAGTTTTGCATATGAAATAACATATGCAAGTTTCAATGATTGAGAAAAGTACAACTCTTTATTTATATGATGTAAAATGCTACTTTGATGTTTATTGACCATAGATGTTATTCAATGGGGACGTTATCCTTTAGATATATCAGTTTTGATACAAAACGTTACTGAAAAAAGAAATTGTATTTTGTATGACTATTTGTTTTTGGTAAATTTAAAATGATCCAAAATGATAACTACGCCGAAAACTATCTGAAAGGTTCTGAATGCATGCAAGATCAAAATTGTCAAAGTTGATCTTAAAACATAGTGCGGAGGTACATTTGATCCTATGTTTGTTGCAGAAATTTGTGGGCAATATGATCTTTACTTCTGAAATATAACGCATTTAAAAGGCTTAAAAAGTTTTATAGAGACAATGCATTTCCTTAGCATTTACAGTATTACAATTTTCTTATATCTTTATCTTTTTTTTCAATCTATTAAATATCTTAAGAATAAAACATTGTTAGAGAAAAGATCGAGTCATACTTTAAAATGTAAACTAAAGTAATGTTATCATATATGAAAAACAAAAACGCATACAACTGAAAGTTGTCAGTAAAACAGTGGCATATTCTTGACACCAATACTGCTTACATGTAAAACAAGATGTGTTAATATCTGAATTTTATTCTTTGGCAAGCGAGTGCTTTTTGGTTTTGATGATTACTTAAGTAACAACCAAAATCTATATCATTCCCCCCATTTCCCTATCTTTCTTTTTTTCTTTTTTTTCAATCGGTCTCTATCTGTCTCTCATTCTTTTTTCTCTCTGTATGAAAGTGCTTCACTGCTTCATTGATTTAATATTATCTAGTCTTCATATTTTGTTCCCTATGACACAGCGAAAACACCAATTATACCACGAGCTAGAATGCTTACGGATTACGGATAATTTTTTTGTTATTATATAAATAGTTCGAAAACGAAAATACACCAAACATGTGAATTTTAAGTACTAGAAAAATCTATTCTTTTTTCACTTCCGAAATAAACTTTTTACACATCGTTCATTACACTTTTGTTTTCAAATATGAATAAAGGTTTAATTTTCCATTAACTAGTGAATTTGTCTGTGTTTTATTATTCTAAGGTACTTTTCACTATCATTTAAATCGTTTTGTTATTGAAGAAGATTGGCAATTAACATGAAAATTCTCGACCTAAGTGGTCACATAATTAACACATTGACACTACTATTTTTTTTTTAATTTAGGCTGTTTTGTAACATTATTTTATAATATTTATTCTAGATAAATAACAACAATAATTGTTTTCTGTACGCTTTTGTATAATCTAAAAAAAAAATGAAAGCTGATAATACATATTGATGTACTTGATTGACATATGTATAAATTATCCTACAAGAATGGTACATTTATTTCATTTTATGCAATAAATGTTGAGCATTTTATCTTACACTTTAAATATGTCAGAACTGGTTTTTAATTAAACTATACAAATGTATTGTTGTAAATGTAATCGATAATAACATTACCAAATACATCAACTTTATTAAATTCATATGAATTATCTGCTCTTTGTCTATGAAATCTAAAGCATTGCAAAAACAGTAGAATAGAGTAATATATGTATTAAGTTTGCGAGAAGAGTTTAAGATAAAATATTGTGTGGGATTTAAAACTATTTTATTAACACAATAAATAACAGGAAAAACTACTAAAATATTCTAGATGTAAAGATTTATAAATGCAATTGAATTATGTATGATAGAGTTTTTAATGTTTAATGTTTCGTTCTCGGTCAATTTATTATGGAACGTGTATCATTATCAAATATTTCAATTACCAAACATAAACGATATTTTCTTTTATATTATTGCAGATTATATTGGCGGAGATTAAACTCAAGTAACCAAATGGGTTGTTTTTCTACAATGTTTTATTTTTATTTTTCCGTCTTGCAATTGAACACACCCGATAGACCATAGTAAGAAAGCTAACATCGTTGTTGCAAATTCTTTAACAAAGAAGATTGCAAATCATGCTAATCCCTTTCATATTACTTTAGCATTTTTAGTGGATAATAATTTTGTTTCTCTTTAATGGGAAAATTTTTTGTCTGTCAACACAATGCAACCTTGATTTTACGGCTACAAATTCTTAAGTCTTGAAAGTATCTTTTTTTGTTAGACGTAAGATCTTCGAAACTTCTGTGAGATCCTTCCACTAAACAACCTACAAAAGAAAACGCATTTTAGTGTAATAATACAAAAAATAGTAGAACGAATTATTTTTGTGAGTGTTTATTTTTTTATTTAGCTTTAAAAAACCAGTAATATTATATTATATTGTTTTTTTTGTTTGGGTACGCGTAGTGAGTGTAAGCTTCCGAGCATAATTTTTCATTTTTTGGCGAAAACATTCAAGATCTGTTAATATAAATCATTTCAAAAGGTGATAAATTATTCAAAAACTATGGTGATACATATAATCTAGGCTCTATTAATTAAAACAATTATCAGTACGTTTATCCTACTACTTTGTGATCGTCTAGACTTTTTACTAGTAGAATATTTGCGAGGGATGAAAGGAAATATTCAAGATATTTGCATTATTCTTAAGGTAAAGAGATCAAGTAATGCAAATTAAGAGGAATATTGGGCCAAACTTAATGAAATTGTGAAATACTTATTAAGTCACAGTTTTAGAATTGAAAAAAAATTCAAACACTAGTTTTGTACAAACAACGTTTTACAAATGTAATAAAAGACAAAAAGGCAGATATATGTCATTTTCTTTACAACAAAATGTTGGTCTATCGTTATTTTGTAACCAATAGTCCCAAGTTTGTACTCACTGAGTTTTTCTGCGGATCTTCAGTCCTCCATCAGATCTGTCAGATATCTCCATCGGCCTAAAAAAAGCAGGGTAAAAATACAAAAAATGGTGCAAGATATCATTTCTGTTAGCTTTAAGTTTAATAGTTATTCTTTTTCTTCCCAGTAATCTTAAGATAAACACTTCTACGATATCATAACATAGATTTGGATAAATGGTGAATTTGAACTTTAACAGAAATCCTTTTATTTGATTGAATCATTTGAGATGATGGTGAATGATAAAAAACTAATAAGATGCATATCCTAAAACCTATCAGTAAAGAAAGACTCAACACTTTTTTGTTTCACCAATTGCTAATATATAGAAACTGGCAATGTCATGAGTTACTTTTCACAAACATGAAACACATTTTACCAAAACACCTGTGCGTTATTAAGATATTTACACCTTTCCAACAAAAGAAGTTTTTTTTCGAAATCTTTATCAACTCGATTAATGCCCGCTTCGTCGCATTGCAACAAAACACATTGGGCCGTTGTAGTCTAGTTATTACGAACTGGTGAATTACTCATCCAGTCACTGTAATTTCATTTAAAACAGACGAAACTAGTGCAAAAATAGTTTCAATAAAAGACAAAAGGGCAGGGTAATTTGACTTTCTTTATCATTAACTATTGGTCTACTGGCAATAGTTTCCGTGTCTACTTACTGAGATTGGATCTTCTATACTCCATAACTGTTGTCCGATCTTGTAGCCGAACGACCTATATAAAACATTTCAGTGTAATAATACAAGTTCGTGCATAGTATTATTTTTAAAGACTTTGTTTTTAATAGTTTCTTTTAATCTTGAGATAAACATATATTCTATATTACAGACCCTGAAACGTGCTACTACACCAGTTGCACGGTTCGGTTCGTTACGCTTTTTGAACGGTACGGTTCGCTTTGTGAACGGTACGGTTCGTTTTGTGAACGGTACGGTTCGCTTTGTGAACGGTACGGTTCGTTTTGTGAACGGAACGGTTCGCTTCTTGCACGGTACGCTTTGCTAAAAATAGCTGCACGCTTTGTGAACGGTTTGCGCGCTTTATTAATGAGGTAGGCGTGGCCTGAACGCTTTGATTTTTCTCGATATAATTTTGTTTAGTTTTCCCCCGATCTACTTCAGCAAGGTGGTAATTATGACAAGAATTTTTCTTTATTTATATGATATATTACAAATGTATTTCAATCTATTTAAAATCGGAACTTCCATCCGTTCCCCCGTTTTTGATACGTTGCCTGAAACGTGTACTCAGTGACAACCGGGAAGCGGAGGGTAGTTTTAATTTTGATTAGTCTGTTATTATTAGCATTTAATTTTAGATAAATGTAATCATTAAGATAGATTAAAAGAACTGTTTGACTTTAATCCGATATATTTTTGTTAATTCAGCGAGCTGTCGATAATTTTACAAAGCATCTTAAGTTTTTATTTCTATACATTTACTTGAATTGAAGTCATTAAATATTTCTAATCCATTTGAATTTGCTATGAAAAATTGCCCCGGCTTAATTCCGATATTTCTTTAGTTTCCTTTATCGTTGTCTTGATTCTCGGCTAGTTGTTATTTTTACAAGTATCTTTCTTTTTCTTTATACATAATTCGTATGATCATTCTTTATTGCGTTCTGATGTAGTACTATTGCCGATCAAATTCCCCTAGTGAATAGACGATGTAAAATTACACGCAGTTAATGATAAGATAAACAATGATTTTCAGATAAGAAATCTTGAAATCAACTGTTATATAGTTTTTTGACACGAATTTTTATTCATTTAAATATTGATTCTATGATTTTCTGCACTTGTTCGTATACACAGATCATCGTGATGTAACCCGTCATCGCTTCTCTTATCTGAACTAAGATCGCGTGTATAGTCAAAATATGACTATTAGTTTTTGTTTTTCCGTTAAACTGTACATGTACATGTAACATATTTCTTTCGATATGTACACAACTGGATATATACACAACAAGTCAATAGCTTTTAATGGCGATATTTATCATTCTGTTGAACAAGTGTCCGCTCTTCACTGTATGCATGCGATTAAGCTGACGTTTTACAAATGCTGACTAACCTGTTTATATTTTATTTACCTTTTTACACACATACTTGTTGTAAACAGGACACGTAAAAATACCCGGTAATCAACAAATGGGTGTTAAAGGTGATAAATATATTAAGAATTTATCTAGTAACAAAAATAATACGACAGCGAGGGAAAGAGAGTCTGATCGCCAGTACATGAGTTATAATCATGAAGTCGGAAGGAAATTATTGTTGAATAATTTCAAATAGGAACACTCTTTTAAATAAGGATTTAAGAAAACATAAAACAAAAACGTTTTCATTCGATAATTTTCTTTTAGCTATATAGGAGGAGCCAAGTAGCACGCGGCGCATGGCGTGATCTGTACTGTTATACTTAAACTGATTGACAGGCGAAACACGTGGAGTCCTGAAATAAAATCCCGCTGAAATAACCGACTATAGAAACCTAAAGCGAAATAATATAGTTCAGTGATAAAACTTTAATTTAAGTATTATAATCAACACACAAGTTCTCGTTCTCTCTCTCTCTCTGTACAAACAATTTGGAATTATTAGATTTTTATTTGTATGAATTTAATTCATTTATTTTAGACTCATGGTTTTCACAACGATTTCAACACAATGACTAAAAGTTTGTACAGTAGACGGTGTATTCAGATTGATCTCGACGGTTAAAATTTCGACGCTATTTCACATCACACATATTAGATTGAAAATAAATTTAAAAAGAGCTGTGTTTGTGCTTACACTTGCAAAATGTTATTATCTCATTCAACTATTAACAATGTAATTAATCATTTTTTTGGTACATTAATGTACCCGGTAAATGATATTTTTATCGCAAGTTAATATTTTGTGAAAATCCCGCATGTATAGAGTCGCTGAATTGTTCTACGGATCCACGCGCCGATAGTCTTACGTGTAGTTGTTTGTGTACATATCTACAGACAGTTCTTTTGTGTTTTAGAGATTAAGAACAGCCATGAAACTAACAAAGTAGAAGTAAGATATATTCAGACTATACACACGACAGATTGTGATGAGTTGCCTAACAGGTGTCCGTGGAAAGGTGTGAATACCGGCATCTCGTGTACACCTGTTTAAGCGTCCAAATATACAGAGTTAGTTGTAAAGTACAATAAAATAAGACAATAACACCTGTTGTGTATAGAACCCAAGATGAAAGACGCTGTTGTGTTTCTGATCAGCTTCTGTACACATGTATCGCACGAGTGATTTTTGTTCATGTGAAATAACGACGCCATTACCAGCTATGCGGGAAATAAAGTTGAAAGTAATTTTATGGAATGCGTGTACTTTTTTTCGTTCAATGCTTGCATTTAATTTACTAAGATTTTGTACATATATTTATCTATAATTTATCATATAAGAGTGATTTTTTGTTTATTTATTGCTACATAAATAGCTGAAGTACAAATCATTCGAGTCACCGGTAATATGTGGTTGTCATTTACTGTAGCACATCTACATATATTTAAAAACATGATCTGAAATGTTTTCTTTTCTCATTTTTAATTGGTTTAAAGTTTAGCTGTAAATTAATTAACAAATCAAAAGGTGTTCTATCAAAAGGGTTTTTCCGATAACAGAAAATAAGACGTTAAGGCAAGCTCCCGACATTTTAATCGGATCGTCAGTTACAACATCACGTCTGTTTAGGAAAAAAAGCACATGACTTAAATTGATTTGAATTTTGATAATATATCAATTGATTAACAAATATATTTGGTAAATTAATTTGAATTTATCTAAGAACAAATAAATTAAAAGGTACCCATTTACGATTTCAGATCACAAAAATTTAACTTCACGTTGAAAGCCCCGACAATTTTCTGGGTCCGCGTAACTTAAGTCGGCATTTTTTTTTTAATATGAAAAGGATATAAAATTATATATATTTCAACACTTGTTTAGCCATAATGTATTTATTTCTAAACATACGCTATTTTTTTCACGTCTCAGGTAACGAGATCTCTCTCTCTCTCTCTCTCTCTCTCTCTCTCTCTCTC